>CM072512.1:31595096-31755096 GCA_036898135.1 Oncomelania hupensis
AAATTCTTTTTTGTGATAACTGATAATATACATGTATTATTTTTGGTTAATGATGGAGAATATATCTAATACATAAAAGCATTAAAAAATGTGTGGGCTATGTGCAGTTGTCGTTTCAAATTAGTATAGGTTTTAGGGATGTTATAGAAAAAATAGCATGTCCACACACAAGGAATGCTAACTAGTTATAATTAACTCCCTAAAAATATTTTTACAGAAACTTACACAGTGCCTGAGAATATACAATGTCGGTGCCCTTCTTCTTCTTTATTAAATTTGTGTCCCCGGACACATTGAGCGTATAGGGGACGTCGGTGCCCACAACCTTGAGAAGATTTTGAGCGATGCTAGGAAGCTCACTATTTTTTATTTAATAGTTCTTATATCGTTCTTATATAGCGCTTTTCCAGCTCAAGAGCTGCTCAAGGCGCTGGCCGATACAGGATCTAACTCAAGCCGCCCGAGACGCCCACCCGCAGCCTTTGGGCGCATGGTCTGACGCCCGGACAACTGAGCACAATCCTGGGCAGCCAGGGATGGGGGAGAAGGCTCTAGGTGCATGCTGGGTGTGTTCTTGTCACCGGCACTCACCCGTCTAGGACATGAGCGTCAAGATCTTTAAAGTCCGTTATGATGGAATGTATGCGGCACAGACTAGACCTCGGTTTATACTCTCATCCGAAGGAGTAGGAAACTATAAAACAATATGAACTATTCAGTAGACACCCTTGAACGAGAAAAGATTCTTTGTGGCGAATTCTGATATAGGACTCAGTTGAACGCCACAGTGAGGGGAGGTGGGTGATTCATTCTAGTCCTCTTTATTTCTCTGATTATTTGGACGTATTTGTATTTGTTCGAACGTTTGAAGCAGATGTTATCAAAACGAAAACACATTGACGGTTGGCAATAAAGCAAAATTGACATCTTTTGTTCTGTCAGGGTTGTCGATGTCATAAGCAGACGTAGAACAGATCCGTGAAGTATTTGGCATACCTCTTCCATTCCTTTAAAGTAGATTGCAGATGTTCTAAAACCATTACATGTGCATTGCTCGTTGGTTCCCTCGGGATTATTAAGAAAGACGGTAATTGTTAACCACAATGCATATAATGTAAAACCCAATATAATCTAACATTTCAGATTTTTTTTTTTTATTGTTCGAGGGTTACGTTCGGGATTATTATTTTAGACTTTAATTAGTCAATGCAATGTAATACTAATTACTATACAATGCAATGTTATACAATACAATGCAATAGCAGATAACAGACTCTATTTCGCCAAGTGACATGTTTACAAAAGCACCTGGAACATATTATGATGTTGGTAAAACATACATGCAACACAAGGCAATGCAATACAGTACAATGCAATACAATACAGTACAATGCAATGCAATACAATACAGTTCAATGCAATGCAATACAATACAATACAATGCATGACAATATTTTCGTTGGCTGTTGTGTTATTAAATGTAGCAATCGTCATGTGCTTGCAATTCGTATCTGCGCGTAATAGTGAAAGGGATTCATGCTTTAAGAGCCCGCAGAACAAAGGACCGTAATGGCAATTAAAGTGATTCACATTCTAAATGATCACATTTCTTATTGTTTGTATTCATATTTCATTATAGGCCTATAACCTCAAGTAGTAGCTGCTATGTGGCAATTAGCAGCTTATAGGTTGCAGTTTATGTGACATTCAATAGCTTTGTATTATGATGTTAGCGGATGTGCAGAATGTGGTCGGCATCTTCTTAAGTTTTTATAGTGCGACTAACAGCGAATGTTTAGTGCCAGTTTTTAACGTTAACAGATAAGTAATTTGACTCACAACGGCCCGTTGTCACTGTTGTTGTAGATGTTGGTTATGATGATTATTTTGAAGAAGAAGACGAATACGACGACGGTGATGATGATGATTATTTTGAAGAAGAAGATAGAGACGAAGGCGGTGATGATGATGTCTTAGAAGAAGAAGAAGAAGAAGAAGAAGATGATGATGATGATGATGATGATGATGATGATGATGATGATGATGATGATGATGATGATGATGATGATGACAATAAGGATAATGACGGTGAGGATGTCGATAACTGCTTTGAACTAGCGAGCCAGACCAGGCTTGCAAGAACGTCTTGCTAAACTAAGATTTTTTATCACATGAGTCGATGAAAGACCATATAATATCTTTGGCGCAATTCACCTTGGTTTAGCTATTGCTGGTCCTATGCACTTGAATTTAACAACTGTTTTAAATAAGCGAAACGTTGCGTCTTACCTGGAGCCAGGAAATTTTGGTTTTAAAATTCTTCTGCAACAATAATATAGCCTAGTCTAGGAATCTGTTCATCATTTTCAGTTGGAGACCACGAGTCCAGCAGAAGCAACATCTCGGTGGCTGCATTTAGGCCAGCGCTGATGCTGATCACCATGCCGATCACCAACCCCGACTACCAGACCTGGGAGGATGCGGTCAGAGACAGGCTATACCAACCTCCTTTCGGCATACCACGCTCTGACCTAGAAATAATTCTTGGCATCAAAGTTTATGTGAGTGATTGCGATGTTATTGTTGTTGCTGTTGATGTTGTTAGCGTTGTTGTTGTGGCCGTGTGATCAATGTCGAGATTTCATTACGTTTGACGTCTTGTCGTCAGTAAAGCCTTCATTAGAAGAGGAGAGGGATGATGCTGATGACGACGGACGGCGCGGGGACGACAATCACAAGGACGACTACGACGACGGCGATAACAGCGACGCCCACAATCGGGGAAATAAGTTTTTATTTCCCCAATTATTTTTGCAGATCTCCATTTTTGCATCGTACCTGTACGACGCAGTGATGATCTACGCACGAGCTCTGAACGAGGTGCTTCTTAACAATGGCGACCCTCGCAACGGTTCAGCCATTTTCGAGCGAATCAAAGACAGGACTTTCCAGAGTAAGTTCAACATAATTTAAAGAAAACCACTTTGGCCACGCCCTCTCGACAGATTCTTTTAACATTCACAGTGAGTGTTGCCACTGAAAAAGTAAGTTTGCTACAAAAAAAAAAACAATTTTGACAGTATATTTATCTTTCAAATGAATAAATTCTGCAGTTTTTGTGCTTATTAGGCTAATAGCAACAGCTTTTGGATAGCCAGCAAACATTGTGGAGCTAAATAGATGGTAGAGCGTTCGCCTGGCACACCGATGACACAGGCTTGAATCCCGTGGTGGGCGAAATAAAAAGTGGCCATTTTTTACTGTCCATTTTAGCAGTATGGTTGCTTTGGTGGTTCAATGTTGATTCAGGTCCTTACCCCTCTTTCCCTGGGATGGTTATCCCCGTCTGCTATATCGCCAATGGTGGGTGTAGACGTTAAACCTCAATGTTCATTCATAACTTTATTTTAAGCCATTGAAGAACTTTTCCATAAAGGCAGGTTCAAATCTGCCTTATTTACATCCATTATTAAGATTAAGAGTTAAGGTAAGATAAAAATTAAGATAAGGATTCATTAGGATAACACTAACTAAAATAAGATTTTTTGTAAATCTTATCACAACTGTTCACAAGTAGGCTACCTTTATCGTGACATATGGACTATTATTTTTTACCTGTGACTTTTGTGTGCATCTGTGCAGGTATATTGGGTCATGACGCTTATATTGACATCAACGGAGATGCAGAGGCCAATTATACGGTGCTAGCACGTTTACCCGACGACAACCGGTTTGGGTTTGCCATGCAACCGGTTGGACGGTTTCTACGAGACGCTAGCGACAGGCACAACCTGGTGTGTTTTGAGGATTAGTAATTATCATTGTCACATTATTATTTTGTGTAAAAGATAATGAAGAGTGGCAGCGGTGTTAGCGGTGGATGGCGATTGGTGATACTGGTGTGTAGTTTGTTATTGGATTCGATTTTGATCATGATCGTTATCAGTATAAATAGTATCCCCACTTTCTGGAAATTTAGTGCTTTAAATTCCCACTGTCGCTGTCTTTCTCATTTGCTCTTTCTCATTCCTGCTCTGTTCTATCAATCTACTATACTATCTTCTTCTTCGCTAGACCAGTCACCTACCTTTTTTCTTGAAAACTCTTCCGGGACAAGATTCCTTATTTGTGAATGAGGTCTGTTGGATCAGCTTGGGAATATTGGACGCTTTCTGCCAGGTGGTCACTATGGCTTCCTATGATGTTTTTATTTAGCAATGTAGGCATTTTATATGTATGTATTTTGTTGATAATTTATAATGATGTTTGTATTCTATTTTGTTTTTGTAAACGGGGGTTCGATAAATTAGAGTACAGCCTCAGCGTCCCCTGCGTGGGATGTCTTTATTGTAAAGTGACTGGCTGGTGGAGAGCTTTCAGTTTTACCACTAGGGTTGTTTCAGCAGATCTTTTATGCGGATTAAGGGTTGTCCGGTCCTGATTTGGCTCGGAAGAGTCCGCTGGACCTAAAGCAATAATCATGTAGTGTAATGTAATGATCATGATCGTTATGGGATTAATTGTTCTGAGTTGTAGTTATCGTTTTGTGGTTGTAGAAGAAGGTGATGATTCTGGTGAGCTAGTGGTGGCGAGGTTAGTTGTGGTGATAGAGTTGCTAGGATGGATGGATGGATGCTGATGATTATGAGTCTATTTCTGGAGTGAATAAATTCAATCGTATATCGTCCTTACACAGCGCATGTCCTCAAGCACACAGACTTTGGAATTAATCCGATTGAGTTGAACAACGAATAGTGTTGTAAATTGTGGTAGTACTTGAGATTTTATTAGGGCGATCCCTTATAAAATCTCTGGTAATAGTAGGCTAGTGGTGGACGAGGACGAAGAGGTTTGAGGAAGAAACAGACCGTGAAACCATTATGAACGTCCTATCTCATCTACATTTTGCTTGAATCTACGTGTATGCAATTTTTGACTCGCATGCATAGCAATGTGAATCTATGTACTCACCCCCAAAAACAATTTTTTTCCAGATTTTTTTGCAAATCAGTGCGAGATGTCCTAAATAGTCCAAAATTTATATCGAAAAAAAAGTACGTCCGTCCGTCTGTCTGTCCGCAGTCTATGGCCATATGTACCCATGAGACCTCATAAATGAATAACTCCACTTCAAGGGCAAGGTCAAAGGGTCACCCAAATGTTAGTCAAAAAAATTAATGACAATTTTTTTTTTTACAAAATTTGACTTTTTTCCCCTAGGTTATTAATATTGAACATATTCTTTGACATGATTGATATCAATAAAACATGCATTCTATGCAAATTTGGTCAACCTCACTCCAAGGTCAAGATTACTGGAGCTGTCCAAAGTCGGTTTGTATGGGTACTGTGAAGTGACCTTGACCATAAATTATGAGAGATAAAGCCCAAACTTGTACTTAGAGATGATCAATTTATCTTTCTTATATGTTCCGTTTTTGCGTTGATCTGGAAGGTTAAGTTTATTTTAGATCTTGCAAAAACATACAAAAAAATAGGTCGTCGTACAGAAGAATGGCTGTTATTTAACCCATAGTATGCAACAACATTGGGTTATATGATCAGACATGCATGAGAGATCTCTTGAGGGTCAAGGTAATCTCAAGGTCAAGGTCACTAAAAGTCAAGGTCATTTCAAGGTCCCCTTTGAAGGGAGGGAGGTGGGGGGGACATAATACAACTTTTGCTGTACTTAATTTGATAGTATATGAGTGTATTTTGAACCAGAGGTTAATGTCATCTCAAGGTCAAGAGGATTAAAAAAATCAAAGTGGGTATTATTTTGCATTTTAATGCCACCATTTAATTTTGTTTGTTTGTTTGGGCATTCATTTTCACGTTAAATATTGCAAGTTCCATAAGGAGCATGTGAGTCATTTGGCCTTTGCCCTTCTAGTCCTATTTGTATTACTCATCACAGCAATAGAATAAATCTCTGAATTTTGGCATTGCATCCGACTAGTTTTAAAAATATATATATATTCTGTGCAGTTTTTACAGTCAGTGGTAAAGTGATAGAATGCTGTTTAAGAATCGTACCTTCCGGGTTCCTTAATTGTTGTGATTAGGCGTTAGAAAAAAAATCTGACCATTCTAAATCATCAATTTTATTATATTTTATTCAAGCTTGAATTAAATGTTCGCGTTGCTTTCTTTACAGACGTTTCTGGAAGATGTTGTGCTCTATGACAACGGAATTCCATTGGATGAACCTCTCTGCGCATACGACGGCCACAAGTGCAGACCAGCACCTAGTAAGATTGCATCAGGGAAATTGATATATTTATTTAAACTACTTTATTGATTTATTGGGGTGGATGGGAGGAGGTGAGGCTCTTAAATTTATAATTGTTTTGCAAAAATGCGCCGCCGAAAAGCACCTTCAGACTCATTTTCAAAACTAAATTTTATTTTAGAAAAATAATTTTTAGAAAAATCATTTTGCGGGGTGAGATGAGGGGAAATAAAATAACATATGCAAACCACCAGTTATTTCATAACAGTAAAAGTCAGTTCCCAGTACACTTCTGCAATGTATAATAAATGAAAAAGGAAGTGAGATATTCTTTTAATTTCATATTCGTAATGACCAATATTAATAACATTTTTAATATTGGTGATAGTATTGTTTTTGTTTTTAAATCAGATTTGTTTTTGCTCTTTATTTATAATTGTTAATGTTTTACATATTAATAGCTGTATAAGCTAACATATGTTATATGTTCAACAAATAAGTAAAAAACTAAGATATTATATTCGTCTTTACACGGATTGATAACATTATTCATGTATAAGCTTACATTTGTTGTGTTCAATAAATAAGTAAAGAACTAAGATATTCTATTTGTCTTTACACGGACTAATAACATTATTCATGTTTTCTTTGTAAGCCTCGCTTCATTACTTGTGTATTGAAGTTCTTTTCTTTTTTTTTCAGACTACGTGCCTCATATTGTGGGAGGAACATTGGCAAGCATTTTTCTGATAGGCCTCTTTTGTGTGATCGGCTTTTACAGGTGTGTGAATGTAATTATTTAGTTTAATATTATTTTAAACTCTGCACTTTCGATTATATAATAAAATAGGCCTAGATGATATTATTTTTCATTTAGATCATTTAACCGTCAGTTGGCATAAACAGCACTGAAACAAGCAAGCACGTTTAGATAGTTTGCGATAGCTTTGTCGTAATTTGCTACATATTCTTGAGAAAAGTTATTATTACAATACAAATCAATGGTCACTGATGGCACCTTTTACACCCTTAGGCTATTTCAAAGAGGTACTTTGTGATCATTGTAATTTCGAATTGAAATATGACCGAAAAACCTCCAAAAATATGTAAAAGAAAATCTGGGAACTTAGTTAATAAAATGTAAGGAACAAAATTACAGGTTCTTAAAAGGGTGAGGTGGGGGAGGGTGAGAGAGGAGGAGATATACACGTAAGTTGCGTCGATATTTTAATTAAATGCAGTTCAAATAATGATGTATTAATTTCTACAATATGGCTGTACATGTGTAGGAACTGGCGATATGAACAAGAATTGGCCAGCCTGATCTGGAAGATAGACCCCAAAGACATTCAGATGCAACCTGACGCTGCTTTTTCAGCTCTATCAATCATCAGTAATAACGCTGTAAATAATTTTTTCTTTCTTAAAATTAAAATAAATAAATAAATAATTAGTTTTTAAAACCACAATAATTCCCCGGCTTTCCTTCGGGAACTTAGAAAAACTGATGTTTCTATTATCGATTCCATTGATAGCATAAGCTTTGATATAAGCATTAGATTAGCAAAAGCTTTGATGGATTCTCCAGTTGCTCAGTTTATATAATTATGTATTTTATATGTATGGATGTATGTCTGTATCTGGTGTAAATGTGTGTGAATGCGTGCGTACTCGATGAAGAAGACGTTAAAAAAACAACCAACCAACCAACTTAGAAAGGGTGAAAGGGAACAGGGCTACGGGAGCCGCAGAAGAAACACGATAAGCCTACAATACTAACTGGAATATTAACTACATTTCCTTATAGCGTTATGAGAGGATTTCGCTCTAAATAAACGCTTTGATCATTAAATATTTCTTCTTCAGCCGCACAGCAATGCCAGTCTGAGCTTCGGACCTGACCAGGAGCAGCGGTTCACCCAGCTAGGGTTGTACAAAGGCACGCTAGTGGCCCTCAAAGCTGTACACACGCGAAACACCATCGATATCACTCACAACATCAAGTTGGAGCTTAAATATGTGAGTGGCACTGCATCCAAATTTTAGCCTAAATTCGGACAAGGCCGAAATAATCAAAACGCATTGAGTTAATCATCTGAGTGCACCCTCACTATGTTACTACTTTACAAAACAGAATGTTAGAACTTGCAACGAATTTTTTTTTTATTGCTTTGGGCAATATTGTCACTGCCAAAATAATGTAATCTCAGTTTAAGGGTTCTTGGGCAGTTCAATGGTGGATAATTCCCACAGTAATGCAATTGTTGTTTTGTGATGGACGGTTTGCAGTTAAGCAAGTATGGTGTTAGATGCTCATCAATATCCAGTTGTTGTTTTTCTGCATTTTATTTATTTTATCCCATCTCTTGCATTTTTATTGTTTTAACACTCGCTAATCGACTAATGTGTGGAATTCATCCATTATTAAGTTAGTAATACTCTTCAACGTCTTCCTAGAGCGCATCATGTCAGATGCCCTTGCAGATCACGAAGTCACAGTCAGCATAGGGGGTAGAGCAATC
The DNA here is from genome assembly GCA_036898135.1 of Oncomelania hupensis. Classification (NCBI taxonomy): domain Eukaryota; kingdom Metazoa; phylum Mollusca; class Gastropoda; order Littorinimorpha; family Pomatiopsidae; genus Oncomelania; species Oncomelania hupensis. The sequence continues at coordinate 31,603,854 of CM072512.1, forward strand.
TCCAATCGTCGTTTCGCGGATGACCTTGATGGATTGGCTGGAGAAGAACAAGAACTTAAACCGCTGGTACAGAGGCTTGACACCACCTCCAAAGCCTATGGAATGGAAATAAGTGCAAAGAAGACCAAAAGGATGACCAATAACACCAATGGCATCAACACGGACATCAAAGTCCAAGGCCAATCCCTCAACACAGTGCATAGCTTCAAATATTTAGGAGCCATTGTATCAGAAAATGCGTCCCGACAGTAAGTCCTCTCCAGGATCACACAAACAACTGCTGCCCTGGCAAGGTTGAAGCCCATTTGGAAAGACAAGACCATCAGTCTACATTCTAAGATAAGGCTGCTGCGCTCCCTTGTAATCTCCATCTTCCTATACGCTTGCGAAACATGGACCCTCACAGCAGATCTACAACGAAGAATACAAAGCATGGAGATGGGGTGCTACAGACGACTTCTTGGCGTTCCTATACCCAACGCATCACCTACGACCAAGTCCGACAGACCATCATACAAGCCATTGGACAACACGATGACCTGCTCACAGTGGTGAAGAAACGGAAACCCCGATGGTACGGCTACATCAACAAAGCATCAGGCCGTGCAAAGACTATCCTGCAAGCACAGTGCAAGGAGGTAGAAGAAGAAGGAGACCGAAAAAGAGGTGGGAGGACAACATTCGAGAATGGACTGGCTTGACACTGAGCGAAGCCTTCAGGGTTGCTGAGGAAATAGAAAGATGGAGTACGCTGGTTAAACGATAATCTGTGGTTCCCCAACGACTTTCGAGTTACGGGATAGGATAGGATAGGATAGGATAGGATAGGATTAAGTTATTCAGTAGCCCTTACGCGATCCTTGAAGAACAATTTTCACCCATAGAAATTAAAGAAAAACAGAAAATGTGAATCCGTAGGTACATGCTTATAGTAACCAACCTTGGTGTGAACTTATTTCAGATTCGAGACATGCGACACAGTAACATAGTTCAGTTTATCGGAGCCACCGTGGAAACCAACGTCAGTAATATTGTGACTGAATACTGCTCTAAAGGCAGTTTAGAGGTAATTCTTTTAAATATTTTGAATAATCGCTTTCTCGCATTATTTTTAGCCATGTATTCATATTTGTAAAAATTATCAAACTATTGTATGTGTGTGTGTGTGTGTGTGTGTGTGTGAGAGAGAGAGAGAGAGAGAGAGAGAGAGAGAAAGAGAGAGAGATGTACTTTAAATGTATCTTTCAGCCTGTCGAAGTCTGTAAATGGGCAAATAATATTATGTATTCACTGGGACATTAATATATATAGATTGCCTGCAGGATATTTTGGAGAATGGAGATCTAAAACTGGATCATATGTTCATCGCATCCATCGTCTCGGATATACTTAAGGTAAGATTTACAATCAAGAAAACCATCTTTGCTTAACATTTTATATGCTGAAACCAAAATTTATAATAAGGAAAACATTTTTTACTCACAACTCCTATGCCGAAACCTAAATTTACAATCTAGATACCAGTATTTGTTTACTTCAGTCTCCCATGCTGAAACCAGAGGCACTGTAAAATTATTTAATTAATGACATGTATTTTAACAGTGTAGGCTATAAGTAATTGTAAAGATGTTCAGTCTTGATCAGTTCGTTTATATTATATACGTCTTTTTTGTGTGGACGTCCTTTTTGTTTGGACGTCCTTTTTTTTTTTTTTTTTGGTGGGGATGTTTAAATCTGTCTTAAGATATCATCGGTTAATGGTTGGTAAATAGTCATTGTCAATGACAGCTGTCTACAATTTTCAATATGAAAATGTTACAGCAGTTTACAGCAAGAGTATTCCATGGCTGCCGTGGGTTCGATTCTGACCTTAACACGCTATATTGTGCGTGCTGGATCTCGGTGATCAACGTCTTATTTAGCTCCGTTGAGTTTGTGGAGAGTGCGCCATATAATTTTAAGCAACCTGTGTTTTTTGTCTTTTACCTTTCAGGGCATGATCTACATCCATTCCAGTCCTATAGTGTACCACGGAGACCTCAAATCTTCCAACTGTCTGGTGGACAGTCGCTGGGTAGTCAAGATCTCGGACTTCGGGCTGAGAGAGTTCAGAGCTAAGCAGATCATTCCTTATCATGGCGAGCACGCTCTATACAAACGTCAGTATGATATTATTCATTGCTTTCCATTTATCAACATTTTCGCTGCCGAAATTCTTATTTCTTTTATTGGAAATTCGTAAATTCTTTATTTATTTATTTTATTCTAAATTCGTAATATTTTTCTTTCCTTTATTCTAAATTATTAAGGTTCGAATTAATCACGTACCCTGAAGAAGTCTTTTTTTTTTAAAATAAATTCATGAATTCAACTGCTGTGTTACATTGACATCCGATTTTTTCTGTTCTGAATGTTGCAGGACTGCTGTGGACGGCACCAGAGTTTCTGAGGGTAGAGAGTAAAAGCATCAAAGGGAGTCAGAAAGGTGACATCTATTCTTTCGGCATCCTGATGTACGAGATATTCTGCAGGAATGGTCCTTATGGGGATTGCCATCTCACGCCTAAAGGTAGGTCTAATACTCGATAAGAAATGTGTGTGAAACATTAGGAGTAAATACATAAATGTCTTGTTTTTCCTTTGGAAAAGAAAATGACAGTTTGCTCGACAGCTCAAACTTATTAACAAGGTACAGAACAGTACAGACGTGCCAATGGAATAGGTCAAAACTTTATTACTTATTTTCAATGCAAATAATATTATTATTACCATTAGCACATGCAAATCAGCTCTGTACCATGCGTTAATGGGATGTTCCCATGCCTAATAATGATAGTTATGCTGTACAAATAGAAGTTAAAATAATCAATAAACCAACGAAGAATACAAAGCATGGAGATGAGGTGCTGCAGAAGACTTCTGGGCATTTCATATACCCAACACATCACCAATGACGAAGTCCGACAGACCATCACACAAGCCATTGGACAACACGATGATCTGCTCACAGTGGTGAAGAAACGGAAACTCCGATGGTATGGCCATGTCACCAGATCATCAGGCCTTGCAAAGACTATTCTGCAAGGCACAGTGCAAGGAGGTAGAAGAAGAGGGAGACCGAAAAAGAGGTGGAAGGACACATTCGAGAATGGACTGGTTTGACACTGAGCGAAGCCATCAGGGCTGCTGAGGACAGAGAAAGATGGAGTATGCTGGTTAAACGATCATCTGTGGTGCCCCTACGACCTCCGGGTTACTGGACAGGATAGGATAAGATAGGATAGGATAGGATAGGAAGATAATCAGCTAATTTTGTAAGTAAGAAATTTTGGTTGTGTCTCTGCCGACTGCAATTTATGCACCGATCCAGGGACCAGACTGTATCAAGGTTGCATTAAATCTACGCAGGAAAACTAGTCAATGACGTAGATCGACTAACATTTCAGGTACTCTGTGTAGATCATGGCCAGAAGAAGCTTTGAAGAAGACAGAAACACTCCAATGTCATTTGTTTTAATAATTTTCAGACATTGTGGCAAGAGTTCGCCAAGGGCCGGTGGACGGAATCCCGTTTAGGCCCAACACGAACCAGCTGGCTTGTGAGGGTTACATCACACAGGTCATGAGGGAGTGCTGGGACGAAGACCCTGATGTGAGACCGGATATGAAGAATTGCAGAAAACGACTCCGACCTATGCAGAGGGGCATGTAAGCTGAAATACAGAATAATCTGCTCATCGTCAATAGACTGTTGCGAGGTGTTTTTATTTAGTATCTATGTATAACGAGAAATGAATGGGTTTGAAAGTGGCAATGTAGTTAATTTATTATCTACAGCAGCAAATGAATCAATGCACTGATTGTAACGTCCGTTCAGCATAAATGCATGTGATAATTGACGGTTGTAATATTTTGCAGGTGCTCCAACATTTTCGACAACATGATGATCCTGATGGAGCGATACGCGAACAATCTGGAGACAGTGGTAGCGGAGAGGACGGTGGAACTACACGAAGAGAAGAAGAAGACAGAGACCTTGTTGCATCGCATGCTCCCGCCGTAAGAAACTCTCTCATCCTCCACCTACTTGTTTCATGACTCCCGCCTTGCGTTGAGAATTTGCCAAGACGTTATGATTTGTGACAAATATATTACAAGGCACCAAGAAGTAAATATTTCCACAGTACATCTATCTAACCCATTTCTTTCATACCACAAACGAATTATCGAATGGACATCTACGATTGGGAGATGCTAGAAACCTCGCACAATCCTTGCAGATAAGCATTTAATTTAGTTGGGAGAATTGGGCTTTAGGACGAGTTCGTGCTTTTGTTTTGGTTTGCTGTGGTACGAGAATACATTACTTTGGCTTTTTATTAAGTGGCCAATTATTTTAACATTTTAACGTAACCCATTGATTTATTAGTCATTTCATGACTGATAGGACTTCTCTGATCCTGTGTATTTGTTGCTACAGGAGTGTTGCGTCACAGCTGGTTCGAGGGGACCCAGTCATTCCTGAAGCCTACGAGTCAGTGACAATCTACTTCAGCGACATCTGCGGGTTCACTGCCCTATCCTCTGAAAGTACGCCACTCCAGGTAATGATTGATACTAAGAGGCTTTGTCAGTATTGCGATAGAAAAAAACAAATTCATTGACTATGATTAGACTACCTAAGTTATTTTTTGTCCTGTTTTGGACATTTTGATTCATTGTGCTGATAATAGAACTACCTAAGAACCACGACTCGAGTTCACCTGTATTATCTTTCCTTAACCTTTTCTTATAATTATATAATGTGTACTTTTCCTTTCCTCAAAAGGTGGTTGACATGCTGAACGACCTGTACACGCTGTTCGACCGCATCATCAAGAACTACGACGTGTACAAGATAGAGACCATCGGTGATGCTTACATGGTTGTGTCAGGCCTGCCTTGCCGCAACGGTGACAACCACGCCGGGGAAATCGCTTCCATGTCCTTCAACTTGCTTACCTGTATCAAACAGTTCAAGATCAGGCATAGGCCTGACGACGTCCTCAAGCTCAGGATTGGAATACATAGTGGTGAGTTTGACCTTCAGGAGGAAGTTACAAAGGCACCTGTTTTCACAGTGTTAGTTCCATTCACTGTCATTTTATGGTTGAAGCTGTAATGAGTATGTGGTTAGGCATGGCGTTTGTTAAAAGAACATACGAGGAGGCATACGTGGCATGAACATAAGGAACCAGCAGTGGTTCATTCTGTCATGCTTTACAAGTAGGCGGCGAGAATCGAACAAGAACAGACGTATGATCTGTAGCTGTGCATAGTCTGTGACGATGAAGCACTAAACGCTTTGGACACGCCAATTCTGGGTGGAGAGGTTAAGTATGCACTGTGCAATTTGACATTCTCTCATCAAGAACACTTGCATAGCACGTGTTTGTCTAGTTGACAGGTACAGCGGCTGAAGGTGGTGGTGACGATGATGTGTTTAAGGCCGGTGTTGCATGTGTGTAAAAAAATATAATAGATCCAAGTACTTTGAACTGTTTATTGCAGTTGGCACTTTTTTTTTAAAAAGCATGTCAACTAATTGAGAGAATCAGCCTGTCCTTCGCTTGTCATCACTCTTCCCAAAAAAGGTAACGTTCAGGAATTTGAAAACTACCCCACCATCAGCCTCATCAGCCATCCCCGCAAAGTCATCCTGAAAATAATACTCAACAAGTTGAAACTTCAAGCTGAACAATTCATAGCTGAAGAACAAGCAGGATACAGGGCAGGGCGAAGTACCACTGAGCAGATTTTCAACCTCATAATAATCTGCGATAAATACCTACAGCACCAGCAACATCTATATCATGTGTTTGTAGCCTTCAAGAAAGCGTTTGACCGATTCTGGCATGCAGCTCTGTGGGCAACCTTGAGAGTGTTCAACTTCAGCCCCTAAAATTATTGAAGTCATCAAAAGCCTGTATGACAAGGCTACCAGTGCAGTCCTCCACAACAGCGCCATCGGGAACTGGTTCAGAACAACAATCGGCGTGCATCAAGGATGCCTACTCTCTCCAACACTCTTCAACATCTTCCTAAAGTGCATCATGTCAGATGCCCTTGCAGACCAAGAAGGCACAGTCAGCATAGGGGTGGAGCGATCTCAAATCTCCGTTTTACGGATGACATTGAAGGATTGGCTAGAGAGGAACAAGAACTTGAACAGCTGGTACAGAGGCTTGACACCACCTCCAGAGCCTTTGGAATGGAAATAAGTACAGAGAAGATCAAAATGATGATCATCAACACCAATCGCATCAACATGGACATCAAAGTCCAATGCCAATCCCTCAACATGGTGCATAGCTTCAAATATTTAGAAGCCAGTGTATCAGACAATGAGTCCCGACAGGAAGTCCTCTCCATGATCGCACAAACAATTGCTGCCCTGACAAGGTTGAAGCCCATTTGGAAAGACAGGATCATCAGTCTACACTCCAAAATAAGTCTGCTGCGCTCGCTTGTCATCTCCATCTTCCTATACATTTGCGAAACATGAACCCTCACAACAGATCTACAACGAAGAATACAAAGCCTGGTGCGACAGAAGACTTCTTGGCATTTCCTATACCCACAACATCACCAACGACGAATTTCAACAGACCATCACACAAGCCATTGGAAACATGACGACATGCTCACAGTGGTGAAGAAACGGAAACTCCGATGGTAGGCCTATGGTCATGCTACCAGATAATCAGTCCTTGCAAAGACCATCCAGCAAGGCACGGTGCAGGGAGGCAGAAGAAAAGGGAGACAGAAAAAGAGGTGGGAGGACAACATTCGAGAATGGACTGGCTTGACACTGAGCGAAGCCATGAGAGTTGCTGATGACAGAGAAAGATGGAGTACGCTGGTTAAACGATCATCTTTGGTGCCCCAACGACTTTTGAGTTAAGGGATAGGATAGGATAGGATAGGATAGGATAGGATAGGATAGGATAGGATAGGATAGGATAGGATAGGATAGGATAGGATAGATAGCCTGTCCTACTTGGTCCCCAGAGAATAAACAAATCAATCAAATGACCTGTATGTTTCAGGACCGTGCGTTGCAGGAGTGGTAGGGTTGACCATGCCCCGATATACACTGTTTGGCGATACTGTCAACACCGCATCCAGAATGGAGTCCAATGGGGAACGTAGGTGCTATTTTATTTTATCATTTACTTTATTTTATATTATTTTATTTTCAATTTACGAATTGCAAGTGAAGCGCTTTTCTATTTATGTATTTATTTATGTCTTGTTTCAGCCCTCAAGATCCATGTCAGCAAAGAGTGCAAGGACATTTTAGAAACACTGGGTGGTTACACACTGGTCGAGCGGGGTTACGTAAACATGAAGGGCAAAGGAGAACTGCTGACTTACTGGCTGCTGGAGGAAGATGCACACGTTAGGGAACTACGGACTAGGTGAGTGATGTGCACAAAGAGTTAAAATCTGAATGAATCAAGGAATAAAAGAGCTCTCAGCATATCCTTGAGAAATCGCCATTCATCATCTTGCCCCTATGCGCGTCTTGTCCCCCCTTGCCCTTTCGTATCTAATACACACTACTGGTAGGCCTATATGTTTATTCCTTCCAGGACGTCCGACGATAGCGGAGTTCAGACGGAAACGCCGTCGGATCTGGCACTGGTGTCAGCCAGTTCCACTGCTGCCAGCCAACACCTTCATGAACGGGACATGAACAGGCTCCGCAGCGGCAGAGGAGGAATCATGGGGGCCACAGAGACGATGCAGACTGCCTCGCTTATTCCTTGTATAAGGTGGGTTATGGAGTTTGATCATGCTGCATGGAAATGTGCGCTATAGAAGTGGATATTGAATTAAATTTGCTGATCAAAGTGCTTTTTTGTCTTGTAAAACATCCCATGGGCAGAATTTAAAGATATCTGATTGTTCTATGAGTAAAGAGTCTAGGGAATTTGATACTCTTTAATGCATGTTGTCTTGTAAAGCTGAAGTTGTCTGTTCTGTGTTTGTTTACAAGAATCTGGAGAACGTTTAGTTGTTCATGTCTGTTTCAGTGTGTCACTGTAAAGTGCCTTTACAAAGTTAACCATAGTTTATGGGATTTCTTAGAGAAATGTCCGTGGCCTATGTTGGCAAGGCTTAAGCTTTATTTATGCATGCATTAGCATAGAAGCCTATACTGAATGCTTATTTCAGTTTTAAATGTGAACATTTCTCCTCAGAACTAAGTTATTTGATGTAATATGTATTGGCGTCATGCACCGCAAGTTCTTACTACAGGCCATCTGATTCCATATGATATTCCGAGCTATAAGCCTAAACTGATTGTTTCTTTCTGTTCATATTACAGGTCGTCAATGATCTTCGAATACCAAGAATCGACTCCCTCCGCGTCCACTTCGTCAGACCAGAGAGGGGACAAAAGCAGCGGTGGAGGAGGCAAGCCACGTCCACAAAAGACCAAACGAAAGAGGAGCAGAAAGGAGAGAGAACAAAAATCATCTTTACATAAAGGCGATCACGGACATCACCACCACTGCCATCACCACCACCATCACTGCAAGAAGAAAGACAAGCGAAAAGACCAAGGGAAGGGAGGAGATGGAGAAAAGGGAGGAACAAATGCAAGTCCGAATAGTGGAATTACCAAGGAAGAATCGGAAATCATGGTGTTTTCTGTCCCATCCAGCCCTTGGCAAAAGGTGGAAAGGTTTGCGTTTGAGGGTTCCAGCAGCGGTAGTAATGGGGTCATGAAAAACGGACTGAGGACCACAGTGGCTGAGTATCATCTGGACTCGGCAAGAGCCAATCAATATCTGCACCCACCCCATCTACAACACCAAGAGCAGCAGCAAGGTAGCAGCGGAGGGAGCGGAGCAGCATTTTTCTCCATCCTCAGGCACTGCCCCTCTCGCGACAACTCGGTTCGCTCTACCGATAGCGGCGCTGTGGACTCGAATACCACAGCCACCACGTCGGGCATCAAGGCGCACCTAGTACTCCCTGGTGCCGTGGACGAGGTCTGGGAGGCTGCAGAAAATTCCAGCAGCAGCAGAACGTCCATTAAATCTCCCAACCCTTCCTCCCCAGCAACGACCTTTCTGAGAAAAAGCAGGCAGCAAGCAAATGGCATGTTCTGTCACAAAAACATGTTCCATCCTCTAGTGAAGGGACACTCGGAACTCTCCCGTTATGCAGTCAACGACTCCCAGACCTCCTTGCTGGCGGATGGGGATATTTCACCTGGAAGGCACAATCACACCGTCACATTTTCGAACGACGCAGCTTTGTGATTATATCCCAAGCTCTACACAACGGCAATACCAAAAGGGAGACAAAACGTTTATAAGGAAACAAATGAAATAAATAGTCTCCCTTGAGGTTATGGTGACAAAAGCATCTTTGGACATAATCCAAAATCATAGACCTATTGCCGCTGTCGGGCTGCTACTAAGCTTACAGACGCAGTTGGTCCGAAAGCGACGCTGACCCCAAACTGAGTGTTAGAGGCTGTTGAGGCTGTAGCCTACACACAGTCTATGCTTGATAGAAAACTCAGCTAGCGTCAAGGACCCTCGATCTTGTTTAGTGGAAACTGGCCCACTGACTGCCAGAAAACAAAATTAATGTTCTTCATGTTGTTCACAGCTGAGTTTAGTCCGTAGAGTACCAGTGCACTTGAAGGCCATGTCAGATAAATTAATGTTCCTCTACTGTGTACGAGAGATTTTTAATCGCCAACAAATCTGCTGGCAAGTTCATGCTATTTCGTTCTTTGATTAAGAGTGTGTGCAACAATTGCATGTTGTAATAATGAATGACGTTCCTTGGTCAGTAAATTGACGCATATATTTTCATACCTTCCATGAACAGCAGAGATATCAATTGCTAAAGATCGTGAACTCGACCTTAGTTTTAAGGGCCAAAATCGTTACAGTCTACTGAAATATTTGAAAAGAACAAATTGGTAAATTGCAGGATTTAGTGTGATTGTGTTTTTTTACACATTAAAAAAAATTAAAATATTTTGAACATCTTAAGGAAGAGAAAGATAATGCTTGCGCTTGTGTGTGCGGTGTGTGTGTGCGCACGTGCGTTTGAGCTTGTTTATGTGTAATTAATCAAATAATTACGTTTATGCTAACAGTAATCTGCCAAGTGAAAGTCCTGCTGGTAGGTATTGAACAGTTAATCAATGCCAGCCTATAGTCAATCTCTGTGCCCCATAGATACACATATGATCCTCATCACAACCTATCAAAGATAATAACAATTGTTTGTCTTTATTTTTTGTCTGCCAAAGTTCACTAAGGAAGCCCGCAGAAGGCAGAGTAAAATCGTTGACTGCAACCAGTCACAATGCTTCTTTTACACACACCCATCAATGTTTGTTGGCTGTTCATCGCAGGGTGTATCCAAATAGTAGACTGTGTAATAATAACCTATGAGCAAACACCTTTTAGAAATATGCCTCCAATATTATTCAGAATTCGGAGGTGAGGAAGCCATGACTCTGGCAGTGGTAAACTTGGCATCTGTCTATTCACAAGTTAAGGATCAGTAGCACTGGTTTTTTTTTTATCTCTCTCTCCACATTTGATTTTATGTTAATGTTACTTTAGGTTCATTTGCGGTCATGAAAATTTTAGCATAATAAAAAAATGTTTTGAAATTTTAGCATAAGAACTCTGTATATTAACTGTTTCGAAATGTTACCAACCAGTGTGTATACAATTATCCTCTTTTGGGATGATTTTCACAATTTTGTGGATTCTTGCTTGCTCACATAATAAAACAATATTTGTACAAATCTCATATCTATGTGACACTGCCTTATTGGAGTTGGTGCCAGATGTGCCAAGAGCATCACCATGCATCATTATCATCATCTCTCACAACATAAAAACTTGAAGGGCAAAGCCTATATGACTCACAAGCCCCTTAGAGAACTTATTCACAGTAGTCTACATGAAAATGATTGGCCAGTACGGATTAAGTTTTATAAAACCGAAACTGAAACGTTTGCATTACATTTAACACACACAAAATGTTGACTTTTATCTTGTGATGACCTTGATTTCTGGTTTCACGTGAACACTCAGGTATGATCAAATAAATTACAGAAGTTCTATTATGTAAATAACAACAGTGACCTTGTGATGACCTTGACACCGGGAGCCACTGACCTTCACATGACCTCTAATAACCCATGATCAAATAACCCAAACGTGATGCATAATGTGGGTCAAATATAGAACCATTCCACTGTACAATGGCAAATTTTGATTGTTGTTGTTGTAAGACCTAAAATGACTTTGACCTTCAAGATCAACATAAGAATGGAACTTTAAAAAAAAAAATATTTTAACAACTTTATTATAATCAAGGTGAAATTTGGGCACTTTTATTTTCGAAAGTACAGCAGCCCCAAGTGAAGCGCTTTATTCAAGGTACATGCTGGGTGTGTTCTTGTCCCCGGCACTCACCCATCTAGGACATGAGCGTCAGGATCTTTAAAGCCCGTTATGATGGAATGCATGCGACACAGACTAGACCTCAGTTTATACTCTCATCCGAAGGAGTAAGAAACTGGAGTAAAGTGTCTTTCCTAAGGACACAACACAATGCCCCGGCCTGGGCTCGAACTCGGGACCTTCAGATCCGCAAGCCAACGCTCTAACCACTCGGCCACCCACCTCCTTAGTTTAACATATATGATCAATCATGATCTCTATATGCACAAGTTTGGACTTTGTATCTTTCATAGTTTATGGTCAACATGACTTCAAAGTACCCATATGAAGTGGCTTCGGACAGCCTGTGACCTTGACTTTGGAGTGAGGTTGACCAAATTTGTATGGTTGGTGTACCTCATTCATGGCTGTCAGATGTGAAACAATTGTAAGTCCACTATAAATAACTTGGGAAAATTCGGAAATTGTGTGAATAATGGTCCTTTTTTACTATTTATTGACCCTGTGACCTTGACCTTGATGTTGAAGTCATTCAATCATTGAAAATTTTCGAGCTTTCATTGTTGCCACCATCCTACCCAGTTTTGTTGTGATAAATAAAATATTATATAAAAATAAAAAAGAGCAATTATCCACTTAACAGATTTTTTAAATATCATATTTGGACTGTTTAGGACTCATCTCACGCAGATTGGCAAAAAACTGGACAATTTTAATTTGGGGGTGAGAACATTGATTCACATTATTATATGCATGTGAGTCAGAACATTACATTACATAATTATTGCTTTAGGTCCAGCGGACTCTTCCGAGCCAAATCAGGACCGGACAACCCCCGATCCGCATAAAAGATCTGCCGAAACAACCCTAGTGGTAAAAATGAAAGCTCTCCACCAGCCAGTCATTTTACAATAAAGACATCCCACGCAGGGGACGCTGAGGCTGTACTCTAATTTATCGAACCCCCGTTTACAAAAACAAAATAGAATACAAACATCATTATTAATTATCAACAAAACACATACATATAAAATGCCTACATTGCTAAATAATAACATCATAGGAAGCCCTAGTGACCACCTGGCAGAAAGCGTCCAATATTCCCAAGCTGATCCAACAGACCTCATACACAAATAAGGAGTCTTGTCCCGGAAGAGTTTTCAAGAAAAAAGGTAGGTGACTGGTCTAGCGAAGAAGAAGATAGTATAGTAGATTGATAGAACAGAGCAGGAATGAGAAAGTGCAAATGAGGAAGACAACGACAGTGGGAATTTAAAGCACTAAATGTCCAGAAAGTGGGGATACTATTTATACTGAAACCCCCGGCAGCCCAACGAGGGTATGTGAGTCAGAAAAGCTAGTCAATTTTTTTTTATTTTTTTTTAATCTTCATCATAATAAAATCTACAAACATATTTATGTTGAAGAAAGATCAATATGGAACACCACAACAATGAAATCACTTGACAATATCTTTGTGTTCTAGCTGATTAAACCAGTGAACCTTTCAGCTATGTCCTATCATTTGGGGTTCGTGTAGCATATACAGAAATCCATGCAAATTTGACTACTTCAGTTGTGTTGAATTTCGAAGCCAGTGTAACAATATTCCTGAAACCAAGCAGAACAGTTACCCTGAGCTTCAAGTGTACAAAATAAAATGCATTCATACACAAAACATCTACATCACACACACTTTTGAGATATTAATCTTATCACACACCAACTACTCATATATTGCAATTGTTCTATTATTACCATGTTACTCTTCAAATCTGTCTTTACAAAATTCTTCTGAATAAACAATTTTTATTGGGTTCTATTTATCAAGGCAATTCCCTTGGGCCAAATATTAAATTAATTACTTTAAAAAAAAAAAACAACTCAATATATTAAATGAATGGGAACCTCACCGTGGATTTTCAAGTTTTGAGGACCATTATGAATTGTTTACTTTACAACAACAGGGAATTATTCCTTTCCTAAATACAAACATTACAAAATGACACCGGAGTTAAAATAAACCTCTCTCTTTATTCTTTTTTTTTTAATTGAAAGCCAATATAGTGGTGTTATCATAATAAAGGTAACAGTGAAAGTATGTTTACCTGTAGCAACAGAGACGTTCAGAGACCCCACCTGCAGAAAAGCGTTAGTACCAGTAGGGCTGGAAGGAGTGATGGTTAGAAGGGTGTCACACAGGTCCAAAACATCAGAGTCGATGCCTTTGCCTTCGTTACCTAAGAAAAAAAACATATAATGCTGTCATATCATGAAAAATGTTTAAGAATGCACACATGACAATAAAGTCACATCAATACTAACACTGCTTATAGCTTATTGTTATAATACATTTATTTGTCAAAGTAAATAAATATAGCAATAGAGAAAATAATACCAATACTGTCAGACCATAAGCTATCAGTAATGGTGTTCAGAACTAAGATGGAACTATATCAAATATACTGTAACTCTAAATAATAACCCCCCTTCACCCTGAAAAAACTAACATAAAAAAAATTAAATAAATACAATAAAATAAAATTAAAATAAAATGCCACCAATAAACAAACACGATAGTGATAAATATGAACCACAGTGACTCACCCACAATCAGCAATGTTGGGGCAGATACAGCATAGTCCAAAAGGCTGTAGATGGGTCGAGAATCACTTGCTCCAACACCAGCAGTCCCAACCACTTGCCCACCACGCAACTGCCACAGCTGCACAAGTGAAATAAAAAACAATACCTAGACATTGAACCTTGTGGTTCACAATTCACATCAGGCAGCTCATCACCATGTTCTCAACTTTAGCTCTTTGACAAGCTTGATTGATTGATTGATTGATTGATTGTTGCTTTAAGTCCAGCGGACTCTTCCGAGCCAATTCAGGACCGGACAACCCCCGATCCGCATAAAAGATCTGCTGAAACAACCCTAGTGGGAAAATTGAATGCCCTCCACCAGCCAGTCACTTTACAATAAAGACATCCCACGCAGGGGACGGCTGAGGCTTTACCCCAACTACTCGAACCCCCGGTTACAAAAACAAAATAGAATACAAACATCATTATAAATTATCAACAAAACATATACATATAAAATGCCTATATTGCTAAATAATAACATCATAGGAAGCCCTAGTGACCACCCGGCAGAAAGTGTCCAACACTCCCAAGCTGATCCAACAGACCCCATACACAAACAAGGAGTCTTGTCCAGGAAGAGTTTTCAAGAAAAAAGGTAGGTCATTGATCTAGCGAAGAAGAAGATAGTATAGCAGAGTGATAGGACAGAGCAGGAATGGGAAAGAGTAAATGAGGAAGACAGTGACAGTGGGAATTTAAAGCACTAAATTTCCAGAAAGTGGGGATACTATTTATACTGAAACCCCCGGCACCCCAACGGGGGACTGTTGCCGCAGTGAATTGGTCATGCCTACAAAGTCAAGACAGGTTTTCAACTGGGGCTTTCACTTTTCCCTTTATAGGTTAGAACAATCTACAGTGGCAAGATTGCTCATGACCCCAAGGGGTCTTTGACAAGCAAATTCCTGTGTAAAATTAATGAAAGTATACTTGCAGGATGGTACCAATCCTGATTCAAACACACAGACACCAAATTCATTTAAGAGAAAGCAGCATAAGACCAATTTAAAGAAGCAGACGAACACACATCATGTAAACTAGAACTAGAAGGGGCAAAGCCCATACGACTCACATGCTCCTTATGGAACTTGCAATATTTAACATGAAAATGAGTTCCCAGAAAAAAAAACTAAACAAAATAAAATGGTGGCATTAAAATGCAAAGTAATACCGACTTTGATCTTGCTATGCTCTTGATCTTGAGGTGACCTTGACCTCCGGCTCCAAATACACTTGAGTACTATCAAGAGTACAGCAAAAGTTATATTATGCCAAAAAACAATGACCTTGGGATGACCTTGACCTTCAGAGACCTTGATCTTGGGATGATCCTGACCTTCACGTGACCTCTTGTTCTCATGTATGATCAAATAACCCAATGTTGTTGCATGCTATGGGTTAAATAGAGCCATTCTATTGTTCAATTACCTATTTTTGCCTAAATGACCCTGACTTTGAAGATTAACGCAAAAACGGAACATATATGAAAAATCAATCTATCATCTCCAAGTACAACAAGTTTGGATTTTATATCTCTCATAGTTTAGGGTCAAGATCACTTCAAAGCACCTATACTAATCGACTTTGTACAGCTAGTGACCTTGACCTTGGAGTGAGGTTGACCAAATTTGCATAGTATGTGTATCTCATTGATACCTATCATGCATCAAAGAATCATAAGTTCAATATTAATAACTTAGAGAAAACAATTTGTAAAAAAAACAATTTGTGAAATTTTTTTATTTTTTGACTAACATTTGCTGACCTTGTGACCTTGACCATTGAAGTGAAGTCATTCATTCACTGATCATTTATGAGGTCTCATGGATATACACCAACTTACCAAATTTGGTTGTGATAATTGAAATAGGTTCTGAGATATTAATCCACTTGCAAGTTTTGCACAGACAGACGGCGGACAGACAGACGGATGTATGGAATTTAAACCCAAAAAATTGTAATGTTATTTTTGGGCTACTTAGGACTCATTTCGCACAGATTTGCAAAAATCTGGAAAACTATTTTTGGGGGATACATACATAGACATGCTATGCCAGCGAGTCAAAAATGCAATTAAAAATCCCTGTGCGCATGAATAGAAACATCTTTCTAAAATCAACTATTACTTCTGTTACTCTAATATCAATAAAAATTTCAAAGCCAATTAATACAAAGTAATTCTCTGTTCAAATAACACTAACCTCTCTATGTTTTAGTTTCCTAAATAAACAAAATATAAAAAACAACATAAATAAATCATTAATTCATTTTTAATACCTAATTATAAGTACTAAAACTAACCTGTGTGAATTGTTTTAGGCTATGGAATCTGCTGTCAATCTGTGTCACATCCATCACTTCCAACGCTCCTGCACTGGCCTTGCTTACTACTGGACTTGCGGCACAACTAAATAAAAATAAATAAGACTATAAATAATTTAACAAAAACTTAATAAAAAGTAAACAACAAAAATAAGGTACAGCAAAAGTTGTATTATGCCCAAAAAAATGGTGACCTTGGGATGATCTTGACCTTCAGTGACCTTGACCTTGGAATGATCTTGATCCTCAAATGATCTCTCATGCATGTCTGATCAATTAAGCTAATGTTGTTGCATACTATGGGTGAAATAAACATTCATTCCACTGTACGATAACCTATTTTTGTATGATTTTGCAAGGCCTAAAATGGAATAAATGCAAAAATGGAATAAATTTGAAAGATCAATCTATCATCTCTAAATACAACAAGTTTGGACTTTATATCTCTCGTAGTTTTAGGGTCAAGGTCACTTCAAAGTACCAATACAAACCGACTTTGGATAGCTCCAGTGACCTTGACCTGGGAGCGAGGTTCACCATATATGCACATATTCGTGTTTGAATTTTCAGCGATTTCTGTATACAAGCTTTATTGGAATAACATGACAGATGAAAATACGGTGAATGTTTTGTGTTTGTGTGTATGACTGACAATAATATTTTACAAAGAAGACGTTTTGAGAGAGATGGATTCAGAGGAAAGATGGTAGAAAACCCAAAGAGACCTGTCTGCCTCCTTTAAGGAGGTGCCTTGGTGAAAGAGGAGTTGGCTCAGCCAGAAGTAGAACAAAGAATCAATGATATTGTGATTTTTTGAAAGAGATAATAAAGTTGTATTTTCGCATCTTCACTTTCTCTAGTAGGTGAGAAGCTGTAACCATCTCTCTATCTTTCTCTCTCTCTCTCCATTTGTCAGTCTCTCCTTCTCTGTATTTTAGACCCTTCCATCTCTCTCTCTCACCATCCATACACCAGAAGTGCACATATTTTGGCATATTACTTCCTCTGCACCCTGCTCGCATCAAAGATTGTTTGTGTACTTGTCTGTGTCTGTTTTGCACATTTTAGTGCAACTTTTCGGTTTCACTTTGTCACTGATAAATCTCAAGATTGATTTTGTCAAAATGAGAGCAAATTCTGTTCAGTCGTAGATCTAATCCAACTAGCAATTTAAGTCCAGATTTTCTTTTGGGTTAACAAATGATATCGTGTCACATATGCAACAAGCAAGCATAGGGCTACTTACCCCATATTTTTGAAGGTCTCTAGCATGAAAAGTGTTTAAGAACATCATGGTTTCCTCAACAAAGAGACAGCTTAAGAGAAACAGCATCCTTTGCCCACAACAACACGGGTTTAGAAGACAGCACTCCTGTGAGACCCAGCTCCTCGAGCTAGTGGATAACCTGGCCGACAAAATGGAAGAAGGTCTCAACAGAAATTCTTGTCATGGATCTAACCAACGCCTTCGACCGAGTCAACCGTAGTCTGATCCGCCACAAACTGTGACGTTACGGGATCCAGGGCAAGGTCCTCCGATGGATAGAGTTTCCTGTCAGAGAGGCGTCAGACAGTTGTTGTTGAAGGCGTCCAGTCAGGCAACACTGAGGTCCGAAGTCCCCCAAGGCTCAGTACTAGGTCCTTGCCTCTTTCCCGGGCCTATCAATGACCTCCAAGACACCCTTTTATCATTGTCCAAGCTGTTCGCTGATAACACTCCTGTGTACATAACCATCGCTTGCCAAGAAGACCAATCCCAGCTACAACATAACGGGATAGCTCAGTTGATAGAGCGGCGAGCTCGTGTTACAAAGGTTGCGGGTTCGACTCCCTGTGTCCCGGACATAAACTTTGGCTGTAAGCATTGGCCATCTTACTATTGCTATTAGTCTGATGGTTGTTTCAATGTATAGTTTTCTATTCTCCCCCTTCCCCGGTCGCCTAGGATTGTGCTCAGTCGTCTGAACGTCAGACTGTGCGCCAAAGGCAGCACGTGGGCTTTTCGGGCGGCTTGAGTTAGATCCTATATCGACCAGTGCCTTGAGCAGCTATTGAGCTGAAAAAGCGCTATATAAGAATGATAAATAATAATAACACGACATCCAACGCTTGGCAAAATGGGAGGCAAGCTGGGACAGGCTCCTACCAACTGCACTGTCACACGCGGGGTAGGGTGGCATCAACAAAGTACCTGGGAGTGGCACCCAGGAGAAGACCAGCTTTGACCAATATGTTGATGCCATCGCTGCCAAGGCCAGCAAAACTCTCGGATTCCTGTGGCGGAACTTGAAGATAGCTTACACCGAACTGCAAAAATAGTACATGGTCTTTGTTTGGCCCATCCTGGAATACACCAGCTCCATATGGGACCCCCACATTCAGAGGAACATTGACAAAATCAAGGCAATACAGCGACAGGCAGCGCGATTCATTCTGAACCGCTACCACAACATCTCTAGTGTGAGCGCCAAGATCGACTGTCTGGTAAGGTCTACTCTCGATCTCAAGTCCCAACGAAAGAAAGCCAGACTGTGCATGCTATGGAAAATCAGAAATGGACAAGTCCAGATACAACACAGCAAGCTTCATAGCATAGGTCATGACCAGCAGTTCCGACTGATCTAGTGCAGGACAGACTACAGGAAGTTCTACTTCTTCCCCTGCTCCATTAAGGACTAGAACGCTATCTCTGCCAAAGAAGCCAGCGACCGTGACCCTGCTGTCATTAGAGCTGGTACTCAGGCTTTGGCAGGAATGCATACGCTAAGTCCAGCAGCTCCACCACATATAGTTGTGCCTACAGCAAGTAGCTTCAGATCATTCTAGGTTTGGCGTGTGTCTGTATTTTTGTGAATACACCCTTTACCACCTCCCCCCCACCACAGGAAACAACTTGGAAATGCATAATATGACACTCTTCCTGTAGTTATAAAGTATGTGTTGTGGACGACCCGCAGCATTGATTGCAGAATAAACAACTCGAGTGCCCTATAAAACATATGGGTTGTGGAAGACCCATCGGTTGAAGAATATATAGGGCTCTAGAAAATGCCTGGGTTGTGGAGGACCAGGATTGTTGGTTGTGCAAAGTAAAATGCGGCATTAGATGAAGGTTAATAGGAGCTATTACATTTCTTGCTTAAGGGATGTTTTGCCCTTGCCTGAGTTACTCTATGTTATAGCAAAGACCTTGGTTTTCATGTTAAATTGTCTGTGTTGTTTGGGGTCTCTTGTATATAATGTTGTAGGTTTCCCCATTAATTCCAGTAAATGCCGGAGAAATGTACTCTGAGCAAACATGTTGTCTGATTTTGTGCTATATAAAATAAATTAGTATAATTCAGTGCCTTGAGCAGTTCTTGAGCTGGAAAAGGGGTGGCCTCATGGCACTTTAGGTTGGTCGCCGGTTTGCTATGCTGCCAGTCATGGGATCGATTCCCGCAAGGGGCGAACTTACGTGACTTAGGTACAAGACTATTCAGGTCACCAAGGGTTTCCTGCCTTCCTTCAATAATGGTACTGGATGCAGTCAATTTAAATATTTCACAAATAAAACTTTGACTTTCTTTCCGTCTTCTTAATAGCGACTTGCCTTTAAACCACATGTTTGAGTTATGAATGTGTATTTGTTGTGTATGTAGGAAGGTCTGCAACATGTGAGTGTGTGTGCTGGTTGCAGATTGCAGAGCCTTAAGTCTGATTTAGGAATAAGACGTGTAAAGCATCCAGTATTGTTCTAATTATTCTTATTATTATTCTTATTATTAAAAGCAATATATGTGAATGATTAAATAATAATAATAATAATAATAATAATAATAATAATAATAATAATAATAATAATAATAATAGTTATTATTATTATTATTATTATTATTATTATTATTATTATTATTATTATTATTATTATTATTATTATTATAAGTAGTAAAATAGTGCTTTACATCCTAGGACACAATGTAGTACATATTATTACATAGGACATTAGCCTTTCGTACTATTTGTAAAAGTAGTAGTGGTAGTAGTACAAGTGGTAGTAGTGTTCGCCAAGGTGACAAAAAATTGGGTAGGTGGGTAGGGTGGGGGGGTTGGTGAGTACTTAGACAAAATCCCCTATCACAGTCAATCACAGTTAATTTCTATTGATAAAATTTTAAACATAACACAAATCACATCTGAAACACACATGCACTCTCCTCACTAAATACAATAGTTTACAATCAAATCTCTTGTGGGGGGATTACATTACATGATTATTGCTTTAGGTCCAGCGGACTCTTCTGAGCCAAATCAGGACCGAACAACCCCTGATCCGCATAAAAGATCTGTTGAAACAACCCTAGTGGTAAAACTGAAAGCTCTCTACCAGCAAGTCACTTTACAATAAAAACATCCCACGCAGGGGACGCTGAAGCTGTACTCTAATTTATCAAACCCCCATTTACAAAAACAAAATAGAATACAAACATCATAATAAATTATCAACAAAACACATACATATAAAATGCCTACATTGCTAAATAATAACATCATAGGAAGCCCTAGTGACCACCTTGCAGAAAGCGTCCAATATTCCCAAGCTGACCCAACAGACCTCATACACAAATAAGGAGTTTCGCCCCGGAAGAGTTTTTAAGAAAAAGGGTAGATGACTGGTCTAGCGAAGAAGAAGATAGTATAGCAGATTGATAGAACAGAGCAGGAATGAGAAAGAGCAAATGAGAAAGACAGAGACAGTGGGAATTTAAAGCACTAAATTTCCAGAAAGTGGGGATACTATTTATACTGAAACCCCCGGCACCCCAACGGGGGATCTTGTGGGGGGGGATGAGGGAGGGTGGAGGGATGGGAAGTTGGGGGGTGGAGGTGGAGTGGGTTGGGAATGAGTACACAGACTCACGTTGCTATGCATATTAGTAAAAAAGTAAATTAGAAAACTAAAAGAGTGGGCCACGTAGAATATGAAGAATGATAAAGATCTTAACCATGATGTCATAAACACTACTTCTCTAACTGTTGCTTACAGTGTAACCGAGCGGAGTATTTGACTTCCAATTCTTGGTCACTTCCACAACAAGCAAGCTGGCATGAGCGATCATTGACTGGGACATAATATAAGGGCCAAACTCTATTCGCCTAGATCTATAAGTGCCAAACTGTGCTACGACTACCGTTTGCCATAATGTGTGACTATTCAGGATCCTTTTCTTGCTCGGTTGTATACCCCTCAGGCCACATGGACAGTGGTGAGTCACGGACACACAATGTCATGTGCAATGATCAAACAACCCAATGCATTACTGGAAAACAAAGGCTTGATGTCACTGGACTAATGATTTTACCTCATTATTTTGTACCTGGTCTAACTGATCTTAGTACCCTATTTCACTTTACTTATTTGTATTCTATCTCTTGATCACCTCTTCTGGTCCTTTTGTTTTTACTTCCTCTTCTTACGATTTTTATTCCTTTAATACAATTCTGTTCCATTGTTTGTTGGTTATTTTTGTTGTTTTTTTAACAAACACCTTTTATCCAACTTTAAAATTAAAGTCCCCCATATGTTAACATGTCCAGGGGTTTAAGCTCAAAATTTTATTCATGGACTATTTCCACTTTTCTAGCTTTCGATGGTGTGTGTAATTGATAAAGTAGCTCTTCGATTTTGTTCTCAGTTTGGTGATTTTCTCGGCCAGTGCTTTTTCCGAAAGTTGCTGCTGCTTCACAAGCTTGTCATTGCTTGGAAGTTTGTATTTTGTGTGAAAGATGTCTGGTTTGGACCGGTCACTCTACAACCATCTTTCTTTTTCCAAGATGGACAACGGATATGAGGCTGACGTGGAGTACAAGGAGTCTGATTGTGGAATGATCGCCATGACTGATATTCTATCTTTCAAAATGGAAACTATTGGGTGGAGCCTGTAACCTATTGACACAAAGATTAGACGGGCCTATGATGACTTAGAGTGGGTTCCAGGTAGCAAATCTGGGGTGGTGGAGGTGGAGAACTGTTAAGAGGAGACCTCATGAGAAGAGAGAAGAGCAGGACATCAGGCGTTGTTACAATGACATGGAACGGATCCCTGGCAGGGAGTTAGGGTGGAGGAGGTGGCCTACTTGACTGGAGAGGACAGCCCATGTGAAGAAGTGGCGAATTGGACCAGGTATATCTATGATGATGTTGCGTGGGTCCCTGGCAGCAAGCCTGGAGTAGAGGAGGCGGTGTACTTGCGTGGAGAGGAAACCCCAAGTGAGGAGTCTGAGGAGGAGACCAGACCAGACAAGGAGAACCAATTCGTGGAGTGCATCCATGGCAGCTAATCAGGAGTGAAGGAGCTGTTCTACTATCACGAGTTTAGCCCCCATTGAGCTGCTGGAGTCAGACAACTCCAAGATGAAGATACAGAAAAGACAAAAAACATAACCATCAAAACACCATGGCATGTCAGCTATGGTAAGCCCTTATTTTTCCTAGGGTGAAGTTGGAAGCACTGGGCCCCAAGGTGGCTCAGGGGGGAAGGCCTTTCATGCCAACACAGTGCTAAGCAATTAATCAAAATAAAGAAAGACCATACACAATGCAGATCCCTTCTATTCACAAAAACTATACAACTCAGCTCATTGAACAATGAAGAACCCACACCATATGCGGACCCTTCCCTTGCAAACATTAGATGGCTAGTTTTCTTTTCCTGATATCTCATAATGCTACCATTCTTGGGTAAAGCAACATGCAAAACACATCTTCCCATAAATAAAAGGGGTTTAAAAAATAAAGGAGAGATCTCTTGCAGAGAGAGGGCAGAAAGGCTAAAAATTTAAAAACTTTTATCTACAACTACTACTAGTACTACTGATGTGTAATAATTTTAAAACTGGCCCTACCTGTTTTCTTTTGGCACAATGAGCTTATCCACTCCAAAGAAGTATGATGATCTGAGAATGGCACCAAAATTCATTGGATCCTGGAAAGAAATTACAAAGAAATATCAGCAATTTTGTTATTTCATGCTATGAACACTTTCAACCCTTGAGAATCATAGTGGACTGGTTCTTTGGTAATGCCGAGTACCAGAATTTTTTTTAAATTTCTCTAATATAAAAACTAAACTGAAAAGTTCTCATACATCATTAATTTTATAGCGATATCTAACTTTCTACCACTAAAATTTTGTCAGTTTGTTTTCTTAATGTACTTGTCTATGATTTGGCACTATAATTTTTTATAAGTACTTTTTGTGATGACAGTGCATGTATATTAAAATAAATGACAAGCTATTCAAATGTATATTTAGACACACACACACACACACACACACACACACACACACACACTCAGACACACACAGGCACAAACACACACAAATCAACTTCTTCAAAAGTAATTCTTTTCTATGCATTTTTTACTCTTTTTGCGTCTGTTCTATCTACTATTCACTCCTTCTGAAGTGGATTTATCAGTTCACACTGCTTGCACCTGAGGAGAAAGAGTTAAAAATACATGGAACAGAAGAACAGAGAGTATTACATAGAAAACTTACCTGCACGTTATAAGGAAGGAGCCATACTGTTCTTGCACTGAGGGCAACCCTGCAACAACACAGCATTCATTAATAAGGCACTAAGTTACAAACACACAGATTATTAATTACTCCTTCGGATGACAGTATAAACCAAGGTCCGGTCTGTGCATGCACGCATTCCATCACATGGACTTTAAAGATCCTGATGCTCATGTCCTAGACAGGTGAGTTCCGGCTACACAAATTCACCCAGTATACACTAGATCCTTTCTCTCCATACCTGGTTGCCCAGGATTGTGCTCAGTTGCCTGAGTGTCAGACTATGCGCCCAAAGATTGCAAGTGGGCACCTCAGGCGGCTTGAGTTAGATCCTGTATCGACCAGCGCCTTGAGCAGCTCTTGAGCTGAAAGAACTATATACAAGTGATATATATATATATATATATATCACTTGTTTATATATATGAGGGTGGTCCGATATGTACATAGCCTACAAAAGAAAAACGAACATTTTGACAAAGTGGCGATTTATTTTTCAATATAGCTTCCTTTTAGTTCGATACACTTGACCCAGCAATGCTCCAACTTCTTTAACCCGTCTGAAAAATACGTTTTCTCGAGGTCTGCAAAGTAGGCCTCCATGGCGGCGATGACCTCCTCATTCGACTCAAAGTTATGCCCTGCGAGTGACTTTTTCAAGTTTGGAAACAAAAAGAAGTCGCACAGGGCCAGATCTGGAGAATACGGTGGATGGGGCAGCAGTTCGTAGCCCAAGAAGCGAATCACCGACCGATATTGCTCTTTTTCAATGTTTCTAAAATCCGTGGACACGCCCGCTTCCACACGTGGTCAAAATAAAACTACGAGTCCGATCTGGCTGAAATTTCGACAGTAGCCATCTACGAGAATGTACCACACGATAGTAAATTGCTCTTGCGATACTGGCGCCATCGGGCGGTGAGGCTAAGTACTTATCGGACTGCCCTCGTATATCCTATCCTAACCCGTAAACACTCGAAGGTCGTTGGGGCACCACAGATGATCGTTTAACCAGCGTAATCCATCTTTCTCTGTCCGCAGCAACCCTTAAGGCTTGTTCAGTGTCAAGCCAATCCATTCTCGAATGTTGTCCTCCCAGCTCTTTTTCTGTCTCCCTCTTCTTCTGCATCCTTGCATTCTGCCTTGCAAGATTTTCAAGGCCTGATGTTCTGGTGACATTGCCATACCATCAGAGTTTCCGTTTTTCCACACTGAGAGCATGTCATCATGTTGTCCAATGGCTTGTGTGATGGTCTGTCAGACTTTGTCGTTGGTGATGTGCTGGTATATGAAATGCCCAGAAGTCTTCTGTAGCACCTCGCGTCTCCATGCTTTGCATTCATCGTTGTAGATCTGCTGTGAGGGTCCATGTTTCGCAAGTGTATAGGAAAATGGAGATGACAAGGGAGCACAGCAGTCTTAACTTGGATGTAGACTGTTGGTCCTGTCTTTCCAAATGGGCTTCAACCTTGTCAGGGCAGCAGTTGTTTGTGCGATCCTGGAGAGGACTTCATCTCTCTCTCTCTCTCTCTCTCTCTCTCTCTCTCTCTCTCTCTCTCTCTCTCTCTCTCTCTCTCTCTATATATATATATATATATATATATTTTCCATGCCAAATCAGATCAAACAAGAAAGAACTAAAGGAGAAAAGAAAAGATAGAAAATACAAAACCCCCTATAACACACCTCTGCATAAGGTCACATGGTTCGCAAAGTGGAAATATCCTGGGACTGACATCTAGGCACACCGCCTTCACAGAGAAAAGTAAAGCGGTTAAATTAGTTAATTTCTTAATAATAATAATAATAATGATAATAATAATAATAATAATAATAATAATAATAATAATAATTGTGTGGCAGAAAGGGAGGTGACTGTTCACTGCTTGGGAGAGATTGTCTACCTTCCATTTGTTGGTTAGTCTAGCCTTGGGATGCTCCTGCTGTGCAGAATCCTTTGGTGTGGCCATTGGAGTATGCAGGACAAGACGACACGACATATGTTCTCCCCGCCTGATCATTCATCTTCTGCTTTTGGTGGTGAGTAGGACTACAATGTCGGCAGGCATTTTATGCAAGTCAGTGGCAGTGACTTATAGAGAGTGTCATGGCACAAGTAGCCAGCAAACCGGTTTACTATCAACACACTCCACCGCCTTGCAGGGAAAATATTTTTATGTCCCTCTTGGATGTAAATGAAAATAACAGCTCTGGTTGGGCCGTGTTCTCAAGGTGGTGGCCGAGTGGGGGGAGTCAAATATTTCACTCGGCTACAAATGTTGCCCAACGACCGGGAACAGGATGATGCTGGACCATGGTAACAGTTGAAAGCAGTCATTCACTTTTAAGTTGGTGAATGGTGACTGACTGGGCGTAGTCAGTGGCGGTTCCAGACATACCTATTTTAAACTGGCACACGCTTCACCGCCTTGCAGAGCAAATATTTTTAATGTCTCTCTTACGAAGGTTAAATTTTAAAAAATACTCTTTCTTAACAGTTCGCGTTGGGCCATGTTCTCAAGGTAATGCCCAAGAGGCGGGAGTCAAATATCCGCTCGACTACAATCATAATAATAATTAACATTTGTACAGCACCCTTCTTCACTACAGCTCAGAGCGCTTTACAGCAAAGCAAAATAATAATGATAATAATACAAAAATTTAAAAAAATAAAATAAATAAAGCCAAACACTCACAGATTATTAATAATTTCAAATTAAATGCTAAAAATACAAATGTAATACCCCTGAAATTACAAGCATCTCACAGTAAATCAATAGCAGATGATTCCATTCTCTGCAATATTATAACACACATGCTTAGTGAAAACTGGTTTAAAAATCAAAATCTCTTAATTGATCAAAAATACATCAAAACAAACAACATCACTTGATTAAATTAGACCTAAACAAACCAATAGCAAAAATCTCACTGAGCTTGTACACCTGGTTCATACAACAACAAATTTCGTGCTAAAAAGTTATGCCAAAAAAGTTCAAAGCTGAGCTGAGATTCCCAGGATCAGAAGGCAAGTAATGCTCATGTCATCGCCAAGAACCCAGTAATTAATAGATATAAAACATCAAAGACAACAATAATAAAAATAATAATAATAATAATAATAATAATAATAATAATAATAATAATAATAATAATAATAATAATAATAATAATAATAATAATAATCACTTGATGGGGGCGATTACCAGCAAGGTAATTTAAAGTGTTCTTGTGTACAAATTCTACATGGACGCCTCTTGCAGCAGCCAGTTGTTGAATATTTTTCACAGATTGAGGCAGTCTGTCGTTTTGATGTTTTCTGTCAATGTACAGCGAGTAGAACTGTTCCCTATGATTGGCTGTGAGGGCCAGCGTGACTGGATGAATCCCAAACAAAACTTCACCCTGGGTCTGGATCTGCTGCTTGTTGGCTTGCCTAGACCATCTGCAAATGTACACTAACATGGTTAGACCTAAATGCATTATTAAATATTAAAAGAATAATTTTGACATTTGCTCTTTCATTTTGACAGTACATTGTGTTTCCTGTAACTCGAAGGTCATTGGGGCACCACAGATGATCATATAACCAGCATACTCCCATCTTTCTCCGCCCTCAGCAACCCTCATGGTTTCGCTCAGTGTCAAGCCAGTCCATTCTCAAATGTTGTCCTCCCACCTCTTTTTCTGTCTCCCTCTTCTTCTGCCTCCTTGCACAGGAAGTCCTCTCCAGGATCTCACAAACAACTCAGCCCTGACAAGGTTAAAGCCCATTTAGAAAGACAGGACCATCGGTCTACATTCTAAGGTAAGGCTGCTGCACTCCTTTGTCATCTCCATCTTCCTATACGCTTGCAAAACATGGACTCTCACAGCAGATCTACAACGAAGAATACAAAGCATGGAGATGATGTGCTACAGAAGACTTCTGGGCACTTCCTATTCCCAGCACATCAAGAGGGAGACAGAAAAAGAGGTGGGAGGACAACATTTGAGAATGGACTGGCTTGACACTGAGTGAAGCAATGAGGGTTGCTGAGGACAGAAAAAGATGGAGTATGCTGGTTAAACGATCATCTGTGGTGCCCCAACGACCTTCGAGTTATGGGATAGGATAGGATAGGATAGGATAGGATAGGATAGGATAGGATAGGATAGGATAGGATAGGATAGGTCAGTTATTTCAACTTGCTTCCCTTTGCTTTTATTCACTGCTCCTTAATTAATGGCTGCTGTACTTTCATAACCATTTTGAGAGAATTTATTTAAAAAATTGTAATTATGTGAACACCTTTTCCCAAGTCATTCCCTTGGACTTGGTCCCGAGCAAAAGGGGTGTTTTCAGTTTGCAACTGGCTTCTTTCTGTGTGAATTTCTCAATGGTTTATTTATGACTATTAATAACGTTTTTTTATGTTGTTTTTTTAAATACATATAGCGGGTACTCCATCCAGCCTACGACCAGACCCACCGCGCTTTACATAGTCATTACATAAAAATACACGCACTCAATCAAACATTGCTTTTGTTACGATACACCAAAAGACCAGTAAAAGTAAGAACTATTTACAACTATGTACAAAATGACAAAAAAAGACAAAAATTGAATAGCAAAAACTTATTCACAACTATTTATATGCCCGGATAGACCCAGGAAAGGAAACAGTAAAAATATTTACAGACGTGTAAACACTTACGGATCAGACAGAAACAAAAGAGGAGAGAATGGCAGCGGGATACAAATCAGTCTGAATAATGCAGTTTGAAGAGGTGGGTTTTGAGGGCCTTTTTGAATGCCTGTGTTGATTGTGTGTTGATTGTATGTTGCGGATATGGGAGTGAAGGGAATTCCACTGCTTGGGTGCAGAGTAAGCGAATGCACGTTGGCCGTATGTCTTAGTGCGGGTGACGGCAACCTTGAGTGTGCGAGTGTCAGCAGAAGATCTTAAAGTGCGTGAAGGAGAGTAGACAGACAGTAGATCAGCAAGGTAGGAAAGACAAGAATCTGTGAAGAAGTTGTGACAGAGAACAGAGAGTTTGTACTCTATGCGTGCTTGCACAGGAAGCCAGTGAAGGGAATGTAGTAGAGATGTGATGTGATCGCGTTTCTTTGCTCGGAATACTAGTCTAGCTGCTGAGTTCTGAACTTTAGGTAGTTTGTCAATGATGTGTTTTGGGGAGCCAGCGAGGAGAAAGTTGCAATAGTCAAGACGAGAAAGGACGAGAGCGCAGACTAGGGTTTTGGTGGCAGTGACTGTAAGATAGTGGCAAAAGGAGCGGATTTGGAGTATGGCCATGTACGCAGAGCGACAGATGTTGGAGATGTGGTTGTTGAGGGACAGGTCGTCGGAGAGAATGTAGCCGAGATTTCTTGCTGAGGATGAGAACTGAATGTTTGTTGTCCCTACTGTGAGTGATATTAGGAGAGGCGAGAGTGAGGAGGAGGTGTTGTGCTTGTGAATGAGGAGGGTTTCGGTTTTATCATCATTAAGCTTAAGCTTGTTGAGTGTCATCCATGACTTAATGTCTGTGAATGCAGTTCTCCAAAGTCTGAACAATGGAACTGACTCTCAACAGCTTGCTTTCCGAGCAGGAGAAGCAGTGGCTTGGTGTACAGAGTGAATAACACCAGCCCTAAAACCGAACCCTGAGGCACTCCGCACACCACGTCTGTTATGCTGGAGAAACAGCCATCGACAGTGACTGCTTGTGATCTGTCAGAAAGATATGAGTGGAACCAAGTTAGGACTGAGCCAGAGATTCCAAAGTAATTTTGAAGAGTGTTGAAGAGAATGTGGTGGTCGACTGTGTCAAAGGCGGCTGAGAGGTCTAATAAGGTGAGAATGGAGACGTTACCATTATCTAAGGCAAGCAACAGATCATTGGTTACCTTTAGGAGGGCTGTCTCAGTGCTGTGGAAGGGTTGGTAGGCAGACTGGTTGGGGCAAAGTGGAGCGTTATCATATAGGTAGGCAAACAGTTGTTTGAGAACAATTTTTTCTATGACTTTGGACAGGAAGGAGAGGTTTTAAATAGGTCTATAGTTTTTTAGATTATTTTTGTCTAAACTTGGTTTTTTAAGGAGGGGTTATCAAACCGTTTGATGACAGCCGCTTTGAGCACAGACGGAACAACACCAAAGGACAGACTCTCGTTGATAATGTGGGTAATTGTCGGGAGTAGAGGGTCGAGATTCTCTATCAGCATGGGAGTGGGAATGGGGTCACATGTAGTACATAATATTGGCTCTCAGGAACTCTTTGAGAGGATTATTATGTTTTGTTTGGTTTATAGCACCCTAATTGCTGCTATGTGGTGCTAGCAGAGAAATATATATGGAAAATAGTATCAATATATATATTCTCTCCAACTTGTCATTTCTCAGTTACTGAACTAAGAGTAAGACTTGCAGAGTGAATTCAATAAAATTCCCATTAAGCTATTTGGAAGAATCAAATATATTACTTGTTACAGCTATTATCATACTTCTTTTTTTTTTGTTACATGCAGTGATTTTATGATTATGTTTTCCTGTCTCAGACTTTTTGATGCTTGAAATGAATAAAATGATTATAATGTGTAAATGTATACATTGTGAGAGGAAGAAAAATAACTGTTGGTGTGGGGTTATGTCAGGAGGAAGTGTTGAGAATGTTTAATACATACTCGTTTCTGCTCGACTTTGCTTTTCCTGAAAGACCATGGTTAAACTGAGGTAGCTCTGTACCTTGCCGAGTTGCCGTCGCCCTACTGCAATGCAAACGACATCTGACAATACATGTTACAGTTTGTCTGTTGCAGAGTCTGCAAAACAGAAGTAAACGTATTCTGATTCCAGCATTCATTCTCAGAGAATGAAATATTATTTAGTATTTATTACAGAGAAGATCAAGATGGCCTAAGGTACGCACTACGTAAACGTCACAGTAGGCCTATAATAAGATTTCGAAAGTACGCGTCGTTGACAATAAGCAGTTGCTCAGTATAATTATATCTTTGTCCTGACGAGATTCCTAATCAAATCAATAGTCAAAACCATGTGTTTCTCAAATCTAAACTTAAGTTTGTGTTGAAAAACACACACACACACTGAACTATTCATGCCACGCCACAACTCTAGTCTAGGGCGCAGACATATTAAAAAAAGGGGCCCTAAAAAAGATTAGTAACAATCACTTGAAGTTGCGGTTCTTGCATTGGTCTCGTCCATTATAGTGGGTATTTCCATAGGATGTCAAGACATTAACAAATTAGTCACAAGTCAGAGTGCCAGTCCAGCACAGACAAACAAAAGTAACAATGCTCATAGTATGTTCGGTACTTATTATTGCACGAAAAGCTATCGTGCCGAGCAAAGGATTGTTTTACCTTTCATCTTTGATGCATGCTTACATCCCCATAGTAAAGTAGACCAGTTTAGAGTTAAAGAATGTGAGATGAGAAGGCAGACGATACTTGGGTTTACTGCGACAAGCAAGAGGATAGATCTAGCATAGTTGTTAAATTTCCGATTTCTGCTTGATCTGCGAAACAGCAGAAGAAGAAGAAACATGAAGATCCGGTGTACGACCTTGCTTTTGGTGCTTGCGATAGTGTGGATAGAAGCCATACAATTGGATCATGACAAGCGCAACCATCACAAGAAGAAAGATCACCACCACAAGCACCATCCTCATCACAATAAACATGAATGGGACAAAACGATGACGCTGAATCCTGAGGAACATAAAGTGAGTAGCTTAGAATTGTTTGAGTTTTTGATACTATTACTTAAGTTAAGTTATTAATAAGTAATTAAAAACTGATATAGGTATTTTATTGTTTTGTTTGTACTGAAAAGTGAAAAAACACACCCAACTGTGTTCTACTTCTACATTGTGTAGAGCTCTGTGATCACAAATATATATTACAATAATTATTGTTGCTGTTAATCTAGGGTTGTGGAGTTCATTTCTTGTACATGTGCTCCAGTGTACATGAGCATGATGAACTGAGAAATTATGCCTATGGAGTAATCAGTTGCATCTTGCAAGTGAAATACAATGATTTTTGCCACAATGACATGTCCCTCAACACAGTGCATAGCTTCAAATATTTAGGAGCCATTGTATCAGACAATGGGTCCCGACAGGAAGTCCTCTCCAGGATCGCACAAACAACTGCTGCCCTGACAAGGTTGAAGCCCATTTGGAAAGACAGGACCATCCACTGAATACAGGTCAGTGGGACCATCAGTCTACATTCCAAAGTAAGACTGCTGCGCTCCCTTGTCATCTCCATCTTCCAATATGCTTGCGAAGCATGGACCCTCACAGCAGATCTCCAACGAAGAATACAAAGCATGGAGATGAGGTGCTACAGAAGACTTCTGGGCATTTCCTATACACAACACATCACCAACAACGAAGTCCGACAGACCATCACACAAGCCATTGGACAACACGATGACCTGCTTACAGTGGTGAAGAAACGGAAACTCCGATGGTATGGCCATGTCACCAGATCATAAGGCCTTGCAAAGACTATTCTGCAAGGCACAGTGCAAGGAGGTAGAAGAAGA
Source organism: Oncomelania hupensis (assembly GCA_036898135.1). Lineage (NCBI taxonomy): Eukaryota > Metazoa > Mollusca > Gastropoda > Littorinimorpha > Pomatiopsidae > Oncomelania > Oncomelania hupensis. The sequence goes on from CM072512.1 coordinate 31,636,448, forward strand.
GGGAGACCGAAAAAGAGGTGGGGGGACAACATTCGAGAATGGACTGGTTTGACACTGAGCGAAGCCATCAGGGCTGCTGAGGACAGAGAAAGATGGAGTATGCTGGTTAAACGATCATCTGTGGTGCCCCTACGACCTCCGGGTTACGGGACAGGATAGGATAGGATAGGATTAGGACATAATGTTATAATGCAGAGGCAGAGCACAAAAGAAAAACATGGACCACGATCTGAACTATCTTCAAGCAAAATGTATCCAAATTGGATCAGTCAATTTTTAGATACAGCGTGGTTAGAAAATGGTGAAACACAGTGACATTGACCTTTATTAGCAATAGCAGTAGTTAAAGTATGCGCAATGTAAAAATGATAGATTTTTATTCTTGAGATAAGGCCAAAAGTGTGTTTTGAACACAAAAAAAAGTGACATTCAGTCTGTCTAACAGCCAGACTGCTAGTGAAGGATGGCCAATTATTTGAAATACCTTTGTACCAAAACTCAAAAAAATTGCTTCAGCTGTTTTTGAGACTATGAGCAAATTTAAAGGTGTTTAGCAACAAAATGACTACAGAGACCTTGACCTTTGACTTTGTGGTAGAGCAAATATGAATTGATGGCATGTGAGCCAGTGAGGCAAGCCACTTGGTCAAGATATTGCTTCCAACAGGCTGACTGACCGACAGGCTGACATTTGGCTTGTTTTGATTCCCCGACTTTTTCAAGAATTAATATAATTTAGTATATATGTTATGTAATATTCATATTTTAACAATAAAATTCATCATTTAATGTAAACTACAAGATCTTCAATTTAAAAGCAGTTACACTTTGCACTACATCTAAAACCTTTCATTCTTTCAGTGATCTGTAGTTGATCTTGACATTTCTTTCAATGTTAAACTCTCTCTCTCCTTTCCTGCAGCAAGGGAAACTTAAGCTGTTACACAGCTTTTCAATTTAATTTGTGAAGTTATGTTATTTTGTTTTCTTATTCCGCTATAGCAGACTGGCAGAATTGATTTTGCTTGCGTTGTGGCAGGGTAATGAAATCACAATGTTTGTATTCTGAATGCAAATAGAGGACCATGCATGGTGCAAGATTTCAGAAAGAATATAGAAAGCTTGTAAAATATGAAAAAGAAAGAACAAGAAAATTAAAAAATGGAAATTGAATTTGCTGAAAATGAAAAAGCAGTCTTATATAGATCTCTTTATTCATCTTGTCAAAGTAATTTGCTTTTGAACAATTGTTTATATTTAAGCAAGTTAATTTGCTTTGTTTTCAGAAAGTAATTCTTAAGGAGACAGGGTATCAATTATTAAGGGTGTTATCTTTTGTGACAATTGAATTTGCTTGTAAAATAGCATTGTTGTCACATGCTATATATAATATATATATATACACATATAATCAAAAGATGATAAGAAACAATTGTTGCTCAAATCGACCACTAGACTTTAGAAGCTTTTGATTTTAGGTGTCTCTTCTTTGTTGAATGAACATTGAGGTTTAACATCTACACCCACAATTGGCGATATGGCAAACAGGGATAACATTCCGGGGAACAAGGGGGAGGGACCTAAATCAACACTGAACCACCAGAGCAACCATACTGCTAAAATGGACAGTAAAAATTGCCACTTTTAATTTTGCCCACCACGAGATTTGAACCTGGGTCATCAGTGTGCCATGTAAACGCTCTACCATTTGAGCTACGGCGGCGGGACAATTGTTGTTATATAAACAGACAACCTTGCAAAAAGGTCCTTCTGAAAATAATACTCAACAGGTTGAAACCCCAAGCTGAACAAATCATAGCTGAAGAACAAGCAGGTTTCAGGGCAGGGCAAAGTACCACTGAACAGATTTTCAACCTCAGAATAATCTGCGAGAAATACCTACAGCACCAATAACATTTATATCATGTGTTTGTAGACTTCAAAAAGGCGTTTGATCGAGTCTGGCATGCAGCTCTGTGGGCAACCTTGAGAGTGTTCAACTTCAGCCCCTAAAATTATTGAAGTCATCAAAAACCTGTATGACAAAGCTACCAGTTCAGTCCTCCATAACAGCGCCATCGGAAACTGGTTCAGAACAACAATCGGTGTGTGAAGGATGCCTACTCTCTCCAACCCTCTTCAACATCTTCCTAGAGCGCATCATGTCAGATGCCCTTGGCTTGCAGATCATGAAGGCACAATCAGCATAGGGGGTAGAGCAATCTCCAACCTTTCGATTTGCGGATGACATTGATGGATTGGCTGGAGAGGAACAAGAACTTGCTGGTAAAGTCTTGACACCTCCTCCAGAGCCTATGGAATGGAAATAAGTGCAGAGAAGACCAAAATGATGACCAACAACACCAATGGCATCAACATGGACATCAAAGTCCAAGGCCAATCCCTCAACACAGTGCATATTTAGGAGCCATTGTATCAGACAATGGGTCCCGACAGGAAGTCCTCTCCAGGATCGCACAAACAACTGTTGCTCTGACAAGGTTGAAGCCCATTTAAAAAGACAAGACCATCGGTCTACATTCCAAGAGAAGGCTTCTGCGCTCCCTTGTTATCTCTATCTTCCTGTTCCCTTGTGAAACATGGACCCTCACAGCAGATCTACAATGAAGAATACAAAGCATGGAGATGAGGTGCTACAGAAGACTTCCGGGCATTTCCCATACCCAGCACATCACCAACGACGAAGTCCGACAGACCATCACACAAGCCATTGGACAAAACGATGACCTGCTCACAGTGGGGAAGAAACAGACACTCCGATGGTATTGCAGGGGTGAGATTTAACCCAGGAGACTAACTAGCCCGCCGGGCTAGCTAGTAAGTAAAGTGAGGTAGCCCGCATGGTTTTTAGGCAGCCCGACAATCGTTCACATATAAAACACAAATTTTGACAATACACGTAATTTGTTGCGAGTTTGTCTTTTTCAAAAACAAAGCAGACAGCGTGCTTGGCGCGAAAGGGAAGTAGGCAAAGGGAAATAACGCTCGCGTATGCTTCGTACTCGTAGCAGACGAACAGTGACCTAAAAACGCTCTCGCTTCGGACCGAGCTTCTAAGAGTCTGCAAGTAGTTTATTTGTTGTTTTTTAGGTCGCCAGGCGGGCTGGCTCAATTATAAAGTGAGGTCGCCCGAGCCAGTTTTAAGTCGCCTCGGGTGACCGGGCGACTGCTAAATCTCACTCCTGGTATTGCCACATCACCAGATCATCATGCCTTGCAAAGACCATCCTGCAAGGCACATTGCAAGGAGGTAGAAGAAGAGGGAGACCGAAAGAGAGAGAGGAGGACAACATTTAAGAATGGAATGGCTTGACATTGAGCGAAGCCATCAGCTGATCAGGGTTGCTGAGGACAGAGAAAGATGGAGTATGCTGGTTAAACGATCATCTGTGGTGCCCCAACGAGTTATAGGATAGGAAACGGACAACTGTGCCTACTATATACACACTTTCCCTGTGGTGCTATTTTTAGAATCAACCTTGATATATTTTTTAAAGAGGTTATTTCTTTGGCTGAAACTTATTTATTCCAGTGGGGCAACACTCAATACAAATTTAAAGAGAATCTGTTACCCTGAAATGTGTTATCTTGGAGTCCTTAGGCTTAGTTTAGCAGTTATGTATAGGGCTTTGTTTTCTTTAGCTGTTGTACAAGTATGTTTTTTTTTATTAGTATGTTTTTCCAACATTCTTTTCTCTTTTTTTTTCTTTCTTTTCCATCCTCTTTATGAAGGTTTCAAGCGCTTGCAAATAATCTCACATACCAACCTTCTCCACTTTCCCATTGTGAAACATTTTTTTCTGCTGTTTTAGCTGACTACCTCAAAGACCTGCCATACAGAGTAGCTAAGACTAGATGAGGGCTTGTCCCTTAGGCCAACAAGCAGCTGTAGATTTTCTTGAACTTAGTTGAAGTTTGTGGCTCGGCTTTCCCCTTGTGTGCTCATTACAGAAGTAATGGGCATTCTGACTTTTTCACCTCCTTAGGTCTTCCAGCCTAGTGGATAGACCTCTTCACCATTTGTTGAGACATGAAAGAGGGAAAAGGTGGTCTACCTCAGCTATGCTGTTATTTTTTATTTCAGGAGAGAAAAAAGCAAATTAAAAATATAATATTATGCATTCTACATCATGGATACTACAGTTAGGTCAGTGTTCTACATAGGCTGGTGGGGCCATGGCAACTTGCTCACAGAGCTGGGATCACAGGAGATTCCATTTCCTGCCTACTCTATCCCTCTTGTCTGGTTCAGTGAGCCCCTAACAAAGATGCAGGGATGAGAAACTTCAGCCTGGTGTAACGCTATATATATTTATATATGCTCACGCCATCTCTCTCTCACACACTCACAAGCTCACACATGCTCACAAACACACAAGCTCACCCATGCTCAGTGTCTTTGTGAGTTTGCATGGGGAGGCCTAGTGGCACAGTGGGTTAGTAGCTGGTTTCCTATGCCGAAGGTCGCTGGTTAGCTTCCCACAAGGGGCAAACTTAAGTGACTTAGGTACGAGACTATGAGTTCACTGAGGGATTTTCTCAGGGTACTCCGGTCTCCTCACTCCCTTCAATAATGGTATTTGATACAGACAATCTAAAATTTCCAAAATTAAAATTGTATTTCCTTTCTGTCTCCTAATAGCGATCTTCCTGCCTTTACACCACATGTTTGAGTGATAGATGTGTGATGTGAGTGGGTGAAACATGTGAGCTAGTATGTTGGTACAGATTGCCACGCTTTTAGCCTGATTGGTGATTTGGGGAAAAGCGCGTATATTATTGTATGCGCATAAATGATAAAGGTTGTAAGACTGCCAGCTGTTATGAGATGTTGATGTTTCTTGTTCAAAGTAGCTGTACTGATGTTTCTTGTTCAAAGTAGCTGTAAATTTGTTTGGCTACTATTTTAGCATGAAGTGTCTGTGAAAAAGACAGATGATTGATTACATTGGAGAAGGGAGTTAGAGAGGGGAAGAAGCATACATAATCATTGGTATACTTTAATTATTTATTTATATGTTAATTGTTATAACAGTTATAATATGAAATAAATGAATAAAATACAAATATATAGCAATATTATTTATAAATTAGCTGTAAGTCTAACATGGGTTTCAGGGAAAAGTTCTGGCTATTATGTGTCTTTTGATGTATTCAAGTTTATCTTCTTGAGGAGTAGATTGTCAACTGGATCCCATGAGCTTAAATACATTTGCAAGTCATAGGCCTCATGGAACTTCTTTGAACTTGTAGCTCTTGTCCTGCCTGCTTCTGGGCCAGGGGGTATGAATACTTCTAACCATATTGAGATTTGACAGGACCAATAATTTCAGCAAGATACAGACAAACCTCCCTGTTGCACTCTATTTGGCAGTACTGTATGAGTTGTAAATGCCAAATAGTCTAAATTCCAGTGTTTAGGCTTTGACCTTTTCTGTTTGTAGTACATGTATACTTTGGTGTATACATTATACAGGCATGAACAAATTGCCAACAATATAACTCCAGTGCAGTTTTCATCTTTGCTTCATCTCAATCTCATTTCCCTTTGTTCCTACATACAATTTTCTCTTGTCTTAACACTGACTCTTTTTATTCACTTCCCCCTTGCTCAGGGTACTACTATAAAAAAAAAATATGGGGCTGTCTAGCTCCAACTATGCCAGAAGTTAGCCAGTATTGATCTGTGTGTGCTTTATTGAAAAAGCCTTCAGTTGCCAAATTTTGACCGGATACAGGCGCCGTGTACCAAGGGACATGGGTTAGGTGATACTAGAATATCAAGATCTAGTCCCTTAGATGGATACCAATTATTATCTCCTTCCAGTGGTTGTTGTTTGTTGTTGTCATTATTGAAAATTAATTTTCTTCACTTTTTCTGTTGGTGCAGGTTCACATGAAAAAAATCAGTTGGTTGAATGTGCCTGAAGGTATGTAACAGTAATAATGCAATTTTATTTATTTAGTAAGTTAAGTAATTTAGTTATATTTTTTGCCATTTTGTATTAAATATATTTATGTCATGCAGAATTAAGGTACTTGCAGGATACATGTAATCGGTAGCACATTTGTCGAATCCACGGAATGCTGCCAATTTCATGTATTCGGTTAGTCATTTACTGAAAGTGTGTATATAGTGTGTGCGTGTGTTCAGTACCTTCACATTTTATTTATTGTATTTATTTCTTATTATTTTTAAACCTGAGAGTATTTTAAAGTAGTATCCAATTCATTGTTATTGTGATTATTTATTATTAATTACGGTTGTCTATAGTTATGTTTATGTGCATTGTATGTCTTTTGATGTATTATGTGCTTTGAGCAGATATGTTGTCTGATAATGTGATATGTGCGCTTTACAAATAAAATTATTATTATTATTTAAAAGTTGCTAAAAGAACGGAATGGCAGATTGTTGTTGGTTTAAAAAATAATTTAATTGGCAACTGAACAAAAATAATCTACAATATTGCCAGTTACGCAACATTGGCAAAATATTATGTTGTTTATTTGTGTTTGTGTTGTGCATTTGTGAATGTTGTTGATGCTGCTGCACATGTATTTGTGGGGAAGGTCAATTCAACACAATTCAACACATCTTTATTACCACAGGAATGGAAATATTGTACAAGTCTCATCACATTATGTTATATAATGGCTTCACACATCAAGACAGTTATAATGAACAATAATAAGACACAGACTAATATAAGAGGTTCAGAAAGCATAGAATCCGTACGCACATCATCCGTACATAATTTAACTATGCATTGATTGAGCGAACGCCTCTTGCAGGTAAAAATATTACAGGTAAGAAGTAGGACTAAAGAATAGGCACTATTATTTCAGTCATAAAAGCCTCGCGCAGTTACAACACACTCACGCACTACATTTGCCCACTCATCACTGCAGCCGTGCACTCATCCACACAGAACACATCATAAGCAACTATAACAACGAGATAAAAAATACCAAACAGTCCTTGACAAATAAGGTAATACACTCACACTTACAAACACAATAATTATCAATGGACATGTGGGTAGTAGAGTAAAACATACAAGTTTGATTGTAAAAGCAATTAATCAGATAAAAATAAATGATGGGGTTATTAATTTGAGGGTGGTGAGGTGTCCTGAGCAGAGCCATCAGCGTTTGTTGGTTGAATTGAAAAGGGTAATTGCAGTAGGGATTAAAGTGGAACTAAAGCGAACTGTTCGGCATTGCATTGTCCTGAGTTGAACCCCGGACGGAAGACACTGGAAGAGGGGGCACAGGGGGTGGGTGGGGTCTTTAATGATGCACATGGCCTTGCTCAGGGCCCTTGTTTGGAACAAATCGCAGAGACGGGGGAGATTTCTGCCTACAATCTTGCTACATGTTCTGGAGATACTGTTAAGAGAATTTTGGTTTTTGAGATTAAGAGACTGATAGAAACAGATGAATGAGAATGTTATGGTAGGGTGTTACACTCTGTTTGATGGTGGTGTTTTCAATCAGTAGTAGATTCAGCCCCAATGCTTGAATGCTCCTGATGAGTGTAAACTCGGATTCGTTTATCCACGCAACCCGTTCAATCAGCATACAAGTCACAGAGTCGTTGTATGAAGTTTTCCACTTTTATTCAGCACACATCAACAACTGCATACAATCGCTTTTTCCACTCTCAACTTTTTACTTTCCAACTCACTATCAACAACAACCTCTTTTGAAACAGTGCGGCATTTATATAGTCTCTACATACTCGGGAACAATTTAGAACATGGTAGACTGACGCACTACCACCAATCAAATGAAACTTTGTCATCACTGACTTACGTCATACCACATTATTTTCCGTCCCAGAATGTTCTCAAATATCCCGAAACTTCGATCGATAGTAAACAAGCAGATCTAGAGTATTCTCCAATAATATCGACTAACAAAAATTACCAACGCTACACAAAGCTTCTTCTAATAACAACGCAAACTCAAATCAAAGGTAAATACACTCCATTATTGAATACTTTGCAAAACGAGACGATTAGATCTATCGTGCGCGCTTCAGACATACTATCCTTCGCGTTTCAATGTAACATAGGGAAACCTATAGTCTTTTTTTTACCAAGCATGGATTTATCTGTACTGCGAGTGCTCAAATTGGTTGCCTGGTTCTAATTGGCATAAAGTTGATTTGATAACTCCTTATTGCTAATTTCTCTATTTCTGGTGAACTTATTGTTAACATTTTTCACTCATTCTGCATAAATTTTGACTGGAAAATATCTTAAAATATCCCTATGTAAATCGAGTGATCTTCCCTTCACCATCATCCTCTTGTTTGTTTGTTTTTCTAGCTTTGTTGCTTTCTTTTATTTGATAACAATCTTACTAAGAAAAGAAAAAAAAAAACAAGCAGCAAGAATATGTCTGCCAACAACATCATCTTTTATATGTATGTATGTTGGTACAGATCACCGTGCTTTAAGCCTGATTGATTTGGGGAAAGGCGCCTATATAGCATCCAGTATTATTATTATTATTATTATTATTATTATTATTATTATTATTATTATTATTAAGAGAAGCACTTTTCTTAAATGATGTCGTGCAGTAGCATCAAGAACATTCAAAATGCAGTAGGGCAGTAAATTATTTTTTTTAAATCACCATATTGCCGATTCTTCTTTTTCAGTTCAGCGTAATCAGAAACTTTTGAACCACTAAACTGTCAGCAAATGACTGCTAAATGGGAAAAATCTGCAGCGTTTTGTCCATTCCGTTTATTAGGCCATGTGCTACCAATTCCATGTATTTGACAATTGTGTTAATTAGACATGACATCATATTTAAGATCAAATCATACTTCATTAGATGTGTAATAGAGCAAGACGTAATGTATGCAGTGGGGTGTGACTGGGAATTGGAGGTTGATAAAGAAAGATATTTTGGTTGAATATCTTTTAATGAGATTTTTAAAATTTGCAATGGTCAAAACCTGTTAACATTTTTACGTGATGTTGGTTTATTTTATCGCATGTAGGTCATATCATCTTGTTTGTATACTTGGTTAAATTTCATCAGTAGTGCTAGTTTTATGTATATCTAGACTGCGTATCGGGACGAGGTTCGGAGAATGGTTGGCTGGTGCTCGGACAACGACCTGGAACTGAACGTCTCGAAGACAAAGTAGGTCGTGATCGACTTTCGCCGAATAAAGGTCCGGGTATTGCCCCTTGTCATCAATGGGGAAACCGTTGCAGGTCCCGGTATTGCCCCTTGTCATCAATGGGGAAACCGTTGAGCAGGTCGACTCGTTCAAATTTCTCGGTTCCGTCATCTCGAGCGACCGGAGTTGGAATAATAACACCACGTCTATTGTAAAAAAGTGCCATCAGCGTCTCCACTTTCTAAGACAGCTGCGAAAGTTCGGTATGTCTAGTAAAATTATGGCACAGTTCTATCGCGCGGTGATAGAGAGCATTTTGTGCTTCTCTATCACTGTCTGGTACGGCAGCACAACCACGATAGAAAAGAAACAGCTCGAGCACATTGTTAAGACTGCCTCCAAAATAGCTGGTTGCGACTTTCCATCTGTCGCCTCCATTTTCACAACGCGAATGAAACGGAAAACGGAAAAGACAGTCTGCGATCCATCACACCCAGCCAACAGTCTCTTCAAGCTTCTGCCCTCTGACCGTCGGTTCCGTGCTTTAAGAGCCAGAACTTCTCGATTCAGAAACAGTTTCTTCCCAGAAGCTGTCCTCAGTACATCACCAACCATGGAATGATCTGTATAAACTGAAAAAACTCACCATTGCTTGATTTGTACCTTTGTGAAATAGGAGTATGCTATGTTGTGTGTGTGGGTGTGGGTGTGTGTGTGTGTGTGTTGTGTGTGTAGATTTGGATGTGAAGCTTAACATTCTTAATCATTCTCATCATTTTATTTAATGCTGTTAAATTGTTTTACTACTGTATTTTGTTTTACTTGCAGGGTGTGTTTGACCTCATAACTTTATATGACTGATGTATGTTTAACACTGTGTTTACCTATCCTTTAGTGGTGCTGTATACATGTTGTATGCCAAGGAAGCGTATGACACGATGAATGCATGTGTGACTGTGCAAGAAATGATGTATTTCAAAGTCGCCATGCCACATCAAAATCCTTGTAACGTTTTTACTTGGTGAATAAATATTCTTATCTTATCTTATCTTATCTTTTATCATTTTTTAAATGTTAGCGTTCTAGTCTGATTTTGAATAGTTTTGTATGGTCCTGATTCAGCTCTTAGCAGTCTGCTGGACACCTACTATAAACATTGAATATAATCTAATTGGAGGTCAATTGCTGTGAAGAGGGCATTAAGACTAACTACCAATCTCACCATTTTTCTTATCCTCGTTAAGACTAACTGCCAATCTCACCATCTTTCTTATCCTCTTTACTCTCAAAAGAGTGCTGCATTGCTAGGTAAGTTTGCATTTTTGCCATGGTTATTGCTCTCTAGCCTGCCTTGTCCACCCACTCACTCCCCACCCACACTTCTTTTTCTCCCCAATCCCATTTTTCTCTTCCTCTACCACATCTCACTAACACCCCCCATCCTTCACCCCCACCTCCCATTCCTCACCTGACATTTACATCAAATGAACTTTTGCTATAGTTGTTGCCCTTTAGCCCTTGCTTGTCCATTGTTCCTTCCATCATCACCCTTTCTGCACTTCCCCCTAGACCTCTGATACATTTTGGGTAGGTTAGGAGTAGAAGACCATATGAATTTCAGAATTTTGTAATAAATGTTCATCATCTAGTTAATTTAAATAATAAATCATACCACCAAGACTATGGAGAATTAAATTCAGCACAATTTAGTTTTAGCTGCATAAGAAAAACTGAAAACCATACCATGACTTGCTGTATGCACATTATTTTGCAGTTACTGGTTGTCAGTGCAAGCATAAAGGTGAAATCTGCATTGAGGGTCCTGACAAGCAGGCTATGTGTGTGCAGAAACATCACCTTAAAGAAAGGTATTCTTTGTTAACTGGCAGTTCCATTATTTTGTTTTACACCATATGTTTTTGGTTTTCCTGGCCTGTTCTGTATTCACATGTTGTGGACCTGTTTTATTTAAAAAATTTCCTCCCTGGCTTGTTCTGTATTCGATTTTGTGTTACAACTGGAATATGCCAAGAAAGAGAATTAGACTTTTCAATGTGAAGAAGGACCTAAAGCTTTAAACATAATTGTGGATGTGTGTGTCTAAAACAGTTAACAGTTCTAAAAGAATTATAAGGAGAGGGTGGACAATTTTTAGTTCCATGTGTACAGCTGTATCCTTCCAATCAGTCCCGTGGCCATTTTCTTTGTCTATTCCTCATTACACCTCAGTTTAATCCATTTTCCCAAGCATAACAAAGCTAGCCATAGAACTAGAAACACACTTTGATATTCTTTATAATGAAGACATGCTCTTGTTTTGTTATAATAATTGTCCCTATCAGTAGATATATATATATTGATGGTTATGGTTAATTATTTTGTGAAAGTGTTAGTGCGCTAGTGATTATAATTACTTTTGCAGTGCTCGCCTCTTCAAACATTACCACGAGGACAAAGAAAGAGCGGAAGAGTATCTGAATGAGGTGGAGCCTAAACCAAGGAGTCTGAACAGCATCCCCTTTGATGCTCCCCATGATGTTCACATCAGCATTGAGAGCCAGCACAACAAATTGCGAAAAGAGGATTACGGATTGGATGAAACTGATCCCCATGGACACAAACCTAAGGTAGGTTTTTTGTACAATTATTTACACTTGAGATAGGATTTTAAAAAAAATTATTAAACCCTAAGTAGGATTTAACATATAATAATAATCCTTGTTTCTGTTGCAAATGAATGGAGTAAATTGTCTTAGTATTGATTTCAGTTACAGATTGAACGTGTTAAAACAATTATGCAAAGGAAGGCTTGTAAATCTATTACATATGTATTGTGTAATGATCATTTTAAAACTTTTCTTGTTTATGTAAGATGGTATCTCAGGCATATTTAATCTACTGATAAAAAAACGTTAAGGAGCATTTCTGTTATCTTAGAATATGTTGTGGTTGTGATCCCAAAAACATTTTGGTTACTTTTTTTTTAAACTGTAAATTTAATAGATTCTTGGAGTTTGCCAGATACAACAATCTGATACTAACAAACATGCTTGGTCTCCACAAAAAATCCAGATGACATGGCACAGTCTCAGCGAGGAGCATCACAATAAGATTGACTACATCTGGTCAAGACACGCTTCAGATCAAGCATCAATATTGGAAGGACAAGCATTTTTCCAGGAGTAGACATTCAAAATGACCACGATCTCGTTATGATGTCCTTCTGGCTCCACTTGAAGAGTGTAGACTGAAATTCGACTTGGACAAACTGCAAGACCCCTAAGGTGGCAGAAATATTCCAAGCCACAATTGGAGGGATATTTGCAACACTGCTCATTTTGGGAGCTGGTGAAATAGACGTCCACACCATGACCACCACCTTCAACTCAGCTGTGACAGATGCCGCCACTTAGATCCTTGGCAAGCACCAGCCAAAGAAGAAGCCGTGGATCATACCTGAACTTTTGGAACTGTGTGATAAATGAAGAGAGAGAAAAAGAAAAAGAAAACTTCACAGGGAGCTGATGCCTACCGAAAAATCAACAAAGACATCCGAAAAGACATGCGCACAGCAAAGGAGAACTGGATAGAAGAGCAATGCCAGGAATTAGAGAACAGTCTGAACAAGAACAACAGCAAGAATGCCTACCAGACTGTGAAGCGGCTGACAAGTGTTAAACAGCCGAAAAAAGATGTGGGAGGACAACATTCGAGAATGGACTGGCTTGACACTAAGCGAAGCCATGAGGGTTGCTGATGACAGATAAAGATGGAGTACACTGGTTAAACAATCATCTGTGGTGCCCCAACGACCTTCGAGTTACGGGTTAGAATAGGAAAGTAATAGATTCTCATAAATATTTGATCGATGATTGATTGGTTAATGTGTGGCTGTGACATGTGAACTTCCTTAAATAGCTAAATCTGAATTTTGCATTTTTCTTCAGTCAGTTGTTTTATTTCCCTAGGAAGGAAAACATGAGCGAGAGCGCAAGTTGACTCGGCTCCCACATATTCAAGAGGCTTCAAGTAATCTTGTCTTGAGCCGACGTAAGTTCTCATGCAATGGACACATTATTTAGTCGATCACTTGTCGATGGACAACATTTTGCAGATATCAGCCATCCTCAAGATCATACTATAATTGTCGTCATCAGCATCATCATCGTCATCGTCATCATCATCAGAAATAGTTGTTAGAATTATATTTTATTTCTATTAAGCATCAAGTTTGCTTTCCACTGGTTCTGAGAATTTCGTTATTACTAGTTCCAAGACTTTTGACCAACAGTTTTTTGTTTTGTGTTGGTTTTGTTTCAAGTCATTCATGACTCTTTGGTTGATGTTTCAAGTAATTATAGATTGTTCATAAGCTTTGTTTCTGTTTCAAGTCATTAAAGAGTGGTTAGAAGCTTTGTGAGTCACGTTGCTTATTTTGTTCTGATCTGCCTTATTTCAGAAAACAGAGTAGATGCAGCACCCAGTGCCAAGTGTGAAGCTAGTGCGTTGAATGAGATGCGTAAGAGACTAACAGGCTGGTTCCACCTTCTGCACGGCAAGGAGCATCACCACAGTGATCATGAACACCATCACAAATCACACAAGCACCTGTCTGTGAAGAAAGAGCTGAGAGGCAAAGATGATGGTAAGGTTTCAGCAGTATTGCGAGGAGTTGAAGTTTTCACTTTTTATTGGATACCCACCATTTTAGTTTTGAGGCAATATTATTTTCCTTTCTAAAATTAGCTGATTAAAAATGAACTTAAAGAAATTATAGGTCCACTTTAGGTTTTGGACATCTTTTACAACCCCTTACACAAACTCCATTTTCAGACGACCCAGAACTACAATGAAATGGAAACATTTTTCTTTTGGCGATCGTTCCAGCTCTGTTAACTTTAAAACCCTTACCATTTGGTTTACAGATTCTGAGTGTGAGTGCCTGAAGTCCGTGATGTGGGAGTTCCGCCAGATGGATACTGACCATGACCACATCCTTAACAAGACAGAGATCAAGGTGATTGACAACAATGACATGGAGCCCTGTCTGCATCCGTACTTGGTGAGCTGTGATGCCAACGCTGATGGTCTTCTGTCTCGCAAAGAATGGTGCTGCTGTTTTCCCCAGAAAGGTGATTGTTTTTTTTTTAAACCTACCCCCCCTCTCCCTTTTCCCCTTTACTTCCCCTATTTACCAACCCACCCACCCACCCCCTACCTAAAAAAAAAAACAATTTTTGAAATGTATCTAGTATTAAACATGAAACTTAAATTATGAACACTTTCTCTCCATGCGTTTTTTACAAATTTCCCTTTCCCTATTTTTTTCTATGTTAATTGCCTAAAGATGGAACTATTTTTTAATATATATATTTTTTTTATTTGTCTTGTTTTGTTGGTGGTGGTGATTTTAAAAAAAAAGTATGTTTATATTTTTAATTCTTACATTCTTCAATTAACTTATATTCTTTAAGTCGCACAATGTGCTGAGTATATTTTAGTATATATAATAATGTTATTGTGTAGAGACATTAGACATTAGAGCATTTAAATGCAAACAGCTCTTCAAGAGCATTTGTGTGTGTGTGCGCATTCCATTCATGCACAGATCTATGAGCCTTGCATGCCTGTGAGTGTGGGCACATAGAATATTTCTGGAATTATTAATTCATGGATTATTTATGTTCGTTCAAACAGAGGCAGAGTCACCATGCTATGCCAAGCTGATTGAAATTGAAACAACCAAAAATACAGGTACATAAATGCTTTTTATTTTTCATCTCTGTAGCCAGTATGATTTATCTATTTATTTGTTACTCATTTATATTTTAATATTTTTATTTGCGTTTTGACTCCCCAAAAAAAGTTAGAGTAACGAAATTAAAATTTATTAAGCGCATAACTATTTACACACTCAAAATTCTTTGGCCATGTTTTTAAAAGCGAACTATGGTTTGTTCAGTTATTGCAGCTAGTTGTATACTACTGTTTTGCAGACTCTGATGTTTTGCTATAATTATAATAAATCTGATTTTATTCGCAAATTTAAGAGGAGTTCATCCCTAGCTGTGACCATGAGGGTTATTACAAGAAGGAGCAGTGTATGGGCAATATTCTCAGCACTCAGTTATGCTGGTGTGTTACTCCCACTGGATCAGAAATCCCAGGTTCTCGTATTTCTGGACGTGCACACTGTGGTAGGTATTCTTTCTTGGAAAAAAAGTCCCATAACAACTAGAATAATAAATAATAATAATAGCATGATATATCATTAAAATAAATTTAAAGCAATAAAGTAAAAGTTGACTACACAATTTTAAAGGAAATGCAACATGTTCATTTGACAACAATATTAGAAACTCATATGTTCATTCTATTCTCCTACTATTTTGGTCGCCTTTCCAATCCCTTTTGACAATTCATTATTTTGCAAACAGTATTATCAGTGGATTTACAGCAATAACAAACAGTAAGAAGACAGTTCATGTTTTGCTAAGGTAAAATCTATTTCATATTAATAGTGGTGTTTCTGATATAGAACAATAGAAATTATGATATGTAAGAACATGGCCTACAACCACCAACCTTTCAATGAATTTGAATATTTGCGATGTTTTATCTCTTTTGACAGAAAAACTTGACAACATGGGATATCCTAAAGGAATGATGTAAAGAATTCCACTACGTTTATGAGGCACTGATTTACCCACCTTTGTTTACCTCATAAGGCCATTCATGCAGTATCATGGTTTTAATTTGTTTAATTTACTTCTATAAATTACTATCACTCATTGTTTAATGGTTTGGAGAACTGTTATTAAGAGATGGCATTTAATAATGAAATACGTTTAGTTATAGAACGATATCTTAGAATACAACGTATTTTGTGTGTTTAACACAAATTTATTGCTTTTCATTGTATCCAGGTGGTAGCTATGAACCTTGTGGTATAATCTTTTGATTGCACAGTCCTTGAAATAAATCCACAATTTAAAGGAAGGCATTTCAAAAGTATAGTTAGTGAAGGAAGGTACACATAACAATTTGAATTATTGGAGTTTAAAAAGTTGTTTGTTTATCGATCTTTTTTTTTTTTTTTTTTTTTTTTTTTTTTTTTGGAGACAGATTATCAATAATTTGATGAACATTTTATTATATGTAATGATTGGTTTGACAGCACTTGCAGTTGTTCTCTGAGCCAACATTTCAAATAATTTTGTTTTTTGCATGCAGAATGTACTTTGACTAATAGTTTTTGTTTGTGGCCAAAAAACTTAATACAAATCAAACCGAGTTTTGTGGCAAGCTACTTAGGCAATATAGTAGTCCTTTTTAAATCACAAAATTTTGTGAACAGCTATGCCAAAATATTTTTGTGAACAAAATCAAAATGTATATCAAGTATAGTGATTTTGTTTTTCTTTTATTGATGTTATTTATACAGATGTTCTTTTATATTTAATTCTTGTACCCATATAATATAACACATGTACTGGCTTATTTTCAGTTCCATTTGACACATATTTTGAAATTGTTGGTGTCATTCATTGGTGCTTTTCCATTGTGTTCCTGTCTGCCATATTACCAATGATAGATATCTAGATGTGGATGTTAAACGTCAGTGTTCATTCATTCATTCCATTATGCTGCTTTTTGGCTTGTTTAGTTGTTTTCTTTGTTGTAATATTGAAGTTACATGACACTTATTGTGGCATCAGGAGTGTTTGTCATTTGGCAGGAAGTCTCAAAGGCAAAAATGTTTACTTCAAAAAGAATCTAGAAGTTTGAGCATGTATTGTGCTTTTTTGTTGTTGCATGGCTTACATTTTTACATTTTTGCGGACCTTGCCATTTAATGAAACCTCGTCTTATAAATCATGTGAACTGGAATGTGCAGAAAGAATTCCAGGGTACAGAATATTTTACAAGTGCAGTTCAGTGTGTGACCTTAATGATAAAGTGACCGGCTGGTGGAGTGCCTTCAGTGTTACCACTAGAGTTGTTTTAGCAGATCTTTTATACGGATCAGGGATGAGTCCTCTTTCAACTAAATTGTGGTCCTGATTTTGTGTTCCCGATTTGGCTCTTTGCAGTCCAGTGGACCCTTTAAACAATGAATAACTAACAAACATTAACAGGAATGTTCATTTGCATGCAGTTTTGGTGACAGTTCACAAATGCAATGCAATTTTGGTTTTATGAGAATGTTTGTGAGCAGAATTTTTGATAGTTCACAAACACAATGGGTTCTTCAGAAGAACGTTCTTAGTCTTACGAATATGTATATTTTGTGATTTGAGATATGGTTTTGGTTGCTGACTTGTAACTGTATGGAACTAGCATAGAAATAGAAGGAAGTCATCAAGATGTTATGTTTAGTTTTTAGTGTTGTGTTAATGTTTGTGTCTTTTTGTATTTATATATCTTTTCAAAATGTATTGTTTGGTTGTGGTCATTCTCATTTGTGATGGGTTTCTTTATAGGAAAAAAAATAGGTATATTATTTATTGTGAATTCGTTCTCTTATGATAATAAGAAAGAAATGTGTACCAAAACAATGCTAATTTCAACAAAAGCAAAATAAAATGATACAATGGACATTTTCGACTAAGCATAAGAGAGGACAAAACAATACTTCCCAACAGAACTACACAAGAGAGAACAAAACAATAAGAGTTGTTGGAGTTCTGTTGGGAAGTATGGTTTTGTTCTCTCTTGCGTTTTGTCCACTTGAGGAAGAGTTTAGCTTGAAAATGTGCATTGTGTAGTTTTGTCTTCTTGTTGTCAAAATTAGCTTTCTTTTGGCAATATTTTGAGAGCAAGCAATTCTGTTTTATTCCATTATCCTTGTATGGTTCTGGCCTTTATGTTAGGTTGTGGTTTTGTGTTTATGTATGCAATTTGATTGTATTTATGCAACATTTTTATGTGTTTCTTAGTTTAAAAAAAAAAGAGTAGAACATTGTATTTTCTATTTCTTCCTTTTTATGAAACATGCTACTTAATTTTCGTCCCCTGTGGGAGTGCCAGGCGTTTCTGTATAAATAGTATCCCCGCTTTCTGGAAATTTAGTGCTTTAAATTCCCACTATCGTTGTCTTTCTCATTCCTACTCTTCTATCACTCTACTATACTATTTTCTTTGCTAGATCAGTCATCTAACTTTTTTTTTTTTTTACATTGAAAACTCTTCCAAAACTCATCATTTGTGCATGAGGTCTGTTTGATCAGCTTGGGGCTATTGGACACTTCTGCCAAATAGTCACTAGGGCTTTCAATGATATTATTATTTAGCAATGTAGGCATTTTATATGTATGTGTTTTTTATTTTTATTTTATAATGATGTTTATATTCAGTTTTGTTTTTCTAAATGGGGTATTTGATAAATTAGAGTATAGCCTCAGCATCCCCTGCGTGGGATGCCTTTGTAATTGTAAAGTGACCGGCTGGTTGTTTGAGCAGATCTTCAACCAAGTTGTGGTCCTAATTCGGCTCTTTGCAGTCTTCTGGACCCTATAAACAATGAATAACTAACTTCATTATCTATTGTGTTACATTGAAATGTGATTACAAAAAGAAAGAATAAGTAACAGAATGATGGGAAGGTGCAGATAGATTACATCTGGCAAAATGGTTGTTGCTGCTTCACAGCTGTCTGGGAATCAATATGCAAAGTTTGTTAGATTGTGTTTCTTTTCATTAATGTATATTATTTGTTTAATGATAAGTAGATCAATGACTTCTTCCATGTTTGATTTGTGCTATTTTAGAATCATGACATGCTCAGCTATTGCTTTTGAAACTAATACAAAGATGAAGGCTAATTTGCGTATTTAATTCATTTGTTTATTATTTGAATTAAGTGAACATTTTAGCTGTAATATCAATTCTCTGTTTTAAGGATTTTTTGTTCTCATATGTTGTATCAGCTTGGGATTATTGGATGGGGGGTGTATAAATTAGAGTGGTATGCCTTTATTGTACAGTGACCGGCTGGTGGAGTGCCTTCAGTGTTGCCATTGGGGTTGTTTCATCAGATCTTTTATGCGGATCAGGGGTGAGTCCTCTTTCAGCCAAGTTGTGGTCTTGATTTTGTGGTCCTGATTTGGCTCTTTGCAGTCCGCTGGACATGTTAGCAATGAATAACCAACTCTAATTTTGTAATATGTGTGTTGAGAGGTGTTCATTCCAAAGTCAAAGAGAAACCAGTAACATTCCTTGTATTTTGCTTTGTGATCTTAAAATTTCTTGAGTTTTACAGTTTCAGTTTTAAATCGCGATCGAGTTTTCATTTTTTTTGGATCGTATTTTCTACTTTGTGATAAAAAACTTTAAAATAACAACTAAACCTTACCTGATGTTAGCTTGAAATGAATCTCTGTAAAATTATAGTGTGTGATAAATAAAATCGGTAGAAACTACAATTGTTTAATTACTTACTTCCCATATGTCATTCTCTTTCTGTGAACATGTGTGTGATGCATATAGTTATATAACACAATTTGTGGTTTTAGACAATCTTTCACTCACTCTTCCTCTCCCTTACACATACATATATACACATACACACGCCCACAAAATACACACACACACATATGCATGCACACACATGCATACACGCACAAATCCATACCATGCTACACAAAAAAACCAATGTATAAATATAAAACGAAATTCAAGAGGTTATATATATATATATAATTATAATTAGAGAGAGGTATATAAAACAAAACAAAAATCAAATAAAACAACATAAACAAAAATAACAGCAAGAATGAATGCAGTACAGACGCAAAAAGTCTAGGCCTACCAAAAAATAATAAGTACATGTATACCTATACCCTTTGGCCTGCTCATTGTTGAGGACGTGTGTACGCATACGTACGAGTCACATGACTATCCATCACGTGACAACAACATGGCGGCAGTTTCAGCAGAACACGATGAAAACTACACAGAATCTCCGTCCGCTGGAGCAGAAAATATCATGGACAGTGCAGTTTATTCTGAAGGACAGGTAAAAGAATATATTGTTCTTTGAATTCAGTAGCAAAATAACACTTTCTTTAAAGAAAATGACAAATTTCGAATAGTTTTATTTCTCCTTACACCCTACAAATACAGTACTCGAGTTACTCTATTAGTTACGACTGATTAGACCTAACTTATGCTTCTTCGTGGACTGTGGCTAATGATAGAATAAGTGTGTCATTGACAGTTACATCTATCTGACATTCACAGTATTGTATTTAATATACATCAGAATCATTATTCATAAATGCTCTCTTAAAAAATATAACTTAAAAAATAAACCGAAGCCTGCACGTTTGTGTCGAAAACTTCTTGAAGTAAAGTGACAACTAGGCCTAAAGTCTAAAAGTTAAATTGACATTGTCACATTGAGTGAAAGTACTGTTGTAGGCATGTCCTTTCATTAACATTTGTCTGTTATCCATTATAAATTATTTCATTAAGTTAATGATTATCATTGCCATGTTTTTAAAAACTATATATAACAATACATATAGACATAATAATATATCTAGGTACTTTAATGTGAAGTTGAACATCTTTGACAATTAACAGTTTAGAATTGAAATAGAGAAATGTAACCATATAACCCTGGGTATAGGATTTATCTATGACATTAACTTTTATTCAGTTCAGGATCATAAGGCTTAATAATACATAAAAATATTAGCATATATTATAATTTATATTGATAATAATTAAACATAACCCGTACATTTCCCATCAAGATAAGGACAAGGATACAGTTGAGCTCATGTCATCTTTAGTCAGCTGAGCTGTAAGCCAAGCTGTCTATATTATGACATTATGATGTTGATGTGATTATGATAATTTCCCCTTCCTTAAGATATGAAATCAAGTAATTATTTATAGCTATGCAGTATCATAGTATGCTATAATTACTTTAGTAACATTGTTTTTATTGAGTTATCATATTTATAGTGCACGCACTTAACCAAACACAAGCAATCTTGTAACATTAGAAACAATCAACAACAACAGCTATTTATACAGAAAGGTTAAGAATAATAGTAATATAATAATAATAAATAATAATGAAAATAATAATGGATGCTGTTGAGTTACATTTTGTTTCAGCCATGGCATTGAGCAGCTCTTGAGCTGGAAAAGAATGATAAAATAATGTGAAAATAATAACCCCTTATTCATAAATTAAAGCACAACGTTCTAAAACTTATATATATATATTATATATACACCCTCACATGTTTCCCATACTCTTAGTCTTACATACACAACAAACTCACTTAGTAAGTTAGTAGTACTAGACATGTATTGTTTATTCCTATCCTATCCAGTAACTCAAAAGTCGTTGGGGGCGCCTCACATGATCGTTTAACCAGCATAATCCACCTTTCTCTGTCCTCAGCAACCCTGATGCCTGGCTTCAATCAGTGTCAGCATTCTCGAATGTTGTCCTCCCATTTCTTTTTTTGTCTCCTTCTCCTGCCTCCTTGCACCATGCCTTGCAGAATGATCTTTGTAAGGCCTGATCCTCTGGTGATGTGGCCATACCATCAGCAGTGTTCCCTCCACACACAAAAAATGAGAGTCCTTGGGACTCCCAGGTATAAAATTTTAAGAGTCCTTGTGCAAATTTTGAGAGTCCCCAAATCGGTGGATGAACGGGTTTTGGGCCCAGTCAACCAAGTCAGAAGTGACATGATCGTGTATGATAGAATCAAAGAATGGATTCACGAAGATTTCTTCTGTTCAGTGAATGGATTGCTTGGAGGAAGTTTACAATGCGCGCGCATGCGATTTTTAAGGACGACAACTCCCGACACAATCTTAAAATCTTCTGCAATGGCAGTCTCAGTTGGGTTCTGATTCTGATTATGCCGTGAATTAGTTCTCCACTCGTTGGTCGTATTTTTGAATTCAGCGATTAGAAAAAAAATGTGTGCGTCCACAGGACGCACACATGCAAATTTTTCTGCGTCATTTTTCATATTTTGTGCGTAATTGACGCACTACTGTGCTTAATCGGGAACACTGCATCAGAGTTTCAATTTTTTTCACCACTGTGAGCATGTCATCGTGTTGTCCAATGACTAGTGTGATGGTCTGTCGGACGTCGTCGTTGGTGATGTGCTGGGTATAGGAATTGCCCAGAAGTCTTCTGTAGCACCTCACCTCCATGCTTCGTATTCTTTATTGTAGGTCTGCTGTGAGGGTCCATGTTTTGCAAGCATATAGGAAGATGGAGATGACAAGTGAGCGCAGCAACCTTACCTTGGAGTGTAGACTGATGGTCCTGTCTTTCCAAATGGGCTTCAACCTTATCAAGGCAGAAGTTGATTGCACGATCCTGGAGAGGACTTCCTGTCGGGAAGTCTGATACAATTGCTCCTATTATTATATATTTGAAGCTATGCACCATGTTGAGGGATTGGCCTTGGACTTTGATGTCTGTGTTGATGCCATTGGTGTTGTTGCCATCATTTTGATATTCAAGATTCAAGATTTAATCCCATTACTCGCCCCTTTTGGGGTGTGGAGGATACAAAACCATAAGCATAACAATCATAAAGCGGTTGTTAAAAAAAATAAAAATAAAATAAAAATAACAGCAACATTACTAACATTCTACTTTAACATTCACAGCAATAACATTTTGCTAATATTGTTAATATTATTAGTATACGCCATTTCCTAATTTTATAATTTACTCAATTTTAGTAACACATGTTTTCTTTCCCGAAACAAATGACACAAGTTAAACATTGACTTGCACGATAAATATTTACTACATATAAACATTTGTCGAATATGCTTGTGTTTTGGACACTCAAAAATAAAGTGAAATTCATCCCCAATTGAACCCATATTGCAGTACTTACAAAATCTTTCTTTCCTTGTTACACCTTCCCGCCTTCCTAATTCTATTTGTAACTTATGATCTGAACAACGAAATTTTATCAAAGTATGAATATAAATATCAGGTAATTGAGATATATACTGTTCACGACCAAACTGTAATTTAACACTTTTGTAGAAAGAACATTTGCTGCTTTCGTCAAGAGACTGTTTCCATGTCAGTATAAGTTATTCTTTAAAGAGATGGCTACATTTTTGCATAACGAATCTGAACTCTGGAAATGTTGCGTCTTCCACACACAGTCATAACCAGTCTCCTCCAGACTAATCTTAATATAATTTAACCATTGTGAGGAAAAATTAGACGTTGAACACAATTGATGTATATTTTTATACATTCGACATGAAAATTTAGCAGTAGAAGTTGGTTGAATAATACCTGTCCAAAATCGAATCATCCTACATTTGACATAAACAGATAATGGGAATAAACCAGTTTCTCCCAAAATCATATTATTCATCGTACAACGATGCAAATGAAACAACATTTTAAGGAACTTCATTTGTAAATTTTCTAGTAATATAGCTATATTTTCAAATCCCCATATTTCACAACCATATAATAATGCTGGAAGAACCAATTTTTGATATAGGTCTAATGTGACACTGATAGATAATTCTCTACACTTATTTCCATGCCAAAGGCTCTGGAGATGGTGTCAAGCCTCTGTACCAGCTATTCAAGTTCTTGTTCCTCTCCATCCAATCCATTAATGTCATCCGCAAAACAGAGACTGTGCCTGTTTATTAAGGCAGTGAAATCACTTTTAGAAGATGAAATGGAATTTAAAATTGTATTCTTGAAATTTAGATTGACTGCATCCAAATATTTTCAATACCTGATTATTGAAGTGAGGTAGGAAACCAGAGAGAGAAAGCCTCAGTGACCTGAAAGTTTTGTACCAAAGTCACTCAAGCTCACCTCTTGGGAGGTTCGAAACGCGACCTTTGGCATTAAAAGACTATGTGCCCTCTCTGGCCTACAATTCTGGTTTTAAATATTAGACCTTT
The DNA here is from genome assembly GCA_036898135.1 of Oncomelania hupensis. Taxonomy (NCBI): domain Eukaryota; kingdom Metazoa; phylum Mollusca; class Gastropoda; order Littorinimorpha; family Pomatiopsidae; genus Oncomelania; species Oncomelania hupensis. Next base: position 31,660,560 of record CM072512.1, read on the forward strand.
AGAGCATCAAAGCTGCCTGTACGTTTTTATTTTAAAATTTGTTGGTACTAATTACTATACTAATTGCTGCTCGGGAAACCTTAAATAAATACCAAATGCTAATTTAAGAACTTTATTATGTTTTCTTAAGAGAGAAAGATGGTAGGAGAGGGAGAGGGAGAGAGAGAGAGAGAGAGAGAGAGTGTTGTTTGTGAGAGCAAGATGACAATTATACATTGATTGTGAAATTGATAAATTGCAGTACATTTTTATTAAAAATTTTAATTTTCAGTTGAGTTGCCTAGAACGTGATCTGGATGAAATTCCTGAGGAACTAATAGATGCCTATGCTGACAAAACTATTCGTTTGGACCTCAGTGGTAACAGAATCCAGTAAGTTTTGGGGGAGAAAATAATCACTGGGTTAATTAATATATATGTGTTTATTTAATTTATTTAATAACTTTTATGTAGCGCTTTTCCAGCTCAGAAGCTGCTAAAGGTGCTGGTCGATATATCTGGTGTGTGCGTGTGATATGTGCAAAGTTCAGTATTGAATTCACAGCTCAAGATTATGGAGTTGGAATGTCTCCAAAACAAAAGAAATGATTGTTGACTTTCGGAAGAAGAAAACTGCTATCCATTATCTCCTCATAAATGGGACTCATGTTTTTTGCAGACAGCTCCTCCCTCTGCTCTAGGCTAAACATAGATTTCCACATGCCGAACATACTATTCCATTACCTCCTATGCTAAGCTGTCTCTTATTTCTTCTTTGTATCCAATTTCAGTATATCCAGTGTCAGTGCACTCAGCAGTGTAATCCTTCTCATCCAGAACCACAGTTTATCAAATTTATCGTATATATCCAGTTCTCTGCCCATTGCCTAACCACATGTCGACTCCAGGCATAATTTGTTGTGAGAGCCAGTAACTTTGCCTCCGGGCTAGTTTCGTACAAGTAGGCCTACTGGCTGCACATAGGCGTGCTAATGTTAAAATAACACGAGGTCGAATGGAGGGAGTGTGAAAACTGGATGGCTAGTATTCAGCATTGTGTGTGTGTGAGTATCCCCCATGGGTGTACCGGGGGCTTCAGTATAAATAGTACCCCACTTTCTGGAAATTTAGTGCTTTAAATTCCCACTGTCGCTGTCTTTCTCCTTTGTTCTTTCTCATTCCTACTCTGTTCTATCAATCTAATAATAATAATAATAATACAGGATGCTATGTACGCGCCTTTCCCCAAGGCTCAAAGCGCGGCGATCTATACCAACATACACACTCACCTGTCTCATTTACCCTCACACACACCCAAATACACATATATCACTCAAACAGGTGGTGTAAAGGCAGGGAGATTGCTATTAGAAGACGGAAGAAAATCGAATTTTTAATTTTGAAATTTTTATATTGTCTGCATCCTGTACCATTATTGAAGGGAGGGAGGAAACTGGAGTGCCAGGAGAAAACCCTCGGTGACCTCAATAGTCTCGTACCTAAGTCACATACGTTCGCCCCTTGCGGGAATCGAACCCGCAACCTTCGGCATAGGAAACCGGCGACTTATCCACTGCGCCAGGAGGCCACCCCATACTTTTTGCTATTTTTACTATACTATCTTCTTCTTCGCTAGACCAGTCACCTATCTTTTTTCTTGAAAATTCTTCTGGGACAAAACTCCTCATTTTGTGTGTAAGGTCTGTTGGATCAGCTTGGAAATATTGGACGCTGTCTGTCAGGTGGTCATTGGGGCTTCCTATGGTGTTATTATTTGGCAATGTTGGCATTTTATATGTATGTGTTTTGTTGATATTTTATAATGTTTGTATTCTATTTTGTTTTTGTAAACGGGGGCTCGATAAATTAGAGTATAGTCTGCGTGGGATGTCTTTATTGTAAAGTGACCGCTGGTGGAGTGCCTTTAGTGTTACCACTAGGGTTGTTTCGGCAGATCTTTTATGCAGATCAGGGGCGAGTCCTCTTTCAGCGAAGTTGGGGTCTTGATTTTGTGGTCCTGATTCAGCTATAGCCTATACTGGTCCTGATTTGGCTCGGAAGAGTCCGCTGGACCTAAAGCAATAATCATGTAATGTAATGTAATGTGAGTGTGTGTGTGTGTGCATGTGTGTGGGTTGACTAGCAAATATATATTTGCCCTTTTGTACAGTTCATCCGTTTTATGACTTTATCATTTTATTGTGATTTGTTGTCAGCTTGTTCACATGTTCACTATGTTTTATATGTGCTTTTGTGTGTGGTGCTGCAGCATTGACCAAATGCATTCCTTGTGTATTATTCACTTGGCAATAAATTATCTTGAAATTATCTTGAATGGGATTTCAGCTAAAGTTACTTGTGGACTGCATTTTTTTTATGCTTCAAATGGGGCGCTCCAAAAAGTAATGACTGAAAAAAATTAGAGAAAAACAGGTACATCCTTTATTAAAATCAGGAGAGAGAAACAAAATGGACATCTTTTTTTTTTTTTTGCATCGTCACTGCCATGTGCTCTGAATTTCTGGTACTTGCATATAATTGTTTTCAAAATATGTAGTTATTACTCTTTCAGTGCCCTATTGAAGTTTTCTTACCAGAAAGCCATTATTGTCCTGTATTAATATTTTGTGGTGTTGTTGTTTTACAGGTCTTTGCATGGGCTTGAACACTTTTCACGCCTACAAGAGCTTGTCCTCGATAACAACAGGCTGTGTGATGACATCATCTTCCCCCTTTTACCTTCTCTCACCACACTGTTTCTCAACAAAAACAGAGTGAGTTTGAATGTTCACATTTTTTGTTTTCTTCTTGAAGCTGTCTCTTTTTTTTATTTTCCACCTTTATCTGGGAATACTTTAAAATTGTTGGGAATCAAAACAAGCCAAATGTCGGTCGTTCTGTCGATTAGTTGGTCTGTCTGTCAGTTTGATTGCATGTCATATCTCAAAACCCACTGAACAGATTTTGAGCAAGATTTATAGGAACATCACCTTGATTAATGGCATTAACAGACCAAAACTCAACATGATTTGTAAATGCGTGCAGTTGTCTGGAAATACCTTTGAATGGCTTATCATCTTTTTTTCCTTTCTGGGGACTAGAGAGAGCATATAGGTCAGTCAATCTTAATAAATAGTTGCTAAGTTGCTTTACAAATACTCATTCAGATAATGAATAATTATGACTTCTTTATAGTGGTCTGAAAAATAATCGGTCAAATAATCTGTTACAATGATTTTATAGTTTTGTCATTAACAGATTGAAACATACGCAGTGATTCATATATTATGTATGTTTAAATAATAGAAAGTAACTGGAGGTAGAACCCCTGCTACACCAGCTGACTCGACTCAGGTGTACATCTTTTAAAGATACCTGTACCTCATTCTGCTGGGCAACTGACTGCTCACTTAAATTTCTTTTCAGTAACTTATCCGTGATTGTGCGCTGGGAAGATGTGGATAATTTCAAACAAGCATAAATTCAAGTGCTGCAATCTTTGCAATGCATATGGTCACAATTATTCTAAGCCTTTATAATAACGCCAATCTACTTTCAAATTCAGATTCACGTTCAGATATCTTCAAACTGACCTGTACTCAAATTTATTATTCCGTTATTATGTAATGACTATTTCAAACTTTGGATTCTTGAACTGATGTGCAGTTTCTGGAGCTCAACCCACTACTGAACCAGCTGAAGGCCAGTTGTCCCAATCTGATTTATCTCAGTCTACTGGGCAACTCAGCCTGCCCCAACCAGCTGTCCTCAACAGACAAAGATGATGAGGACTATCAGAGATATAGGTAAATATCGCCATCTCCACCCTACATCTTCAAAAATAAATTCTTTAAAAAAATAAAACATATATGTTCTGTATTGTATCTCTACAAAGCCCTTTCTACAAAGCACTATTTTTTTATTTATTTCAAATGTAATCGCTGTCAAGCAGAAGTAGTGCAGACTCGGCAAGCGAACATGCAATCACCTTCATCCTCTTTCGTTTCAGTGACTGCAACTCCTGTTTTCCCTTGATGAGAAACTTAAAAGCTGGAAAGAATTAAAAATAAGACTTGTGTTGCCTCAGTTTCACCATGCCAGAGCAACCCCTATCCCCAGATCTCTTCACTGGATTCCTGTCAGTGTTAGAGCCCACATTTACCACAAACTTGTCCTTGAAGCAGTTTCCAATCTACAATGCAGTCTTACCCTTTTAAACTTCGTATTTAAATTAATAAAGAAATAAATAGCTTGTCTAAAGTTGTTAAATACATACATTAATTAAAAAAACAAGTATATGAAATATAAATTAAATTAAAAACTACACTAATTTTTTAATTAAATGAATGAATTAATAAATGAATAATTAGCAGTAAACAAATAAAAGTAAACGACACAGCCAGTCTGTGATTTCAGGTACTATGTGTTATTTCACCTGCCCAAGTTGAAGTTCCTGGACTCGGGAAGCGTTACACAGACAGAGCTTGTAGAAGCACAACGAAGGGGACAGTACATGCAGGTGGTCCGACCAGCAGCAAGCGCCGAAGAGGTCAGTTGTTTAATGCAAAATAATGATGATAAATAAATATTTAATTCCCAATTTTTAATTTAAAATTATTTTAATTTTAACAAATAATGCAAAAATCTATAATAGTTCAGCACAGATGTATTATTTTGGGGCAGCGAGATAACGTAACAAACATTTTTCACTGTCCATCTTAGCAGTATGATTGCTCTGGCGATCCAGTGTTGATTTAGGTGAGGTCTCTACCCCTTCTTGCCAGTATTGTTATTCTGGTCTACCGAATCAACAATGATGAGGTGGACACTAAACTTCAATGTCCATTCATTCAAATGGCTTGATCAATGAGCGAGGAAAATTATGTTAGGTGCTTATTTAGATACAATCATATTTTCCTCCTACTCCGTCTTCTTCAGCTTACTTCCAGTCCTCTTTCTGTTCAGTTTTGTCTGTTCCTCACTCCTGCTTCCTCAATATGTATGATTTATGTTTTGTGGAAAGCATGGAGATAGTTTCTTTTCCAACAGTAAAGAGTGAACCTTGCAAGGTATGGAAATATTAAGTTTCTTATATTAAACCAGCTGTCATTAGAATGAACCTGTAGGAATGTTATTCTGTGTTACTATAAGTGTAATTAATGTATTGACTCACATGCATAACAATGTGAGTCTTACATATTCACCCCAAAATTTTTTCACAGATTTTTGCAAATCTGTGTGGTGAGTTGAGTCCTAAAAAATGACATTTAAAAAAAAAAGTTGTCCATCTGTCCGTCCGTCTGTGCAAAACTTGCAAGTGGATTAATATCTCAGAACCTATTTCAACTATCACAACCAAACCTGGTAAGATGTTGTATATCCATGAGACCTCATGAAAGATCAGTGAATGAATGACTTCACTTCAAGATCAAGGTCACAGGGTCAACAAATGTTAGTCAGCAATGCAAAGTTTTCACAAAATTTCACTTTTTTTCTAAGTTATTAATATTGAACTTATGATTCTGTATGCATGATAGATATTAATTAGAGACATACACTGTGCAATTTTGGTCAACTTCAAGGTCAAGGTTAATGGCGCTTCCAAAGACGGTTTGTATAGTTACTTTGAAGTGACCTTCTATATATTAATCGAGAAGCAGTTTTAGATCACGAGGGGCCGTTTTAGCCAACCAGCGGCTTTGTTGTGAAGCTCGAATTGAGCTTCACTTTGCTCGAATTTGTGCAGATTACAGCTGAACTGTCTGTATAATTGCTTCCACGCGAGTTTTGCCATTCGCCGCTCGATCACGCGCTGCCGCTACAACGAAACTTAACATTATTTTCGATCGCAAATCGGCTTTATTTTGCATTTTACTGCCTTGAAAATGTACCGAAAACACGTGGAAGACATGTGCGAGTCCAACCAATCACTCTTGACGTTTCCTACGGCAGGCCCCGCCTTCATTTCCGGTTTGCATTTAGTGATTGCTCTCTGTAGCCTTCATGTCATAAGTATGGTTCTGATCTCGCTTTTAAATCGGCGTTATATTGTTGTTTAATGCAGTTTAAAGTTTATAACACTAATAAAAACGAGGGTTCACCATGTTTTATGATATAGGACCTAAAATAAGGGTGTTGAGTTATAGCACCCCGTGGATCAATGGATAATGCGTTTGACTAATATTAATGGAAACCCGAGTTCGAATCTCGCTAAGTTACTTTTTTTCTTTTTTTTCCTAAATTTAATAATATAGAGGGAGAGAGATAAAAGAGAGAGGGAGGTATAGATAATAAAGAGAGGAGAAGAGGCAAATAAAAAACAAAAAAGGGTGCAAGTAAAATGCAAAAAAAAACACAAAATAAATAAATATATAAATATAAATAAAATCATAGCACGGGTATTAATAACTGTTTCATATTAATTTTTTTTCCATTTATCCATGATGCATGTACTTCTTAGAACACTTGACATCTTATGCTTTTGTTTTTTTTTATTAGTTATAGGTAGCACTGATAGAAAAAAAAGCATTTAGAAAATAACATTATAGTTTTATTGTCAATTTCATAGCATAATTAATTGTCATTCGATTCATCAGAAAAAAAAATAAAAGCAAACTTTACATTAAAAATAAATATTTAGAATATAAATTAAAACTGAATTGTTCCAAAATAAATATTTGTAGGGACTAAAGGCCATATTTACATGGCTTGGTGCTTTTTTTTAATGATTGCCTCAATTTGGTATTTCATTGGTATGTATTATAATTTAAAAAATTCTGTGCATGCAGTGATAGCATTGCCTTATGTTAATCTGATGAATAAAATTTGATACAACAACAACATTGCCTTATTGTTTTAATCACATGCATGTGCAATAAATCAGTAATGCTGTTCTCCTCAAATAAATGGTTATTGTGTTTTATTACAATTATAAGTTTATCTTTAATCTATGTCTCTTTTTAGTGATTCACCACTGACAGTGCACTTCAGCCTTCCACTTCCAGAATCATAAACACAACAAAGATTATTATATTAAAGATACTTTTATACAATGTGAATTAATTTTCGAGCTAATGTTAATTAAAAGTATCTTTGATATATATCTTAGTTGTGTTCATGATTTTACTTTCAAAATACTTAGCAGTTCCTGTTGTGTTTACAATTTCTTCCACTTTCTGGCAATTGATATATTTCCTACATGTAGTGATTGTACCAACACCACAATATAAACTATACACTATGTAGGCTACAATGGAACATTATAGTCTCAAATAAATTAGACTTCACTCAGTGCTGACAGCTTGGACACCCAAAGATAACCTATAACGGGCATAAAATCAGAAACACAACAAAGAAATATAATAGATACTTTTAATTATACAACAATACAAGACAAATGAATTTTCGTGCTTTGCTCTTCTTCAGATTAAAAACAAACATAAAATGACTCAATGCTGCAGAATGCACAAAAAAAGTCACTTCCAGGAAAATGTTTGAAACGGGCATATAACATCAGGCACAGCAATTGGGTCATAAAAAATGTATTTGCACGGGTAATAACTGCTAGTGACTCTAAACTATGAGAGATATAAAGTCCAGATTTAGAGATGATTAATTAATCTTTAATATATGTTTCGTTTTTGCTTTGATCTTGCAAAACATAAAAAATAGGTAATCGTACAGTACAATGGCTCTGTTTAACCCATAGTATGCAACAATATTGGGTTATTTGATCATACATGAGCATGAGAGGTCATGTGAATGTCCAGGTCATCTGAAGGTCAAGGTCACTGAAAGACAGTGATCCCAAGGTCATTTTTTTCATAATTCAACTTTTGCTGTAGTTTATTTGATCATTAAAAAAAGGTAAAGGTAGTCCCATAGCCTTGTGGCTGTAGGGGAGCGTGATGTTGGAGATCACACTTATCTTGGGCCAGCGTAATGAGGGTGATGCCCATCTCTCTCCCTCGCTGCTTTACCTTCCCCACCCTTAAGAGAGTAGGTACTCAGTCACAGTTGAGTCAACTGTGGGCGTTGTTATTTGTCACTTCACGTTTTGCGGTCACCCATCCAAGTGCTAACCGCACTGGGCGGTGCTTAACTTGCGACACAGTAGCGAGTGCTCCAACCACTGCGCTATCCGACACCCCGATGATCATACATGAGTATATTTGGAGCCAGAGGTCAAGGTCATCTCATGATCAAGAACATAGAAAGGTCAAAGTCGATATTTGCATTTTAATGCCACTGTTTTGTTTTTTCTTCTGGGCATTCATTTTCATGTTAAATATTGCAAGTTCCATAAGGAGCATGTGAGTCATACGGGATTTGCCATTCTACTTTTTTTTATTTGTGTGTGTGTGCCTCTGCGTGTGTGCCACCTATCTGCAGTTAATTAGCATGATTTAAAAAAATATAAAAAAGGACTAAGCATTTACTGATTCTAAATAAATAACTTGGCTTTTGCTTCTCTTAGGGCAAAGTTAAAGTCATGAGAAATTATTGTGTGTTTGTTTCATGTAGCCAGATTTTAACTAAATCATTTTCAATGTAATTTTACTGATTTGATTTGTTATTTTTGTGTTTTTTGTGTGTGTTTTTTTCAGGATGAAGGAGATGCATTATCACCGCTGTACTCTCCTTTGCCAATGGATCAGGGGCGAGATAAGGATGACAGTCATTTAGGTAAGAGTGATGTTTGTTTATTTCAAAACTCAAATATTTTCAGATCTAGAAAGTTAAGCTCCCCCACCTTTCCTTCTCCGCCTCCCTGCACCTCATTTGTTTATGATCAGTGTTTCAATATTAGCTTGTATTTTGTGTGCGTGTGCCGGCCATCCACATCTGTTTTGAACCCACAGCTTTGCATACACTTTTTCTACCACACGCTAAACTTCTGCCCAACCTCACCCTGGTGCAATACAGTAGACCACCTTATCAATAAAAAGCGTCAATAACGTGCAGAATGTACAGTCTATGAGCTAATCGATGCAAACTGTGGAAAGTTCAGATCTGTTGTGACTATCTGCTCTGTGATGATAATCTGGTCCGATGTTTAATGGCAGAACCACGGTTCATGCCGGTCTCCATATCTAGATTTCATACTGCAGGGAAAAAATAATGCAAGCAAGGGGTGTTGTGGTACCACAGTAGTAAGAAAAAAAAATTCAAGTCAGTTAGAAGAACACATTTGGGGGCCCTGGTTGACATCACAATGCACTCTTTCTATGTGTAGAGGAATCCTTATACAGGTCTTCACACATGCAGTCAATAATTGTACTGTTCACAAAATCAAACGTAATTATCCATCTTGCGTGTGAATTGCCAAATGTGATCCTTCTGGGTGTGTGATTTACCCTTACACATGCTGTCTTCCCTTCCTCTCTGTGCAGGGTTTTATGGCAGAAGCAAGTACACCTACTATGGCAGACACTCTGAAGGAAACCGCTTCATTCGCAATAAGGACTTGTGATACCCGCTCACTGGCACCTCCTTTTATTCCCTTGCACAGGACCGCATATTTTAGTTGGGAGGGAAGGGATGTGGGGAGTGGAGGGAAGAAGGGTACATGATGAAGGGTTGGAGAACAGAGTTAGATGTATATAATAATTTAGCACTAAATTTGTTTTTTTAGTTCTAACATGCTCTGAATCTCCAGTATTAGGCATTGCTTTTTTAAATTTGATTTTTAATTTATTTTTAATTTATATATTGTTTTTTTTAAATGTGTGTGTGGTCCTTCAGTTTGAGGTGAGGTACAGTTGTACTTAAAATATGAACGAATCAGTACTGTTTCCACATAGTAATTATTTTGTGTTTGTTTTAATTATTCAATCAAGATTAACATTTTTACTGTGCCACAACTTTTACTTGTGCACAATTATACTATCATGATTAACCATTTTTACTGTGCCATAACTTACAACAATATTGAATATATTTTTACACTAGATGTAATCAAACGGTCACATTTAAGTTAATCCAATCACATGTGTACAAGAGTTTTTAATAGTCAAACCATCACAAACAAATTTTTCTAATCATACGAGTGGTTCAGTTTTAAAAAAATCTCAGTTGCTGATTTGGCAAGTTGCTGATTTGGCAACGTACAGCGAACTGACCATAGCCTGCTTGTTTCAAACATTCAATAACTGAGATCAGAATTTTTCATTTTGGTGACAGTTGTTGAATTGTATAGATAATTTTCTCGTTGTTTGTGGATAGACGTTTTTTTTGTTGTTGTTGTTGTTTTTCTAGAGTCATAGATAGCTACAGAATTGAACTGCAAGCTGCAATAGTAATGAGCTGTAATGGTATGAGATTTAACATTTAGTATTAGATTAGTGCTTAGCTTGGAATTACTTGTATTTTGTATTTTTGTCACTGGTTAATTATTCCTGCACATTTTTGGTGACTAGTTACGTGTACGTCTTTTTTTTTTCTTCTCGGAACATTTAATGATCTGACCTACTTGTTGATTAGTCTGCATAGTTTATTTATTTATAATGTTACAAAATATATGTATTCATGATTCTTGTGTAATGTTATTTGTGTCTTTTGTATTTATATTGGATAAAAAAATGGTTTTGATCTGTTGTGTCTTTCTGTCATTATAGTATTTTCATGTGTAATTTGTTAAATAATTATGTTATTTATCTTGTATAATGTTTAAGAAACTCGTTATCTGTACATTTGACAACATTTCTTATTTATTTATTTATTTTTTAAAACATTAGTAGTAGTATTTTATTAATGACGTTTCTTTATCTTTTCATACAGCGTTATAATAATTTAATTTTTATTTTTATTTTGGTGCCATAACATTGAAGATTTACAAGGTCACATATTTACAAAACGTCCTCATTTTAATTAATTAATTTCATTGGTATGTATTTTTGCCTTTCTTGTGTATTGTAAACATATCTTGCAAGGTGTGTTCCTATAAATATGATATTCAATATATAAACCGCTTTGTATGACACTGTATCCTCGCCCCATCATTGTTATTTTTTTCTGGAGATAAATGTATATTGGATTAATTAATATTTATGAGGAATGTTTATAATTAGAATTTTCTATTTTATACAAATACAGCAAATAACTATCTATGGATAAAGATTTTGTTGGAAACAATTCTTTTAGTTTTTTTGTTTTGTGGAAAGGGAAGAATACTGGTGTGGATTTTGGAATTGTGTTAGTTCTGACCAATGTAGTGTATCATTTCAGGTCGTTGGGGCAGGAGCAAGTCACGATATCTCGGACGCAACTCTGAAGGCAACCGATTTATCACTGATATAGCGTTATGATCGTTCACGCAAGGATGGCATTCTTGCAACTTCAAAGTGAAAGCCCCTCAGCTCTTGTTAATAACAGCCACAGCATGTTAATTTATGTTTTTTCTGTTTGCATTCATCTTCACACAAGCTGAAAGACTGGCTTTTTGTTGGCAATTTCATAATGGTTGTTTGAGTGTGATGGGAGATGTATACCTTGAAGTCCTCTATGTGCATTAGGCGTTGCAAGTTTGCATTACAAGCCCATGTAATGTTAATTGTAGATTTGGTGTTTCTGTTTGAACATAATTATAGACATTTATTTTGAGCAATAATTCTTTTTTCCATTGCTTTATTATAAGCATTGATCATTTTGCCATTTATTTGTCATTATTATCCGTTCTCGTTTGTCATCAACCCGGTGGTTTAATACTTAATCCTCAGGTGTTTTCTTGAAACTGGTGTTCTAATTAAACAACTAGCTGAAAATGCACAGAAAGCACACACACTGATGATTCATACTTTGTTGTGTATATTTTTATTACAAGAGCAGTTATAAAATTAATGTCGTCATGGAGAGATATGATGTTTCGGGTTCAGTTGTTTCAGCGTCAAATTTTGGAACTTTTAAAACAGATTATTTGGCATAGCAGGAAAGCTTTCATGGTGGTCAGACTGCAAAATCTAGTGTTCATATAATTATGTGGAACTTTGTCCTTTTTGGAACTTTGCTGTTTTATTTGAATTGTAAATTTGTATTTGTACGTGTGTTTTTGGCTGATCCTATACGTGTTTCTGATCTTGTAAGAGAGAGACCCGTTTTGTGTGATCCAGCTATGACCGCTAAAGGTTCACTGGACCCTTTACACAAGAAATCAAATCAAATTGAATTGTAGTTCTAACATCATAGGCTATCATATTGGCCTTCTAGTTTATGTCCCCCCATGGGGGTGCCGGGGATTTTAGTATAAATAGTATCATTACTTTATGGAAATTTAGTGCTTTAAATTCCCATTGTCGCTGTCTTTCTCCTTTGTTCTTTCTCATTCCTACTCTGTTATATCAATCTACTATACTATCTTCTTCTTCACTAGACCATTCGAGTCACCTATCTTTTTTCTTGAAAATTCTTCCAGGACAAAACTCTGTGTGTGAGGTCTGTTGGATCAGCTTCGGAATATTGGACGCTTTCTGCCAAATGGTCACTGGGGCTTCCTATGATGTTATTATTTGACAATGTAGTTATTTTATATGCATGTTTTGTTGATATTTTAAACTGATGTTTGTATTCTATTTTGTTTTTGTAAACGGGGGTTCGATAAATTAGAGTATAGCCTCAGCATCCCCTGCATGGGATGTCTTTATTGTAAAGTGACTGGCTGGTAGAGTACCTTCAGTGTTACCACTAGGGTTGATTTGGCAGATCTTTTATGCGGATCAGGGGTGAGTCCTCTTTCAGCCAAGTTGTGGTCTTGATTTTGTGGTCCTGATTCGGCTCTTTGCAGTCCGCTGGACCCTGTACCTGCTGTAATGTTATTTTCCGTGTAAGTGTGTGCGTGCGCGATAAAGTGTGCTAACACAAGCAACATAGGCCTACTATTTTACTACATACAAATTTGTCAGTTCTAGTCATTCCGTGAGGAGACATTGTATTAATCTATAATTGATTTAATTACCACCCTAGTGTCGGAAGGCTGTTGATGCAGGTATATGTGTATGTATGATTATGTTTGTCATGCAGGACATCTTGCTTTTAATTGTGTGCTTTTTCTTCTGTATAAATATATGCGAATTACATATATAGGCAGGCCTACATCATGCGCACCAAGATTTCTTCGATGTAAAAGTTGAAGCAAAATAAAATGTCTGTAAGCAATGAATAACTAACTCATTCAAGTTTATGTGCTTTTGACAGCACATTAGTTCTAGTTATGTCGCTAGTTGTCTTTGTGTTTTTAGTGTCATAGTCTCATTACTAGTCATTATCATTTAGCTATTGGTTAAAGAGACTGATAGATTAGAACCAAGTCTGCATGTTCATTGCGTCTTTGCTTGCTACACTCTTTGCTTTGTTGTCATGTACTATGTTCAGTATTATGTGCTACTGTTTTTGACTTGCATGCAAGTAGCAATGTGAGTTATGTACTCACCCCAGAAATCAACATTTTCTAGATTTTTGCAAATCTGGGCAAGACGAATCTTAAATAGTCAAAAATGATATCCACCCAAAAAAAAAAAGTCTGTCCGTTTGTCCATCTGTGCAAAACTTTTACTAATCTATTTCATGTATTACAACCAAATTTGGTAGGATGGTGTATATTCATTAGACATCAAAAATGATCCGTGAATGAATGACTTCATTTCAAGGTCAAGGTCACAATCAACAAATGTTGGTCTAAAAATTACAATTTTTCACAAAATTTCAAAAATTTCACTTTTCCCCTAAGTTATTAATATTGAATGTATGATTCTTTAATGCCTGATAGATATCAATGACTCGCAAAATATGCAAATGTGGAATGGCTGTAGTTTAACCCACAGTATGCAACAACAATGGATTATTTGATCATACATCAGCATCAGAGGTCATGTGAAAGTCAAGGTCACTGCCATCCCAAGGTCAGTTTTTGGCATAATACAACTTTTGCTGTGGTTTATTTTACGTACAAGAGTGCATATGGAACTGGAGGTCAAGGTCAAGAGCATCAAAGTTCAAAGTCAGTATTACTTTGCATTTTAATGTCACCCCTTGGGGTCATGAGCAATCTTGCCACTGTAGATTGTTCTAACCTATAAAGGGAAAAGTGAAAGCCCCAGTTGAAAACCTGTCTTGCCTTTGTAGGCATGACTGATTCACTGCGGCAACAGTACCCCCGTTGGAGTGCCGGGGGTTTCAGTATAAATAGTATCCCCACTTTCTGGAAATTTAGTGCTTTAAATTCCCACTGTCGCTGTCTTCCTCATTTGCTCTTTCCCATTCCTGATCTGTCCTATCACTCTGCTATACTATCTTCTTCTTCGCTAGATCAATGACCTACCTTTTTTCTTGAAAACTCTTCCTGGACAAGACTCCTTGTTTGTGTATGAGGTCTGTTGGATCAGCTTGGGAGTGTTGGACGCTTTCTGCCGGGTGGTCACTAGGGCTTCCTATGATTGTATTATTTAGCACTATAGGCATTTTATATGTATACGTTTTTGTTGATGATTTGTAATGATGGTTGTATTCTATTTTGTTTTTGTAACCGGGGGTTCGCGTAGTTGAGGTAAACCCTCAGCCGTCCCCCGCGTGGGATGTCTTTATTGTAAAGTGACTGGCCGGTGGAGGGCATTCAATTTTCCCACTGGGGTTGTTTCAGCAGATCTTTTATGCGGATCGGGGGTTGTCCGGTCCTGATTTGGCTCGGAAGAGTCCGCTGGACCTAAAGCAACAATAAATCAATCAATCAATTGTGTGCTTTTTCTTCTGTATAAATATATGCGAATTACATATATTATAGGCCTACACAACTGAGTACCCCATGCGCACCAAGATTTCTTCGATGTAAAAGTTGAAGCAAAATAAAATGTCTGTAAGCAATGAATAACTAACTCATTCAAGTTTATGTGCTTTTGACAGCACATTAGTTCTAGTTATGTTGCTAGTTGTCTTTGTGTTTTTAATGGCATTTTCTCATTACTAGTCATTATCATTTAGCTATTGGTTAAAGGGACTGATAGATTAGAACCAAGTCTGCATGTTCATTGCGTCTTTGCTTGCTACACTCTTTGCTTTGTTGTCATGTACTATGTTCAGTATTATGTGCTACTGTTTTTGACTTGCATGCAAGTAGCAATGTGAGTTATGTACTCACCCCAGAAATCAACATTTTCTAGATTTTTGCAAATCTGGGCAAGACGAATCTTAAATAGTCAAAAATGATATCCACCAAAAAAAAAAGTCTGTCCATTTGTCCATCTGTGCAAAACTTTTACTAATCTATTTCCAGACATGGGACAAGGGAATTGTGAAAAATACTGAAACTGAAGGCGCGAAGCGCCGAGCCGACGGCGCGAAGCGCCAAGCAAGCTAGGGGGGTCCGGGGGCATGCACCCCCGGAAAATTAAAAAAAAAGGGGAAGCCAAATGGTGCAATCTGATGCAATCTGAGCAGTACAATTAACTTTCTAGGCTGTTCACTGAAACAGCTACAGTACAAAACAAAAGTTAAATTTTTTTAAGTACTCGCCCAAAATCACATGTCTGTTTTAGATTGATCTCTGCCATCAATAGTTGTGTGCTGGGTGTGCAAATACCAAATAAATTGTACATAGAAAAGTCTGTTCATTTTGTGACTGTTTATTCTTCATTTCATTGACACTCTGGGAAGTTTGCTGAAGAAATCCCTCAGGTCACCATTGGAAACCTGCCTTTTCTTTGCTGGGGCCGGCACCACATTAGCTTCACTCACGGGCACAAATGACGATCTTTTGTTGGTGGGAGTCTGCACCACCTTCGTGGCGGAAGATGAGGCCATCTTTGGAATACAAAACCCCCGAGACACACCATTAGCAGTGACGTCTCGAAGCAGTGACCACAGCTGATGTGGAGGGTGTGGGAGTCTGCAGCTTCTTTTTAGAAAAAGAGGCTACCTTGCGGCTCCATGATTTCCGAGCTAAAGCAACGTGGGATGGTCTACGACTTCGGCCATCAACTGGAACCGCAACATGATGAGGTACAACACGGGTTGATCTCCAGGGAATTTCAGTGGCTGCCGAATCTTTGGGTTTCTCTTTCAGGCTGAGGGCTTCAGAGAAAGCTTGGAGTCTTGCATTGTTGCGTGAACGGACAGCTCTCCAGTGGGCAATCCTGGCAGTCTTTTCTGCTTCTGCAAGTTTTGCCTTGGCTTCCTGCTTGCTGACCAGCTTCTGCTTCTTCAGAGACAAAGCGACTCTCTCCTTTTCAATCCTGTCTTGTTCCGCTTCCTGCTCTATCTTGCACTTTCCTCTAGCACCTCTCATGTTCTTGCACAAGGTGCGATTCACAGGCGAGTACAGTTTGTCTTTTCTGGCTTCTCCAGGCACGTCGATTTTTGCGATGGAATCGCCGATCAACTGTGATCTCTCCTTGCCCTTGTATTTCACTACAACTCTCTCCGACAGCCATTGCGCTTTCCATTTGTTTTTCACACAGTCAACCTTGTCGATGTTCGCGGACTCACCACTTTCATTTTCCGTCAACACTCGATAAGAGTAAGTCGCCATTTTGACTGCTTCGACTTCACGACTGCACAAGCGCTCGGAGAATCCGAAAACGAGTATTTTCAGCTTCAGCAAAGATCGGCAATGATCGTGACCAATCAAAACGCGCGCAAAGTTTGGATAAATGACGTCGCAGTACTTCGTGAAACATGACGGAACGACCCGACAACGGAACTCGCGAAGGCGCCAAAGCTCACCCTATTCTCCCCCCCCCCCCCCCCCCCCCCCTTCAATTTTCTCTTTGGATTTGGGTCGATCTCAGAAATGACCCATTGACTTTTAAAAAATACGGAAATCAGTATAAATACGGATCAGTCCCATGTCTGTATTTCATGTATTACAACCAAATTTGGTAGGATGGTGTATATTCATTAGACATCAAAAATGATCCGTGAATGAATGACTTCATTTCAAGGTCAAAATCAACAAATGTTGGTCTAAAAATTACAATTGTTCACAAAATTTCACTTTTCCCCTAAGTTATTACTATTGAATGTATGATTCTTTAATGCCTGGGTTGCGTTCACGATGGCACTATGTATGACTATGTATTGCTGCGCAGCCGTTCACAGTCACTACGTATGAACACGTAGTGCTACTTTTTCCTACACCTCTCGAGCGCGCAGTGGATTGTATGAAAGCTCATACAAAAATGGCGGACGCTGGCGGTAGCGAAAGATATGTGCCACAGTTTTTTTTATTTGTCCATAAATTGTCTTTAACGAGTCCCCTCTACATTCGTCCTCGTCCGAATCGTCAATTAACTCCAACATAATAGTCTGAAGTAAAGCTTTTAGGTTTTCTTCGATACTGACGACAGCCATTCTTTTTTCCGGACTCTGTGAGCATGCGCGTAAATTTGCTGCGCTACACACGGTTCACGCGCACACTGTAGCGGCCTCTACATATTGTATGAGGGTAGTGGAGCGTGAACGCAACCCTGATAGATATCAATGACTCGCAAAATATGCAAATGTGGAATGGCTGTAGTTTAACCCACAGTATGCAACAACAATGGATTATTTGATCATACATCAGCATCAGAGGTCATGTGAAAGTCAAGGTCACTGCCATCCCAAGGTCAGTTTTTGGCATTATACAACTTTTGCTGTGGTTTATTTTACCGTACAAGAGTGCATATGGAACTGGAGGTCAAGGTCAAGAGCATCAAAGTTCAAAGTCAGTATTACTTTGCATTTTAATGTCACCCCTTGGGGTCATGAGCAATCTTGCCACTGTAGATTGTTCTAACCTATAAAGGGAAAAGTGAAAGCCCCAGTTGAAAACCTGTCTTGCCTTTGTAGGCATGACTGATTCACTGCGGCAACAGTACCCATGTTGGAGTGCCGGGGGTTTCAGTATAAATAGTATCCCCACTTTCTGGAAATTTAGTGCTTTAAATTTTCACTGTCGCTGTCTTCCTCATTTGCTCTTTCCCATTCCTGATCTGTCCTATCACTCTGCTATACTATCTTCTTCTTCGCTAGATCAATGACCTACCTTTTTTCTTGAAAACTCTTCCTGGACAAGACTCCTTGTTTGTGTATGAGATCTGTTGGATCAGCTTGGGAGTGTTGGACGCTTTCTGCCGGGTGGTCACTAGGGCTTCCTATGATGTTATTATTTAGCACTATAGGCATTTTATATGTATGTGTTTTGTTGATGATTTATAATGATGTTTGTATTCTATTTTGTTTTTGTAACCGGGGGTTCGAGTAGTTGGGGTAAAGCCTCAGCCGTCCCCTGCGTGGGATGTCTTTATTGTAAAGTGACTGGCCGGTGGAGGGCATTCAATTTTCCCACTAGGGTTGTTTCGGCAGATCTTTTATGCGGATTGGGGGTTGTCCGGTCCTGATTTGGCTCGGAAGAGTCCGCTGGACCTAAAGCAACAATCAATCAATCAATCAATGCATTTTAATGTCACCCATTTCATTTAGTTTTTCTGTGCACTAATTTTCATGTTAAATAATGCAAGTTTTATAAGGAGCATGTGACTCATGGCTGCATCACCCTTTGTTTTCATGTGCAATGTTCTAGTCTGATTTGTCTTTCTAGGTTTTTACTTAGTGGAAGTTAGCTCTTATTCAGTTTTACGATGTACTCAATTTACTTGATAAACTGAACAAGAGCTAAATTCCACTGAGAACAAAACCTAGAATCGTAAATGTATCTTTTTGACCTAAAAGAATACATAAGCAAGACTGTTTATGAACATGATTATGATTAACTCGTTGTAAATTATAATAATTATATATACATTTCTGTTTATAGAATAAAGTAATGCAAATAGGTGAAACGTACACTTGAGCTTTTAAATTCATATGACCGATCGGCGAGAGAGAAAAAAGTGATTTCTTTATCATTAATTTTCTTTCAACAGAAATCGCACAGATAATGCATTTTAACAAGTTAATTTACATGTATTTTTAATACAATTCCAACCATATGAACACATTAAATACAATTACAAGATTCATATATCTATAACCAGTCAAAAATAACAAATACTGCATAAAATATAACACAATCAAGTGGAACAAGTCTACACAATATTCATACAAGAACATCTGTATGTAAAGCTACATCACAACATAGCAATGACAATTTAGTTTAACCAATCAAGGGTTAGTAAAACTGAAATGTCAAAAAGCATCGAATAAAAAAAAATCATTGACTATCAGAAAATTAATGATCTAGCAGACTGCTTTAGTTTAATTATATTTAAATCAAAATTCATTCTAGTTTGAACAATACTGCCTGAAACACAAATGATTTGAACATTTCTGATTTTTAGTTATTTAAAAACGCTAAGGTAAAATATAATTTGAGCACCACACCTTCCCAGTTTTCATCATCATAAACAGAAAACCAGGCAAATAAACAAGGTGAAACAGCCTAACCACCAAATTTCTTTCAATGATATAATTAGGGATGTTCACCCACCACTCACCCATGGGGGTGCCGGGGGTTTCAGTATAAATAGTATCCCCACTTTCTGGAAATTTAGTGCTTTAAATTCCCACTGTCGCTGTCTTTCTCATTTGTCCTTTCTCATTCCTACTCTGACTGTTCTATCAATCTACAATACTATCTTCTTCTTCGCTAGACCAGTCACCTACCTTTTTTCTTGAAAACTCTTCCGGGACAAAACGCCTCATTTGTGTGTGAGGTCTGTTGTATCAACTTGGGATTATAGGACGTTTTCTGCCAAATGGTCCCTAGGGCTTCCTATATTCTCTCCTCTTTTGTCTCTGTCTGATCCGTAAGTGTATACACGGCTATACATATTTATACTGTTTTTCCTCTTGGGCCTAACCGGGCACATAAATAGCTGTGGATAGTTTTTTTTGCTATTCTATTTCTGTCTTTTCTGTCATTTGTGTACATAGTTGTAAATAGTTTACCTCTGTCTTTTTTTTTTAATTTGTGTACATAGTTGTAAATAGTTGTACCCTTACTGCTCTGTCTTTTAGTGTATTGTAGCAAAAGCAATGTTTTATCGAGTGCATGTATTTATATGTAATGATTATGTAAAGCGTGGTGAGTCTGGTCATAGGCTGGAGTACCCGCTATATAAAAAACCCGTTATTATTATTATTATTATATTATTTAGCAATGTAGGCATTTTATGTTGATATTTTATTATGATGTTTGTATTCTATTTTGTTTTTGTAAACGGGAGTTCGATAAATTATAGTATAGCCTCAGCATCCCCTGCATGGGATGTCTTTATTGTAAAGTGACCGGCTGGTGGAATGCCTTCAGTGTTACCACTGGGATTGTTTCAACAGATTTTTTATGCGGATCAGGGGTAAGTCCTCTTTCAGCCAAGTTGTGGTCTTGATTTCGTGGTCCTGATTCGGCTCTTTGCAGTCCGCTGGATCCTGTAAGCAATGAATAACAAACTAACTGGTTCACCCCACAACAATCCGTAATCAAATACTATTTAAATCACATAAATTCCCAAAATAAATTCAACGGCTGCTTGAACACAAGAAAACCAACAGATCTAAATACACCCCTGTTACAGTGTTGGTAACAGTTCACATTACATGACTTGGGTCAATATACATCACAAACAAAGCAAAATTAAAAATAATATGTGTGGGTGGTGGTGGTGGTGAAACACTACAAAAACTGATTAAGAAATAAGTAAAGATGTAACTTGTAAGTAATCAAAACACAACCAAAACCATAAAACTACTCACTGCATGTTTCCTGTAAAGCAGCAGAAACATCAAATAAAATATTACAAAGTATAACACAGATAGGATTTGCATTACCACATATAAAATCAGAATGAGTGAGTCACATTTTAATTTAATCTAACAATGAACCGAGCACTAAAGTTTTAGGTGATCTTCCCTCAATGAAAGCATGATTGACGAACTATTCCATGTTCAGGAAAACAATTAAGGGAGACATTTTAAGAAACTTATATGGCAGTGAATTGTAAATCTGTTTAGAACCTCTCAAGGACAATTTCCCAGCGCTGAAGTCAAACACAAATTATAAAATCCTCAAACAAGGCATTCGTCAGTGGGTAGCATAAAGATGGAAACAGAAAATCAGGAGATAGATTTAGCGGTCGCCCGGTGCGACTTAAAACCGGCTCGGGCGACCTCACTTTATAATTGAGCCAGCCCGCCTGACGACCTAAAAAAAATGATACTACTTGCATACTTTTAGAAGCTCGATCCGAAGCGAGAGCGTTTTTAGGTCACTGTTTGTCTGCTACGAGTATGAAGCATACGCGAGCGTTATTTCCCTTTGCCTACTTCTCTTTCGCGCCAAGCGAGCTGTCTGCTTTGTTTGTGAAAAAGACACTCGCTACAAATTACGTGTATTATCAAGGTGACGGTTGTTGATCCGAAAATGTGGAACTTTATTTCTAGAATCTACCTCACCACGTCCGAACCCCGTAACTACAAGACTCACCCGATCATCCTGAGAGGCAAGAACCCTCAACGTGATCAACAGACTCCAGTTCATGCAGCAGTATTGAAAAGAACGATTGTCGGGCTGCCTAAAAACCATGCGGGCTACCTCACTTTACTTGCTAGCTAGCCCGGCGGGCTAGTTAGTCTCCTGGGTTAAATCTCACCCCTGGGAAATAACAAAAGTCAACGTGGCTTTAACAATGGAGACTAAATGGCACTGTCTGCTGCACAGTTCACACAACCATTCTACTCCACACACAGGCACACACCAAGACTCCACAATATAAATTATGGAGAGAAACGAACTACTGGACGTACTAGCTGCAGCATATCATTACGAGACCATGTAAACTGACTGTAGGTACAATAACATGGTGTAGGGCTGAAAAAACAGCCATTAATGCCATTTCGTCAAGTTTTATACATGACTAAATATGCGTCATGAAGCAGGGAGGAAGGGGGGAGGAGGGGAAGTCAAGACAAAGATGATGTGTTACATAAACATATAATATGGTCATTTTAAAATAGTGCATCTGACCTAAAACATTACAATTGCAAGCAAAACTATGTACATGCGTTACATAACATATTCAATACCAGAATCAACTAGAAGGGCAAAGCCCATACGACCCACATGCTCCTTATGGAACTCAAAAATGAGTGCCCAGAAAAAATCAAAATGAAATGGTAGCATTAAAATGCAAATACCGACTTTCATGTTTCTATGCTTTTGACCTTGAGATGACATTGATCTGCGAAAAATCTGTAGTGTGTGTGTGTGTGTGTGTGTGTGTGTGTGTGTGTGTGTGTGTGTGTGTGTGTGTGTGTGAGGATTAAAGGAGGACGGGGAGTGGGTGAGTGAGTACATACAAAACTTGCCTACCTGATAAATGTGTTAACTGTATTCCAGACTGCTCAAAACCAGATTTCGGAAGCTTGGACCAGATTTTTGCTTAACAGACTTTTTGTCTTCTTATAACACATTAATATTGACATTGTGCACTAAGTGCACTGAAATACATAATACAAATGCATGTTTACTAACAAAATAATATTACAAAGTATAAAAACGAAAGAACAAATGAAGAGCTCAGGTCAACGTTTTGCAGAAGAGGGCAAATAAACTTTCTTCAAATAAGCAACAAACATCATACATACTTCAGGTTACAATGTATGCATGCATCCGGCACCAGTGGTTTTCGTCTGCACATGGAAAAAGCTTTTGATGGATATACGGCCTTTAGCAGCTTCTTCAAACTTTTCATGTGATTTTGAAGATACATTCTTTCGCAGTCGTTGTGATCGCCATGTGCAACGGTGAAGTCGTTTTTGCGCAAAGTGCATCTTGCAAACTTTGGTATTTTCTGAGAAGTAGTTAGACAAGAAAACCTTTTTGTTGTAGACTTTCAAATAAGCTTTCTTTCTAGCCTGCTGTTTATCTTTTGGTTCATCTTTATTCGTTTTTCGCCATAGTACACAGCACTGAGAAGATTCTAGGAAACCACAAGTGCGGCGAACTTACGATATGTGCGCATGTGCCACCTTAATAAGGAAAGTAACTACATAATATGTCTTTAAATTGGAATTTTAAAAAAAATTAACAATTAAGAACTTGATCATATTTTTAGCGAGCAGACAAGACGACCGTACTCCAAGGATAAATTCCGTACGAATGCGGCGAACGAGTAGGCAAGTCTGAAATATGTGAGTCAACTAGAAAAGGTTTTGATACACTAATAGTGACTAATATACATAGGGAAGTGTCAATAACAATACAGAAACATAAACACATCATCCCAACAAAGAGGGCTGGGGACAAGGGGGAAATAGTAAGATTTGAAAAAAAAAGTTTGTTAAAGTAAGAAACATAAGAGCATAGTTGCAAGAAATATATTTTCTTTAACTGCTTTTTTTCTTTCTCGACTTTTTGATTTACGGAATCTTTAATTGCATCAGAGAGCAAAAGTTTTATATAAGAGAAAATGCTGCCTTCTGCTAAAAAACATGAAGATACAAAGCTGAAGATGAAGGGAAAAAGAAATTCTGTAAGCAAATCATAACAGTTTGGCATCATTTCTTTAAGCACTCTTGTTTTGCTTTGCTTTCACTTCCATACTAAATTCTAATATATTTATTTTTGGATTCTGCTCTCCAAGGAAACGTATACAATATAAATTAATGGCTCTAAATGAAACTATATATGATGCATTCTCAAAAGGTGCATCCAGAAATGGGACAACCACTAAAAAGATGGAAGTTCACAATGTGTAACTTGGCGTGTCCCACATTTCATTTTGATACGGAAATTATATCTAGCAAAGACTTCCCATGAAAGTAATTATGCCCAGGTACAGCACGTGACCATAGTTAATCTTTCGGAGGCTAATCTCAAAAGTTAACCGTAACGATAAAGTTTTGCGCCCAAGTCGAAGGGAATGTTCCACTTGTATCTATGTAATGTGAAAGTTGGACAATAAAGATGTGTTGTATTGTTGTTTTGTATTGTAATTTCAAAGCGAACAAACAATTGGCATTGGAAATAATGTTTGCATCACAGACCTGCTGCTGACCAAACAAGCAAAGATCGATCATGCTTTCGTTTTGCAACTCATTTTCAAACAGGAAAAATAACGTTAACACTTTTTTTTAAAAAAAGTTAAGACATGCAATGTTATGTTATGTTTCTCAATTATCTTCTGAACACAACCACATGAAGAAAAGCTATAAAAGTACTTACAATAAATGTATGCCGAAAAATAAACCAAGGTCACAATGTGGCAGGTTTTGAAAATGCATCATATGTTTTCATACATATTGTATGTACAGTTCTCTATTATCAGCGAGTGAATCACTGAACAGAAAATGCATTTAAAGCTAAAATGGTAATGCTGGGAAATGAGGGAAAGAAAAAGATTAAAAACAATAACAGTTATCTCAGCAAGTTACAATAACAACTGAGATATAATGAAATGATACCAACGAAATACTTCAAAATAAAATGAAATGACGTCAAAACTGAAAACAAATCACTTTCTACCACGTGTAGAGGACGGCTTAGCTGTGTACTCTTCCTCCAATTCGCTTTCACTATCATCGGCCTCTCTCAGCAATCTTCTGGCTATTTTAGATGCTGATCTGGGGGAGCGGCCCTCACTGACTGGTGGAGGTGATGCAACTTTAGGGACACTCTTCTTGCTCTCTGGAGTTTTGGTTGCTGCTGCGTTGCCTTTTGCTGGAGATTTAGCTGGTCGGCCCTTTTTGGCAGGACTAGGCAATGCCTCTTCCACTTCAAAATAGTTCTCTTCATCGTCCAATTCACTACTTTCAACAGCTTTTGTTGCTGATGCGGGGCGGCCTCTTTTCTTAGAGGCTGGCGCTGGAGCAGATTTCACAGGAGAGCTGCTAGCAGATCCCCCTCTAGATTTGGTAGCTCGGGCTGTATAAAAAGGCTCATCCTCCTCATAGTCTTCGCCACTGCTGCTCACAACCTCCTTACTTTTGGCCCCCTTGGATGCAGAACGATTTGGCTTAGGGTCTCTGGTCTTTGACCCGGTTTTGTTTGCTTTAGCTTTCCCGCGATTGGCCACTTTTGCCTTTGATCCTCTGGGAGCAGACACGACAGCAGCTTTTTTCGCTGAAGCTTTACCTCTGCCACGAGATTTGGATAGCGTGGGTTGGTAGTCATCAACATCACTATTGTAGTCTTCCTTAGACGATGGCTGCTCTTCTTCTTCTTCTTCTTCTCTGGGAGCAGACACGACAGCAGCTTTTTTCGCTGGAGCTTTACCTCTGCCACGAGATTTGGATAGCGTGGGTTGGTAGTCATCAACATCACTATTGTAGTCTTCCTTAGACGATGGCTGCTCTTCTTCTTCTTCTTCTCTGGGAGCAGACACGACAGCAGCTTTTTTCGCTGGAGCTTTACCTCTGCCACGAGATTTGGATAGCGTGGGTTGGTAGTCATCAACATCACTATTGTAGTCTTCCTTAGACGATGGATGCTCTTCTTCTTCTTCACTACTGACTTCTGTGTACTTGCCCCTCTTGCTTTTGGTGGCGGCAGGAGCCTTGCGCTTATTGCCACGCTTGGGACTGCTGCCACTGCCAGAGCTGGCCCGTCGCTTGTAGGAACTAGCAAAGTCCAACTGCAAATGCTCCAGTGGAGCTCGGCGTCCTGACTTGGTCTTGCGAACAACATAGACCTCTTCTTTGCTGTTGTCCACTTCATAGTCGCTCTCATCATCTTCCTCACCAGCCAGGACAGCAGGAGAAGGCATGAATTTGTCCACCAGCTGGAGGGTTCCTATCATGCCAATGCCACTGATGCGCCTGAAACAGTGGAAAGTAAATAAAGCCTTTACAATGCACCATCATAAACATGGATAAGCCATTACATGTACAAAATCATTACAAAATCCAGCATATATGTGGCAAATAGAAGGGAAAACTATATTTTAAAAAAGTGTGCATACTTTAACTGATTGGTGGCTTCAGCCTTCTCCAGTGCTTTCTTGAGCCTGAAGAGCTTGCTCTCAATGTTGAACTCAGGGTGGTAATCGTTGATGTAGGCCCTGATGCTGCTTGCAGAAGCCATCTTTGGTTCGTTGCAGGCCACGATGGCACAGCTCACCATGTCTTCCAAATCATCAGCTGAATCAAACACAATCAATGTCTGCAATCTGTGTTAGAAAATAGTGCATGTAGCAACAATAAAGATATCTACTACTGTAGTTTCACAATTATTAAAATCTAGGATAAAATGTAACACATGACTTGGCTGCTTTTTGACTGACAAAGTTCTATAATATGCATACATATAATATTCTATATCTAAAATAACATTCTGACATGATAAAGACTTACATAGTTCTATCAGAAGTACATCGCAGCATTCAAGATCTACAATCTTAGTACACTGCATAGCAGAGACTGGTTGAGGCTTACGTTGCCTCTCTACCATCTCTAGCTCTGCCGCTGGTCAGATAGCCTACCTGTTAAGCAGGGTGACATAATGTAGTTGGATCTTAAGTCTCCCCTTCTTTTTCAGTTTGGAATCCTATCCTATCCCATTAACTCGAAGGTCGTTGGAGCACCACAGATGATCGTTTAACCAGTGTAATTAATTTTTCTCTGTCCTCAGCAACCCTCATGGCAAGCCAGTCCATTCTAGAATGTTGTCCTTCCACCTCTTTTTCTGTCTCCCTCTTTTTCTACCTCCTTGCACTGTGCCTTGCAGGATGATCTTTCCAAGTCCCGATGCTCTGGTGACGTGACCATACCATCGCAGTTTCCGTTTCTTCACCACTGTGAGCATGTCATCGTGTTGTAATAATAATAAAAATACAGGATGCTATGTACAATGCCTTGTGTGATGGTCTGTCGGACTTCATCGTTGGTGATGTGCTGGGTATAGGAAATGCCCAGAAGTCTTCTGTAGCACCTCATCTCCATGTTTTGTATTCTTAATTGTAGGTCTGCTGGGCGGAAGCATGTTTCGCAAGCGTATAGTAAGATGGAGATGACAAGGGAGCGCAACAACCTTACCTTGGAGTGTAGATTGATGGTCCTGTCTTTCCAAATGGGTTTCAACCTTGTTAGGGCAGCAGTTGTTTGTGCGATTCCTGGAGAGGACTTCCTGTCGAGACCCATTGTCTGATACAATGGCTCCTAAATATCTGAAGCTATGCACTGTGTTAAGGGATTGCCCTTGGACTTTGATGTCTTTGTTCATGTCATTGGTGTTGCTGGTCATTTTGGTCTTCTCTGCACTTATTTCCATTCCAAAGGAAAACGGAGGTTGGAGATTGTTCTACCCCCCATGCTGACTGTGCCTTTTTGACCTAACATGACGCACTCCAGGAAGATGTTGGAGAGTTTGGAATGGGGAAATTGATTACGTAATACATCAAGAAAACCCGTAATCTTTTTGTAGCCAGCAGCAGAGATGGTGAAGAGGCAAAAGTAAACCTCAGCCAGTCTCAACTACGCAGTGTGCAATCTTATACCATTAAAATCAAGGTGACGCACTTGCAAGATGCTAAGTTCAGGTCTTGTATGCAGTAACTACCTAAAAATATAAAGCTGGTAATAACAATGTTCTATATCATATGACCTACAAGTAACTTCCCATAAGCTTTTTTTTTGTTCCCCAACTATTGAACATGAACACAACAGCTTAATTCCACATTATTCTTTTCACTGCACTACATTTTAACAACAAAAACAAAAAGTAGAGACTGTTGCTATCCTAAACAAGATTGACTCATAAAACTATTCAGTTAGGATGACTCATAAAACTTCAGTAAGGACATACTGACATTTTTCAATGCAAGAAGACAACTCACCAAGTGAAGGGTTGAAAGAGTCCACCAGAAGCTGGAAAACGCCGCCAGCCCCTGACCCTCTGACGCAGTCCCACACTCCTGTGCTGACTCCATGCTCCATACACTTCTTCAGTCTGTTGAATACAACATCAAAATCATTGAATTGATAATATCTTACAGTATACAAAATGCAAAACATACTGAATTGTAAAAGAATAAAAATATTCATAGCATCCATACCTAACTACAGTTTGTTATACCCGTAGTCGACTGTCGGTGGCTGAATTGTTTGTTTTTTTGTATGGATATTTTTGTATTTGTTATATTCGTCATGTCTCTAAAATGAGTCTTTGATGTCTGATTTACAGCCATGTTATTGCAAAAGGGGTTGATTTTAAAAGATTTTTGCCAGAGAGAGAGAGAGAGAGAGAGAGAGAGAGAGAGAGAGAGAGAGAGAGAGAGAGAGAGAGAGAGAGAGAGAGAGAGAGAGAGAGAGAGAGAGAGAGAGAGAGAGAGAGAGAGATTGTGCTTAGTGCTTAGCGTTGGTTACATCAGCTTTTTGTTTCTTGCAAGGATGCACTCCCACATGCAATATTATTTCAACTTCTCTAATAGAAAGACACACCAGCTCAATTCCTATGTGAGCAGCACTGTTCAGTGCCTCCAAGTTTCATATGCTACAGGCTATATACTGTCAACCACCAAGCAATTCTTCCTGTTTTGGCTCACCGACAACTACTTTTGATTATTAAAAAAAAACAGTTTACGGATTATTGTGCATTTAAGTAAGTAGGACTGTAAAGTTGGGTACATTAAAAGTACTATGCTGTTGTGTCCATGAAAGTACTTTTTAAAGAGGCAAATTTCTGGAACTAAAAAAGATAACATATAAAAGAAAAAAATGGCCGTACTTTCCATTTCAAACAATTCTTTTATTGCAGATACAAATTAATTTTTAAAAAATTAATAAAAATAATAAAACATTACTGCATATAGAAATTAATTGTATAACAATGTAGGCTACACATAATATACATAAAAATTAGTAACACTTTTTAACGTTTTCCACTGCACAGTAATAGGCCTACAAAGCTGATTGTCCAAGCAACACAAAACAAGATGGAACTGCTTCAAACCGGCTGAAGCTGGTTTAAGCGCGCAGGCGTACACAGACCTGCCTACACCTCTGTGAACCAAATGAGGAGTTTGCATCCTAAAAATGTGGAGTTTTGAATACAAATGAGGAGTATGTAGTCGCGGTCGAAGTTTGACTGTAAAAAGCATTAGATGAAACAATGTATTTGTGACACACCCAGACACCACAAAACCAAAGAGTAAAACACACACACTGCCAAGTTTTTAATCAAATCTTGTAATAAAGTGAATGCTACATCTCAACATCCCCCCCCCCCCCCCCACCCCTCTAAGTACTGGTAGACTTTCATCAACACCCCTAGTTGTATTTTTCTAAATTCTTTGAATATGCAGATTTCAAAGATCTCAGCTGCTCAGGAGTGTAGTCACGGCAGCCAAATGAGCCTGGCCTTGATTTGACCACCAACAGATTTTGCAATGTTTTGTCCGACAGAGGCAAAAAGTATAAAACATGTGGGTGTCTCCCTTGGCTGAAGCCTTTAGACAAGGCCATCGCTCTGTATAACTCTTTAAAAATTTCTGCGAATGGTTTTTGCCTTTGGCTGTTTTCTTCTTAGTAGAAGTACCATCCTTGTCATCCGTTTCATACTCACGGCCAGGCGTTCTTTTCATTTTCGCTGAATTAACTATAAAAAACGCTGATCTCAATGCTGCAGTGCTACAATACAAAATTAATGGCTGCCCTAAAGTCACGTGATAGGCATCGCACACGACGAGATCATTCGACACTTGCGGGAGTGACTATAAAAAGCGCACAAAAGCACACAAATGCGCCAAAATAAATTACGCAGAGATTTTGAAACGGAAAATGTGGATTTTTCGGATGTCGTGCAGAGTTGCGGAGTTGACCGTGAAAATGCGTAAAACTCCGCGCAAAGCGGAGTACTAGGCAGTTCTGCGTACACGTTCTAGTACTTCCCAGGCGCCCGAAATACTATCAAAATACACTGTAAATAATAATAATAAATAATTTTTAACCAAAAAAAAAAAAGAAAAAAAAAGTGTAGCATTTGTGGTATTTGCAGAGTCGCGTAGCAAACGATTTTTTGCATAGCATTTTTAGCAAATTTTGTAGCAGTTGGCAGCTCTGTATTTTCATATAGTTTGCCAAAAAACACATTTCATAACATACTTCTCCAAATAAAATTTTGACTTCTGCTACCTACTTTAATCTGATATAGTTTGACAATTCAGTCTATTTGCTTTCAGAAAATGTCAATTTTCCTTTACTTGTGAACAAGAACCAAAAAAAAACAAACGTTAGGCCTGTCATTTTTTGCCAGATCCTAAAATGACATCTTTTAACCTAGTACTTTGCAAAATGATGTTTCCAAAGGGTTAAGAAGTGTCTCTTTCTACAACCACATGAATGATGTCAAAATTTCTGATGCTGGTTTTACACAATTTCCATAATTTGTGATATTTTCATACTTCGACTTTGTTATATCCGTAATAAATTTGGTATCTGGGATAGGAAAATACATTAGGTATAAGCAAAGCTACATTGTAACCGTGTTTGTTGTATCACAAAGTTCCAAGTAAGAAATAAGAACATCTCTGGCAGGGATTTTTTTCATTCCGTAAAAGCTTTGTTCACTGTATATAGGCGTGTTTGGCTTATTTGGATATCATGGTACGCATCTTGGCCAACCTCGGCATTCTAGTTGTAGCACTACCGCTATGTCCTTCTTCGGCACTTGGTCAAGGACAGCCTGCAGATGTTCACAGAAATCGCTGTCATCATAGTCTGATGTTGGGGCAAAGGTTTGAATTATGGTGATGTTGAAAAAGGCTGCTCTCAGACAGATGGCAATCTACTGGAGATTGGATGGCAATGTCTTTGTGGACCAAGAATCCAACGCCGTGCTCGTGCCTATCATTTCTCCCGCTGAAATAAAGCTTGTGGCCTGTGTCGGTCGTTGTTTTACCTAGGCTTTTTTTGTGGATATCATTTTTTAACTTTTTAGGACTAATCTCACCCAGATTTGCAAAAATCCAGAAAATGTTTACTTATGGGTGAGTACGTAGATTCACATTGATACAAATGTGAGTCAAAAACTGCACTGCAGTCAGAAATATGTGCATTATCTGAAATTGTGATAGCACACGTGTCTCTGAAATTTACGAGTTATTTGCCTAAAGTACGCTTAATGTACATCATTATTAACTAAATAAATAAATAACAAAACAAAATAAAAAGGTCAGGCCTACTTGACATCAATATCAGTCTTGCCATAGTACTTCTCCAGGTATTTGCGAATGCGTGCAAAGGAGGCCTCCTTAGGTTCTGCCATGTAAGTCATGGCCAGTGGGAAGATAGCATTCAGAGACTTAGGGTTACTGGATCCATGGGAAGATTCTGAGGGAAAAGGACTCACCAATAGTACAACAAGCAATGTCATTTGTAAATATAAAACCATTTAGTTATCTGTTGTAACATTGCACATTCTATAAACGTTACAACAAACTGAAGTTCTAGTTTTAGGTGCTTCTGTGTTTTTATTCTTTTCAATATACAAACTTAAAATAAAAATCAGACTCAATGCAAATTCAAAATTAAAATGAAAATCTTAAAAGATTAATAAAATACACAAAATATTTCCCTATATCATTCCCAACAATTACACATATAGATTGTGGAATATAAAATGTTGATCACAAATACATTTTCATTTAGAAACCTCACCAAAGTCAGTTTTTATTGAAGAAACAGGGATGTCATATAGCTGAAAATCATTAACAATAAATAAAAAAAAAATCATCAAAAAGCAGAAAATGAGCATGCTATCTACCAGAATCATCACTTCTCCCTAGGGTAAGAACAAAACACTCACAAGTCTAAATATTTGACAAACAATTAAACAATCATACTCACTGTGTTTTTTCACAGACTTCTTCCTTTTGCGTTTCTTTTTGTCACCCTCTTCTACTTCTTTCTTTTCTTCCCCTTCCTCTCCTTTCTTATTTTCTCCCGCATCTTCTTCGCCTTCTTTCTGGTCAGCAGCCTCTTCGCTCTCCTTCTCTTTCTTCTTGGTTGCTTTCTTGTCTTTAGCAGCTTTATCTTTTGTCTTATCGTCTCCAGATAGATCTGTATCAATTGCCACTTCATCTTGGGATTCCTTGCTCCCTTCCTCTTTCTCCACCTGCAAAAACCACAACAAGATGGTAAGCCATTCAAATGTATTTCTAGACACCTTCACATACATAGCTGAAAACCGGTATTTTCAAATGTATTCATTTTCATGGAGGTATTTGGGTTTGGCTGTATCCTAAAGAAGCAAACTGAAAACATAAAATGATCATCTGAACTTTCTGCAAGCAAATAATTATCAAAATCGGTTCCAAAAGGCAGATCATCTCCTAAGGATTAACTTGCAAAGAGATTACAGAAATAGTGGTGTTCTATATTAAATTATACCAGGGATCATTGGCAAATGAAGTTAGAAAAATGATGGATGCATACAAAAGCTAACCTTCGAGCTTTTCTTTTTGCCTTTTGGTTCTTCTTCTACAGCCGGTGGACCTGGCTGACGATAGTATCCACAAAATCCAACACCTTTCACCTGTCAAGAAAGAAACACAATAACAATATTCTCTAACAATCAACCAACAAAATATTTTAAAAACTCACAAATTTCATGAAGAAATCAAAAAGCAACAAAAGCAAACTATATAGAACAGGTATACAGGACACATTTTCATGATTTGGTTGATACAGGTAATAATAATTAATATTTATAAGGCGCCTACCCTTCGGATCTAGGCACACAAGGAATCGTTTTAAAACTAGGGCAAAGTCCATATGACTCACAAGCTCCTTATGGAACGTGCAATATTTAACAGGAAAATGACCTCACAGGAAAAACCCAAAATGAAACAGTGGCATTAACCATCTTAAACGCGGAGCGACCTTGAGCATGAGATATTTTTGCTATGTGCATGCTCGTGCA
Organism: Oncomelania hupensis; assembly: GCA_036898135.1. Taxonomy (NCBI): domain Eukaryota; kingdom Metazoa; phylum Mollusca; class Gastropoda; order Littorinimorpha; family Pomatiopsidae; genus Oncomelania; species Oncomelania hupensis. Next base: position 31,693,417 of record CM072512.1, read on the forward strand.
GTGACCATTAGCGGCTGGTAATAGTGTGCTCGGTTCTGCGGCTTTTGTTTGTTGGGTAGATTAACGTCCCAGGACACTAGAAGGGTATAAGAACATGGAGATGATATCATGATGAGTAGGAAATCGAAGTGGATTGCCATGTCACGGGATGGTCATTTGTTGCAGGGAGGATGTCTTTCATTGTAAGATAAGGTGTTTGCATAAGGCGGGGACAACGTTGATGAAGCAGACGCGCAAAGGTAGGAGAGGCGAGTTGAAACACTTGACATGGCGCGAAGAGGTGTAGCCGTGGAGCCATTGAGCCTACAAGAAGACTAGGGGAAACGTGGGGAAGAGCTGGCGGTGCTTGGCATCTGCTGTTCGGAGGTCGCCACTCTCCACGGGAATCCCCACGTCGCCCAGTAATAGTGAAAAGCAACAGGGCAGCCATGAAGTGGAGCAGCGGCAGCAGAGCATCTAGGAACCTATCGCTGATCAGCAACCACCAGTCAATGGAGCTCTACATAATGAGAAAATCAAGGTTGAAGGGTGAAGCGGAGTATCGTATCAGCATCTCCCACAGGTCACTGTCGAAGCTTCCACTTCTGGACTGCCAAGGTCTCAACATCAGATTTGCAAGAATGCTGGCAGCCATCCATTTCTGTAGCTACAGCGACTGTGGGTCTGAAAGTCTCCATGAGCAGGTCTGCCACAGACCCGCTACCTCCTCCTCTCTCTGCGGTTGCCACGTGGAAATCTATTTATAGCAAACGTGCGAGACTGTCGTGCACGTGATCATGATTTCTAGCGATTTCCCGCGGAGGTTTCACTTTGTTACACTCGTTGATGGTGGTGTTGATTCAGCCCCAATGCTGAAGTCCTGATAAAGTGTAACTCGGATTCGTTTATCCACGCAACCAGTTCAATCAGCAACAAGTCACAGAGTCGTCGTATGAAGTTTTCAAACTTTATTCAGCATTCATCAACAACTGCATACAATCGCCTTTTCACTCTCTCCTGTTCTACAACACAGTGTGTCTGTTATGTAGTTTTTCTCTCAACTCGAGATAACCTCAGAATGTTCCCGATGACGCTTTACAACCAATCAAACTAAAGTTTGTCATCACTGACTTACGTCATACAACATTCTTTTCGATCCAAGAATGTTCTCAAATATCATGAAGCTTCGATCGACAGTAAACAAGCAAATCTAGAGAATTCTCCAATAATATCGACTAACGAAAATTATCAACGTTATACAAAGCTTCTCCTAACAACAATGCAAACTCAAATCAAATGTAAATACACTATATTATTAAAAACTTCGCAAAGCGAAACGATTAGATCTATCGTGTGCATTTCAGACATACAATCCTTCGCGTTTCAACGTAACACACTTCAGTTTTAGAGTCTGTAGACCCCACACAGTGAATTTTCAAAGTTTGATTAAAGTTTGAAGTTTGAAAGGCGAAGAGAAATGTTACATCAGATTCTTGCGGAATCTTATAAAGAGGATGGCCCATTTGAAGGATTTTAGGAGGCTGATTTGGTGCTGGTGAATGATGGAGAGGAAAATGATTTGGACTTTTACTTTGACTGACGATCTGTTTCCCTTGGATTTGAGTAAAGAGAGCGACAGCAACGATGAAGAACCTGTGCTTTATTATTTGTGGCAGTGACCATATTGCTGCAATTGTGCAGTATGCAATGTTGACACTCCGATCTTTTTTTCCTGTTGCAACACATTGTAAAACTGTAAAATGTAATTTTGAACCAAATACACTCATGTACTATCAAATAAACTACAGCAAAAGTTGTATTATTCCAAAAAATACAGTGACCTTGACCTTGAAGTGAAGTCATTCATTCACTGATCATTTATGAGGTCTTGTGGGTATATATCATCTTACCAGTTTGGTTGTAATAGCTAAAATAGGTTCTGAGTACTTAGTCACTTTAAAGTTTTTGCACATACAGGTGGCAGATCCGGTGGATACAGAGGGAAATTAATTTTTTTATTTTTTGCAGTGCAGTCCTCCACAACAGCGCCATCGCGAACTGGTTCAGAACAACAATCGGTGTGCGTCAAGGATGCCTACTCTCTCCAACACTCTTCAACATCTTCCTAGAGCGCATCATGTCAGATGCTCTTGCAGATCATGAAGGCACAGTCAGCATAGGGGGTAGAGCAATCTCCAATCTTCGTTTTGCGGATGACATTGATGGATTGGCTGGAGAGGTACAAGAACTTGAACAGCTGGTACAGAGGCTTGACACCACCTCCAGAGCTTATGGAATGGAAATAAGTGCAGAGAAGACCAAAATGATGACCAACAACACCAATGGCATCAACACGGACATCAAAGTCCAAGGCCAATCCCTCAACACAGTGCATAGCTTCAAATATTTAGGAGCCATTGTATCAGACAATGGGTCCCGGCAGGAAGTCCTCTCAAGGATCGCACAAACAACTGCTGCCCTGACAAGGTTGAAGCCAATTTGGAAAGACAGGACCATCAGTCTACATTCGAAGGTAAGGCTGCTGCGCTCCTTTGTCATCTCCATCTTCCTATATGCTTGCAAAACATGGACCCTCACAGCAGATCTCCAACGAAGAATACAAAGCATGGAGATGAGATGCTACAGAAGACTTCTGGGCATTTCCTATACCCAGCACATCACCAAATGACCAACAACGAAGTCCGACAGACCATCACACTAAGCCATTGGACAACACGATGACCTGCTCACATTGGTGAAAAAAAAAAGAAACTCCGATGGTATGGCCACGTCACCAGATCATCAGCAGATCTCCAACGAAGAATACAAAGCATGGAGATGAGGTGCTACAGAAGACTTCTGGGCATTTCCTATACCCAACACATCACCAACGACGAAGTCCGACAGACCATCACACAAGCTATTGGACAACACGATGACCTGCTTACAGTGGTGAAGAAACGGAAACTCCGATGGTATGGTCATGTCACCAGATCATCAGGCCTTGCAAAGACTATTCTGCAAGGCACAGTGCAAGAAGGTAGAAGAAGAGGGAGACCGAAAAAGAGGTGGGAGGACAACATTCGAGAATGGACTGATTTGACACTGAGCGAAGCCATCAGGGCTGCTGAGGACAGAGAAAGATGGAGTACGCTGGTTAAACGATCATCTGTGGTGCCCCTACGACCTCCGGGTTACGGGACAGGATAGGATAGGACAGGATTTTTACGTGTGATTTTTGGACTATTTAGGACTCTTCTTGCACAGATTGGCAAAACCATGGATTTTTTTGGGAAGGGCGGAGGGTGGGGGGAGAGTTAAGGGTGAGATGGGTGGAGGGGTGTGGGAGTACATTGACTCACACTGCTATGCATGTGAATCAAAAATGAAACTCTGTAATTTATCATAATACATATAACAAAAAGTTAACAACTGGAAAACATTTGAATCACTGCTTTCAATTCCTCAAACTCACAAGTTCAATATTTCCAGCAAAGACTTCCTTTTCCAAAGCTTTTTTCAAAGTATGAGGTTTTTGGTCAATCCGTAGTGCAGGATGCTTGGATGTAATGAACTTCTTAATCCAAGCAAACACCATGCCTTTACTCTGTAGCGCTGTCAAGGATAATAACTGATGGTTTATATAGTTTCCCTTTTCCTTCCTGAGCACATGGAGTAATTAAAAATGACATGGAAGAACCAAAGTAGGGAAAAATATAACCGCAAATCAGCTAATCACTCACAACAAGCAACAACAACGAAACAATTTCTAGCAACCTGCATCTGACAATCTTTTTATCAAACCGACTACAAGGATACCGGATTGCCGCTAGCCTGAAGAGACTCCTCGATCACCTCCTTCAGCTTCAAGCCAATAGAAGGGGCAGTGACAGACAGCTTTTTACGAGGTTTGTTCTCCTTCACTAGTCCATTGTAGATAGAACTTTCTCTCAAGCCAATCTCCTTTCCAAACTTGTTTTGCAGCATCTAGAACAGGCAAGACATATGATATAGGTAGCAGGCTCAGATGTAGAAATAAACTGCACAGGTATCATGAAAACTAAAGGCATGCTGCATAGCTGAGACTGTCAAAGGCTTACGAATACCTCTTTCCAATCTTTGCTGCTTACAGATTGCAGGTTTTCTTAAAGTATTATTTCATCGCATACCTTGCCCTGAACTGAAAAAGGAAAGGAGACTTAAGGGTCCACCATCATTACATCACCAGGCATAATTATAAACTTGATGAGAGGTGAATGTAAGCCTTGGCCAGTCTCAGCTATGTAATGGTAGCTAAAGGATGAAATACAGTAGCAACTGATCAGTAATCAACACTGTACTAGCTCATCTAAGCAGAAGGTAACTCAACAGCTTATGTAGAGGGTAATGCATTGCTACAAATCACACAAAAACAAATCTTTTCAGGCTGGGGAACAGTCGAAAGCAAAAATCTCTGAAATCCGGCCGGGGTCCAGGGGCCGCCGTCAGGTCCAAGGGCAAAGCCCCGGTGGGGCGAAGCTGAACGTTTCATAGCATGTACACCCAAAAAGAATGCTTTTTGTGAGAGATAAACGTGGATATTTTTCATAATATTCATCATGTGTTCATAAGGACATTATCATTAGTAGTCGTGTAGTAGTAGTAGTAGTAGTAGTTACCCATGACATGGAGTGCAGTTACACTTTCGCCATCTTTTCAAGCCATTCCCATTTCCACTTGTTGTTGATTTCCCCTTCTTCAAAAGGGTCTCCGTGGTTAATAATACGTGAAACACACGACTTGACCATGATAGTATAGTGATTATAAACTAACAATGGCGGACAGTGACAAAGGACTGAACTTCACGTGAACCGCCAAACGTTCAACATCGCCTTTGCCCGCTGTAGTCAAGTGATGCTAGTAAGCCTTATTGGGCAGTGAATTCGATGTAACAATAGCGGGCGCGGGCGGCACTTTTAGTGACGAGAAAAAAAAAGCTGGACACTGACATGAATCGAGACTTGGACTTGGATAGATTGCGTTTTGTGATTTTGTTTTTCTTCCTCAAAGCAATTTTTTTTCTCTGACCTCTATTTAATTTTCTTGGGAGTGACGGTACCTTTTCTCAGAAAATCGCAGATCCGAGGAGAGTTCCCCAGCCTGTCTTTTCCATGTAAAAGCATAAAATCGGTAAAGAACTGAATACTCCACAAAACAGGTGAACATAACTCACAGCTTTGAAGTGGTCGTATTCCACCAGCTGTGAACCATCTTGCTGGCATGAGTTGGTGTAGAATTCGTACAGTTTCATGTTCGACAGGGTACTCTCAGCCTTCTTCTCGAGGTTGACTTCGAGCCTAAACATGAATATACATCATGATTCTAAAAAACAATTGAGTTAATCTAATCTAGTAATTGCTATGAATTACTTCTTGTTTGTCAACTGCATGTTTATGGTTCTGAGATACACAGCTTGTGTACTTGTGTGTTTTACTGTACATCCACAACTTGCAAAATATAATTTGTATATTAAATAACTAAATCTATAAACAAAGCTGCAGCTCAACATGGTTTGGGAGTTATAGTGGCATCCAGAAATAAATACTGCCCATAACTCACTATTATCTATGTATTGACTTACAGCAGTAATATTTTGGGATGGTGATATGTTTAACGTTTACAAATAACAATGGATTGGATGGGTTTGGATTGGATTGATTAGATAACTAACCAAGTGTCAAGCTTTTGATCCGCTGGAGCCAAAGTGCGTTTCCTCTTCTCAACCAACACCTCCCCATCCAATCCTTTCAGAATAAATGGGCCGGCGGGCTTGGCTCGCTTCACTGGTGCAGTTCCACTGCTGCCTTCAGGTGCATCGTCAGCTGAACTAGCTTCATTGTCTCCTTGGTCTCCACTTATGTCTGGAGCACTCCCATTCTGCTCCTCTCTCTGCTCCCTCTCCAGATATTCGGCAGTAATTCGCTTCTTGATCGCAGGCATTATTCCTGTAAAGTCAAATCATTAAAAAATAGTAATTTTTGTCCCTGGTTCAACTGAAATGTGAAAACAGAATGCACCCTTCCATGCTTGGCAATGTATTCTATTAATACATTATCAAATGCAAGTAAGCTGAAACAATAAAAGCACTGGTCCCTTCGCCAACTTTTTTTTAATTAACAGGATTAGTAACACATTGAACAGTCTGTCACAGCTGGTTGTCACAGCTGGTACCATGAATATTAAAGAACAGGAAGGACAAATGTTCTCGGACACTAATAGGCGACGATGTGTGGGGATTCCTGTACCTCCTCCCTCCCTAATTCCTTGTAGGCAAATGGTACCATGGTCTCTAAAGCACATAAACTACAGGACAAAAGGCTGTCAGCTTATTATAATGCTGTACTATAGTAGTAATAGTAGTTGTAGTAGTAGTGTGAGGACAAAATAAGCCAGAGCTAAAGCATTTGCGAATGTCCTTTCTTCAAGACTCAAGAAACTTTATTAATGAATTCAAAATACACATGATTTCGTTTTGGTGGTGCTGTAAAACATTCAGCCACTCTGCAACAACAAACATCCTTCCACTGGACATTAAATATTCTAGTAATAGAATTTTTTTTTAAAGAAGTAAATAACAACCGTGTGCATACACTCCACACACACACACTCATACACACGCACTTCCACATGGATATTTAAATTAAGACATAATATAATGTGCATTCAAACATCAAGAAATTGCACTACCAGCACATTATCACAACTTAAGACAATTGGCATTTAAGACTAAGTACATAATATCACACACAGTAAAACATCAGCATGACATCTGCAGCCAACTAACATCAAACCAAACCATCCATATCACAGAAGAACCACCACAGCAAGAATATCACACGAGTCATATATCACATCAACTCATGCTCTGTGAACAACTGAGGTCACTAGTAGTAGTACTGAGAGGGCAGCCTCTGGGAAGAAGCTGTGTCTAAACCAGTTGGTTTTAACTTTTCGTTCTCTGAAGCGTTTGCCTGATGGGAGGGAACTCGAACAGGTGGTTGATGACAGATGATGTTGCTGGCCCTTCTAACCAAACGCATGATGTTAACAAAAACAAAAACAAAAAAATGTCTGTTTATGGTATTCCAACCGACCCAAAGTTTTTTGCCCCAACCCTAAACTCTTTTTGGGATCGTCTGGAAAAAAAAACAGAAAAAAGCCGAAAAAAATCGCACCCAAGGTGAAAAAGGTTTAGAAAAAGACAGAAGAAAAAAACAAAGCCTACCTACCGACCTTTATTTTTTCTTATGCTACTTTGTTAGAGCTCTATTACCCTAACAGATTTTTTTTTTTAGGGGGGGGGGGGGGGGGGGGGCCTTATATGATTTGATTGGTTTAATTACTCCATGGATCTGTTATGCATGCAAATTTTCCTACAAATCATTCATCACAGCTACAGAAAATCCCTTTAAATTTTAGTAATTCATCGAATTGTTTTTTAAAGAATTTATGTTGTACACAGATAATGGTGAGTGCGTTGATCATCGCGTCTCCTCCTGCTTGAAGCAGTTCCGCGGGTATGTTGTCCACTCCCGCTGACTTCCCCTTCTTCAGCGATTGCACTACTGCCTCAACTTCTTCTCGGAGAATTGGGAGGATTTCTTCTTCTCTGTTCTCTGGACATGCTAGAACTGATGGGTCTCCGTTTGGTTTGTGGTTGTAAAGGTCAGAGCAGTACTCTGTCCATCTGTCCAAGACTTCTTGTTCTTCTGAAAGGCATATGCCAGACTTGTTTTGGATCGTCTAGACATTGGGCTGTTTAACACTTGTCAGCCGCTTCACAGTCTGGTAAGCCTTCTTGCTGTTGTTCTTGTTCAGACTGTTCTCTATTTCCTGGCATTGATCTTCTATCCAGTTCTCCTTTGCTGTGCTCATGCCTTTTCGGATTTCATTGTTGATTTTTCGGTAGGCATCAGCTCCTTGTGAGGTGTTCTTTTTCCTTTTCATCTCCCTTCGTTTATCACACAGGTCCAAAAGTTCAGTTGTGATCCACAGCTTCTTCTTTGGCTGGTGCTTTCCAAGGATCTCTGTGGCTGCATCTGTCACAGCTAAATTGAAGGTGGTGGTCATGGTGTTGACATCTACTTCACCAGCTCCCAAAATGAGCAGTGGTGCAAATTTCCCTCCAATTGTGGCCTGAAATATTTCTGCCACCTCTGGGTCTTGCAATTTGTCCAGGTCAAACCTCAGTCTAGTGCACTTTGCTGTGTTTACTCTCTTCAAGTGAAGCCGGAAAGACATAATCACAAGATCGTGGTCACTTCCAAGGTCTGCTCCTAGAAAAGTGCGTGTCCTGCCAATGTTGATGCTTGATCTGAAGCGTTTCTTGACCATGATGTAGTCGATCTGATTGTGATGCTCCCCGCCGGGACTGTGCCATGTCCATCGTCTGGATTTTTTGTGGAGACCAAGCGTGTTTGCCAGTATCAGATTGTTGTATCTGGCAAACTCCAACAGTCTCAGACCCCTGTCATTTGTCTCGTTGTTGCAGTGGGGTCCACATGTGTCTCCCCAGTTGTGGTGCGCATCTTGGCCAACCTTGGCATTCCAGTCGCCTTCCACTATGACTATGTCCTTCTTCGGCACTTGGTCAAGTACACTGTACAGCCTGTAGATTTTCATAAAAATCTTCCACTTCGCTGTCGTCATATCATTATCTATCTGTAACAAGATCTGGCAGAGTCAGAGATGAGAATCCTAAAATGACAAAAAGGAGGAAAAATTCCCAAGTCTGTCAAGTGGCGAAGCCACGAGTGTGCGTACCTGCAAAACAAATACGCGATGCTAGGGGGATCCGGGGGCATGCTCCCCTGGAAAATTTTTGAAAAGATGGTTAAAATCTATGCATTCTGAGCCTTATTTTATGGGGTCAGATCAGTTGTTTTTGTGGTACTAAAATGCTGTTGTTAGCTCTCCACAGTTCAACACATAGGCCTAATGAATTTATTTCAAACATCAGTTAAGCCTTGTATTAAACAAACATTCCTTTTGACTGCAGACAAGAATGGTTTAAATACCAATGACAAGACAAGGCTTTACCAATGCACATAATATGATAATTACTGTCCAAAACAGAGTTGTACATTTATACATAGAATCAGTATGAAGCCTCACTGACACTCTTACGGTCACACCAAACAATAAAATCATAAATACCTCGATTGACTGTTCAAACAAGGTTTACAATTTCAAGATAATGTCTTGGAAAAACCACAACAAGGAAAGCAGAAATACGGATGGTTTCAGGCAGTAGTTCCTAAAACAGTTCTGATGCTATAATCATATATACATTATGAACAACTTCAGCCTTGAAGTCGTAGTCAGGCACTGAAGTCAGGCTGAAGTTTACAATTACGTCATGCACTAGGATTACAGTTCTTTGTGTATACAACATTCTTATGTTTTTTTTTGAAGAATTGTTAAAACTGGCAGGTACCAACATGCTATACAGTCTGCACACACACAATTATTTAATGAACTATGTACGCATGTATTTTATAACTGAAGCCAGGCAACTATCCAGTTCTTGCTTTCTTGGATGGTGGCTTTTGACTTCTAATCTCACTTCTCTTCCTCACCAACACCTGAAGTCGGGCAGTCAGAGCTTTCTTATGAGCCAGTCCAGACTGTTGTGTTCAACTTTTCTTCTAACCACTTAAAAAAGTTCCACTTGTTTTTTACACCACTGTAGAAGTGGGTAGCAAGAGCCTTTTCTCCAGGATTTAGTTTTCGAAGCATTTTACAAGTCGCGCTTTGTTCTAGACAATGGCTGATCAACCACGTGATGTTTTGGCTGTTCCATCGTTCGCACTACAACTCAGCGCATGAGAAAGGGCTTCAAGCGCATATTTGAGTGACGTCACTGTCAGCGGGAGTGTCTGGGAACAGCCGGAATCTTATGCGCAGAAAAACAGGAGGGCTAAACTGCACGTTTACGGAAGAGAAATCGGGTTATCTCGGCTTTTTACGGCAGCTTGGTGGATCGACGAAAACAAAGTAAGAGCGAACCAAATGACAACAATCCGCATGGGAATAACGAGTGGGAATAAGCTGCGAGATCGAAAATCAACAACTCACCCTAATCATATGAACTAAAATTTTCTCACCGGATTTAAACCAATCTCAAAAATGACCCTGGGACCTTCCGAAAGAGCGGATTTCTGCTAAAAGGCGGAAGATTCTCATCTCTGCAGAGTGGGGAGTGGCCTACACCATGGACCCAGTCGCTTGTCATCACTCTTCCCAAAAAAGGTAACCTTCAGGAATGTGAAAATTACTGCACCATCAGCCTCATCAGCCATCCCAGCAAGGTCCTCCTGAAAATAATACTCAACAGGTTAAAGCCCCAAGCTGAACAAATCATAGCTGAAGAGCAAGCAGGATTTAGGGCAGGGCGAAGTACTACTGAACAGATTTTCAACCTCAGAATAATCTGCGAGAAATACCTACAGCACCAACAACATCTATATCATGTGTTCGTAGACTTCAAAAAGGCATTTGACCGAGTCTGGCATGCAGCTCTGTGGGCAACCATGAGAGTGTACAACATCAGCCCTAAAATTATTGAAGTCATCAAAACCCTGTATGACAAGGCTACCAGTGCATTCCTCCACAACAGCGCCATCAGAACCTGGTTCAGAACAACAATCGGTGTGTGTCAGGGATGCCTACTCTCTCCAACACTCTTCAACGTCTTCCTAGAGCGCATCATGTCAAATGCCCTTGCAGACCACGAAGGCACAGTCAGCATAGGGGGAAGAGTAATCTCCAACCTTTGTTTTGCGGATGACATTGATGGATTGGCTGGAGAGGAACAAGAACAGCTGGTACAGAGGCTTGACACCACCTCCAGAGCCTATGGAATGGAAATAAGATTATAAGTGCAAAGACAAAAATGATGACCAACAACACCAATGGCATCAACACGGACATCAAAGTCCAAGGCCAATCCCTCAACACAGTGCATAGCTTCAAATATTTAGGAGCCATTGTATCAGACAATGGGTCCCGACAGGAAGTCCTCTCCAGGATTGCACAAACAACTGCTGCCCTGGCGAGGTTGAAGCCAATTTGGAAAGACAGGACCATCAGTCTACATTCGAAGGTAAGGCTGCTGCGCTCCTTTGTCATCTTCATCTTCCTATATGCTTGCAAAACATGGACCCTCACAGCAGATCTCCAACGAAGAATACAAAGCATGGAGATGAGATGCTACAGAAGACTTCTGGGCATTTCCTATACCCAGCACATCACCAAATGACCAACAACAAAGTCCGACAGACCATCACACTAAGCCATTGGACAACACGATGACCTGCTCACATTGGTGAAAAAAAATGAAACTCCGATGGTATGGCCACGTCACCAGATCATCAGATCTTGCAAAGACCATCCTGCAAGGCACAGTGCAAGGAGGTAGAAGAAGAGGGAGACCGAAAAAGAGGTGGGAGGACAACATTTGAGAATGGACTGGTTTGACACTGAGCGAAACAATCAGGGTTGCTGAGGACTGGGAAAGATGGAGTATGCTCGTTAAACGATCTCTTCTCTTGTCTTGCCGTGTACGCCCACAATCATTCCCGACAGGATCATCTGTGGTGCCCCTACGACCTCCGAGTTACGGGATAGGATAGGATTCATACTCAGACACGTCACACGGACAGTGACCGAACAAGTGTAGACCAAACTGAAGTTTGTAATTGTATTTCTGACTTAATCAATCCTAGATTTATTATGTACATGTTTATATGCCAAACTGCATTAAATTACCATGGAAATGCAAATAACATGCAATAAATAACATGCAATTAACAGATTATAAAAGTAATAGGTCACGAAGTGTCCCAGTCTTGCAATTTACAGCGTCATTTTTTGCCATTTGGTAACAACATCCGTCAACAACTTGGTTTGGAAGCAAAATCAACAGAAAAAGTGCATGCAACAATCGTCTGCTGCTTGAAATTCAATACTTTTGTGCCATTACAACGGGCATAATTGCTGCAAAATAACAGTGCATAACTCACAAGCCTGCCAATTCGACTTTTGATGATTTGCTGTGGAAAATATTGCCGTAGACTTTCAGCCGACGCTGTAAATGATAATGTGCGCTTGCGCAGTTTTGACGCATGGAACTTCCGAATATTCGTCTGCTGCAGAATGGAATGGGCTATTTAAGTCAATGTATATCCTTTGGATAATTAAGACAAAAAAAGTTATAGATTTATAATAACAATTTTTAATGCTGGTACACAAAGAAATGCGTCGAATATTCAAAAGCGACCAAATATTTGTTTTTCTCTCTGAAGTAATTGTTTACCCTTATCTCAGGGCATTTTATATCTTTTGCCTGAAATATTGTTTGCAGTGAGCTCCCTTTATGGTTCTTGCAAGCGGTAAACACCGAAGGTGCGCACTTTCTCTTTTGTGGGTCAGATAAAGTACTCGTTTACAATCGTTATTAAGCCATCGTACATGGTGCTTTGTAATTAGTTGGATATGGCTGTTTATCCAAATTGCAAATATCTGTTTGGCGTCTGATCTCTGGAGCGACATAGCACAATGTCAATGAATCATTGACTATCATTCACAGTAACTGTATCACTAGATCAGATTCTATGATCTTGTTCTTGAAAGAGGGATGACAACTTGCACGATTATACGAAATCATCAGGTCATTTGAATGTGTCATATGATGCAAGCTTCCATCTCTATTCATATTGAAACTCAGATCATATTTATTTATATTGACATTCATGTGACATTCTATTTGGAATTAGCGTGTTTCTTTTTGAAGGTTATATTTAAAATGTATTTATTTTAATAATTAATCATTTAATCGTTTACAGTGTAGCCACAATGTGGACTACAGCCACCAGGTTTCCACTGCACCAAACTGCTCGTACTGTCTGCAAGAAATGCCTTCTTCCTCATAGGAACAGGAACAACTTTCATCGAACATTTGTGGCACAAAACACATCAATTGTCTGTAGATTGCACACATCTGCAATAGTTTTTAAGCATCTCTCGGATCCAGAAAACAGAGGTCAACATCAGCGGGGAGTGAACTTCGACACATTGGGATCATGGAACCATCGTATGTCATTGGCTATTTTAATGGAGGAAAGCATAAAGAAAGGGAAATTGATTCCCAGAATTCCTTTGGAAGAAGTTGGCACCGCCTCTTTGATAGGCCGACGAAAGGTTAGAACTTGCAATCATTAACTCAGTAATGCTGCTGACAAGGTGCTCATTACATAAATGTACTGTGTTCACACACATTCACAAACACAAGCGAAGCATGCAAGTAATAGGCTTCTTTCGGATCCCCCACTTTATGTGTTTTTTCCATTCATGATGTCCTCAAGGCGGCTTCTTACGCTGCATAGTGGCCATAGTTGAAGTTGACCTTCTTCCAGTGTCTCACTTTAAACTACATTCTAAGTCTCAAAAAGAGTGTAGATACCCATTTTCCCATCTAAATTGGTTAGGTTTTTTTTTCATGAAATCACATAATTTTGTTATTGTGGATGTCATACAAGCAAAGTAATAAACGAAATATATTAACAACGTCAGCTTTGTGGGAATGTTTGTTTTTTCAAAATTGCTTTGAGGAAAGTTCATGAACTTTCTTTCACCTTTGCATACTAAGACAGCATAAACTGCTGACATCGTGGACAGAAAGTAGTCTAAAATCACTTTCACAATTAAAATAATTCGTTACCGAAAGAAGCCTAGTGTTGTGCATACTGTACACTGATACTATTTAAAACTAAAATGAAATTGAAATAATTTAGTATGTTGGCATGCATATATATATGTATGTGTGTGTGGAGCATGTTTGAGAATGTGTTTTTGTGTGCGATGTTTATGTGAAGAACAATCATGAGGAATAAGACTGCATTATTTACAGTTATCTCTCCAACACTCTTCAACATCTTCCTAGAGCGCATCATGTCAGATGCCCTTGCAGATCACGAAGGCACAGTCAGCATAGGGGGAAGAGCAATCTCCAACCTTTGTTTTGCGGATGACATTGATGGATTGGCTGGAGAGGAACAAGAACTTGAACAGCTGGTACAGAGGCTTCTTGACACCACCTCCAGAGCCTATGGAATGGAAATAAGTGCAGAGAAGACCAAAATGATGACCAACAACACCAATGGCATCAACACGGACATCAAAGTCCAAGGCCAATCCCCCAACACAGTGCATAGCTTCAAATATTTAGAAGCCATTGTATCAGACAAAGGGTCCCGACAGGAAGTCCTCTCCAGGATCGCACAAACAACTGCTGCCCTGGCGAGGTTAAAGCCAATTTGGAAAGACAGGACCATCAGTCTACATTTGAAGGTAAGACTGCTGAGCTCCATTGTCATCTCCATCTTCCTATATGCTTGCGAAACATGGACCATCACAGCAGATCTCCAACGAAGAATACAAAACATGGTGATGAGGTGCTACAGAAGACTTCTGGGCATTTTCTATACCCAGCACATCACCAACGACAAAGCACGACAGACCATCACACAAGGCATTGGACAACACGATGACCTGCTCACAGTAGTGAAAAAAATGAAACTCCGATGGTATGGCCACATCACCAGAACATCAGGTCTTGCAAAGACCATCCTGCAAGGCACAGTGCAAGGAGGTAGAAGAAGAGGGAAACCGAAAAAGAGGTGGGAGGACTACATTCGAGAATGGACTGGTTTGACACTGAGCAAAACAATCAGGGTTGCTGAGGACAGGGAAAGATGGAGTACGCTGGTTAAACGATCATCTGTGGCGCCCCTACGACCTCCGAGTTACGGGATAGGATAGGATAGGATATTTACAGTTAATTGTCTTATCAAATTGATTGAGTACCCATGGTCTTTCTGTTTATCAGGTGAACGAAGATCGTTTAGTGGTGAAAGAGCTGCAGAAGAATTTGCTGTACATTGGCATTTTTGATGGCCATGGCAGTGCATTTGCTGCAGACTATGTTTGGGAATATTTGGAAGGCCACATGATGTACTGGCTGTTAAGGACTACAGATTTGAGCACAGTTCTTTACAAGTCATTTGTGGGCATCAACAATGTCTTGACAAGACATCTTTTGTATTATTTTGTGGGTGAGTATGGACAGTAATACTAATTAGGGCAGGATTGAAATTCTGTACTTAACTGCTAAACAATCATCACAAGCATTTTGGTTTTGCTGAAAGTGAAACAAACCAGTCCTGCATTACATCTACTAAAATTAAAATGTATAAAACTTGCAACATTGGAAATTTTAAACTACAACAGGGATGATGACAACAGACTTTTTGTACTTTATACATCATTATTGTTTTCGTGTACCAGCAGTCTTCTACTTTATTCTTGTTATATGTTATTTATCAATATTCGATTCAGCCCCGATGCTGTAATCGAATTCATTCATCCACTCAGCCTGTTCCCTCAGCAACAAGGCAGAAGTCATGGTATAAAGTTTTCCAACTTTATTCAGGAAACACCAACAACTGCATGCAAGATCGCTTTCCGAAAATCACTCCAAAAATCACCTTTTTACAAACAGAGAGTGCATTACTTATATAGCCTTTCTGCAATGCAGAGAAACTTTGTACATTCCAGAATGATGCAATCATAATAAAACTCGTTATGGGAATTACGCACTGTCTTACGTCGTAGAACATTCCTCATGTTAGAAGAAATTGCCCAGCTGTTACCCTAAGATCTGGAAAATTTGATAATGAACAAGTAATTCCCAAAAATTCTCAACGATACAACAATATCGATCAACGAAAATTATAAACATTATACAAAGCTCCTTCTAGCAACAGCTCAGAATCAAACCAAAGGTAAATACACGCTATTAATGCAAGCTTTGCAACAGAAAATGTTCAGAACTATCATGCACGTCTCAATCATGACAATGCTGAATAATTTATGTGAAATGGATGTAGTCTTTATGTTGAACCACTTCCCTATTATGTTTTCTATTGTTTATTGAGTTACTAAAGATTTTCTTGTATATTGGTTTATGGTTTTATATAGATTCTCCTGAGACATTCTCCACTGGGACCACCGCTACAGTGTGCTTGATTCGTGACAGCTCTGACATGGTGGTGGCCAATGTAGGCGACAGTCGGGCTGTCCTGTGCAGGAAGGGCAAGGCCATGCGACTTTCCCATGATGATGATCCAAATGACCCAGAAGAATGTTACAGAATCAAGACGTTTGGAGGAAAGATTGTGCAGAACAGTCAGGGTATATCACAAGTATGGAAAAATTATTTTTATTCTTCCATCATGAGTTAACAAGATATAGTAATAAAAGGTGGCACTACACTTTTTGCCTTTGCCTACTTTTCTAAACAGAATTCTTGTGGGGTGGCGCAGTGGAGTAGTCGCCAGTTTCCTATGCCGAAGGTCGCTGGTTCGATTCCTGCGACTTAGGTATGAGACTATTGAGGTCACCGAGGGTTTTCTCCGGGCACTCCAGTTTCCTCCCTCTATTCAATAATGGTACTGGACGCAGTCAATATAAAATTTCAAAAATAAAAATTCGATTTTCTTTCCATCTTCCAATAGCAATCTCCTTGCCTTTACACCACCTGTTAGAGTGACGGATGTGTATTTGTTGTGCGTGTGTGTGAGGGTTGATGAGACAGGTGAGCGTGTATGTTGGTACAGATCGCCGCGCTTTGAGCCTGATTGATTTGGGGAAAGGCATGTATATAGCATCCAGTATTATTATTACTATTATTATTATTATTATTATTATTATTATTATTATTATTATTATTATGTTGCTGTGTCAGAATACTTCAGGGTTCATGCTCGTTTTAAATTTTGTCCATATACGGATTCTCTGGGCATTGATGGAAATTTACAGGACATTTGGATTCAATTTTTCTGAGTGCTTGCTTACAAAGATGCAAGCACAAGCCCTGATATTCTCCACACCCAAACACTAATTGTATTGCATTATTAATGAATAAATTTGGGTAGTAGAATTGCAAACAAATTGTAACAGCAAAAAATGTTATGAATTATTTTATGTTGATTTGTTTATTTTGTAATTGTTTCTATGTTACAACAGGTAAATGGTCGTTTGGGAATGACGCGCAGTATTGGTGACATTGAGTTCAAATCTTATGGCGTTGTGGCAGAACCTCACATCAGGAGTCTAGAAGTGAGATTGCATGCACTTAGCAGCATTTATTTACCATGGAAACATGACAAATATGTCATTGTTTTTGGGCACACCCCAGTACAAGTTTTACGCTATTCTACAATGCTGGCATGAAATAGATAACTACAGCCAAACATGCTACAACAAACACGCTCTCAGCGAACACTTTTAGCGAATGTAAAAAAAATTCCCTGCCAAAGTTGTTAGTATTTATTACTTAGAACTTTGTGGGTATAACGAACATGGTTACAACATAGCTTTGATTACACCAAAATGTATTTTCTAATCCCAGACACCATATTTCAACGGATATAACAATTAAATCAATGTAAGAAAACATTGCAAATGATGTACAGGAGTGAGATTTAGCAGTCGCCCGGTCGCCCGAGGCGACTTAAAACCGGCTCGGGCGACCTCACTTTATAATTGAGCCAGCCCGCCTGGCGACCTAAAAAAATTGAGAATACTTGCAGACTTTTAGAAGCTCTGTTCGAAGCGAGGGCGTTTTTAGGTCACTGTTCGTCTGCTACGAGTATGAAGCATACGTGAGCGTTATTTCCCTTTGCCTACTTCCCTTTCGCGCCAAGCGCGCTGTCTGCTTTGTTTGTGAAAAAGACACCCACTACAAATTACGTGTATTGTCAAAATTTGTGTTTTATATGTGAACGATTGTAATTGTCGGGCTGCCTAAAAATCATGCGGGCTACCTCACTTTACTTACTAGCTAGCCCGGCGGGCTAGTTAGTCTCCTGGGTTAAATCTCACCCCTGATGTAAATTCTTGGAAATGACATAAAATTTGCATTAAATTTTGACATCATTTATGTGTTTGTAGAAAAATCCTTCAACTCTTTGAAGACGATATCATTTTGCAAAGTAAAAAAAAATATATATATATAATTTTAAGATCTGGCAGAAAGTAACGGGTCTAACTTTTTATTTTTATTCTTGGTACCCAGGAACCTTTCACAAGTAAAGGAAATTTTACATTTTATGAAAATATATAGACTGAATTTTGAAAATGTATCTGAATAAAGTAAATGAATATGTATTTTGTGAAAATATATAAGGTTGTTACTATCTTTTTACTTCAGGAAGGAAATACATGGCTTACAACAAACATCATTATCACTGTGTCTGCTTTAAAAAGGCTAACAGAAGCATTCACTTTTATATTATTTAAAAAAATAATAATCCACTGGAAAATAGTTTGAAACCCATCAAAACAATCGCAGATAATGATCATTTGCAAAGTGGGAAGTTTGTTTTAGACAAAAAGCATCCGATTTTGTTCTTTGAGAGATAATCCGAGATGATTATCGTTCGTGGCCGATTGTAATCGCCGCCATTTAGATAAGGTTATTTCCATTCGCTCGTCAAACGCCTCGTATTAATTTAGGTTTAAGTAATGACGCACACTAAACACAGAAGCAGCATACAGTTCATTTATTCGTAGTCAAAGAAACTTCACGAAATATGTAAAACGACTCATATAATAATACGTATGTGTGTGTGCATATCAGTATGGGGACAATTAATTTCTGTGTACGTGACTATAAACTACTTCTTGTGCCAGTAGATGTGTGGTAAAATACTGCGGAAAGAAAGAAACACAAACACAAGAAACATTAGCAAATGTACCAAACAATGTCTCAAAAACCCTTAATCAAGCAAGATACAGTCAAAGCAATGAGACGGAAAGCATACACATACTGGAAGATAACTTAGAGAGAAATACTTTAGTTGATTTCAAAAAAGACAATTTAGCTAAGGTTACGTGGAACAAAGCCAGAACAAAACGAAGGAACGAACGCTTTATGTTCCTTTAACTTGCACTACAATTAGGCTACGTTTATTCTTTCAAGCCTCAAAAAACAATTGGCGCAAGCACAAGTATATCAACTAACAAGTTAGTATCTCGTATTGCCCCCAGTCGACGTGCGGTGGTCCCGTTGCCCTTGGTTTTATCCACAAGCTGAGACGGGGGTATCCCAAACCTAAAAATAGAATAGAGAATTCTGTGAAATCTGTTCAAGGGAAGTAACTGATAACTAGCTACGGTTGAAGTCATGGTCGCCATTTCTCGCGAAGATGTGCTGGCTGAAATGAAACGAAAGTTGGGAGAGGAACTGCATATTTCTGGTAGTGAACAAAGGCTTTGCTCAATTGTCGAAGAAGAACACGATGGATTTATAGAAACATGCACACATGTATGTGAGCTCAGTGCAGGCGATCGTGTGTCGCATCGATGTGATGGTTCATTTATCGCTTGCATCACACTGTATAATGCACATGCAAGTTCTGTCAAAGATATGATGATTTGAGCATGTGTTCGATTCCGTACCGATTGGAAGGTGGGGTGGAAAAATTCAATCATGGTGATGATCAATCCTATTTTGCAATGGTGGTTAGGCCTACTTTATTGACTATATGGTCACGGGTACTTACCTTTTGTATTTTGTGTGCTTTTTGTTCTGTCGGCCTTGAGTGTTTGCGTCACCTTGGCTCGTTGTACTTTGTTGTGGTCTCGCTCTCTTTTGATTTGTGAAAGCAAATTCAAATTACATTGTTTTCCAGCAGAATGCGAAGTCAAATTAGACAAATTCAGATCTAACCAATATTCTTGTGACGCCATTTTGCGTGTGTCTCGTGTGTTATGCACTAATCGCGAAGAGTCCTGCCAACATCATTTCAGAAAATGATTTCCCTACCAATAATTCCCCTGGGTTTTGAAGTTTCTAAAAAATTATTTTAGGCCGACGACGCTCTATGGAGCGCAAAGCATGTAAAGGGAAGCAACCGGTTGTACGCGCACGTCGACAGAGACATAGAAGGGAGATACTAACTTGTTAGTTGATATACTTGTGGCGCAAGACAATATGACTATGCTCATCTAACATAAGTCAATTCATTAATATAAACAATTCGGCTACGTTCACCCAACGAGCCTTGGTACGATGCCTAAACTAGGAAATACTCTTAGATGACCTAGCTCAGTAAAACATTTATAACTGAACTCACATACATAAACATTTAACAACATATTCTAGGAAATACACCTGAAGTCCCAAAACGTAGCTAACTGCCTTGGCAGAGACAAAACAGCAAAGCATTAAGGAAAAACGCTATAAATACCCAAATGGGTTAACATTTCGAATAAGGCCGATAATTCGACAAAAGACGTTATCTTAAAGACCAAAACAGTTATCTTCTTCGTCAAAACTTAGTCCGACAAATTGTGACGACAATTAGCTTTAGTCACCGAAGACTTTCAGCATAATCAGCGCATTTATGACTGACCACAAGCTAGAAACAAATAAACTTGACTTGTCCTTATTTACAAATCCTGAACAAAGTGTTCACATCAATAATTCTTCTGACAAAGCAGACTGGGTTCCAAGCAAAACGAATTCTATTAAGCATTAGAAAATCAAAAGCTTAAAGAATATCAGAATCGAATTAATTTGCAGAAAAGGCATCAAATACGTCACTAAACGAGAAAATCATAAAGATCATAATCATTTGCACAAAGCAACAAAAACATACGCAAAACAACTATAAGTACCTTATGACCGCTGTAAGACGTTTGGAAACCACACAAATCCAAAAGGCGACAACAACGTCTGGTAGCAAAGGCAGGAAAAAATAAAGGCTTTCCACAAACTCTACTACTCTACAAAGGGTGAACACCACATTTAAAACTATCTATCTCTTTCAAAACAGGTAAGCACAACTTTTTTATCATATGAAACTAAAAACGACGCAACCTTCTCTCAGACCCAGCAATCTAACTAACCAGAAAAAGCTGAAACAAACGTATATATGTGTTACTACCAAACTCAGTCTTGCGTCATAATCCCGATCTCATGAGAAAAAATACGCAAACAAGATTTACAAACGAAACACAGTTCACCACTAATATTCAAACCCATATCAAAACTCTGCACGCTTTTGCCACTGACTTGAGAGAGCAATAGATCTGGAGAGAGGGTGAGAGAGAGGGGGGAGAAACACGACAATCACAAAGAGAAGAATCACAAGAAACGCAGTTAGAGAGGCAAGAAAGACATGCACCAAAGAAAATCAAATGAAAGGAAAAAATGAACAGTCCAGTCATAAAACCAAAAAGTTGCGTCGGGTTGGCCAATGAGGTGATGATACGTCTTGTCAGTCAAAATCAATAAAACCAAACAAAAGAAAACGATAGAAAGAAGAAGCAACATGCAGTGGGGAGGAAAAAGAGGACAGATAAACGGAGGACACTTTACACACTAAGAAAGTACATGATATCACAAATAACACAGACTCTCTCTCTCTCTAGATCAATAGCCAATAATTAGTTTCAAAAATTATCCAATTATATATTGGTCACACATGACTCATAGGCATGCACACCGATCGTATCTGCCTATTCGTCTTTTTGGCACAGACATATAGGGTCGATCTATGTGTTCTAAAAGTTAAAAACATGGCAGCAAAACAAAAATTAATTCAGCTCACTCTGATAGAGAACTTTAAATGTGGGAGCGCTTCCACACCAGAAAAAAAGCTCAACCTAGGAATTTGAAATTCCATATTCAGTGCTAAGCACCTTCACTCAGAATACAGAATACAGATTATTCAGCCAGATAACAACAGTTACATTACTTATTGAAAATTGCCCCAGTTACATTGCCTATTGAAAATTGCCCCAAAGTTGATAAACAACCACACACACACACACACACACACATCCACACCACAGGCAAATGTCATCATTCCTACAGTCATATATCTCACACACAAAACGCTTTATAATACTTCAACTTTAAACAAAATTGACAGACAGTATAGCAACATTGGACACAATCACACTTGACATATTGATATAAAATATGAAAAATGGACATGTGTATATCATACCCAAGCCAATTATCATACAGAATGCTGAAAGAAAGAAAGCATACATGCACACACACTCACAGGAAGGTACATCAATATATGCTTAAATGAACACTATTGCATAAAAAAATATAATACATTGAGAAAACAAGAAAAGGGCATGTAAACTTATAAAGAAAAAATAGCTCTCTCTGTGTCTGTCTCCGTCTCTCTCTCTCTGACTATGTCTCTGTCTCCGTCTCTCTCTCTCTCTCTTCCACACTTCCACAGAAAACGATATAAGGACACACACTTGGATGAGTACAAAGAGGTAGACACGCCTCAAACTTTCAAGACCAGGGGGATAATCCCTCTCTCTCTTTCCTCCGCTCTCCACAATCCCTCCTCCCTTCATCTGGCAAAAATCTTGTAAAGGTAACTCCTTTTGCAATATCATGACGAGAATACAGCTTGAGATGTTTGGGCTGTAATCTTAACCAAAGACTCGTTTTAGAGACACGACCGGATATAACAAATACAAAAACAAAATTCAGCCACTAACCGTCAATTATGGGTACAACAAACTTAGGGTATAACGAATGGAAATGTTTTTCCCCTGAACTTTGTTGTAAGAGTGTTTGATTGTAAAGGTTATCTCCCTTCCTGGTTCATTGAACAAGAGAACTGCCCGCACATATTTGAGTCATTATAAAATTATGATTGTTTTAGACATCTCATTCCCCATCAACAAAAGATATCCAGCTGATAGGTATTCATTTTACCAGATAATATCCCTTCCTTCCCCATTTCATAATGAAAGTTATTGAGTATTTATGAATTTATTTATCTACATGGCTGTCTTTGTCTCTATCTACCAACCTATCTATCTATATAAGATATATATTTTTATGTATCTTATTTACTTATTTATTTAATCTCTGTTTACAGGTAAAACATGGATACGATGCTTTTGTCATGCTGGCCACTGATGGACTGTGTTTCGTTTTGAGTGATGATGAAATGGTCAACATCATCAACAGCTGTCGCAGCCCTTCTGAAGCTGCAGGGTTGGTTGCTGATCAGGCGCTGCATTTTGGTTCCGAAGACAACTCTACGGTCGTAGTTTTACCATTTGGAGCATGGGGCAAATACATCTCCTCAGCCAACTCACTTCAGTATCGTTTTGGCAGAAACATGTTCAGCAAAAGAGACTAGAAGTGTGTGCATTTTCTTCTGATGTATAAAGTGAACATAATATACTAATTTATTTACATTGAAACTGTAAAGAATGTTGACTCTAAATTACAAAGAGGAGAATGAGTAAGTGAAACAGGGGGAGTAGTAGCATAGTGAAATAGAATACAAGATAAAAGCTGTCTATACATTTAATTTTTCATAATATGCATTAATATGTTGTGTGTATATAATTATTGTTTGGTACTGTTGCTTTTTAGCCTATGTAGCAGTTACTGTTTTGTTTGTTTTGATTTATGATTCAAGATGTGTGTCTTTATTCGAATGTGTTGCAGTGCACATGAAAGCATGTGAAAGAGCATGTACGCAACCTTTGCCTTTCAATACAGAAGGGTATTATGGAATTGTTGCAAACATTGAGAAATATATCTATTTTTTCAATCAAAGTGTGTTCTCTGATCAGTGTAAAAATTTGTGACAGAATGAATTCCATTTCATTATCTGTTGTATCAGTTTTTATTCATGACCTTATAATAATTGGATTTTTTCAGAAGAGCAATGCTGCAATATAATGAGATAAACAGGGTGGAGAATTTTCCGCGAATCCGCGGATTTCCGCGGAAGGCATTTGCATTTCCGAGAAAAAAATATTGAGTTCCGAGTGTGAGAAGCTGAGAGCTACCCTTTACTGGGCATAGCGGCCAAAAGCGGCCGAAGGTCTAAACAGGCAAAACGTCCAAAAGCGTCCGTATCAACCATGTGGTTATATTCTCGCGTTGTTTGAAAGATTGCGAGACTTCCGGCAGTTGACTTCCAGTTTATTCTGTTGTAAAAACATTCGACTGCATTTCCACAAGTTTTGTCTGTGAGGCGTTCGTTTTTTCAATTTTTTTTCAAATTTTCTTGTGTGTGTGTCTAAAATGGATGGTTTTGGATTCTTCGACTGATGAAGGGGAGTTTACAGGCTTCCATTTATCAGACATTAAAGTGAGAGAAATGGACTTGGAGTCGGAGGAAGAGATCGGTACTGACATTAGACAATTAGTGTCAGTAGTATGCATGCATATGATCTTTTAGACTGGCATTAAAGTGAAGAAGAGGAGGGGGCTTGTTTGGACTTTTTAAAACTTTTTTTTTGTATACACATGGAGTAATAAAAAACAAGACATTACAAGAAAAGTATAAAAAGGTAGATAATCAAAAGAGAATTTATTTCTGTTCATTTTGCATTTTATTTCATTTAAATCTATACACTAGTCACTAATACCTAAGATGTAGTGTTTTTACTAACGTACCCCTAAATATCTCTAAAATTATAAAAATTCTTGCCTGTTTACAGCTAAAAAATAGACAAACGTCTGCCCAGTAAAATTGGAAATGTGGAGTTTGTGTGTAAAAGTGGTGGACCTCAAACTTTGTTAGGCCTACAAATCAAGATTCTTAACTTTTTTGAAAGACATGTGCATAAAACATTCTTTTTTTGTTGTTGTTGTTTCTATTCATGTTTACTTTGTGCTTTTTGCTTTCAGGAGAGGCCCTAAATTACTTTCCAAATTGCATAAATTCATTTTCTTCCAGGGGGCGAATACCGGGGCTTGGCCCCTGGGCCCCGGCCGGATTTCAGAGATTTCTTGATTCAGTTGTTCTCCACCCTGGATAAAGAATTAAGTGTTGTGGTTTTTTAAGTTGTGTTTTGTGTTTGAAATGATCAGAATTACTACATGTATTTTATTTAACAGATGTTAACATGAATCTCAAATGTGTTGTTATATATTCTGGACGTTGACATGCTGAATAGCTGCCATAATTATTTTTTCCGTTATAATTTGCTGTAGTTCCTAGTAGTTTAGTTATATTCATAACTTGACGGGAGAACAAAGAACTATATAAATACAGTTTTTTTTAGAGTCATGGTTACATGGATACAAATTTACAGACTTCTGACATTGCAAATGTAATATTAATGGTGGTGGTGATGGTGCTGGTGCTGCTTTTGATGATAATTTATGCTACCCCTATTGCTGCTTTGCCTTTGTGGATGCAGTTGTAAATACTGAGTTGTTTGCTGTTTTATGCGTGTAAGGTGATACCACACCAGCTCAATGCCTATGTGAGCAGCACTCTTTGGTTCCCCCACATTTTGCTGGCTGCGGGCTATTTATAGCTTGCCTACACCCTCCCTTCCATCCAGTGAAAGGAAAGGAAAGAAGCACTGGCGAAGCTATCGGCGAAGCTATTTATAGCTAGCCTGGCTGAACTAACCTCAAAACCTAAAAGCTTTGGTTGAGTCGGTGTGATACACCCAGATTTAGATTTGGTGTCTGCTTTTGATGTGCATTTGGATTTAATATAATTTCTTATAGATAATACTCATCCCCAGTAGGTATTTTTGGAAGATCTTTTTTATTCTTTTTTTTGTGTGTGTGTGCATTGTGAAACCACATCAAGTACACTTTTTATCTCTCTGTCAATCTAACTAATTCCTGAGCCTGCCATGGCTTTGGGGAGGTATGAGGGATGCTGTTGAGATGAGCTTTTGCTACTGTGTCTTTAAATCCTGGAGAATACCAACACCTAAATCTTCTCAATTGAAAAAATAGAGTGCAGTTCTCATTATGATCAGTCGAGTACTCATCACTTATGTGAACTACTTATAAAATGTGACATACATTTTGTTTTGCATAAATCTTGTATGTAAACTGTGTTTTGTGCGATACTTGTGGAGTTTGCATTGTGTAAATGGCAACAGTGATTTGGAATAAACAAAGTAAAAAAAAACTATTTTAAAGGTGTTAATAAAATCTGTTTGGAATGCAACTATACAGGTGATTGATGTCTGCATAACATTTCATCTCGTTACAAAAACTAAATAGCATTCTCTCAGACTTTTACAATTTTAATTCAGTTTCCATGCAGAATTTGTTTGACAGCACTGCTTTACTGGTTGGGAGTTATTATTATGTATGGTCACTAAATTACTTAGCACTGTTTTTCTTTTGTTCTTTTAACTCTGTTTAATGCTGTAGTCAGCATGTTCGTAGATCGCTATTGTCAACTTTTCTCAACTTGACAGGGTCATATCAAATGGAGAAAGGATCACAGTGAATGGTACTTGTTTTGAAACCGTTTTGACATTACTAAATCAAGTCATGCCAATGAATGTCAACTATGGCGTCCCATAAGCAAGTTAACTGAAGTCGACTATATGGAAACTATTATATATCCGCTTTTTTTCCCCAAAAAATCAGACTCAAAAGCGTGGGGATCTATAATTAGCATATATGGTAACACGATGCACACATTCTAATACACACAAAAACACATTGATCACTAAAACAAGTGGAATAAAGGCAGGGAAATTGGTATTCAAAGACAAAAAAAAGTAATTTTGTTGTTTTGAATTTTGATAGTTTAATTTTTTTTTAAATTCATTTCATTATTTTAATTCACATGAATAACAATGTGAGTCTATGTACTCATCAAACAAAACATTTTTTTTCAATAGTCCAAAAATGACATTAAATTTTTATTTTGTGAACGTCTGTCAGTTTGTCCGCAGTCTGAGTCCCGGGGCAAAACTTGGAAGTAAATTAATGTCTCACAACTTATTTCAACTATTACAACCAAACTTGATAAGTTGGTGTATATCCATGAGGCCTCATAAATGATAAGTGAATGAATGATCTCACTTTAAGGTCAAGGTCACCAATTGTTAGTTTTTTTTAAAAAAAGCCAATTCACAACATTGGAATTTTTTTCAAAGTTATTAATATTGAACTTATGATTCTTTGAGGCATGACAGATATCAATGAGACACACATATTTGCAAATTTGGTCAATCTCACTCCAAGGTCAAGGTCAAGAGCTGTACAAATCGGTTAGTATAGGTACTTTGAAGTGACCTTGGCCCTAAACTAGGAGATATATGAATTCAAACTTGTTGTACTTAGAGATGATAGATTGATCTTTTGTGTATTTTCCGTTTTTGCATTTATCTTGAAGGTCAAGGTCATTTTAGGCCTTGCAAAACCATACAAAATTTAGGTCGAACAGTGGAATACCCATAGTATGCAACATCGAGTTATTTGATCATGCATAACAAATCCCATGAAGGTCAAGGTCATATTAAGGTCAAGGTCGCTAAAGATCAAGGTCACTGTTTTTTTTTGTTTTTTTTTATGGGGGGAGGGGGGGGGGGGCATAATACAACTTTTGCTGTCGTTTATTTGGAGCTGGATGTCAAGGTCAAGAGCATATAAAGATCTAAGTCGGTATTACTTTGCATTTTAATGCCACTTTCATTTTAATTTTTTTCTGGGCAGTCATTTTCATTTTAAATCCATAAGGAGCATGTGAGTCACCTGAGCTTTGCCCTTCTAGTTTTCAAAAAAAAAATAAAATGGGACGTGGGTAGAATTTTGTTTGTATGAAGCTATAGAAATCTTTAAAATTGTACTTGACTGAGAATACTAGAATCGGAGGTCTTTCAAGGTACTATCTGCTGCGTCACTGCGGATCCATTTGAAATCTTGCAAAGTTGCGCCCCTTTTCCTCGGAAAAGGGGAGGCGTGCTTGGCAACAGACAGAGGCGACCAATCTGCAGCCGTAGAGTGTAAAACGATTGTTTAAGAACTTGTATCGTCTGCCGCACGTCTTTCACCTCAGCCAGTAAGTACTGGGCGGATTTAACTTTTGGAGTTTATTTGTTGAAGTTCTCTTCCAAATGTTTGGACAGAAATGTGTTTTTCAACTGTAATTATTTCCTGGTCCAGCATCTAAATAAGAGTCAACCAAACGACTTAGTAACGTTGATTTTTGCTAGCTATTTTTTTATTATTTTTTTTTTCAATTTAGTTGGCTGCAAGAAGAAAAAAAAGTTGTATTATCAGTAGGGATTGTCGATGTTAAATACTGTACGTTAGACGTATAACCTAGCAGATTATAATTGACTTCTCGATCAGTGTTTCTGGAACATTGGATAGTAGGATATGCTTATAATAAGTTAAATCAGTGAATGGTTAATTGATTCTGCATTTCAGTATATTATTTGGCCAGGGCAAGATAACGGGATTAGAAACAATAATACAAAGCTAGATTTAACAATTGAAAGGCCTACAATGCAGAAAGTGATAAAAGTTGAATGATCAGAGCATTCTTTCCATTCCTAAAGAAGGCAATCAATTAAATGTTAATCATTTCACGCAGGCAATTAAAACAAAATTGTATTCACCCAGTCTGACTGACAATGTCATACAGAGAAAATATAACTTGTACGTGCTATATATATTTAAGATCTGCACCATGGCTGCTTGTGGCATCAATGAACACAAGGAGGGCTGCCGAAAGCAGCGTGTTCTTGACAGAAAAGCTGCTGCAAGAAGAATGAGAATGGTAAGCTCAGAAAATAAAGGAATTATTTAATGTTAATATTATGTATACAATACTTTATACCTAAAAACAACCTAAGTTTTTTTTCGTGGAAATCAGAAAACATTTAATAAAATATGAGCCACAATTAAAATACTATCCAAAATTTTAAGCAGAAGATTTTCCCTTCATATATTTAAAAATGCTAATAATAATAATGGTTAGTAAAAATGGAGAGGAGAAAATGAGTGGTGGGATGGGGAGGGGAGAAGGGGGTGATTCTTGAGACAAATATGTGATAAACCAAAATCATCTCGCAAGATTTTTTTTTTTTTTTGGATAATTTTTATTCAGGAGGAAATGTACGACAACAAGCCAGTGATGCCCAAGACCATCCCTGATGACCCCGAGGCTCCAGGCTACATGAGAAAGTGTGGTAGTCCCCCTGGCATCACTAGCGACTGTGGTACTGGGTACACGCTTCAGTACAAACCTGGCATGATGGATCTAGCTGGAAACCACAGTCCTACAGCCATTGATAGGTCAGTGGTGGGCAATGTAAAAAACAAAAATTAATTGGGAACACTGAGTCAGAGTTTCTTATTTCTGCAGAATTATTGTATTATTTTATTTTTTGGGTATAATAGGCTTGTGCTAGTAATGAGTAAGTGAATGTTGATGGATGTGGAGAAGGTGATTTCAATTAGGCACAGCTCTGGGCATAACTTGGTGATTATGGCTTTGAATGTCAGTATCTTTTTGACTTTCTTTCTGATCTTATGCTAAACCTCAGAGTCACCTGTTTTCATTGCTTTATAGTTGCCATTTGTTTTACAAGTAAATGTAAAACAGTTTGGTCAGTGTGGTCAGGTCTGTGCATACAGATGGTGCTTAGGTAGACTCATTTTCAAACTAAAGGAAAATCTTCACATTAACTACATAGATTATCTGTGCTACTGTTGGACAGATGGGGTTCAGTTGAATCAGTGGTGAGGGATACTAGTTTTGGGAGTGACGATTGGTATGTGAGCAGCGAGTTGGCAAGACTCAGTTCTACAACTACACCCATTAATTTCAATGATACAAGGTGCGCATATGAGAATTATATAGGCAGAAAGCCAGTATATAACTATTTCTAGATCAGGATAGCCAGAAGCTGCTGTAGCAATATGTGGTACCATCAAAGACAAAATTATTACAGTGTGAGCGAGAATAAACTGTGCAATTTCATAAGATATTTCATTTAATCCAGTGAAAATATGAACATTTAGACTTGTGGATATATGTGAATTTTAATCCAATAAAGGGTCATTTCTGAGTTCTGCCATTAAGAAAATATAGTATTCAACAATTTGGCATGATTATTGTTGACAGTGATTCATCAGTATTAATTTTTTTCTTTATGAATTACATTGTTAAATCAGATTAGATGACTTTACTTGGGATGCATGCTGTGACCAGTAAGTTTTGTAAATTAAAATTTGGATTGCTCTTATAACTGTTTGCCCCAGGCGTTTATTTGTTAATTAATTAATTTTTTTGTTCCATTTATAAAACTTTCCAACAATTCTTTTTTGCAGCAAGTGTCATAGTAGCATGTATATCACTAAAACAAATGTCTCATGTCTGTGAAAACAAAAGTGCACAATCGACATGAAGTATTTTGTTCTGGTGAACTATGCAAATATAGTAACTATAGTATAGGGTTATTGATTTTATTTTAATGGTTTTATTGCTCACAGCTGTTTTCCTGTTGTTGTTTTTTTTTCTTCTAATATGTCATTTTTGGCATTAATACATAACAACACAATCTTTCAAAGAGAAAAAAACAACAAGATTTGTTAATGGTTAGTACTGCTGTCATATACTGAACAAGCTTGAAACTGGGAGGGTGTTCTTACAAATCCCCCTAATCCCTTCATGAAAAGTTAAGTCTTGTTTCTTCTGCCTGTTTTCCGCCCTTAGCAGAAATGGCCCTACTACCTAGCGCAGGAAGTATTGATCTCTTTATGAGCTGAGCGAGCAGCAGTGTATGAAAGATTCATTCAGCTACAGGCAGCAATTGATTTTTTTATTGATCTCTCAGGAGTGCATGTAGTTTTGTTGTCAATGGCTATGTTTGATCATCAGTTTTTGTAATGCATATGTAGCTTTTGCTGTTTGAGGATTATGAATATGTTTGATGTTGTGATGTCATGGAGAGTTTGATTCTACAAATTAAGTACTGATTTGTTTTGTTATCCATATGGCTGTTTTTATTTATTAGTGCCATGTTTATTGGATATTTTGTTTGTGCTCAAAACAGTTTACTTTGTTGCCCTTTTCATCATCTTCGTCATGTACAGAAATGGATTTTAGTATATAATCAGCTGTAATCATTATCATCCTTAAAAAAAAAAGAAGTCTTAATTGTGATTGCTTCTTGATTTAACAAAACAATTTACTTTTTTGATAAAGAGTAACATGGTACACATTATTTTTCTTGCCAAACATCTTTTAAAAACCATTGATTAAACATAATATTAATTGTCTATGACTTGAAATCATGCGCTTTGTGTATTTAATGTGTACTTAATGTACGTTACTATCTCAGTATGTGGTTAAGCCTCTTTGGCAGAGAATATAATAGACAAATCTCTCTGTCATAATTAAGCTCTCTTTGGTCTTTGAGGATTTGTATATCGCAGACCTCAAGCTGATAAATCTCTGGTTCATTATACCCTGTCCTAGAACTGGAACACAGTAACAATTTTAGCCTCATTTGCAAAAACAGAACAGTGGGGACTTGAGTATATATATATATATATATATATATATATATATATATATATATATATATATATATATATATATATATATAATATATAATTATGTATTACTCAATCTCTTTGGAGTCTATGGCTGGCGGAGTAGTCATGTTGTCACATTCTCTTAGTTCTAGTAACGCTTGTTGCCTCTTACCAAACATGAAAACGTTGTGTAAGAACATTGTGTTGGAATAGTCTAGACTTACAAAGTTAACAGGCTGATTTAGTGCCCAGCTAAAAAATGCTACAAGTGTAATACTTACAGTTTATTGCCTATCGCACTGGCATTAGTCCAGAGATAAGCAAGCTGAAAGGCCAAAGGTGTTTTCAGAAATGTCATGGCCAGTCTGAATATACTGATAAGTCGAATAAATTATTATACAGCTAGGGTTATATATGGAATAAACTATATGTTGATAGTTTACTGTAACTTGTGCGCACAATCTGTTCATTAGACTATTGTTGACAATTCACTTGTTTTGACCTTCCTGTTTGACTATTCATTCTTTTAATTGTCTTTCTCTGTCTCTGTCAAGGAGTTCAAAGACTTTATACAACCGAAAAACAGTTTTGTAATGGCAGATGGCATTACCATAATGTAATTCTATTGCAGTTGGTAGTTCTCTGGTGTATAGATAACCAAAACGCCACTTGTTTGACAATGGCTAGCTCAAATGCCTCTTGTTTGACAATGCTTAAAGTGCCTTATTTGTCTTGTTCTCTCACTGAGAGCAATCAAAGCAATCAAACATGCTATCAAAGCCTGTTCTCAACTGAAACATTTAGTATAATAACAGAACATTCTATAATTACGATACTGTTGGATAGTAGTGTCCAGGTAATATAAAAAAATTGTTAAAGTAACAGAATTGGCTGGTTTATTCTTGTTATTTTTACATGTTTTTGATTTTCAGTGTGTTGGTTTGTTATACCTTTACAGGCTAAGACGTGAAGGAGTGCGTGCACAACAACTTGTAACCTATTCTGCGAAAATACCCGACAGATTGACTGTGAGTATTCCCATTTACTTCTTCTTTTTTTTTTCCAACCTCCCCACCCCCACCCACCAATTAATCTACCCTATTCTATACCCAGCGCAAAAAGTGATGTTGGGTGGGAAAGGCAATTGGGAAGGTTCCAGAAGGTGAGGGGTAGGGGAAGCAGGGGGAGAGGGGTGGGGCATGGATCTGGAAAAAGACATGACTATTACATTATTATCCGTGTATGTCTCTTTGTTCAGTAGGGGATGTTTGGGGACGTTTTGAGAGAATATCAAAATAAACATGATATGCGGAGAATTATTATTGTGGAAAGAATGCATAGGGATTGATCTAGTTTAATGAGTTTTAACTGCAAAGGAGCAATAAAGTGGCGTAATTCATGATGACATTTAATAACAACAATAATAATGTTGATGATGATGGCGATGATAACAATGTTGATGACAAGGTTCATTGTCAAAATTTGTAGTGGTGATGGTTTTTATTGTTGCCTTTTTAAATGACCAGTATTAATCATTTATTGTGTTGTTCCTCCCCTCTCCCATTCTGCCCTCTCAGTCCATCAATTATACACAGCAGTGGTGAAGAACACACTGAACTAACATCATGACAGCATCTGCCAGTCAGCATGGCAAACATCAACAGGAGTAACAGACCTGCTTATATGTACTTTCAAAGTCATCCTTATGTGAACCTTTTTGAAACATCGAGATCTTAAATTAAAAGAAAAAAAAAAGCTTAATAGAAAGAAAGGAACAAGCAAATAGAAAAGAAAGACAATACAAATTAGCAAAAGTTATTGAAACACCGAACACACATTTATTTAAAAAAAAAAAAAAAAGAGAGAGAATAAAACAATTATTTTAAAAAGTGATTAATATGATTCGATTGTGTGTTAAATGCCTTGAAAATATTATGTTTCTTTTTCCTGGTGTTCTTGACATTTGGTTTGGTTTGGTTAATTTGACCTGCATTTCTTACTATGTATGTCAAAATATAAAAATAATCATACATAAGCATGTTAATTTGGGATGGGAGGTGTCAAGAGTTCGTTTACTGTTGTTGTGTCTTTTGTCTTCTTTGTAATTAAACTTGTGTGTACATTATCCGATTTAAGTCATTAAAAATGCTCAAAAAAAGGCGTTTTTTGTGTTTGCATTGCTTATTAAGATATTATACATTGCATTTCTTCCATAACCAGCTTAACTGAAACAAAAAGAGGTTATGGCGAATTTGTTCAAATGACAAATAATTCTAAAAACAAGTGCAAGATAATGTTATAACAGTATTATTATTACATTGGAAATGGGCCTTTAATCAGAAAAAATTGTATACTTGCAGGATTTATTTCGCATTACACTAGAATGTATTTTGTGTGTGATGCAAATTCGACAAAACAGTATTGCTTATTTATTGGTTTTAAGTTCAATATTTTTGTGTGTGTGTTTTTGTCTCATTTCAATTGCTTGTTGTTGTGTCAATTTGTATTCAGCAGATTAACGTAAGTTGTACTGATAAATTTCAATTGCATAATGTCTATAGTCTTTTTAGGAAATTACCTTTTATTTGGTTGACAGCTTTTGCATATAAATTTATAATACTGCTAGCCTGCTTTTGAGGTTTATTTTCCTTGTATCTTACAATTGTCGTACCATCTATCAGTATTACAAATTTCTGTCAGTATTGCTTCTTTCAGGATGAGCTAATTGTTATACTGATAATTATCAAAATATGTTCTCATTATCATTGTTGTGCATTCTTATTACATTTCTGTTAATAAAATGTTTTACATTTTTACCTAATTTCTCCAATAATTCAACTTTTCATCGTTAATTATGTTATGCATTTTGCATACATAATGATACTGTGTTGTGAGATTAAAAGTAAACTTCAGTATGGAAATTATGTTTGTCTATTAATTATTTGGGAATGACTTGTCTGACTGAAATGGAAAAAGCAGAAGCAGCGGCACCAGTAAATAAGGGAGAAACTTGAAAGAGCAGGAACAGGAAAATACCACATCTATCTATCTATCTATCTATCTATCTATCTATCTATCTATCTATCTATCTATCTATCTATCTATCTATCTATCTATCTATCTATCTATCTAATCTAATCTAATCTAATCTAATCTAATCTAATCTAATCTAATCTAATCTAATCTAATCTAATCTAATCTAATCTAATCTAATCTAATCTAATCTAATCTAATCTAATCTAATCTAATCTAATCTAATCTTATCTTATCTTATCTTATCTTATCTTATCTTATCTTATCTTATCTTATCTTATCTATCTATCTATCTATCTATCTATCTATCTATCTATCTATCTATCTATCTATCTATCTATCTATCTAGTTGTAACAAAATTGTTAAATTGAAGAATTTGTGAAATCAGCAGCTTTGTTGCTGATATGGTAAAATTGCCAATTGCTTGCCGAGAACGTGAATTTGGCAAGTTGTTGTCAAAATAGTGAAAATGGTTTTTAATGTTGCCAATGTTGTGAAAAAGGCATCCGATTTCATAAAAACTGATGTCAATTTCATGACATGGACTTTTTTGCATATTTTATGAAGTCAGCAACAATAAACGATGTCCTAAAAGCATTGATACAATGTCTGACATCATAATTCCGTGATGGATGGTATTTTTTCGTGTCCACTTGGTGTTTGATCAAATTTAATTGTAACAACTGTTACTGTTTTCTCCTAATAAATGTTCAAACTTTGTGTTTATGTGTGTGGGTGCATGTGCGTGTGTGTGTGTGTGTGCGTTTGCAACAATGACTTAACATGAACATCAAAATTCAGTTTCATGGTAATTATTTTACACATGACACGAACTCATACATATTAAAAAAATGGTGGGAGTTTTTTCTCTTAATCGCGAAGTAGAGAGAAAAAAGGGAAATACTAACACCAATAGGAAATTTATTCAAACATGAATATTTTTAAAATAAAAATACGATTCTTATGTGTGTGTGTGTGTGTGTACATGGGTGTGTTGGTGTGTGTGTGTGTGTGCATATTGTTACATTACATGATTATTGCTTTAGGTCCAGCGGACTCTTCCGAGCCAAATCAGGACCGGACAACCCCTAATCCGCATAAAAGATCTGCTGAAACAACCCTAGTGGTAAAACTGAAGGCTCTCCACCAGCCAGTCACTTTACAATAAAGACATCCCACGCAGGGGACGCTAAGGCTGTACTCTAATTTATCGAACCCCGTTTACAAAAACAAAATAGAATACAAACATCATTATAAAATATCAAAAAACACATACATATAAAATGCCTACATTGCTAAATAATAACATCATAGGAAGCCATAGTGATCACCAGGCAGAAAGCATCCAATATTCCCAAGCTGATCCAACAGACCTCATACACAAATAAGGAGTCTTGTCCCGGAAGAGTTTTCAAGAAAAAAGGTAGGTGACTGGTCTAGCGAAGAAGAAGATAGTATAGCAGATTGACAGAACAGAGCAGGAATGAGAAAGAGCAAATAAGGTGCATATTGTTGAGGAGCCAAATATGTATTTAATCTTTTTTTTAAATGTAATGCCGTTATAAGGCGAATGCAATAACAAATGCAAACATTTCATGTATAATATGAATCTCTTTAAGCGCACGAAACCCCATGTGGGCGTGCCGAGGGTTTCAGTATAAATAGTATCCCCACTTTCTGGAAATTTAGTGCTTTAAATTCTCACTGTCGCTGTCTTTCTCCTTTGTTCTTTTTCATTCCTACTCTGTTTTATCAATCTACTATACTATCTTCTTCTTCGCCAGACCAATCACCTACCTTTTTTTCTTGAAAACTCTTCGGGAACAAAATTCCTCATTTGTATGTGAGGTCTGTTAGATCAGCTTGGGAATATTGGACGCTTTCTGCCAGATGGTCACTGGGGCTTCCTATGATGTTAATATTTAGCAATGTAGGTATTTTCTATGTATGTGTTTTGTTGATATTTTATAATGATGTTTGTATTCTATTTCGTTTTTGTAAACGGGGATTCGATAAATTAAGAGTTTAGCCTCAGCATCCCCTGCGTGGGATGTCTTTATTGTAAAGTGACCGGCTGGTGGAGTGTCTTCAGTGTTACCACTATAGGTTGTTTCGGCAGATCTTTTATGCGGTGAGTCCTCTTTCAGCGAAGTTGTGGTCTTGATTTTTTTGGTCCTGATTTGGCTTGGAAGAGTCCGCTAGACCTAAAGCAATAACCATGTAATGTAATGTAATGTAATGTAAAGCGCAGGACAGAAGGTGATACATTTTGCAGTGCAAAATTTTCATGAATAGCATATAACAGTTACTGTACTTCTACATTATTATTATTATTATTATTATTATTATTATTATTATTATTATTATTATTATTAATAATAATAAATCAGGGCATGAACAAAACTAATAGAGCACTAAAGTATATCTAAGCAAGTTAAACAGTTTGAAAAGTAAGCAGAGAAAAATGCTTTAAATGAAGAATTTTGTCAGTATGCCAGGTTAAAGACCTGCTGAAAATAAGCAAGCATCATTAGAACTCTGTGGGAATAAGAACTGTGATACTATTGCAAAAAGTTCTGATCATGCATCTGTTCTTTTCTATTTTATGTCTGTCTTTTTCACTTTTTATATAAAAGGTCACGAACAGATACCATACATCACATAATGATTATAATGTCAGACATTGTATCAATGCTTTTAAAATATCATTCATTGCTGCTGACTTCGTGAAATCGGCAAAAGCATTGGATTCATTAAATTGACATCTGTTTTCTATTTCACGAATTTGGCAACTTTGAAAAGCCTTTTCATTATCTGGCAACAGCTTGCCAAATTTGTGTTCTCAGCAAGCGATTGCCAATTTCATGAAATCAGCAACTCAGTTGCCGATATCACAAATTCAGCAATTTCACGATTTTGTTACGACATATATAAATGTGAAATTTCAAATACCTCATTCAGACTCACTCTATACAGTCATATTCTAAAATTATACATAAAGACACAATCAATCCAAATGTCAGCATGCACATATCTGTATTTCATGTTGAAACAGTTCACAGTAAAATTAAATCCAAATTTAGCAAAACACTCTTTTTTATATTACATGCACAGTATATAGTACTGTCACGAAGTGAATTGGTAGATATTTATATTTGTGTATACATCAAGTATATATCTATATATGTATGCTGCTGCAGTTTATTATCCCTTTTTATCGGGAAACTCTGGGCCGCCTCCCCCGGCCGGGAAAGGCGTAGTCGCAGCCAGTGGCGCGCCCAAACCCTACCTACCTAACATTATTTGTGATTTTTTTTGAAATTTTTGCTGAGGGAGCAAACCGGAGTACACGGAGAAAACCCCCGAGACGTTGCCCGAGTCGAAAGTAAATAATATTCAGAGAAACATAACGCCCAGGTGCTGGCTCGAATCCACACCTTTTTTTAATTTTTTTTTTTAATGTATGTATGTGTGTATAGAGAGAGAAAGAGAGAAAGAGAGAAAGAGAGAGAGAGAGAGTACACAAGCAACAGCTGTTGGGATAGGCATGGGGCTTATGTATTTGCTTTGCATTGGTACTATTTCCTAGTTCAGAAATATCTTGGTGGTGAGACACTGCTATATAAAGACTGTTTGGAGAACAGAAGATTGTTCTCGTGTGCATCTC
The DNA here is from genome assembly GCA_036898135.1 of Oncomelania hupensis. NCBI lineage: Eukaryota > Metazoa > Mollusca > Gastropoda > Littorinimorpha > Pomatiopsidae > Oncomelania > Oncomelania hupensis. The sequence goes on from CM072512.1 coordinate 31,731,523, forward strand.
TGAATATCTGTGAATGAATGAAAGAGGTCTAAGATAGGGTGTATTAGAGGAATAAAAGATAGACTGTAAAAAGCGAAAGGTGAATGCCTATTTTGTGTGACTTGGAAATAATGTGTTACTGTATAGGCTACTTTTTTTTTCACTGTGGTGATTCTAGATTCTGTTCATGACAAACACGGTAATTTAAATATTAAGATTTTATTATTTACTTGTTGGAAATATAATGTTTAAACTAATTTTGTAAATGCATAAAATATTTTCAAAAATTGATAAATGTAATTTTCTGTCAGACCGGGAATGGGATTGCTTCAGAGAAAAGTAACAATATATTACAGTGCAGCTATTTATTATTTTATTACTTTAGGACTTATTGTTTTCTTGAATTCCGTTTTAATTATTATTCTATTAATTGAGTGAGAAATAATAATAATGGTACAGGACGCAGTCAATATGCAAATTTCAAAAATAAAAATTCAAGTTTCTTTCCGTCTTTTAATAGCGATCTTCCTGCCTTTACACCACCCATTTGAGTGATTGATGTGTATTTGGTGTGTGTGAGGGTGGATGAGAAAGGTGAGCGTGTATGTTGGTATAGATCGCCGCGCTTTGAGCCTGATTGATTTGGGGAAAGGCGCGTATATAGCATCCTGTATTATTATTATTATTAAAGAAGAGAACCATAAAATTAGCAAAACGTATATTGGTGTTGTGTTCCAACTGTTGTGTGTATTTTATGTCTTCAGTATCCCTCTTTTTCAACTTTTGTAATTATATAAGAAAGGCCTTTTGATGAATGTGTGTATACGTAAAATTAGAACATTAAAAACTGTTTACAAACTAATATCAAGTTTGTAGGAATCTTTTGAGAATAAAGCTAATTATTTCATAACACACACAAGAAGACTATGACACATACATCTGAACCATGAACACAAAAAGAATTCGACAACAGTTATTTTAAATGAAAGTTTGGGATACGAAAATATTCCCCATGTCTTTTCACAGGTAAACAGATATTAAGGGCAAAATAAAATTATCAATGCAAATTATTATAACAGCTGTAATATCAAGAAATTGTTTTCTGTGCTCATTCTTCACATAACAAAAGTTCAACAAATGTTAAATTTGTATTACCACATCTGTAAACGGTGATATGAACACAAAAGCTCATTTTTATTTGTACCAGCTTGTAGAACATACATTATATTGCACAATTTTTTTTTCAAAACTGCAGAGACAAACAAACAATAAATTAGAAAACTCTGAGTAAAAAATTATTTTAAAAAAAAACAAAAAACAACAGCAGTATGCAAGATAATGGAACCGAGTAAAACAAATATTGTGAATTAGTAGTTAAAAGCCAATGTTAAATAAATGTTACCCCCAAAATAAAATAAGGTTAACATGTTGCAGTGAAAAACAGAACAAAGTTACAATAAATGCTGGAGTAAAATTAAATAGGTAACATTCTTGTTAAACATTGGCAACCATCTCAATATCAATAACTGGAATGTATTATGAAAGTGAGTGTCCTTTTTGGTAAAGCTAAAAGTATAAATGATCATTTTAATATTTCTTTTTAAAGCCATGATTTTTTTAAAAAGAGAAGAAATTAAAGAATTAGTGAAATTCACTGGCCAGAATTTAAAAAGGTAGCAGCTTAAAAGACACAGCTTTAAAGATGCTAACATACAACAAAAATTGATCATGAACTGAGCTCCATAATTGATAAAGCCAAATGTAATAAACTGAGTGATCGATAAGTGTTTCTCGCTTTTAAAGTCAAATTTTATCAAAGCAAAACAAATACAACAACAAAACATGTACAGGTCAATTGAATTTTAAACATTTTGGTTACTACATTTTACATTAGTTAGTTATTCATTGCTTACGGGGTTCAGTGGAATGCAAAGAGCTGAATCAGTACCACAAAATCAGGACCACAACTTGGTTATAAAAGGACTCATCCCTGACCCGTATAAAAGATCTGCTGAAACAACTTTAGTGGTAACACTGAAGGCACTCCACCAGCTGGTCACTTTACAATAAAGGCATCCCACACAGGGGACGCTGAGACTATATTCTTAATTTATCGAACGCCCAAAACAAATTAAAATATAAAAATCATTATAAAATATAAACAAAACACATACACAAAACATGCCTACATTGCTAAATAATAATATCATAGGAAGCCCCAGTGACCATTTGGCAGAAAGCGTCCAATATTCTCAAGCTGACCCAACAGACCTCATACACAAAAGAGGAGTTTTGGAAGAGTTTTCAAGAAAAAACGTAGGTGACTGGTCTGGTGAAGAAGATAGTATAGTAGATTGACAGAACAGTGTAGGAATGAAAACAAAAACAAAGGAGAGAGATGGCGACAGTGGGAATTTAAAGCACTAAATTTCCAGAAAGTGGGGATACTATTTATACAGAAACCTCCACCCCACCCCGATACCCCCATATAAGAACTATGAGAACATGAATTGTTAGAACAATGAGAACATAAATTGTAAGAACATAAATTGTAAAAAAAAAAAAAAAAACCACACACGTTAAAGCAATACAAAATTAATAAAAATTCTAAATGATTGAAATACTCTGAAATAATATGCAAAGTGTATTATTTTCTGTCAACAGCAAATTACGAGATTTACACATAGTCATAAGAGTGCTCATGTGCACACATACACGCACACGTTCAGTATTGTTATCATCATTATCTTTTGGTAACTCTGCTCTCTGTCCGTCTCTGTCTCTCTCATACAGCTACACTTGCAGAATTAAATACACACAAATGAGTCGAAACCTTAAACAAAATCTTACAAGGAAACCTAAAAATCAGATCAAAACTTTCAGTAAGAAGTCAAAGCCAGGATTGAATTAGTGTTTCACATTGTTTAAAATGGTTAGTGGGTGATATATGTACAATTGTTGCAATTTAATATCTACTATCTATCACAGTCAAGTTTCCTATTTACAGTAAACAAAATTATACTCAGATGTGCACACACTTTGTTAAATTTGAGCAAAATTATAGACAAGATTAAATAAATTCTAATCACAGAATGTCACACTAAGCTTTAGACTTATGAAAAAATAAAACATTCATAGTTTTTGGAAAATGTTCCAGAAAAGCAATTCTGATCAAAGTAAGCATAAATTTTTACAAAATATTCATGAACTCTTCAGTTTAAAACTGCCAAGCACTGTTTTTTACAATCCTAAATAAAATGTTAAGTTACAGTCAATTTGCATGATCAAAATCTTTCTCGCAACACAAAGATTGGTAAAAATCATTAATAACAGCTATCTTATTAAATTCTGACGAAACAGTATGCACCAAGACCGCATCAGATAATAAAACTGTCACGAACTGGCTAGTCTTAACTCTGCTTGTTGACTATTTAGCCATGTGTAGTAATGGTAACTTTAGAAGTTAGACTATAACACAGCAGCAATTAAATTACACAGCAGACCACACACCGCGAGCCCGACCCACGCTGCGCAGTGACTCAGCACTTGAGCTTTGAATCGGACCGTTTTAACCAATCAGAGCAGGCTCAGTGGGTAGAGCAGTTCTGGCTGTGTCAGATCTTAACACAGTTTGAATCAGTCGTGTGTGAGACGAGGTAGAGTCAACATCTCCACAGCTAGAGAAAGCTCTTCACTCATAGACCAGGAAGCAGGACTTTGAAATCTTAGAATTCTCTCAAGTCATCACGGGCCTGAACTTGTCAAACAGGTAAATGAACACCCTTCTGTTTCATCGTGATATATTTATATTATTGTTGAAATTATGTTTGTGGAATTTGCTATGCATAAATGTGAATTGTTAATCCGAATTTGCGTGACCATGTGGAAAAGCCGAACACGTGGCTAAACACGACCGGTTGCGCCGCCATGTTGTATCCCGTACGGAACCACTGTTGTTTAACTTATATGTATGTTTGCAGACCAGTGGCTGTACCACTGAATGTTTATATTATTATTAATTCTGTATGTGTATAGTTAGACACGATTGATATTTATGTATGTATAGGAATTTAGAGTTGAGATTCCAGTGGAACCCGGAAGTAGCAGAATGTTCGTCGCTTATGTATAGAGATGTGGAGCTATCACTGAGGGCTACTTGGCTTTCAGTGAGACGCTCTGCACAAACCGATTATTCAGGGTTGTGCAGAATTTCGTCTCTTATATTACAGACGAGCAGGCGAGCTATCCCGAGCTATCCTGTGCACCCCACTCCACAGAAACGACTAGTTGGCGGAGTATCCTCTACCGCACAAGACGGAAAGTGCTACCCGGAAAACTCCCTGTCAGACCCCACAGCGTGGCAAGGGAACCCAACTACACAACGACACAGGTGGACCAGAAGCTACCTCACAGAAGGACTTCGAACCCCCACTCATGAGTTAAGTGCATAACACGAAGGTGCACTTAAACTGATCATAACAGGACCACAGTAGTCCAACTCTTCAGAAACTGTAAAACGGACCACAGTAGTCCAAATCTACATGAAATATTATCGCAAGTGCCCGAGGAAGATATAACAGCTGCATAGACTATCAGCGATCGAACTATTAGCAGTGACTGAGACATTTTAAGTTAGATTAGTACTTAGAGAATCTTGTATAGAGTAGAAGAAATAAATGTGTGATTTTAACTGTTATCAAGTGGCTGGACTACATATGATTCATAGCCGTGTGAAAGCTAGTGTGACAGTATCTTTTACCATTTTTCTATCTATTTCTGTACCCCAACCTTAACACAGAACGAGCTAAACAAATAAATTTATTAAAGTAATTCATAGGGTGACTTACTAGCAGTTCCCACCGAAAAAACGTGAGGGTCCATAATTCCATTGTGCAGAGCCCATAAACCCCACGTGACAAAAACAAACAATTATAACAATTTTCTCAGCTAAATTAATATCATGGGGGGAAAGTAACAGCAAATAATGTGATGGTGTCGCAAAGAATTTTGCAGCAGTGCTATACTGCTTTCATTGAGTCTGTGTTAACATTCTCATTCATCTGTTTCTATCAGTCTCTTAATCTCAAAAACCAAAATTCTCTTAACAGTATCTCCAGAACATGTAGCAAGATTGTAGGCAGAAATCTCCCCCGTCTCTGCGATTTGTTCCAAACAAGGGCCCTGAGCAAGGCCATGTGCATCATTAAAGACCCCACCCACCCCATGTGCCCCCTCTTCCAGTGTCTTCCGTCCGGAGTTCGACTCAGGACAATGCAATGCCGAACAGTTCGCTTTAGTTCCACTTTCATCCCTACTGCAATTACCCTTTTCAATTCAACCAACAAACGCTGATGGCTCTGCTCAGGACACCTCACCACCCTCAAATTAATAACCCCATCATTTATTTTTATCTGATTAATTGCTTTTATAATCAAACTTGTATGTTTTATTTTATTCTATTACCCACATGTCCATTGATAATTATTGTGTTTGTAAGTGTGAGTGTATTACCTTATTTGTCAAGGACTGTTTGGTATTTTTTATCTCGTTGTTATAGTTGCTTATGAGGTGTTCTGTGTGGATGAGTGCACTGCTGCAGTGATGAGTGGGCAAATGTAGTGCGTGAGTGTGTTGTAACTGCGCGAGGCTTTTATGACTGAAATAATAGTGCCTATTCTTTAGTCCTATTTCTTACCTGTAATATTTTTACCTGCAAGAGGCGTTCGCTCAATTAATGCATAGTTAAATTATGTACGGATGATGTGCGTACGGATTCTATGCTTTCTGAACCTCTTATATTAGTCTGTGTCTTATTATTGTTCATTATAACTGTCTTGATGTGTGGAGCCATTACATAACATAATGTGATGAGACTTGTACAATATTTCCATTCCTGTGGTAATAAAGATGTGTTGAATTGAATTGAATAACCACAAAAATTATGATCAGTACTCAATAACTAACATAATATTAAACAGCAACATTGGGAAATAAAATATGAAAAAGAAAATGCTCTTTTTCTCATGAGTGTTAAATGCGATGAGTGGCAGGGCACGTTGGTTGACTGATACTGAACAGCGCAAGGCAATATGAACAGCGTAAGAAACATGGCAAACGTGTTGACAATGGTTCAACTCACAGCCTAGTCTAACAGAGGCTGAAAAATGGAAGGCAAAAAGAGAACAGAAAGAGAAAGTGTTGACAACAGTTCGAATCACAGTCTATCCGTCTGATAACATCTCCTTTGTATGACAATATAAACTGGAGTTTAGCGGTTACACGCATACATTTTACTGCATGGACTTTAAAGACTTGCTCATGTTCTAGACAGGCGAGTGCCAGAAACATAAATACTCCCAGCACGCTCTCTAGGTTCTATTCCTCTTTGTGTTGGGTGGGGCTGCTTCTTGCAGCTGCCGCGCTTTCCTTGAGAAGGTAACCCGAATTTGTCTTGCATGAATGGCGAATAGAAACACACACATACAACACACACACCCACACACAAAGATAGTTTTAGCAGTTTTAAACGGAGAAGCCATGACGCTGCTAATGATGAACAAGCAAAACACAATTTGATGAATTTTATGCATCCCAAAATTCAAGTGACCCTGAACAAAAACAGCCTTATCACGTTTCAGTGGTTAAACTAAATGCTTTATCTTGTGCACTGAGAAACAGTAAATAAGAGCTGAACACAAAGACAAAATTCCCACAAATCAGCAGTAATATTAATACTGGCAAGCCCATGAGATACTCAAAGGAACATTCTCAATCACACATCAATGAAACTTGGCATAAAGACCGAATAAGAAACTACAGTTCAACGCTCACTCCAAAAATACTGTTATTTCCTCAAACAAAGAAAAAGCACAATCTGAAGAAGAAAAAAAACCACATCGTAAGGTCTGACCTATTCACAAATCCAGTCATGATGATGTGATCAATCTCACTGTCCTTGTAGTAATTAGAAGGGAAAAAACAAAAGAAGCAGAAGAAGAAGATAACAAGCTATCAGCAATAATGTGACGCTCCTACTCAGTAGACACACAACAACGTTATCATTATAACAACCACAAATTTGGCTAAGTTGAAGGAATGTTTTGTATCCTTGTAGACAATTTGAAAATATCTGTTAACTTCTGAAACATTCAAAAATGCAATGGAAAAACTTTAACAACAAATCATAGACATTTTTTTTACAAATATTACGACCATCTGTACCTTTGAGGCTAAATTGTCTGCAACAACTCAGTTTTACCATCACAGGAAAACATTCTCTGCATGAAGACTTCAGTTCACATTTAAAACATTCCTTACATGAAAGCACCAATGGTTAGTACTCTAGACAACATCATAAATATTACAACAGAAACTGATAACTCAGTATCCCACTACACCCTACACTGAATATATGATGCAACTGTCTAGACAAGTTATTCCAGAAAGTTCTTGGACAAATCTGCCACGAGCTCAACATTGTTTTCAGTCGTGCTACTTCATTAAAACGTGTCCGGGCCTGTCAAGTTGAGTCGGTCATTGTCAAATAATGTTTTGATATATCCACGAAGATATCTCTGCTAAATCTATCAGCAATCTTTATATACAGTTTGTCATTCCAAATAGGTTTTGAAAATTCACCAGCTCCACTCCATCCAATCAAGTCCACTGTGATCCAGTCCACTGTGAAGCAGTCCAATGCCCACAACATCATGCCAAGGAGAATGCTTGGAGTGCTCAAGAGAGTTATTCACATCTCTGTTTTTCTTAAATAATCGTATCTTCTTTGGTTGATCAGCCACAATCAGTACATACAATAATTATTTTGATGCAGGATGTTGATTATTTGCTGCGGTTAAGTTGATTCCTTTGATGTGGAAGGTTGATTTTGCTGCATTATATGAAGATGCTGACTATTTGCATGCAGTGTGTAAAATTGGTTCCTTAGCCCTTTGAAGTCAGTCATTCCAAAGAATGTTTTAGTGTGGATCATACCTCAGGGTGCTTGACTTCTTTTCGCAACGCTTCGTAGCGTCGGTGGAGATTGTCAAAGTTCACTGCAGATCCCAACAAGCTACGAGAACGGATGGAACTGGCGTCATCCTGAAATTCATCTGCAACGTCGGAATGTCTTTGCAGTGGAGAGGTCCTGAAGAAAAAAAAGTTAAAATAAAATTAATTGTTTGATTATTGTGTTACCATCTAAATTAAAAACAATAAACAGAAAATGAAGGAGTGGATGGATGTAATTTAGAATAAGGTGAACATACCTTGTTCAGAGTTGCCAACCCCCCAAAAAAGTTTTCAGTAGTAAAAATTCTGAATTTCAGTAGTTTTATGACATTTTCAGTAGCCATACGTCCTCGCATTTTTTTTTAACGAAGACATGCATACACAGTCTGCAACGAAGGTCGTGAAGAGTGTTTCCGCACGAATTAGAGAGATCCATATCGGGCTTGAAGAAGGTGGCTATCGACTGAACAGGGACTAACTTTTCTGGATCAGGGCAACGACTTTTGTGACGGTTGCCATTCATGTGTCGCGTCACATCACATCGTGGAAGCCGCCATGTTGAATGCTAAAATCTGCCAAGCACGCTGTACAATACACGCTGTGTTTTGATCTCGATGACGCAGTGATGCACGGAAATTTTTCAGAATACTCTTTCCTGTACTCTTGATTTGCTGTCCTCTTCTTTTTTTCTGGGCTTTCATCGCTAGTTTTCTTTCTTTTTGGCATCATGGATTCAAAATACGCTGCACACAAACTTGTCTTCTCGCGCTGTAGAACGTGACCCGGAAACGAAAGTGTCACAGAAAGGTCAAGGTTTTGTGCACCGATTGACCTATTTGCAAAACCACTTCACCGTGATTGGTCGAATTTCCTAACATGCACTGGGAGCGTGATCTATTACACCGTGCACGTAAACCGAATGACCGTGACCTTGAGGTGCTACGGGAGGCACAGGCGCTCAATAAAACTCGTTAAAACTGTAATACTATCGTCGAAAATTGACTTTCCGTAGTAAATTTTCTATTTGCGTAGCTCCGTAGCCGCGTATTCATTTCCAGAGTAAACTACGGAAATTCCGTAGTGGTTGGCAACCCTGCTTGTTTCATTGCACCATGCATATGTCTCTTCTATTGTTGACTATCCTCGTCACCATTAAAATTGTATACACTGCGCAAAGTAATAAATATCGACAAACAGTGAATAAACTTACTTGATAGTATTCTGAGCTCTGGCCTTCTGCACCAATTTAATGATAGACTTGGTGGTAGTCAGCTCTTCGGGCAGTAGACTCTCCAATGTTCGCGCATTCAGATCTACTCCCTCTGTACCCTGTAGCACAAAATAATTCTATGTGTTTGTTAAGCCTTACATTGTATAGTTTGCCTTATACTTCAGATATCAAGATATATTTTTTGGGTTTGGCAGGCTTCATGTTGCACATTATAAATTCAGTTATGTATTTAGTATGACAAATAAGGGTTGCAATGATCACGCAATTACTCTGAATGCTTTCTCCATACGTTCTGTTATTGGAACACTTTTTTGTCCACCCACAAAATGGAGATTCTACATTACAAAATTATTATGATGTGAATGAGACATAACTAGCGTGTAACTGATTCAGTGAGTGGCTACAAAATTATTTTGCCACTTAATACATGCTCCTGTAGAATGCTGAGAGTGTGAATGATACATAACGAGAGTGTAACTGATTCAGTGAGTGGCTACAAAATTATTTTGCCACTTAATACATGCTCCTGTAGAATGCTGAGAGTGAGAATGATACATAACGAGAGTGTAACTGATTGTAACTGATTCATTGAGTGGCTACAAAATTATTTTGCCACTTAATACATGCTCCTGTAAAATGCTAAGGGTGTATTTCCCCAGTCTCTATGGGAGTGTATTTGCTATTATAACTGTGGGCTGACCAGCAGTCTTCCACTAACAGTATCTGCATTTCTTTCCTAAAGTCAATTTCTCTCATAATTTCAACATAGCAAAAGCAAACTACAGCGTCAACCTAATAAGAGCAACCTTAGGTTGGATTCGGTTTAACAAGTCTGCTGTCAAATTACAGAAAGTATGAATTTTTTTAGGATTAGGGTTTATGTTTAATAAACTTCATCCTGAACCTAGTCCAAGCCATTACCCCCGCCCCCCTCTTCCCCTCCATCTCCTTCCCCCCTGCTAATGTCATCTTTCATTAAAATCTGTGGGGAATGATCGCAACCTTAACCGTACATTTTAACATCTATGATAGCAAAGAAATCTAAACAAGAGAAATAATTAACATCTGATTTACCAGAAGAAATTCGACAACTTTCTTCCTGCCCAGTTTGCAGGCCAGGTGTAGTGGAGAGAGACCAGCATCATTCTGGATATTGATGCACGTATTATCTGCTGACTGCAAAACTTTCACCAGCTGCACGTTGTCACCAGATTCGATGGCCCTGTGAAGAGCAGTGCTGCCTTCAAACAGGTTCACTGCACAGACATGGCTCACCACACCATCTAAAACAACAAAAAACCGTTTTCATCATTTCAGGGCTAGAATAATCCTTTTTGTTGACTTCAGGGTTATTACAATCAACCGTATGTATTTCCATCTTGTATGGGCAGCAAAAACAGATCCTGCACCAGACCAGAACTCTATTAGACTTATAAAACAAGCCTGCTCAAACCAAGTATCTAAAACAGATTTGATAGAGTACAATACCTCACAATGTATTGTATAGTTCTCCTGCTTATAGCAGCATCAGACCTGTTCACCCCTACCAATGCCAGTCAGGAATAAGCAGACTGTCTGTCAGGAGTTTCATCTGTCTGTCAGGAGTACAGTACTGGAATACATTTTTTGAGAGATTGAGAAAAAAGAAAACAAAAAGACAGTTAAATTTACTACAAAAACACATTAAAAAGTAAATTTGAAAAAACATTCACTTATTTATTGCTTAACATTTTCCAGAAATACATACATTGGAATATGGAAACATTTCCTTCATAACTTTTGTCAATGTGTCAGCTGTAGCAAAGGAGAGGTTGTGTTCCACAAGCAGGCCACACATCAGAGCTTCGGCTCTTATCACTTTCATTTGAAATGAATCTTCACGTTCGCTGGCATTAGCAATAAACGAGCTTATTGTGCGTTGGTTAGCCTTGCTCTTGTTGCAACTGCTTATATCTACCTAAGATCACGTGCCTTTCAATGTCATTTCTACTGCCGTGCGCAACGCTGAAGTCAAGTTTGCAAATTTTGCAGTAAGCATGGTTTTCAGACCTTTCGGAGCTCGTTAAGCACTTATGCTGTTCTGAATAAGAAGCATTCCACTTCTGCGTGTGAAGCATCTTCTTTTTGGGTGGTGTTTGTCCACCATCTTCTGCGTTTTTTCTTTTCAGCATTGCGAACAGACTAGTCATTTCGAAGACATGCACAAATGCTCGATCACACACGAAAGAAAGAGCGAGAGCCGGAAATCAAAACTTGTACAGGAAATTCCAGTTTTTGTCTTATTACGGAAAACTTACGAAACGGAAGAAAGAGCGTCTTACTACCGAAAAAAAAACAACACTTTTTTTTCATCGCTCGCGTTTGAAACCGGAGTTTTTGTTTTCAAAACGGATAAGCGGATTTTTACAGTCAAAACTGAGAAAATCCGGTCAAACCGGAGGAGTGAACAGCTCTTCAGCATACATTTTATTCTTATTTATTTTTTTATTGTTGCCATTATTAATTTAAGTAGTAGAAGAAGTTGTTGTGTTTGCTTTATAATACAAAGGCATAATTACCTTGAAAAATATAAAGACCCTTGGGCCTACTGACGTCATGCAACAGCGTTTCCAGTGTTCTTTGAGCACTGTCTACCGATGAGCGTGGTAAGCTTGTTGCTGTGTCACTCTCTGATTTGCATGGGTCAGTAAAGTTTGGCCTGTCAAAGTAAAACATAAATCCATACATACAAGCAATTTAAAATAACATGATTATTATTTTAAACCATGCTGTAAAACAGTTTAACTTCCTATTTACAGCCAAATCTAGCAGTGAACTTCTAAAAAAAAATGTCTGGAATCCTAAAAAGGCTTCACCCAGTACCCAGTCTTAGAAAATACATAGTTTCTGCAAAAAGAAAGGGATCTTTCAGTATTCTCCAACAAGAAATCCGAGTAGCTGGGGTAGTTGTCATCTAAATATTTTAAGACAAACCCCTAGAATGGAGTCAGTATCCAGCAATGCAGAAGTCAAAAAGAAGAAGCATGGTACATCAAAAGAAAGTACCTGACAGTTTCTGTAGAATGTCCACAGTCACCACTACTCACGAGCTGACCTTGCGGCATTTCGACTGAATGCGTTGCACTCGAAACCACTGGTAAAACAAAGAACACTTTTATTCATACAGAACTGTGCATGTTATAACAACCACATCATTCACTAAATTATCCTCTGGGGAAACCATGAATAATTTTAGATATAACAAATAAATCCTCTACCAGCAAAAGCGATTACCAAATTATTGCAATTTGCTGAGTTTCAAATATGCTTGTAAAACAGATGCAAAATTATAACCCTCCTTACAACAATTTTTGTAAAACATCACTCTTTAAATTAATCAGGACTGTCCAATCACCAATAAATATCCTGCATTACTATTAGCACTAAAGCAAAGCAACACAAATTCCAAGAAGTTGCATCATAGTAAATCATCACAGTTAACAGAAAACGTCATCACTGATCTCAATTCATATCCCTCTCGACCATCACCCACAATGAAAATCCAGCTTAAAATTCAAAATAATTCCTTTATGCTCCTTCGCAAAATCCCTCCCTTCAAAAATCTATGTACTGATATTGTGGCACAAGAAACTGGAATTTGGAGCTCTTGCATTCAAAACTCACAAGGCTAATCTCACTGCAAAGGGAACTCACTTTCAAATTTTGCTGGGTGTTTCCTGAAAGTTGTTTCTGAGGGAGCCAGGACCCCAGAGTCTGCATCGGAATCATCATCGCTGTCATCATCAGGCTGTGAGGGAGTGTAGATGGCAGATTCGAGAAAGAATTTAAGGATCTGAAGCTTTCCCAAAGCGCATGCCACCATCAGTGGTGTGTCGCCAAGCTTGGTGCGCAGGTTGTGGTCGAAGCGAGGCTGTTGACAAAGAAATTAGAAACATGATATGAAGGTGTTCCTATCCTATCCTATCCTGTCCCGTAACTCGGAGGTCGTAGGGGCACCACAGATGATCGTTTAACCAGCATACTCCATCTTTCTCTGTCCTCAGCAACCCTGATGGCTTCGCTCAGTGTCAAACCAGTCCATTCTCGAATGTTGTCCTCCCACCTCTTTCTCGGTCTCCCTCTTCTTCTACCTCCTTACACTGTGCCTTGCAGAATGGTCTTTGCAAGGCCTGATGATCTGGTGACGTGGCCATACCATCAGAGTTTCCGTTTCTTCACCACTGTGAGCAGGTCGTCGTGCTGTCCAATGGCTTGTGTGATGGTCTGTCGGACTTCGTCGTTGGTGATGTGTTGGGTATAGGAAATGCCCAGAAGTCTTCTGTAGCACCTCATCTCCATGCTTTGTAATCTTCGTTGTAGATCTGCTGTGAGGGTCCATGCTTCGCAAGCATATAGGAAGATGGAGATGGCAAGGGTTGCGCAGCAGTCTTACTTTGGAATGTAGACTGATGGTCCTGTCTTTCCAAATGGGCTTCAACCTTGTCAGGGCAGCAGTTGTTTGTCCGATCATGGAGAGGACTTCCTGTCGGGACCCATTGTCTGTTACAATGGCTCCTAAATATTTGAAGCTATGCACTGTGTTGAGGGATTGGCCTTGGACTTTGATGTATGAAGGCGTTAAATTCAATAAATGCTAAAAAACATGCTACCGAAATCTGCAGAAATCTATAATAAGCAGAATAAGCAACAATCTGATGAGGCAGACAGGTTGATATAATTACAGGTGCAGGAACTGCTCTTGTTGTCAGCAATAAATCTAATGGACTATTTTTCTATTAGTTTGCTTTATTGCAATTTGACAATGTAGTATGCTTACCAGCCAGATTGCCTGCAACTGTTCAAAGGCCTTCTTGTTTCTGTCAGTGATGAGAGCCACTACATCTTTGGTGTGTTGCTGTCTATGGACCTCGATCTGCATACGCACACCTTCAAACTGAGGACAAGTTATCAACTGGCCCCCTGCATCCAACAGTGCTGTTGTAGCACCGTGCTGTAGCAGCAGTTGCACTATCTTGCTGAAACCTGCACAGGTCAATAATAGATACTTTAATATCCATACTACGAGAAGTGATATGTTCACAGCATAAACAGATCTCCTAAAGAAGGAAATAAAACCTGTTGATGTCAGTGGCCAGCATTTTCAGCTATCTTAAAGCTTGAAAGTGTGCTATCATTAATTATCATCAGCAGACCTTTCAGCTATCTTAAAGCTTGAAAGTGTGCTATCATTAATTATCATCAGCAGACCTACCTTTCTCAGCAGCCACCTGAAGTGGTGTTCGGTTGTTGGTGTCAGTGGTGTTGATGTCCATGAGTTTGCGGGGTAGTCGGCAGGTAGATGATGATGATGACTGTAAGTACGATTGACGGCAAAAGCAAAGCAGGAAGCGTGTGATCTCTGTGTGGCCCATCTTGGCTGCTATGTGCAGAACAGTCTCTCCCGTTGTGCTGTGTCGCTTGCGGATGTCTCCTCCTCTCTATAGACATGCAAACAAAAAGCTGAGTTTGATGTTTGGATAAAGAAGAAATCGTGGGATCGAATGTAGAGCAAGGGACTGTCCTCCACTTTTTACGTTTCCTCTGCTCCCCTCTGCTCTGCACAGACAGCCAACAACTGGGCTGAATAGTAAAAAATTCCAGCAGAAATCTAATACTAACTTCAATGTATGTTTCCAAGCATACTGAATGATACTGTTTTGCCTAAAGCTAACAAGATCAAATGAAAGTTAATCCAAATGAGATTCGCTGTTTACTTGTAACAAGAAACAGCAAGAAAAAGGAATAAGTACATACCTCAAAGAGAAGCTTGACGACCTCAAGATGCCCATTCTCTACTGCTAAGTACAATGGCCAGTTTCCAGTCCCACTCTGTCAAATAAAGGTAAAACGGACTTCTTTTTCGTCACATGGACAAATAAAACTTCGCACTCAAGACAAATGTCTCTTTAGAATACCTATCAATGAATGAGCGTGTGATTGTTAGTGTGGATGTATGTGTGCATGTACACATTTGATGTTCATGTGCTTCAAACAATCAAAATCAAAACAACTTCAAACAATCAAAATCAAAACAGAAGTATTTACCTTGGGGTTGATGTTGTCGCCATCATCCAGAAGTTGATACAACTCATCTGCCGCACCATCCATAGCGCATGCCAATAGCTTTGGCGTCACTATCTCCTCTTGACGTCTGCAAAAAGTTATAAATATTTATTTATTAGAGACAGGAATAAAACAAGTATCAAGTATCTATTTGCAAAATTAAGCTGACATGAATTCTCTTCAAAGCTGTTTAATAATGTTAATTTCTAAGGTTTGATGTAAGTTTATAGTTTTTTGCAGCACTGTTTCTTACAATAGTTTCACATACCACAAAAGGGACAGAAGAACATGAAAACATGACAAAACTCTAAAATCACTAGAAGAACAAACCTTGTGAAGGCAGACTTCAACTTGACATGGATGGAAGTACGTTTGCACAATCTGGTAGCCATGTACAATCCCTGTTTCAACAAAAAGAATGGCAAATTTATCACACTAAAACCTGGGGGCATATATTGGATGCAGTATCTCTACACATAAACAATATTTTGCAACAATTATTATAATAATTTATATTTAGCATGACCTCTGAAATTAAACATATGGCATGAGTGTAATGTACATATGCCATATAAATTCGCCATCATTGTCATCATCATCATCCGATTACCAAACTTACACAATAGCACTGAGGGAAGTACTCCAGCATGGTGTCCACAACTTTCTCTTGGTTATTGAGGACAGCATAGTGCAAAGGTAGGTAACCCTTCATGTCTGCAATGGCTGGGTTGGCTCCATGACTGTAAAAAAAACAATGAAAATAATAAATTATTTGAGGTAAACAAATCCGCTCGGATACCAATGACACTGACACTTAATGCTGCTTTCTTCCCTTGTTAGCTTTTCGCACATTGATGTATGTATTCTCTATATATTATGGCAATAAATTGAACATGCGGGCATACAGGGATATACCAAACTTTTTCTCCCTTTATATTATCTCTTTCTCAGAGAGCGGAGAAGCCAGCAAGCCAAAGCAACAGATAAATACAACGCATTTAATCCATAAATAAATATTTACAAAAAAACTGACTTCAAGAGATTGGAGACAGCCTCAGCATTTCCCATCTGAGCAGCAATGGCCAGTGCGGTCATTCCAGTCTTGATGTGCTGTGCATCAATGGTTGTATCGTTACTAATCAGCAGTACTTTAAGTGCATCAGGCCTGATGAAAAGAACAATTGAAACAGGACAATGAATATCTGTAAGCATATTACCACTTGTATACCTGGTCTACTGAACAAAACAACTTAAATAGGACACTGGCTCTGCATGAACATTTTGTGGGGTGTTTTCTTCTATTATCTGAAACATTTCCCAGTTAGTTAGTTATTAATTGCTTACACTTACAGGATCCAGCGGACAGCAGAGAGCCGAATCAGACCACAAAATCAGGACCACAACTTGGTTGAAAGATCTGTATAAAAGATCTGCTGAAACAACCCTAATGGTAACACTGAAGGCACTCCACCAGCCGGTCACTTTACAATAAAGGCTTCCCACGCAGGGGACGCTGAGGCTATACTCTAAATTATCGAACCCCCGTTTACAAAAACAAAATAGAATATAAACATCATTATAAAATATCAACAAAATACATACATATAAAATGCCTACATTGCTAAATAATAATATCATAGCAAGCCCTAGTGACCATTTGGCAGAAAGCGTCCAATATTCCCAAGCTGACAAACAGACCTCATAAACAAATAAGGAGTTTTGGAAGGGTTTTCAAGAAAAAGAGGTAGGTGACTGGTCTAGCGAAGAAGACAGTATAGTAGATTGATAGAACAGAGTAGGAATGAGAAAAAAACAAAGGAGAAAGACAGTAACAGTGGCAATTTAAAGCACTAAATTTCCAGAAAGTGGGGATACTATTTATACAGAAACCCCAGGCACCTCCATGGTAAACAGACCTTCTCAGCCCCCTGCCTGCACAAATGTGTAAGGCCAAAGAACAATATGAAACTCTGAACAAAAGAACCAATGATGTTATTTCTAACTTTATTTTGCTGCATGAACTTCAAGCACAGTCTCATGTAAATACTTAAATAAAAAAGGTAAAGGTAGTCCCATAGCCTTGAGGCCATAGGGGAGCGTGATGTTGGAGATCACACTTATCTTGGGCCAGCATAATGAGGGTGATGCCCATCTCTCTCCCTCGCTGCTTTACCTTCCCCACCCTTAAGAGAGTACCCAGCAAACCAGCCCGACCGGGGCCCCACTCGGGCCGCATAGGGCATCCCGACTTTTGTCGGGTTTTAGTAGGGACCCACATAGCCCTACAAAAACCCGAAGCGTAGCGGAGTCTAGAAATGTAACGATTCGCCCTCCCATCTGCAGCCCGATTCTGCTCCACCACAAAGCCACGCTGCGCACACGCTAACATAGGCCTACTCTCGCTTCTAATTGGCTAAACTGTCTGGAATGTTTCGTCTGCTTCACATATGCTGCGGCGTACGTATGTGAAAAATATTTATACAAAATCAATTCAGCAAGATATCATTATTTAATTGTGCTTATAATTCTTAATTTTTATCATACAATATGTAAAATATTGTTAAAGTGTTTCTTTTAACTATTGTATTTATTTATACATTATAAGGCCAAGGGTAAATTTCCGTGCCCATTACTGCTGGTCTTTTCCGGTTGTACTTAGGCGCCAATTTTCTACAGTTTTCTTCTACAGTTGCATGTGCTCGGATATTGTGTTTGCCTGCGAAAACCTATTCCGCTGTGGTTGTTTTTTTGGGCTTTGCCTTTCGTTTATGTATTTACACACGATTTCGATAGCGACGAAGATCACGTTAATATAAGCTATATCGTTATCGAAATGGTGTGTAAATACTTAAGTGGGGACACACCAAGAACTTCCGAAAACAAAAACGCCTGTGCCGACAGTCCCTATTAACACCAGACATCTCAATTCTTTCTTCATGCAATCACATATCATAAACAATATGTGGGATATGATTTTAGGGTAAATCAGCATTGACCAGGGATGGGGCATTATCGGGGTTGTTTCTGGTTTAAGTTGGGTTACAATAGGGTTGGTGTTGGGTATGCCCGATCTTTGCCGGAATCGGGTTACCGTTCGGCAAAGGTTGGGTTACGGTCGGGTAAGTTTTGGGTACCCCGACGATCGCCCAATCTTTATCAAAAGTCGGGCTACTGTTTGGCGAACGTGGGGTTACGATCGGGTAAGTTTCGGGTAGCCCGACGATCGCCCGATCTTTGCCCGAATCGGGCCCGAGTTGGTTCCAATTTCCATTTGCCCGATTGGGCCCCAATCGGTAGCCCGATCCGGGCCCCATCGGGCTGCCCGATGCGGGCCCCACCGGGCCCCGAAATTGTGGTTAGCTGGGTAGGTACTCAGTCACAGTTGAGTCAACTGGGGGCGTTGTTCTTTGTCGCTTCAAGTTTTTGCGGTCACCCATCCAAGTTCTAACCGCATTGGACGGTGCTTAACTTGCGACCCAGTAGCGAGTGCTCCAACCACTGCACTATCCGACACCCCTTTGTACATACTAGTTAAATTAATATCATCAGAAAAGCAACAGCTCACGTACATTATTACAAAGCAAATATTTATTACTTCTGTTCTAAACATTATTGACACAATTTGAGTCTGAATTGTATATTATTTATTTGCGAGCAGAAACTACCCAAAAAAAAGATGGTAAACCAGAAACTTTGGACCTTTGTTCTTTTATTAACATAACCATACACAATTCCAAGCATGAAATGAGGCTCATAGCCCATTGGGCATTTTAGCCAAAAGTAGGGGATAAAGTGGGAGGGAATACAGACATTAAAAAAACCAACAACAATGAACGGCACAAAAAGGACTGCTCCATAGGCTCCACAAGGCATACCTTTAAAATGTTAAACACTCGCTTTAAAGTTTACATTGGTTCAGTATGGAAAGAAATGTGTATATTAATCATCACATCAAAATAAGATGTGTACACAATAACACAACCATGTATGCATCACAATTTTTAAATAAGTCGGTTTCACAGATGAAGAGAAAATGGAATGCATACTATTTAAAATTAAATAGTGACATCACAATTCCAACAAAACGGCTTAAATTTAACAACCTACTCTTTGATTTAGTATTCATCAGCTAGTTAAATTTAAGACACCTGGACGAGTCCAAAAGTATTTAGGTAAAAGAGAGATCCTGTTTCCTAACAGCACAGAATTTGTACATATAAATAAATAACGAAACTTGTCACCAATTTCATCTAAGTCACACATAGTACACAATTGGTTTTTTCTAGGTACATTATTGTGTCTTTGAGATTGAATAAGCAATTTGTGGCAACTAAGTCTGAATCTCAAATAGTTTCTTCTAAACAAAGTGACAAAGCATTTTTCAAAACAAAAGTTGTCTTTACAAATTCTATAAGTAATCCAGGTATTGTGATCATATACATTCTGCTGCCATGATTGTAAGAACTGACCTCTCAGGCGTTGCTTAACAAGGTTTGTTACAATAAATAAGAGGATCACTACAGCCATGAGTCCGAATTAATGGTTGTTCAGTAAGTACAGCTTTCAACAATGACAATTTATACTATGATTTAAAGAATAAAAATGAGCATAATCGAAACATAAGCACAGATACTTTACTATCTGTGCTTATGTTTCAATTATGCTCATTTTTATTCTTTATTATTATTTGTTATTATTAAAATCTATTCATAACTTATAACAAAAACAAAGTAATCTACAGAAACAGGGCAACTACTCACTATGCGTAGCACCATACACGTTGATGTATTAGTCTATACATTTAAAATAATTTTCAAAAACTTCAATTGTTGCCACACATTTGAAAGAAATTGGCGGAAAAACCAGCAATACAGCAACTAACAACTACAACACTAATTATGCTCATCACTTACTTATTGTAAATGGATGCTGTCATTACAAGTGTGTAGCCATCATCATCCACCACAAACAGATCTGATGGTGATAGATGATGCTTCTCCAACTCTCCCTGGAAATGGATATATACAAAAATTCAACTCACAGTATTGACATCACTCTTAATAATCGCATATCATTCAAATCCTACCTTATCCTAGTCTGTTTCCTCAGTCTCATGTAGCCCCAATTAGTTCTTTTTCACTTACCCCTTCCATCTCAAATACTTTATCTAATGAAAATGCTATTCGTCACCCCAAACTCCATACAAAATCCAGTCAAGCAAGCATAACATTTATATACTGCAGCACACCTTTCTTATTCGCTCAACGAGAGCTTCCATCCGGCGCGTGCGGTTAAAGTGAATCAGCTCGTGGCAATCTTCGTTGGTTCCTTGGCACAGTGGTACATCGTCTGGGCGTCGGCCTAATAGGTCTTCACAATTCACATCGGCTCCTCTTCGGATCAAGCACCTGTGGTGGGCGAAAAATAGAGGATTCAAAAGAATCAATAAAACAAAAAACTACAGGCAACTGACATATACAAACAACAACAACATTGTATAGCGAGCCCACCTAGTTAACGCAGAGATCAACATGAAATTAACAGGCCCTCACAACATTTTTCGGCATTGTGCAGCTGCTTTTAAGGTTGTCATGGCAAATTATAGCACATGTGCAAAAAAAGACAATTAGTACTCACTCCACTGTTTTGCGATGGTTGCCTTCCACAGCATAGTGAAGAGCACAGCGCCCGGTGTTCGGATTGGGCTTGTTGGGGTCAGCTCCAAATAAACACATCAGTACCTGTGCGCCAACAGATATAGCTGACTTTTTAAATATCATATTTGCATGTAATAACATATTATGGATTGATGTATTTATTTTTTAAAGTCAGATCAATTTGCTGATTGTAATTAGCTAACTCAAAGATTACATATTTTAGCCCCTAGCCTAAATCTCTACCTGCAAAAGGTACAGGCACTGCATGACAATCTGATATGTTGCAAATACACAGAAATGAAAATCTGGCATAAAATTGCCGAACAAAGATACACACAGGATTCAAACTGTTTTATACATGCTTAACTCTATGACTTGGACATTTTGCAAGTGGAGATCTACA
Source organism: Oncomelania hupensis (assembly GCA_036898135.1). Lineage (NCBI taxonomy): Eukaryota > Metazoa > Mollusca > Gastropoda > Littorinimorpha > Pomatiopsidae > Oncomelania > Oncomelania hupensis. Next base: position 31,752,905 of record CM072512.1, read on the forward strand.
CAGGGTATGGAGTCATGCCTTGCACGATCTCTACGCTCTCTCTACAAAATGAAAATTAAATGAAGTCACCTCATGAGTTTGGATAGCCGCCTACTATGTTCTATCACGTGAAACTTTCTTCACTACTCACATCGCATAGCACAGGGTTGCCTGCAGCCGCAGCAATCATCAGTGGTGTTTCACCGTCAGCGTTACACAGCTCTACATCCGCTCCCTGGATCTTCACCAATGCCATGATCAGTGGCAGTTGGCTTAACCCTACAAAACAAGGACATCATAATCATGAGAACTAGTGTTAACATTCTAACCTTAAAGCGCTAATACATGTTTTTGTTTTTTTAAAGTGAATTGTTTTAACTATGAAATGGAAAAGCGTAGTTCTAAAATCATTCTTCATACTGAACATTTTCAATGAAAAGTTTAACTTCTCATAAAACCAAGGAAAGATAATGCTCTACCCATTAATAAAACAAAACGCCCCCCCCCCTCCCCTTCTTCTCCCTCCCCACCTCAAATAATAATAATAATAATGATGATGATAATAATAATAATAATAATAATAATAATAATAATAATAATAATAATAATAATAATAATAATAATAATAATAATTTCACCATGATAATAATATTTTTAGTGTATCATGAAACAAACAATATCTCGTTATCTTACCTCTCCGGCACACAATATGGAGCAAGAAATCGCCATTTGTGTCGCATTCTGTGTTCACATTGAAGTCTAGACTCTGAAAATAGATAATGCTAATGTCAGTTACAAGACAAAATGCACGGCCCTTCCATGTTACATCTGATGTTGCATAATGTGTACAGTAAAAAGAATATATGACTTCTCATTTACAAATTTGAAGCTAAATAGGTGCACAGCAATTTAAATACCTTTCTCCCCCTTGTGCCACTTCTCCTCTCCCCCCAACTCCTCTCAGATTCCAAACAACCTATAAGTACAGTGATTGTTAGTAGTATGTAGAAACAGATGCAACTTGGCAGTACCAAACATGTTTCTGTTAATGAAAATGTTCAATGCCAATGACATTGGTTGTAAAGGAAAGGGCCATCCTATCCTATCCTATCCTATCCTATCCTATCCTGTCCCGTAACCCGGAGGTCCTAGGGGCACCACAGATGATCGTTTAACCAGCATACTCCATCTTTCTCTGTCCTCAGCAGCCCTGATGGCTTCGCTCAGTGTCAAATCAGTCCATTCTCGAATGTTGTCCTCCCACCTCATTTTCGGTCTCCCTCTTCTTCTACCTCCTTGCACTGTGCCTTGCAGAATGGTCTTTGCAATGCCCGATGATCTGGTGAGGTGGCCATACCATCGGAGTTTCCGTTTCTTCACCACTGTGAGCAGGTCATCGTGTTGTCCAATGGCTTGTGTGATGGTCTGTCGGACTTCGTCGTTGGTGATGTGTTGGGTATAGGAAATGCCCAGAAGTCTTCTGTAGCACCTCATCTCCATGCTTTGTATTCTTCGTTGTAGATCTGCTGTGAGAATCCATGCTTCGCAAGCATATAGGAAGATGGAGATGACAAGGGAGCGCAGCAGTCTTACTTTGGAATGTAGACTGATGGTCCTGTCTTTCCAAATGGGCTTCAACCTTGTCAGAGCAGCAGTTGTTTGTGCAATCCAGGAGAGGACTTCTTGTCGAGACCCATTGTCTGATACAAAGGGTCAATTTCGATCAAATATATTTCTCTCAACCACATTTACAGTGTGTAAAATTTTCAAGCTTGTCATATTTCTTCAACAGTAGGATAGTATGGGGAGAAGGTGGAGGGTGTGTGCCACAAGACCACAGAAGTTTCAAACACAAACAAGTAAAAAATGGGAACGGAGTGAACGAAGGGAGGAAGGTGGGCCATTGTGTGTTAGCACGCCAGCTTCTCCCATAATGCATCTCTTTCTCTTTCTATGATGTATTAAATAGAAAAGAGAGAGAGATGCGCGATCATAGATGTCTGTGTTTTGAGGGAGTCAGCTAATCCTTGAAAAAATTAATGGAGCAAAAAATAGAACTCACAACCAAGTACACACAAAAATCTTGCTCTGGCTTGTCCCCAAAATGCAAAATAACCCATCAAAGGGTTCGGGTAAGGGTTAGCTGCAGTTCTATCACTAGCCCTTGCCCTAACCCTTTCCGCTCTTTCCGTCCCAAAAACCCATCTGCCTTC
>CM072512.1:31760096-32052596 GCA_036898135.1 Oncomelania hupensis
CAGTCCTCCACAACAGCGCCATTGGGAATTGGTTCAGAACAACAATCGATGTGCGTCAGGGATCCTACTCTCTCCAACACTCTTCAACATCTTCCTAGAGTGCATCATGTCAGATGCCCTTGCAGATCCCAAAGGCACAGTCAGCATAGAATGTAAAGCAATCTCCAACCTCTGTTTTGCAGATGACATTGATGGATTGGCTGGAGAGGAACAAGAACTTGAACAGCTGTTACAGAGGCTTGACACCACCTCCAGAGCCTTTGGTATGGAAATAAGTGCAGAGAAGACCAAAATAATGACCAACAACACCAAAGGCATCAACACAAACATCAAAGTCCAAGGCCAATCTCTGAACACCAATAGCTTCAAATATTTAGGAGCCATTGTATCAGACAGTGGGTTTCGACAGGAAGTCCTCTCCAGGATCGCACAAACAACTGCTGCCTGTCATGATTGAAGCCCATTTGGAAAGACAGGACCATCAGTCTACACTCCAAGGTAAGGCTGATGCGCTCTCTTGTTATCTCCATCTTCCTAGACACTTGTAAAACATGGACCCTCACAGCAGATCTACAACAAAGAATACAAAGCATGGAGATGAGGGGCTACAGAAGACTTCTGGGCATTTTTTATACCCAGCACATCACCAATGACGAAGCCCGACAGACCATCACAAAAGCTATTGGAAAACACGATGATGTGCTCACAGTGTTGAAAAAACGGAAACTGGCGGCAGGGATAGCTCAGTGGTCAGAGCTCATGACTTGTGAGTGCATTTTGGGCGACGTGGGTTCGAATCCTGATTTTAGCAAACTATTGTGTGATTGATGGATATTATGAGTCAGTGCCTTGAGAAGCTCTCTGAGCTTGTAAGTGCGCTATATCAGAGAAATCTCTTTGATATGGCCACGTCTCCAGAGAAATCAGGCCTTGCAAAGACTATCCTGCAAGGCACGGTGCTAGGATGCAGGAGAGGGAGACAGAAAAAGAGCTGGGAGGACAACATTCAAGATTGGACTGTCTTGACACTGAGCGAAGTCATGAGGGTTGCTGAGGACAGAGAAATATGGAGTACGCAGGGTAAACAATCATCTGTGGTGCGCAAACGACTTTCGAGTTACAGGACAGATAGGATACACACACAAACACATGTATATATCTATATTTACATGTACATGTATAACAGATATATATAAAACACAGAAAAACTGGAGATAGTCAACATGAAATAGATTCCATAGCCATAATATTATATTATTCAAGCTGGGCATTTGTTGAAATTATTATTATTTTTTTTATTTATTTAATCGTTCTTATATAGCGCTTTACCAGCTCAAGAGCTGCTCAAGGCGCTGGCCAATACAGGATCTAACTCAAGCCGCCCGAGACGCCCACCGCAGCCTTTGGGCGCATGGTCTGACGCCCGTACAACTGAGCACAATCCTGGGCAGCCAGGGATGGGGGAGAAGGACCTAAGTGCATGCTGGGTGTGTTCTTGTCACCGGCACTCACCCGTCTAGATTATATAAGACAATGCAATGCAATTACTATCTCCCACCCTCTTCATATTCTTTTCTTTCCCTATCAATCCTGTAACAATACTTAAATACACACAAACACATGACCACACATTCCGCCTCTCCTCCTCTTCCCTCTCTGAGGCTACATGGTAAGTTAATTAGTCACAGCTCCATTCTCTATACTAATATATGAGAGAGAGAGAGAGAGAGAGAGAGAGAGAGAGAGAGAGAGAGAGAGAGGGGGAGAGAGGGGGAGAGGGAGGGAGCGAGACAGAGAGGAACTGAACATCATGAATACACACGCACCCATACCCACACTTACACACCCTCAACACACACAACCACATGAGAAACTGGGTGATACCAATAGTATGACAATGAGCCTAACATTGATTATCACTATCAGCATCAGTCATGCAAATAGTAAACATTTTTGCTCTGGGTCATAAACTAGTTTATACCAATAAACTGTTTTCCTCAAGGACATCTGCAGCACAAAAAGTCTATACTCATTCATGTAATGCTCCCATGCACACACACACACATACAGAGTGTCTCTCTGGCTGGCTGTCACACAGCACACACAACACAATGAAAATAGTATAAGTGATAGGAAAGTATGACTGACTACACGGCAATCATTTCTGCATCATCAATTCAAAGAGAAGGCACTTTATCCTTGCCCATAAACTTGTTCATACAAACTTTCTCATGGATTTCTGAAACCCATAATTAAACTTATTCATGCATGTAACACACAATACACATTCGCACTCATGAATATGCACACACATAAACAACACGTGATAACACCAAGAGAGGTCCTCTCTTCTCAGTTCTCTCTCTACCAACCACGGAATTTCATACCATCAACCACAGAATTTCACAGAGAGAGAGAGAGAGAGAGAGAGAGAGAGAGAGAGAGAGAGAGAGAGAGAGAGAGGTGGGGTCAGAGGGGGGAAGGAAGAAGCATTTCCATGAACCATGTATCATTCATGAAAGGTCTCAGAATAGCTCTCAGAAAAGAATATATATATATATATATATATATATATATATATATATATATATATATATATATATATATATATATATATATATATATATATATATATATATATATATATATATATAGGCTTATAAAATGTTCCTACATAACCGGTTAACAGTTTTCCCTACGGTTATCTGAGGACCCGGCCTTTGGATCCGGGAACCCGGCTCGGTTCCCGGATCCAAGGCGGCTCCCAAAAAAGGATCTGGGAACGGCGGGTAGGGTAAAGCAGTGCCTCGACGGGTAGAGTAAGGCAGTGCTACACATAGTCCGCTCGAAACGGGTTAGGGTTAGGGCTAGCGGTCCGTCTACAAGTGATTAAATTACATGGAATTATATATATATAATATACTGCTCACAGTGGTAAAGAAATGGAAATTCCGATGGTACGGCCATGTCACCAGATTATCAGGCCTTGCAAAGACCATCCTGCAAGGCACAGTGCAAGGAGGTAGAAGAAGAGAGAGACAGAAAAAGAGCTGGGAGGACAACATTCGAGAATGGACTGGCTTGACACTGAGCGAAGCCATGAGGATTGCTGAGGACAGAGAAAGATGGAGCATGCTGGTTAAATGATCATCTGTGGTGCCCCAACTACTTCCGAATTATGGGATGGGATAGGATAGTCTGTCTGTCTGTCTGTCTGTCTGTCTGTCTGTCTATCTATCTACCTACCTACCTACCTACCTATCTATCTATCTAAATAGATAGATAGATAGATAGATAGATAGATAGATAGATAGATAGATAGATAGATAGATAGATAGATAGATAGATAGATAGATAGATAGATAGATAGATAGATAGATAGATAGATAGATAGATAGATAGATATAAAGACTATATTAAAGATCGGGGTCCCATCCAATGAATAGGTTCATTTGTTCATTTCTGCCACTGAAGCAACTGACACACAAAAATGTTTCTTGTCATGGTAAACATCTTTGAAATGCAGAATTCTTTTGAGAATCAAACAGAATACCAAACGTTTGCGCTGAGAAAAAGAAGTTAAAAAGAGGAAAGTAAAGAAAAGAGAGATAAAGAACAGTAAAGAACATAAAAGTAGACCAGAATACAAAAGTCTAGCCAGGTTACAAAGTAGAATACAATCACGGAAAAGCACCCTATCTTTGTAAACATCTTCCTATAAATTATAATACTGCATTCAAGCTACTGCTTTCTAGATTATAGAGTAACGATCGCCGAGATTATGAATGAATGAGTCTACTGGTGGTCGGAACCTTTCCTGGATCACACAGCGCATTGATGCTGCTGCTACTGCTGCTGATGAGTATGATGCTTGCTTATACTGCACATGTATGTATCCATACAAAATGAGTGTTCTGTGCGCTTAATTAAAGATGTAAATGACACTACCTCAAACAATAGGAAATAAAAATGAAAGGTGGAGGGGAAAGTGGAGTAGGGAAGACAGTGAGAGAGAGAATCCTATCCTATCCTATCCCATAACTGGTCGTTGGGGCACTACAGATTATCCTTTAACCAGCGTACTCCATCTTTCTCCGTCCTCAGCAACCCTCATTGCTTCGCTCAGTGTCAAGCCAGTCCATTCTTGAAATGTTGTCCTCCCATCTTTTATTATGTCACCCTCTTCTTCTGCCTCCTAACACTGTGCCTTGCAGGACAGTCTTTGCAGAGAATGGTGCTTGGCAAAAAACACTGAAACAAAATCTCTGTTGTCTTCAACGTCTCAGGTAACAAGTTCCAGAACCGGTGCTGCTTTTTTTTAAGGCTCTGGTACCTCACCTTTTTTAAAGTTTTGGTAAGTCTGAAGTCATCAAAAGCCTGTATGACAAGGCTACCAGTGCAGTCCTCCACAACAGCTTCATCGGGAACTGTTTCAGAACAACAATATGTGTGCGTCAAGGATGCCTACTCTCTATAACACTCTTTAACATCTTCCTAGAGCGCATCATGTCAGATGCTCTTGCAAATCATGAAGGCACAGTCAGCATAGGGGGTAGAGTAATCTCCAATCTTCCTTTCGCGGATGACATTGATGGATTGGCTGGAGAGGAACAAGAACTTGGAACAGCTGGTACAGAGGCTTGACACCATCTCCAGAGCTTATCGAATGGAAATAAGTGCAGAGAAGACCAAAATGATGACCAACAACACCAATGGCATCAACACTGACATCAAAGTTCAAGGCCAATCCCTCAACACAGTGCATAGCTTCAAATATTTAGGAGCCATTGTAACAGACAATGGGTCCCGACAGGAAGTCCTCTCCAGGATCGCACAAACAACTGCTGCCCTGACAAGGTTGAAGCCCATTTGGAAAGACAGGACCATCAGTCTACATTCCAAAGACTGCTGCGCTCCCTTGTCATCTCCATCTTCCTATATGCTTGCGAAGCATGGACCCTCACAGCAGATCTCCAACGAAAAATACAAAGCATGGAGATGAGGTGCTACAGAAGACTTCTGGGCATTTCCTATACCCAACATATCACCAACGACGAAGTCCGACAGACCATCACACAAGCCATTGGATAACACGATGACCTGCTCACAGTGGTGAAGAAACGGAAACTCCGATGGTATGGCCACGTCACCAGATCATCAGGCCTTGCAAAGACTATTCTGCAAGGCACAGTGCAAGGAGGTAGAAGAAGAGGGAGTCCGAAAAAGAGGTGGGAGGACAACATTCGAGAATGGACTGGTTTGACACTGAGCGAAGCCATCAGGGCTGCGCTGCTGAGGACAGAAAAAGATGGAGTATGCTGGTTAAACGATCATCTGTGGTGCCCCTACGACCTCAGGGTTACGGGACAGGATAGGATAAGATAGGATAGGAAGTCTGGAAATACAATAAATATATACATTTTTGACTATTTATGACTAATCTCGCACAGATTTAGAAAATCTGGATATTAGTTTTTTGTGCCGAGTACACTGACTCAAATTGCTGCATGTAAGCAAATACTATTATAATATAGTCTTTGATGTGAGTCAAAAATAGCACGAATAATGACAAGAGGACAATTTTCCCTCCTCTAAGAGGACCGTAGGCACAAGAGGGTGGTGGGTGCTTGATGGAGTTGGTGTAAAGGTAAAAAGAATATCAGAAACACGCACTGCAACTATGTATACACTACTTACAATATTTGCTTATAGCTCTCCACCTACAATTTCAAGAATGTCTTAACTTAATCCTGTCTGACTGAGGTTAATAGTCTAGCTAACAACTGAGCAGTAGATGTAAACAAATCAAAGTCAAAGCGTTTTTATTCCACAAAATAGAAATATCATTGACAATGGGCAAGATCAATGATATACAGCATATCTGTATGGATCAACCATGGACCCGTGGGTCAGCAGAATCTAGGTCTACATGTTTGAATAAATCTGGAATTAAATGAATAAAACAAGCGTGCGCACTCATGCCTATCCTCTTCCCTTCCCCTCCCCCTAAACAAACAGATTATATTAAACAGCACAAGCTTATGGTAAATCTTTACTTTCCACATGCACAAACACTATACACACACTTTAAACTCTCACTCAAACACACAGGTATGCTCTCTCTCTCTCTCTCTCTCTCTCTCTCTCTCTCTCTCTCTCTCTCTCTCTCTCTCTCTCTCTCTCTCTCTCTCTCTCTCTCTCTCTCTGAGGCACAATCATATCAAATATAACTCCATTACCCATCCAGCAAAACCCACGAATATAAAAACATAAACTCAACATTAAAATTACAATAAGGAGGATGGGGAAGGGAATGCCTAACCTATCCTATCCTATAACTCGGAGGTCCTATGGGCACCACAGATGATCGTTTAACCAGCATACTCCATCTTTCCCTGTCCTCACCAACCCTGATTGTTTCGCTCAGTGTCAAACCAGTCCATTCTCGAATGTTGTCCTCCCACCTCTTTTTCGGTCTCCCTCTTCTTCTACCACATCTCACTGTGCCTTGCAGGATGGTCTTTGCAAGACCTGATAATCTGGTGACGTGGACATACTATCGGAGTTTCCGTTTTTTTTCACCACTGTGAGCAGGTCATCGTGTTTGTCCAATGGCTTGTGTGGGAGGAAGGGGATGCACATTATCTAAAATAACAAGACTTGTCATACACTTGCGCACTCATTCATTCATTCGTACCTGGATCAACCACAGTGGCAGACCGCTTGTTCAAGTAGTCCATTTCTATTGAGACTGTTGATGTAATTTCCAAACGGTAATCAGCAGAGGTAAAAGAATTATTTCTTGTCCAGCGAACAGGCAATGACATTGTCCTCACCATCGAAGCAGACGGCATTGTGCACAATAAGGAATACGTCTTGTTTTGTTTCGATTTGTCTTCTTTTCTTTTCTTGTTTTTTCCTTACTCAGAATGGATTGTTAGTGAACTATTTCAAAAGTAAAGAAGTTCAGCACAAGATTTTTTTTAAATCTCTCTCTGTCTCTGTCTGTCTCTCTCTCTCTCTCTCTCTCTCTCTCTCTCTCTCTCTCTCTCTCTCTCTCTCTCTCTCTCTCTCTTTCAAAACGAAATTTCTGTGAATAACTTCTTTTTTTCTGCGATAAAAACAAGCAAATTAGAACGTTCACAGCTTCGCTTGTTTACGTCGTGATAACTACACAGGATTCACTGTAAAAACAGTATCAGTCAACGGAAGTCGCATAAACATAAATACCAACAACTATGCAAGCATAAACCAGTCAGACAGACTGCGTGCAGAAGTGCGAGGAACAGGAATTCAATAAGAGAGCCAACGGAGTGAATCGTCTGTCACAACATACCGAGTACCACTGAACTCCTTCCCAAAACTAGCCTGGGCGTAGGTTGTACTTTAACTCGACGCTCGCTGCGCTGACAGATAAGAAACGACATGCTCCGACACCATGAACCGATAACGCTACCTCTAAGTTCGCTAAAAATGCTATTGCTGAGTTTCATAGGGCGACTTGCTCTATGCTACGTAAAGGCTGTTGTTGTTGTTGTTGTTTGTAGATTATAGTCACACGACACTTTCGCATATAGGTGACTACTGGACCGATTTATACTGACACCAGCGGGCCAGTTGTTGGTAAAGGGGAAAATAATATGATCACACGTTGACCAATCCGGGATTCGAACCAGCTACCTTTCGGTTACTAACAAGACGCTCTTACCAACTGAGCTACCCGGCCCCTCTCGTACGTAAAGGCTTAATTATCAGTGACTACAGACATGCTGGGACACAGGCGCCCGTATCGGGATGTGAGCAGTGTGGAGTGCTGTCTGCGTGTAGTTAGTAGTAGAGAGAGGGACGCTATTCAGAGAGATGCTTGCACTTTTGTGCTGGGATCAGCTGGGCATTCGCCACAGGTTGACGTCAATGCCCGCGAAAACGTTGGATCTGGATTGATTGATTGATTGATTGTTGCTTTAGGTCCAGCGGACTCTTCCGAGCCAAATCAGGACCGGACAACCCCCGATCCGCATAAAAGATCTGCTGAAACAACCCTAGTGGGAAAATTGAACGCCCTCCACTGGCCAGTCACTTTACAATAAAGACATCCCACGCAGGGGACGGCTGAGGCTTTACCCCAACTACTCGAACCCCCGGTTACAAAAACAAAATAGAATACAAACATCATTATAAATTATCAACAAAACATATACATATAAAATGCCTATATTGTAAATAATAACATCATAGGAAGCCCTAGTGACCACCCGGCAGAAAGCGTCCAACACTCCCAAGCTGATCCAACAGACCTCCTACACAAACAAGGAGTCTTGTCCAGGAAGAGTTTTCAAGAAAAAAGGTAGGTCATTGATCTAGCGAAGAAGAAGATAGTATAGCAGAGTGATAGGACAGAGCAGGAATGGGAAAGAGTAAATGAGGAAGACAGCGACAGTGGGAATTTAAAGCACTAAATTTCCAGTTTGTTTGTTTGTAGATTATAGTCACACGACACTTTCGCATATAGGTGACTACTGGACCGATTTATACTGACACCAGCGGGCCAGTTGTTGGTAAAGGGGAAAATAATATGATCACACGTTGACCAATCCGGGATTCGAACCAGCGACCTTTCGGTTACTAGCAAGACGCTCTTACCAACTGAGCTACCCGGCCCCTCAAATTTCCAGAAAGTGGGGATACTATTTATACTGAACCCCCCGGCACCCCAACGGGGGTAATGTTGCCGCAGTGAATTGGTCATGCCTACAAAGTCAAGACAGGTTTTCAACTGGGGCTTTCACTTTTCCCTTTATAGGTTAGAACAATCTGCAGTGGCAAGATTGCTCATGACCCCAAGGGGTGTTGGATCTGGAGGGTAGGTTAGTAATTCATTGGTTACAGGGTCCAACGGACTGCAAAGAGTCGAATCAGGACCACAAAATCAAGACCACAACTTGGCTGAAAGGTGACTCACCCGAGCCGCATAAAAGATCTGCTGACACAACCCTAGTGGTAACACTGAAGGCACTCCATCAGCCGGTCACTGTACAATAAAGGCATCCCACGCAAGGGACGCTGAGGCTATACTATAATTTATCGAACCCCCTTTTATAAAAACAAAATAGAATACAAACATCATTATAAAATATCAACAAAATACTTACATATAAAATGCTACATTGCTAAATAATAATATCATAGGAAGCCCTAGTGACTATTTGGCAGAAAGCTTCCAATATTCCCAAACTGATACAACATACCTCAAACACAAATGAGGAGTTTTGTCGGAAGAGTTTTCAAGAAAATGGTAGGTGACTGGTCTAGCAAAGAAGAAGATAGTACAGGGTGGCCCAAAAGTAGGTTTACAGTTATTAAACTACCTTTTATATGGTTGAAGTTACTTGCTTAGTAATACCAATATAAAACTATGGGAGGCGAGATATAGCAAACGCGCGAGCATTTGCACGAGCAAATGCGCAAACCTCGCGCAAATGATCGCGCACTTGCACGCGCATTTGCTCGAACACTTGCTGGAGCAAATGCTCGAGCATTTGCGCGAGGTTCGCGCACTTGCTCGCCGTTGACTTTTGAGTGAAACCATCTCGACAATAGCACCCACAGGCGCCCATATCGGGATGTGAGCGGAGTAGAGTGTTGTCTACTAATAATACAAGGCGTAAAACTAAAAGCAAAAGTCGCGGGTCATCGCATTTAAAAAAAATCTATATGAGCGAACTAGAATACTTCTCCCGAAAGAATGCGGCTGTGATTCTTGCAAACATCCAAAGTAAGAAATATGCGCAGTCAATTTTCAAACACGATCCTTGTCTGTGAAATTGTAACATAATTCACGTTTATCATAATCATTACACATCAAAAGGCTGACAAGACTCCACTGCCACCACCATCCACCCCACCTCCTCAAACCCTATCCGATTCCACCGCAACGCCGTCGTATTACTGCCATGCCACGTCAAGAGCTGAAGAGGCGCCGACCCACGCTGCGGTACAGTGTGGCGCCCACCTTCTCCTCTGGGATCCTAAATAATAGTATCAGTACGCATGCAGTTCCCTCGCTGGTCATTCACCCTTATTTAACCCGTTGACCTGTTAACCGCAGACGTGCTCAGTCTCCTCTCTGAAAATCCTTATCGGGAAGAGAGGGGACTATAAACTGATACATAACATAACATAACCGCAGACGAATTTCGACGCTTCGCGAGACCTACACCAACATTGTTTAAACCTGTACGCAGTGCACGAAGCTTACATAAAAGTCGTACACAAAATTCTGCCCTAAAATATTATCTTCAAAAACTGTCGTAGTTACGTACGGCCTTAAACCAGTTAGACGTTCAGAACAAGTGGCACCATATCCTTAGAATAGTGTTTAGGCATAAGTGTTTTCTGGCATACCACATAACAATATCATTAGAAAGTGCGCTAATAATATCAACAGTACTGGTCAAATGTAATTTTTGGGCGCATTTGAATACTAAAATATGAATAACCAGTAACGTTGAATAGGCTGTGTGAAAGTCACTTGATAATTACGTTATCCTCGACGTTAACAGCATCAAAGGTGTCGAAGTGTAACGAAATATTATATAAGCGAATGTGCATGTAAGCCCTAAAGTCAGGGCCAAATTCATTAATTAAGTAATCATCGGCGTCAAAGAATGGGGTGGACTGTAGCGCAGTTAATTGGTCGCCGATTTCCTATACGCCGAAGATCGCGGGTTCGATTCCCGCAGGGTGTGGTGGGGTGGGGTGAGTTGGGGTAGGTGGAGTGGAGTGGGTTTGAGGCGAACTTACGTGAATTAAGTACGAGGTTATTCAGGTCATTGAGGGTTTCCGATTTCCGATCCGCCCTCCCTTCAAAAATGATATTGGATGCAATCTAAAAGCTCAAAAATAACATTCAAATTCTTTTCCGTCTTCAATAGCGATCTCCATGCCTTTACATGTTTGAGTGACATGTTTGATGCAGACAATCAAAATTTCACAAATAAACACTGATTTATTCCTCTTCCGCCTTCTGTAATAGCAATCTTCTCCCTGAGCTGGAAAAGCACTATTTATAGATAAACGATTAAATTAAAATACATTAAAGAGATGAATGTGAGAGTGCGTAACGTGTGAATGCGTGTGTTGGTACAGATCGCCACCCTTTGAGCCTGAATGGTGGTTTGGAGGGAAAGCGTACGAATATAGCATCCAGAACAGTTATTATTATTAAACAGAATGTATCATACAATGAGTGAATTATCAGCGAAAGACACTCCGAATGTATACATCCTATCCTATCCCGTAATTCTGAGGTCGTTGGTGCACCACAGATGATCGCTTAACCAGCATACTCCATCTTTCCCTGTCCTCAGCAATCCTGGTGGTTTCGCTCAGTGTCAAACCAGTCCATCCTCGAATGTTGTCCTCCCACCTCTTTTTCGGTCTCCCTCTTCCTCTACCTCCTTGCACTGTGCCCTGCAGGATGGTCTTTGCAAGGCCTGATGATCTGGTGAGTTGGCCATACCATCGGAGTTTCCGTTTCTTCACCACTGTGAGCAGGTCATCGTGTTGTCCAAATGCTTTGTGTGATGGCCTGTCGGACTTCGTCGTTGGTGATGTGCTGGGTATAGGAAATGCTCAGAAGTCTTCTGTAGCACCCCATCTCGATGCTTTGTATTCTTCGTTGTAGATCTGCTGTGAGGGTCCATGTTTCGCAAGCGTATAGGAAGATGGAGATGACAAGGGAGCGCAGCAGCCTTACCTTGAAATGTAAACTGATGGTCTTGTCTTTCCAAATGGGCTTCAACCTGGGCAGCAGTTGTTTGTGCGATCCTGGAGAGGACTTCCTGTCGGGACCCATTGTCTGATACAATGGCTCCTAAATATTTGAAGCTATGCACTGTGTTGATGGATTGACCTTGGATTTTGATGTCCGTGTTGATGCCATTGGTGGTGTTGATCATCATTTTGGTCATTTTGGTTTGTTACGTTGAAACGCCAATGGTAGTATATCTGAAACGCGCACGATAGATCTAATCGTTTCGTTTTGCAAAGTATTCAATAATGGAGTTTATTTACCTTTGATTTGAGTTTGCATGGTTGTTAGGAGAGGCTTTGTATAACGTTGATAATTTTCGTTGGTCGATATGGTTGGAGAATTCTCTGGACCCGCTTGTTTACTATCGATCGAAGTTTCGGGATAATTGTCGAAGTTTGAAGGAATGTTCCCGGAAGGAGAAGAAATATGTATGACGTAAGTCAGTGATGACGATCTTTAATTCTGATTGGTTGGTTGTAATGCGTCATTTTCTAGAATGACCTGTCGTCATCTCGAATAAGAGAAAAAAATTATAAAATGGATGCCCTGTGTGTGGGTAGGAGATAGTTGTTGATAGTGAATTGGAAAGTAAAACTTGAGAGTGGAAAGACGATTGAGCGATTGTATGCAGTTGTTGTGTGCTGAATAAAAGTGGAAAACTTCATACGTCGACTTTGTGACTTGTATGCTGACTGAGCGGGTTGCGTGAATAAACGAATCTGAGCTACACTCATCAGTACTTCAGCATTGGGGCTGAATCCACTACTGATAGAAAACACCATCATCGAACCGAGTGTAACATGGTTATGGAATGGAAATAAGTGCAGAGAAGACCAAAATGATGAAAAAATTAAAATGTATACATAAAATGTCAAAAGCGAAAGTCGGTAGTCGGAGTACTTGGTGTTATGTAACACAACATTGATAATCATAGATAAACGTTCGGTGTATATACCCAATAACGTCATCCGTGTACATTTGAGAAGGCTGATACAATAATGTTCCAGTCATTGTTTAGATCGATATTCTTAGTGATTTCAACAAGATGGCAAGCCATTCAATTGTATTTCCACAGAGAGAGAGAGAGAGAGAGAGAGAGAGAGAGAGAGAGAGATGAAAAGAAAATATTTTCAAAAGAGCTAATTGCCATGCTGTCTCAGCTTCATCCTACAGAAACAAAAATAATGACAACTTGGAACGACTGACCACTCTTTGAACTATCTGCAAGCTAAAATGTATAAAAATATGTTCAGCCAATATTGAGATACAGCGAAAAACGTGGTTAGAAATGAACCACAGCGACTTTGACCTTTCACAAAGAGCTAATATGAATTACATAAAAGCCTGAGCAGTAGTTAAAAGTGTCAGCATTAGTTTTTTTTTTTTAAAGAAAAAAGAATAAACTAATTTTTGGATAGGTCAAATCAATTTTGATATAATAGCAAAAACGTGTCTGGAACAGAACAGTCAAAATCGGAGCGACCAACTGACCGATATTGAATGAATGGCCTGGAGTTGAAGTACCTGTATACCAACAATCATTAACATCGGTCAAACCGGTTGAAATAGAGCAAAACGCGAAAGGCAACGAATTGACCCCAGCGACCTTGACCATTGTTGCAAAGCAAATACGATGGCATGGAAGGCTGAAGAACACTAACTTATAGGTAATGTACCTACGAAGTTCGGTCAAAATCGTTCAGTGGTTCGTATGTATGGCGCGCACCTTCCGATCGACCGACGGACCGCAATTTGCCTCGTTCTGATTCCCGATTATTTCCAAATATTTCCAGATCAGCGTAAAAATTCAAAGAGTACATACATTGGATATGTAATTATGGTGCATGTAAAAAAAATAACTGCAATGTTTGTAAAATAATAGGGCCGGGCCGTCAAGTGACAACTTAGGCATCCAGAACGATTGAAACAATAATTTGCTTGTGCTATCACATCACTTTAGGCTCAGTAGCGGTCCACAAGTGACATTAAATACATAATCACTATGTCAGGAATTATTGTTATTTTGAAAGTAATCAGTAGATGCCAAATTAACATAAGTCGTGCGCATTTGACAGAAGGTTGACGACTCACTGCGTAGCTGAGAGTAGCCGAAGGTTACGTTTGCCTATCACTAGTGAAAGATACTCGGCTGTCTCAGCTACGCTACGTGGGTTGACAATTTTGTATCATGTTGGATCATGATAGATTTGTAACATGTTGGATATGCTTTAGGTTGTTCTACGTAGTGGTATTTTGTGTAACTCTAACTTTAATGTGCGTGTGTGTGTACTTGGGGGTGGGTGAGCAGGAGGCCGTACCTAATTTTGTAAGTTATTAGTCTCTCTCTCTCTCTCTTTGTAGGAGCGCGCGCATGCGCGCGCGTGTGTGTGTATGATTTCCAAATCAATGTGAAAGGTTATTTTGCATTATGTTAATTTATTAAGGGGCGACTTGGAAGATTACCTTTTAATTAGTCTAAAATGTTAAACCCTAACCAAAGTTACAAAAC
This sequence comes from Oncomelania hupensis, assembly GCA_036898135.1. Classification (NCBI taxonomy): domain Eukaryota; kingdom Metazoa; phylum Mollusca; class Gastropoda; order Littorinimorpha; family Pomatiopsidae; genus Oncomelania; species Oncomelania hupensis. The sequence continues at coordinate 31,774,421 of CM072512.1, forward strand.
ACACTCTCTCTCTTTCTCTTGCGTGTGTGTGTGTGTTGCGTGTGTTTGTGTGTGTATGTTGCATGTGCGGGTGAGGTGCTCCTGCATTCCATGACCACAAATATAAAAATGACTATTAGCAAACAACAACAAAACCAAAGCGCAATAACGGGGACGAGACAACGTGTTTTTTGTTATAGTTGTTTATAAATTCTCCAATGTTCAAACATATTCAAACATAAGTTACATGGAAATTATTACAAGGCACATGTAATAATAAAATATGCAAAATAAAAGTCAGCATTAGGATAAACTATTCGTCAACATTTCCATCAAATGAGTTTTCATGCTTCGGAATTGGATGAATTCAGCACTCAAAATGAAATTCAAAGGAAACTTGGAATCAAATGTACTAATAAATCGTAGCCTATATTACACTTAGTTAATCTGAATGTCAAAATAGTTATGTGCATACACTTGAATTCCAAACGTTCTGACGGGTTAGAACCCATTTAAACTGTAATATCAACAAATATAAGAGCAGACTGACCAGGTGTATACTGCAAGTTAAATAAATAATAATTAAATAAAGGAAATAAAACAAATTATTGCTTGAATTACCTGATCCTGAGCTTGAGCAATTGGGCAGATAAGGGGTCTGAACAAGAGCGATTTTCTTTAGATTAGATATATATATAATCTAAAGAAAATCGTTATTTGTAAAGCAGTGGGCTTGAAGCAAGGTAAAATGAATAATGCTCTTGTTCAGCCCCCTTATCTGCTCAAATAACTGCTCAATATATATCATGTAACCCCAAGGAGTTCATATTTCCTTTGAAATGCACCGTTACACAACTTTTACTACCAACGCACGATAACTTCCAAGAACCGAATAATGTACACGCAACAAAAGTCTTCCCTGGCGTGGTCTACACTTAAATCAGGGAGAAAGGATTTAAAATCGCACAATCTAAACTAAAAGACATAAACTGATCTACCCATTTCGGAAAGAGACGCTTTCGAGTATTGTGGGCGAGTATTTTTTAGATATCCTCATGCCCATTAAATATAATAAGGTAACCAAATTTCAGCAGCAGTGAAAAAGATGTTTGTTAAAATTTACAATGTTACATGTAAAAGTATCGAAAGCTCCAGATCGTTTAAAAAAATCTATTATGCAAATTTTAAGCAGACTATTTTTACGGGCCAAACAACACATACACAATATATTGAATAACACTGACAGTAACTGGCACAGAGTAAACATTAACTAGCACAGAGTAAACATAACTTGTGCAACGCATTACGATTCTAGCATCGAAAATTGCCACAAAATTCATTAAACAAATCCTAACTTGCTAAACAACATATTACATATTTAAAGAAATTTAAAACGTAATGGCAAGAAATTTCACACACACAGACACACACACACACACAAACACACCCACACACACATGAAGGAACGCACACACCCACTCACCACACACACACACACACACACACACACACACGCTTGTTATGCAACATTAAAGCTTGTAAACGGGCTCATGGCAATAAAATTCCATACCTTCGTCAATGTGGACAGGCAAAATGTTCACATGACAACCTATCCGCCAAACTGAGTATAATATCTACGGTCCTTGCTTTCCAACCCAAAAGCATCCAATTTGCAAACGTAACGAAATTGAACTTCCTGGTTGGGGGGGATTTTGAATCTTATTTTGACAAGCAGACGTCAAGGGAAATTTTCGATGCTATTTTGAAAAGCAGAAACAGCATCGCGGATACGCCATAAGGTCGGTCTCTTCTTCCTTGCAACTAGGGTACAACGTTATACCGACAGTTCGCACTTTCCTTCGACTTGTTCAAATTGATGTGGACTTGAACTATAAAATAACAAGCAGCGTACGAGGGCGTCATAAGGGCTCTGGGCCACCCCATCAACCATAAAATGCGAAGGGAAAGCTGACTTGGTATCCTTACTGGCTTACGGTCAAAAGTACTTTGTTGTTGTTGTTGCATAAATTTTTATTCATCAGATTAACATAAGTTGTACTGATAAAAAGTACTTTAAACCTAGTCCTTTAACATATTTCTTTCTCTGCTCTGATTTTCTAGCATCACAATCGGTGTGCGTCAAGGATGCCTACTCTCTCCAACACTCTTCAACATCTTCCTAGAGCGCATCATGTCGGATGCTCTTGCAGACCATGAAGGCACAGTCAGCATAGGGGGTAGAGCAATCTCCAATCTTCGTTTTGCAGATGACATTGATGGATTGGCTGGAGAGGAACAAGAACTTGAACAGCTGGTACAGAGGCTTGACACCACCTCCAAAGCCTATGGAATGGAAATAAGTGCAGAGAAGACCAAAATGATGACCAACAACACCAATGGCATCAATACGGACATCAAAGTCCAAGGCCAATCCCTCGACACAGTGCATGCTTCAAATATTTAGGAGCCATTGTATCAGACAATGGGTCCCGACAGGAAGTCCTCTCCAGGATCGCACAAACAACTGCTGCCCTGACAAGGTTGAAGCCCATTTGGAAAGACAGGACCATCAGTCTACATTCCAAAGTAAGACTGCTGCGCTCCCTTGTCATCTCCATCTTCCTATATGCTTGCGAAGCATGGACCCTCACAGCAGATCTCCAACGAAGAATACAAAGCATGGAGATGAGGTGCTACAGAAGACTTCTGGGCATTTCCTATACCCAACACATCACCAACGACGAAGTCCGACAGACCATCACACAAGCCATTGGACAACACGATGACCTGCTAACAGTGGTGAAGAAACGGAAACTTCGGTGGTATGGCCACGTCACCAGATCATCAGGCCTTGCAAAGACTATTCTGCAAGGCACAGTGCAAGGAGGTAGAAGAAGAGGGAGACCGAAAAAGAGGTGGGAGGACAACATTCGAGAATGGACTGGTTTGACACTGAGCGAAGCCATCAGGGCTGCTGAGGACAGAGAAAGATGGAGTATGCTGGTTAAACGATCATCTGTGGTGCCCCTACGACCTTCGGGTTACGGGACAGGATAGGATAGGATAGGCTCTGATTTTATTTAAATATATATTTTTAATGTATTTTGTCTTTGGTGCGGTGGCAGTTATTTGAAGATATGATATGAAAGGATAGGATAGAGTAGGGTTCATTTCGCGGGGTAGAGCCTAACAAAAAAAAAACTTTCTATTCTCCAACCTTCCACTGGGAGAGTCGACATTTCAGCACGCCTCTATAGTCCACAACTGTTGCCCACTTATTACCTCAGTACAACCTATGTAAATCTGATGAATAACTAGAAGGGCAAAGACAATATGACTCGCATGCTACTTAAGAAACTTGCAATGTTATAAATTAAAATGAGTGCCCAGCATGGCTTACTTTACTAGTAAAGTAAGCTATGGTGCCCAGAAAAACTGAAATGGCCTTAAAATGCAAAGAATGATTTTGCGATGATCTTGATCTTGAAATGACCTTGACATTTTACTCCAAATTGACATTAATGTACTATCAAATAAACTACAGCAAAAGTTCTATTGTGCTCCCAAAAACAGTGATTTTAAGATGACCTTGACCTTGGGATAACTTTGACCTTGACCTCTGATGCACACATACGATTAAAAACAACCAATGTTGATGCATACTATGGGTCAAATCAAATATAGAGCCATTCCACCGTACGAAGAGAAAAGTTTCAAAAATGCAAAAACGGAACACATATGAAAGGCTATTATCTCTACATACAAGTTTGGAAATTTTATCTCTTATAGTTCAGGGTCAAAGTCACTTCAAAGTACCCATATGAACCGACTTAGGACAGCTCCAATGACCTTGACTTAGGAGCAAATTTGCGTGTGTGTTTTTTCCTTTAAAATCTATCATGCATCACAGAATCAAAAGTTCAATATTAAAAACTTGGGGAGGAGTTAAATTTTGTGAAAATTTGTATTTTTTTACAACTCACATTTGCTGACCCGGTGGCCATTACCTTGATGTGACGTTATTCATTCATTGATCATTTGCGAGTTCTCATGAATATACAACATTCTATCAATTTTGGTTGTGAAACAGGAAATAGGTTCTGATTAATCAAACCACTTGCACATTTTGCACAGACAGATGGACGGCGGAAGGCATAGTCGGTTTTTTTTTTTTTTTTTTTTTTTGGGGGGGGGGGGGGGGGGTAATCTCGCATAGAAATTGGTTTTAAAAAATCTGGATTTTTTTTTTTTTTTGGTTGTGGCGAATACAATAGACTCGCATTGCTACACAAATAGGAGTCAAAAATTCCTACAACCACAACAAAAAGCCCAGCCTCTTTTTCTCAGTCAGAAGTATTAGCGGACGGTACTACAAAATATACTGACACTTTCTGAAATCTGTTAGTTATCAATGACAACTATTTCAAATAAAAATAATAATTAATTATTAGCACTTCTACGACACAAATATACCTTACGCCGAAGAGAATTGGAAAAAAAATCAGCTTGCTACATGTGCATGAATGTAATATTATTAATTTCATGAATTAATTTAATTAAACCTACTGCCAACAAACACACTGTTCTGCATCTTGTGAGAAACAAAATAATCAACAAACATACTCCATCCAAACAACGTGACACACTACTCACACTTTTTATTTATTTATTTATTTATTTAATCAGTTTATAGTCCCCTCTCTTCCCGGTAAGGATTTTCAGAGAGGAGACTACTACACACTCACACTTTCATTCAGACATTATATACATGCGGCATTATATAACTTATAATATCCATTCCTTACCCCTACCCTACCTAATCCCATTACCATCAACACCGCTCCCCATTAAAAAGAGGCGAACGTAAACCTCTGCTAGTCTCAGCTACGCAGTGTGACTAGATCATAGACTCTAGCTTAAAAATTTTATAAGAAGAAAAAAAAAAAGCCTGGCGTTGTGCAATGAATGAATTAACCCAGCCAGATCAGTAAGTTTGCTTATGACACCTTAAAGAACCCCAATTTGAAGGCTTTATTTACTTTAGGCGAAAACGGGTTTATCCTAAACATTCGCATCGGTATTACGTTAAGCAATGATAAAAGCGGGCTTTCGTTGCAGTTAAAGTTTGAATTTTCCATTTTGGTTTTGACAGGGAGTGATTTCCCTTGTTTAACGATACACCAACATCCGTGTGGTATTTGACCCTATTTCTGAATCACGCGGCTTCAACAGTGCATCTTTGGTGTCTGAGGCAGGGCAGGGTCTATTGTGTCAACATAAGCCGAAAAAAACATTACCGAGAAACTTATTTTATGGGTTCCGCCTCTTACCGGCTTTGGTGGATTATATATATATATATATATATATATATATATATATATATATATATATATATATATATATATATATATATATATATATATATATATATATATATATATATTATACTGAAAAGAATAAGCGCATAAAGATGCACGATAAAACAAAAACAACAGTCATCAGAAAAGTGATAGAACAATGTAAAGAATACAAAAACAGTAAAGCACACACGCATGACCGCCAAACAGTATTGACGCACTTGAAAAAGAAGAAAAATACAATGCGGTACTACTTTAAAAAGTGAAAATTTTATTCAAATAAGACGATTTAAATTCATTAGTGTGCTTTTCGATTTCGAGTTTTATTTTCTGATTTAGTTTGAAAACATTTGATTAAGTTTGAAGACATTTGGACGATTCCTAAATTATTGCGGCAATGGGGTGGTCCCATAGCCTTGTGGCCGTAGGGGAGCGTGACATTGGAGATCACACTTATCTTCGCTCCCTCGCTGCTTTACCTTCCCCACCCTTAAGTCACAGTTGAGTCAACTGGGGGCGTTGTTATTTGTCGCTTCACGGTTTGTGGTCACCCATCCAAGTGCTAACCGCACTGGGCGGTTCTTAACTTGCGACACAGTAGCGAGTGCTCCAACCACTGCGTTATCCGACACCCCCGAATGCCAGTCGACAATGTGGCCCTGTGCACCCCCCTCAACCTCCCCTCCCCCTTCCTAAAACCATAAGACGAAGGGTCAAGTTGGGAGAACATAGTCTATGTCATTTCGCATTGATCTGAATGACCCATGGGCGCAAGCAATGGTCCAAGGATACCTCCATTACAGGAACCACTCAAACTCCGTCTCACAGGTTCAAAGGGTGACAATCTAATTCCTACGAGGTCTCTGCGACGTGAAACGGCAAAATATGTACTGATGTTAAAGTTCAGGGGTGATGTAGTATTCGTAAATAAATTCCATTCCATCCACATTCATTATGCGTCCCCTCCCGTTGGCGTGGTTTGGTAAAACGCTTTCTGAGGTTAAAGATCAAGCTAGGGTGATACAGAAATTAGTTATGCTTGCGACAATGATCCTACTATTGTTTTAAAACGAGGGGAAATGTAAAGGTCGAGGGCAATTAGAAGTCCCTCTGCCTGTGTCTTGTGTAACATTTTGACTTAGTAACAAAGTAATACCAAAGAGCTTATTACGGAAAGAGGGGGAACTTCCATTATGTCCTATACAAAAATGCGAGACGCTCTCACGGATTATTTCCCTTTGCTCAGGCTGGCTATATTTCATCATCTGCTATATGAATGATCTGTGCGTGGTAACTTATTGAGCCTATGCCATTGCAAAAGAACATTTTTATGGCAACGTTTGCAAAAACCAAACTTTTAACCATCATTATTATTAACATTACGCTACTGCTGTCTTTTTTTGTTTGTTTTTGTTTAGGTTTACTTAATGATATTTATTAGGTGCTTTTATGCTACTTATGTGTGTATGCAGACCTGCTTACCTCAAAATTTTTTTGTCAGTACTCCAGGCACTTCAAAACCAGATTTTGGAAATCATGACCAGATTATGACTTTTGGTATTTATATACTGTCGTTATTTTACGTGAACCAAAATAATGATAATAAATAAATAAAAATATAGAACTGTGTAAACGTATTGTCATTATTCATCTTAATTTGCTCTTAGCTAAATTTTCATATATTATTACACACGTAAAATAAATCAAGATACGGTACACTGTTCAATAAATTTATTGTTTAAAAATTAGGGTGCTTAATTGAAAAACAATGCAAAAGTGTTAGGCCACCACATCAACATAATATGTGATAATGATCTACTTGTATTTTTTTAAAAACATGCATGTATGCACTTTTCAGTTGCTGCAGTTCTTTTTTTGTAAAAGAGCTTTCAGGTCTGAACATACCTACCATCAGTGGGTCAACAGCATCTTTGCCCATACTGGACCTACTGTCAGTGGACGTTTTACGTACGCAACTAAACACCCTCTCACAAGCAGCACTGTTGTGTGGGATGGTGCAGAGTCCCAGCATGAACTGGCACAGTTGCAAAAGCTAGGGGTGTTTTTGCACCCAAAATTCGTCCACCTGCATAGCTGGGCCCCACCAATCCCTTGACATCAGTTGACTGATACTCGGAGAATTGCTCCTGATTTGTTCAGATGTATTTGGTGGAAAGAGTGCAGGGAATCGCTTCACAAAAAAGCGTAGATCTTGGGAAGATGCAGTCAACTGAACTGAAGGACATATGATTCTGCAGTGCTGGAGCAAAGGGTCAGTGAGGGGCAGTTTCAGGAGAAGATAGCTACAAATTTCCTCAAAGTATGCACGGACTGAAGCATATAATGTTGCAATACGTTCTGATTTTAGGTTGTAGTCTTTGGGACTGTCAAGCATTTTCCTTGCCTGATCACCAACCAGCAGGTCTTCATCAGCTACCAAACAAGGCCAATTTCTTTAATAAGAAACCAGAAATGTCTGTTTTCGTTTCACACAAACACGCTTGGATGAACTCGCCACCTCAACATCTGAATCATCATCTGTTGTTTCATGAATTCTTTTCTCCATGACAATTAAATATTTGCAGAGTATACACTTGAAAAACACAAGGCTATCCAATGAGTTATAGTTTTCTGGCGCAATTTGATTAGCTTCCGCTTCCGGTTAAGTGTACTTTTTACTGAAATTTGTAAAAAAATAAAAAAATAAATTTTGTTGGTCGATTTTCGTATTTTTTAAAAAGAGATCGTAACAGCGTACTCGAGGTCAAAATATCGGGACAATACGGCAAAATACGGACGGGTAAGCAGGTCTGGTGTATGTCACAGGTTCGTTTTCTGCCCTGGAATTTATTATTTTTTAAATCAACGACAGATATTTTAAAATTAAAATATGCATGACACACTGTTTCATTTATCCGAAACTGTGTAAATCCGTAATCGTGAGAGAGAGAGAGAGAGAGAGAGAGAGAGAGAGAGAGAGAGAGAGAGAGAGAGTGAGAGAAGGGTTAGGGGAAGAGAGAGCTCTGTCATTCAATCAATTAATCACAATAAAGCACAATAACAAAATGTTTCACTAATAGTGTGAATTTAATTTATATTAGGTGTTCCCCTACCCCCCCCAACCCTCTCACCTCCCACATCACTGGCTTAATAACATCAGTCACTTCATGGAAAATAATTAATTAATCAGACAGAACAATCAGAACCTAGACTACAACATTCCATTCAATATAGATGTAATGCGCAAAAATTCACAGATCAGAACAAGGACTGAGTTTCTACATTCCATTTTTTTCCCGTTTACACTCAAACAAAAAGGGATTACAACAGATCAAGGACCATTTTTGTGCCTAGGTAAGGGGTTATCTTGCACAGTATTTGATCACGAGGAGAAAACAGACTTAGTCTAATTTAACTTGTTAACATAAGCAGTTTGACGAAGCCAAACTGCCAATCTGACATCTACTTTTGAAATATAAGCACAAATATAGTCAAACAACCTAGCAATAACGTAAACAGTGAGCGACCTGTTGAACGTAAATTGTCAGCAAGCAAACTGTTTTGGATTTAGCACATAGGTATAACATGAATCATTCAAGCCGTTCTCCGATTATTTTAACACTAGCAGCACTGCAGCGGTCTTAGTTTAAGCCTACATAAACAAAAAAAAATGAAGTTTTTCAATTGCAATTTACCTTTCTTTGTCTCTTGGAAATTTGAAAAAGGACTTGCCAACACAACTTTTCTTGTATCTGGCATTATGGCAATTGATGGCTGTGCAAAAGTCACCGCCCTGTTTCACTCGGTCGCCTTTTGACTTTCTGCCACGAGCCATTTTCAGCATGCTGACAAGGGCGCATAACTCGTACCTTTCGTCTCGCGGTTATGTACCAAGTTCCACTCTTTCTATCATTAAGCTCTTTGGTAATACTCTTGAGTTTTTAAAAAAATTAAAAAAAACCCGAATGTCTTTGACGTATGACGTGGTTTGGCAAAACGCTTTTCGAGGTCAAAGCGCAAGGGTGATACAGAACACAGAAATTAGTTATATTGTGCGACATGTTTGTTAATTTTTTTTAATAATTCACGAATGTTAACTTAGTAACAAAATAATAGCCCTGCGCTAAAAGCTCTGTGACCTATGAGATCGCACTGGAAACCATCGCGTGCTTGATTCTTTCCCACTGAAATATACCGTCAGTAACAAATAATACCAATCCCCATCAGTAACAATTATAAACTCCAAAAAAACGGACAGTGTTGTCTTGACAAGGGACTTACCTGAAGACCACGGCAAAATCAGGTTTAATCTATTTGCGTCATGATTCCTCTGTTCAGTAAGAAGGCCTTGTAGAAGGGACATTTCTGTGGGCTCATGCATTCCAAAAAGAAATTTTAGCGTTTTCTCCCAACAAATTAAGAGTACCTTCAACGCCTTTCGCGCAAAGTTGAGGTCGTCCTCTGGTCACGCACAAGCAGGAAATAAATGAATGACTCTTTGGAACAAGTAGCAGCGACGCGAAAGGAGATGGGAACCGCTGTCACGAAAACTTACACTGTGAAAAAGGAAGTCCACAAAAAGTAACGAGGGAAAATCTTTACCTTTTAGGGTAGGTTTCCCTAATTGCATTTCTAGATGTGTTTCACTTAGTGGTAGTGGCAGTTAATTTTTAGTTAAAAAACAACATTGGTCTGAACGAAAAACACACAGGGTAAACGTTTCCAATTACGGACAGCTGGTGTTGGCATGTGCGGTTGGGCTGTTATTTTCCTTTATTTATGGGGAGATAATCCGTCCTAAACTATTAAGCAGAACCGGTGAACAAGAGTATAAAAATTGACAGGTAAAATACATTGCTATTTCCCTTACAAACTACATCGAAAAGGTTGGTCGATCGCATAGACATCGCTGATATAAAAAGTTTTCGTCATCACTCTATTATAACGTCCGAAAATCTTAGGTGCCCGCATTTGGGAGCTGACCGCAAATTGGGATACCTACCCAATATGGTCTTGTACGACTATAACTTTAATGTTTAATTTTAAACCACCCCAAACGCTTATCTCTTTAACAAAACTCCACGACCTCCCTGCACCAAAAACTTGCTGGCATGTTACAAGCGGATGGTTGGTTGGTTGGTTGTTTTATTAAAGTCTTTTTTCACCAAGATGATAAAGACCGTACGCACGCATTCAAACTCACGCATTTAAACACGAACACATGTACACACACTCAAGCACACGCACTTAGAGCACGCACTTTCTCCATCTCTTTCACATATACTCAAACATAATTTATAAACGCAGCATAATATAACTTATAAGTAACAATGTCAGTTAAATAAAACGTACAACCAATACTATAAATAATATTACCGACAGATCATTAAGTAAGATATACTATTGTTAATCAGAGAAAAGAACCAACAGCATAACCTATACACGTTTTTGCTAAAATAATGCAACTATCAAAACTAATTCTGCCGAGTGATGGTACACTGTTAGGCAAGAGGCCTCTTAAATCATTGCAATCAAACAGCAAATGTTTCAAAGAAAACGTCTCGTTACAAACGGATGGATATATTCATTATGGCATGCGTGCACCAATCACTCATTTGCAATGCATGCATTTATATTACCTTACATAAATAATCTAGTTAATGACATTCTAAAAAGAGCATGCTTGGCACTTTGACATCTCTCACACTTATTTCTGTGATCTGTCAATTAAGAAGTGGTGCAGTAACGTAGTGGTTTGGACATACGCTAGAAAAATTTCGTTTAGCAAGGTCAAGTTCTGTTACAACTTGGATGGTTGATCATACTTGGAAGGCAACCTAACTGGCATAAAACAAAACAAAACAAAAAAAAAACAACACAAAACGAAACGAGCGCCCAACACACAAGCCCCAGTCCACCCAGATGTGAATGGGTTTAATATGGCTCCGTTAATAATTGGGGAAAATAAAGCAAAGCCCTCACTAAGCTGACCCAGAGAAAAGGCAGGTACCAAACGCTAAACGTCTCTCTCTCCAACGAGCGAAAGGTTACGGGAACATCTTCACCTTTTCAACCTATGTGAAACACATTGCGTTTTGGTATTTCTAGACTTATTTGGACATACTTTGAAATAGACTGAGATTGAGGAGACTGGGGGAATCGGAACGAGCCAAATGTCAGTAGGTTGGTCTTTCGGACCGTTGGAAGCCATATCTCAAGAACTACTAAACGGAGTTTGACCAAACTTCATAGAAACATTACCTAAGTTAGTGGCCGGCTTTCCGTGCCATCATATTTGCTCGACCACAAAAGGTCAAGCTTACCGGAGTAATTTTGTTGCTAAACATGTTTTGCTCAATATCTCAAAAACGACAAAGGCGATTTTGTTAAGTTTGGATGTACAGGTACTTCAAATCATGGGCCAATTCTTCTGTAGCAATCCGGCTGTGGGTCAGTCGGTTAGTCCGTCGATCCGAATTTCACTTGTTTTGTCCGATTTTGATCATTTGTTGCTTGCAGGCAGTTCAGTGAGCGGCCTATACTTCTATGTTTTCCTTTTGCTTCGTTATTTATTAATGGCACTTTGTGAGAAACTATCGCATGTCAGCTACAAATAAATATGAGGGTTAGTACCTGAACGTTACTGATGAAAGCACACTAAGAATAAAAACAAGAAGCAGAGAGCAAGAGAGAGAGAGAGAGAGAGAGAGAGAGAGAGAGAGAGAGAGAGAGAGAGAGAGAGAGGGGGGGGAGAAAGACATAGAGACAGAGATAACTGAATAAAGAAGAAGAAGAAGAAGAAGGGTAGCACTTATTTAAGCTTTGCTTTTGTGTGCCCTTTATGTTTTTCCATGCTTTGTCTACTTGTTTCGTGAATAATAAAATTATGTTTAAACCAAGAAGAAGAAGAAGAAGAAGAAGAAGAGGAAGAAGAAGAAGAAGAAGAAGAAGAAGAAGAAGAAGAAGAAGAAGAAGAAGAAGAAGACATATAATCCATATAACAATATATAAACAGCATCGGTGTTCAACACAACTGACCACTTGAAAGGGGATTATGGTACGGGTATTAAAGTGTACCATCACCACAAAGAGGGAACACAACGATTTTGTCATGCAAACTGATTTAATTCAGTCTTGAAAAATTGCCCCTTCAACGCTATCCTCATGGTTCCATTGCTGGAAATAATAAGTATTAGTTACTTGAACATTGTTAGGTCTCGTTACACATTCTACGGGGTACACGTAAACATCTTAACCCAATGAAGGATTTTTTTCACCCCGAACATCAGATTTTATCTAGATCTTCTACATCCCTTCAGACGTTTTTCTTGATAACATTTTTCGAGGTGCCAGATTTATTTTGGCTTAGTGTAAAACATCAACGTCAGGAAACAAAAGGAAAGGAATACATACTGTCCACGCGTGCCATGCTGACAGAAACAACGAATAGAAACGGCCTCGTTCAATTCTTTAGAATATATTGTACATCAAAGAAGCGAAACAACAACTGGGTAACACGCAAACAGAACGCTCCGTAGAATTTTCTCTAGAATACAAATATCTTTTCTTGTCAATTGAACCTAACAAGTGTCTTCACTAACATAACTTTAACATGTGATAGACTGACAATGCATTCTAGCATTCCTCCGTTTAATTCATGAATAACCAGCCTCTTGTTAATTCCACGCATGCAAGTTAATTTGACATACACTCCCCGGATCTATGGTTGTGTATGCTTCTGCGTTATCTCAGTATCCGAAACATATTATGGGACTATTGTTCATTAAATTAGAGTTATTCGTTATCTGCAACTAGATGTCAACAATGAAGCACTCCCCAAGACCTCTTTATTATCCTCGCGATGTCACGAGTCTCAAATGTGGGTGATGATGATGATACTCGGATGAATCTAAAGATGACAACGATCGGCGAAGACCATCGTGAGACTGGTACCATAATACTAATAATAATCTGGGGCGTTATTTCTTATTCTTGAACCTGATTTATTGGCGTCACAGAGAAAATCATGCTACAAAAAGACAATGCTTCTGATTCACAATTGTCTTTGTTCCAATGTGTATTCGAAACAATTTAATGATTCAAATTAATTTGGCAAACATGATCGACAACTTGTTTAAAAAATAAAAGTTAATGCTAATCTGTGAGTTTCTTCTTCTTCTTCTTCTTCTTTTTCTTCTTCTTCTTCCCATTCTTTTTAATCTTTAATAATAATAATAATAATACAGTATATTTGTATCGCGCGGTACCTCGCAAACGGTAAGGAAAGCGAGCTCGCCGCGCTTGACAACACACGTGCAATCACACACACACACACACACACACACACACACACACACACACACACGCACACAGAACACGTATACACTTATCAAATGGTTAAATAATTACAGTAAAACATGGCCATGTAAAACAACAGATAATATGAATACCAAGAACCGAGCCGGTGCCGCCACCATCCATGAACAGATGACGTGATTTGGTAAAAGATTACATAATATGGGGATAGAAGGGAGTGGGGGTGAAAATTATTGAGTTTGCATGTTAAAAAGGTGGGTCTTTAATTGGCGCTTGAAGGAAGAAAGTGATTGAGTAATAATTATTTGCGTCACCTACACTCAGCAAGATGCTCTTAATCTGATTTTTAAACAAAATCGTTATTTCACTTTGTGTAACGCTCGGAACAAATCACATGATGTCAACGCTTGGGTAAAGATGATCGTCAGCCGAGTACAGCAATGCCAATGCCATACCGTGGATGATAAAGCCAACCGGTTTACGTTCCATTAGCAGATCGCATGGATCGTCTTCTTTTTATTTGTATAAGTATTTGCGGACAAAATCATACTTCTGTAAAAGTAAAGGATAATGATAATCGGAGTCACATCTTCGTATTGTTTCACTATTAGCTGTCAATAATCGGACAATGAAAAAAATGCGAATAATTGGGGAAAGATTGGTCTACCGACTGATAAAGGCTAACAATAATTATGATCTGTCTTCTTTTGGTGTCATATTTACATCCCTTGACAAAATACTCTTAATCAATCTGATTCATATAAATAAAAGTTCAATATGAAGTCGTGTCATCTTACATGTGAACGTGGTAGTGTCGTCGGCCTCAACCGCATTTTTGATTAAATGTACAAAATGTAGGTCAACCGTACAATTGCTTGCTTTATCATCAACAGCAATTGTTTATTTTATCATCAACAGCAGGCTATACAAGCACGTGGAATAACAAGTGACTTGGAAGCAGATACTGTGCAGGTGGTTACGTCTAGATTGGCAATAACTTCCCATAGTGTAGTGTCGCAGGTTCCAGCTGCGCTGTGTGCTTTAAACGACATGGCAGCCGCTGACTGGCAGTAAGTAGGTTAACATAATACTAAAATCGCTATAGCTGATTGCATTAATTATAGTCATCTAGCCAGTAAACGTTATTATCAACCCTGACTTAGTAATCAGTAGTCAGTGTCGTCTTAAATGCCAAGGGGAGTTTCTATTGTGAAGTTACGTGAGACTCGGGTGATCTGGTCATAAACAAACCATTACAACACAAGCCAATTTAGCCTACGCTTTGAACTAATCTGTCATTGGGAAAAGGCGCTATATGAATACCCTTATTATTATTATTATTATTATTATTATTATTATTATTATTATTATTATTATTATTATTATTAATACTATTATTATTATTATTATTATTATTATTATTATTATTATTATTATTATTATTATTATTATTATTATTACCGTCATAGCCCGTGCAATTAACATGTCTGCAGTTAGTAAACTTAAAGCTAAGTACCATTGTTAATTTCTATGTTTACAGTTCTCTATTAAATTGTTAGATTTGATTCTATGTTTGTATGTTCAGGCTGCATGCTTGAGGATGAAGTGGTGCAAAATAACTTGTCCAGTGAAAACATTTCAAATAAATTATTGGACGTAAAAGAAAGTAAGAGCCAACAAAAGAAATAAATACACAAGAGCAACAAGAACAATGGGGTTGGGGATAGAGAGGCTTAAAAAAATGAAAGCAATAAAGAAAGAAAGAAAGAAGAGGTATAAAACAAACGAACAAATGAAACTAATTAGAGAGTGAACAGAATATTGGGACAAAAGAAATTAAACAAAAAAGAAATAACAAGAAAGAGAACGAAATTCAAAAACAAATCGAATGAAGGAAAAAAAAGAGAGATAGAATGAAAGAATGAAAGAAAACATGCATAAAAAGCCAGACACCTAGCAATTTAGCCAGACAGACACCTAGCAATTTATCAACTTCGCGAATGAAACAGTTACTGATGATTCGATTATTATAAATGCCCTTATTGAATTTGAAGACTTATTAGACTGCTTACAATCATTTGCATCAAACAAGACTGCAGATGGGATTGATGGAATGTCGTATCAATTATTGACGCATTTGCCTGTGAAATGGAAAAAAATTACTACATTCATTATGCCAACAGTGTTGGCAGAGTAGAACTCTCCATATTATCTGGAAGAAGTCGGTAGTTGTTCCAGTACAATAGCAAGGTAAATCTCGTTCCTCAATTCTTAATTATAGACCCACTGCATTCAACTCACATGTAGGAAAAGTATTTGAAAAAATAATTCAGAAGAGAGTAACATATTTTTTGTGAAAAGAACAACGTAATTCATTAAAAAAAAATCAAGCAGGATTTAGAAAAGGTCGATGCACAACTGATTACCTGGTAAAATTAAATAGACATATTTTAAAAAAAAACAATTTGCTCAAAGAAAAAGTACTTTTGCTGAATTTTTTTACATAAAAAACGCATATGACAGCGTGTGGCATGCAAGATTGTTATATAAATTAAAAAAAAATATTGGAATAAGTGGACATGTGTATAATTATATAAAAAATTATTTAAATGAGTAAAAAACGTTTATTCCGGGGGATGTGGATTATTACATCTCTTAGAAAACATATAAACAGAGAGTAAAACATATGTACAAAAAAATGTTTCAAGAAGAACTAAAAAACCTTAATTTATTTATGAAAAATAATGGTCTGGAACTGTCCTCTGGAAAAAACAACGTTTTAAATGCTTTTTAACAATGGTAGTAATCCTAAATGTGTACCTGTTTTGAAATTAAATGATGAGATTCTTATATACAAGAAACAAGTTAAATTTCTTGGGGTTCAGCTAACTTCTAAATTAAACTGGAAATTACATATTGAGCATTTAATAACACAAGAAAATCACTAAATTTATTAACAATTATTAGTGTACAAAACTGTGGTCAGGATACCAAATCCCTCTTACATTTATCAATATCAACAGTCCGTTCCAAGCTTGTTTATAGTTAGTATGTGTGCTTTTCAGCAAACAATACATGATTAAATTATTAAATAAATTACAAAGCACCGAAAGTAGAGCTATTAAAGTTTCTTTACGTGTTCCAGCTCATGCTAATACTTACCAAGAAGCTCGAATATTACCATTAAACCGTCATTTAGCTACTTCAAAATATGTGCTAAGATGTTTATCTGCCCCTAATTCAGTACAAGAAGACATTTTTATAGATGAAGACGACTATCCAAAAACAACAAATTTTTTAAATTATTTGCGGCCAATTAAAAACTACACTCGGTCCACCATAGATGGAAAGAGTACTGCTCTGACCACCACCACCAAACGGAGACACATCAGCTCTGGCATGTCCCCAAAACAGAAAAAAGAAAGAAATACTCCCAATTCTCCGAGAAGAAGTTGAGGCAGCAGTGCAATCACTAAAGAACGGGAAGTCAGCGGGAGTGGACAACAAGCAGAAAGAGAAGCGATGATTGACGCCCTCATCATTATCTGTAACAAGATCTGGCAGAGTGGGGAGTTGCCTATACCATGGACCCAGTCGCTTGTCATCACTCTTCCCAAAAAAGGGTAACCTTCAGGAGTGTGAAAATTACCGTACCATTAGCTTCATCAGCCACCGTAGCAAGGTCCTCCTGAAAATAATACTCAAAAGGTTGAAACCCCAAGCGGAACAAATCATAGCTGAAGAAAAAGCAGGATTCAGGGCGGGGTGAAGTACCACTGAACAGATTTTCAATCTCAGTATAATCTGCGATAAATATCTACAGCACCAACAACATCTATATCATGTGTTTGTAGACCTCAAAAAAGCATTTGACCAAGTCTGGCATGTAGCTCTGTGGGCAACCATGAGAGTATACAACATCAGCCCTAAAATTATTGAAGTCATCAAAAGCCTGTATGCGAGGCTAGCAGTGCAGTCCTCCACAACAGCGCCACCCCTTGGGGTCATGAGCAATCTTGCCACTGTAGATTGTTCTAACCTATAAAGGAAAAAGTGAAAGCCCCAGTTGAAAACCTGTCTTTCCTTTATAGGCATGACCGATTCACTGCGGCAACAGTACCCCCGTTGGGAGTGCCGGGGGTTTCAGTATAAATAGTATCCCCACTTTCTGGAAATTTAGTGCTTTAAATTCCCACTGTCACTGTCGTTCTCATTTGCTCTTTCTCATTCCTGCTCTGTTCTATCACTCTGCTATACTATCTTCTTCTTCGCTAGATCAATGACCTACCTTTTTTCTTGAAAACTCTTCCTGGACAAGACTCCTTGTTTGTGTATGAGGTCTGTTGGATCAGCTTGGGAGTATTGGACGCTTTCTGCCGGGTGGTCACTGGGGCTTCCTATGATGTTATTATTTAGCAATATAGGCATTTTATATGTATGTGTTTTGTTGATAATTTATAATGATGTTTGTATTCTATTTTGTTTTTGTAACCGGGGGTTCGAGTAGTTGGGGTAAAGCCTCAGCCGTCCCCTGCGTGGGATGTCTTTATTGTAAAGTGACTGGCCGGTGGAGGGCATTCAGTTTTCCCACTAGGGTTGTTTCAGCAGATCTTTTATGCGGATCGGGGGTTGTCCGGTCCTGATTTGGCTCGGAAGAGTCCGCTGGACCTAAAGCAACAATCAATCAATCAATCAAAAAACAACAGCGCCACTGGGAACTGGTTCAGAAAAACAATCGGTGTGCGTCAAGGATGCCTACTCTCTCCAACACTCTTCAACATCTTCCTAGAGCGCATCACGTCAGATGCCATTGCAGGTCACGAAGGCACAATCAGCATAGGGGGAAGGAAGGGGGGTAGAGCAATGTCCAACCTCCGTTTTGCGGATGACATTAATAAATTGGCTGGAGAGGAACAGAGAAGACCAAAATGATGACCAACAACTCCAATGGCATCAACACAAACATCAAAGTCCAAGGCCAACCCCTCAACACAGTGCATAGCTTCAAATATTTAGGAGCCATTGTATCAGACAATGGGTCCCGACAGGAAGTCCTCTCCAGGATCGCACAAACAACTGCGGCCTGCAAGGTTGAAGCCCATTTGGAAAGAGAGGACCTGAGTCTACACTCCAAGGTAAGACTGCTGCGCTCCCTTGTCATCTCAATCTTCCAATACGCTTGCGAAACATGCACCCTCACAGCAGATCTACAAAGAAGAATACAAAGCATGGAGATGAGATGCTACAGAAGACTTCTGGGCATTTCCTATAACCAGCACACCACCAACAACGATGTTAGCCAAAGAGGGAGGACTAAGATAATTAAATTCTATTTTTGTCAACAATTTGAGTATGTGTTATCATGAAATGTATTCTTTATTAGAAAAGGTATTATATCAGGATACTAGCATCAACACGGTTACTATACCAAACTGTTCACGACATTTGTCAAAATTAATATACAAGTTAAGAATGAACGTATAAATTACTAAATATTCTGCAGATATTCAGTGGTACTGTATGTGTTGCGCAAATATATCGGTTTACCATATTTTATTTGAATGTCCACTTTTAATTAAATGAAAGTGTTTGAAACCAAGGGCATCATTTGACTGAATATGGACATTCTATTGATGATGTATTACACCGTTCACAGATAAAAGCAGTTGTGAAAATTATTGCAATGATGCCTATTCGTAGACATTTATAGTTTGGTGGTAAATCCCTCTGCTCCTTTCATTCCATTTTGTAATAAGATTTCTTAATTGTGAATTGATTGATATTGTTGTTGTTATTAACTAATGTCTAATATCACTTGAATGTGTAAATAGACAATACATGAAATATTGATTAATGATTCAATTAGCTCCATAAACATTATCAGGAATGGGTTAACCAAAACTGCGCTGCACAAAACGTTAAAGTGCGTTCGCCCTCCTCCACACTCCCCACTCCGACATACCATCAACTTCCGCCTCACCCCCACCCCCCTCCACCCCTACTCCTCATCTCCCTCCCCGGAGCAAGGCGGCAGTTGGCTACTATATTGTGACGAGCACGCTTGAGAGTGACTTGGCAAAAACAAATGCAATACAAACTGGTCATGCTGAATGTCTGATACAATTAGTTTATGGATGACACGACCATAATTATTTAACAAACAAACTGATACTTGTATTTTGTTTGTTCTCGCTGGGGGGGGAGGGGGGAAGGGGGGGGGAGAGTACTCAATACAACAAAACAAACACGCCCATATCAACAGTAACGAACTATAGCACTTCGGGCTGAATCCATGTGGTGAAAACTAAAACAACTTGTTTACGAGCAACAGTAGAAGTTGAAATATGAACTAATGATAATGGTGCTTAAAAATATTTATTTAAAAAAAAACAACACCCTTACTAGATTTACTAGCACTTTCGACCTGGGCTTACCACTACCACACTTGTCAAAATAGCAATATGTTTACGATCACCCCCAGTTATAGAACTCATTTATCTTAATCATCTCAAAAACATCTTCGTAGGGTTTGTAGGATAAAGTTGTTGACAATGTCGTTTGAGCACGAAGATATCATATCAGCCCCTTTTATAACATCGTAGGAGCATTTTGTTTCCACACAATAGTGCATGTTGAAATGCTGATGTTGGAAAACAAAACACTTACCGGATTCATCGGGATACCAAAACATGATTGAGAATGGCTTATAAACAACTACATAAATTATTACAGGTTCGGTCACAAAGCTACTACCATTAAACAAGGTACAGTGTACAAGACAGTCACATACGACTACTATACCATCAATTTAAAATTACATCAATTACATGCATTGACACTTAACTAACTGTATTTGCACATTTACGAATAAAGACAAGGTAATAAAGTAAGATAAAATGATCGCATGACCAACTTAATAGTGCTTATCTATTGTTTTCACTCAGATACGACCTAGCGCTAACCTGTCGTTTCGCATATGAAAATGGACAAACCATCAGTTGGGTAGACGTTGGTATAGCCGAAACTGATAACTCGATGACCGACATGATGCACGAGTAAATCTTATGATTTAATTCAGGGAATAGTCTAAACTGATTACAGTGATGGAGATCACGTACAATCGTACGTGTTTCACGTACCGAGTTGGGAAATCACGTAACGAAAATGTAATGAAAGGGTATAAACACGCACAAAGTCAGTGCCAAAGGGGTATGAAAACGTAAAGCTAAGTTGCTGGGAGGTATCATCAGGTACAACTATTTCGGTCGTGCGTACAGCTTTCGCTCGATTTGGATCGTGTGCCTGTGCGTCCTGCGCGACCGCCTACCACCCTCTCTCCCCCTCCTATTCATTCTGTCGCTTCCGAGAAACAGCCAATCATATGCACGATAATATTCACTATTTTTCTCGACGCTTTTGATTGGCTATATAAGACTGACAACAACCCAACATTAAACATGTGTTGTCCCCTATACGCTCTGTGTCCGGGGACGTTAATTTACCAAAGAAAAGAAAGAAGAACATTAAATATGACCGACAAGCAGCGATCTGAGGGGGAGCCGAAGAAAAGGAAAAATAAAGCTGACAAAACTAATTGCTCAAAAAAATTAAAACAAGATGAAGGAAAAGAAAAACAAACTTTTTTGTCAGCCTTTGGCTTTGAGTACTCGGTAAGAGAAGAAAAAGGTGAGCCGCAACTGGGCCCGGCTGAAGAAACTCAAACTGATGAAAAGACTTTCCACGCAAAGTGTTTATTACGTATGTTGGTGTACCCCCTAAAAAACTGAAAGGAGGTATAAAAAAAAAACTTATATTTGCAATGAGGATATGAAAACCCCCACATGTTTTGGTTGAGGGTATAAATACCCCTAGCTTAAAAAACTTTCTCCATCACTGTGATTAGTATACAGCCAAGGAGAAACGTAAAGCAGCAAGGCACATTCGGTTTGCTCGCCCATCGTAGGACGAACGGTAGTATACCGATTCTTTCATTGTACGGTTTGACGCTTCCAAACTCTGAGATCGGCTCAGCGGCACATTAAGGAAGCGTGTCATTGTGTCCAAAGGACAGGCGACAGCGTTAATTAAACACATTCAAGCAGCCGGTCGGGTTGCTTTATGGTCCAAAGAATTTGACAAGGCGCAGGGTGCAGCAAGTTAGTTAGTTATTCATTACTTACAGGGTCCAGCGGACTGCAAAGAGCCGAATCAGGACCACAAAATCAAGACTACAACTTGGTTGAAAGAGGAGTCACTCCTTATCCGTATAAAAGATCTGCTGAAACAACTCTAGTGGTAACACTGAAGGCACTCCACCAGACGTCACTTTACAATAAAGGCATCCCACGCAGGGGACGCTGAGGCTATACTCTAATTTATCGAACCCCCTTTTACAAAAACAGAATGGAATATAAACATCATTATAAAATATCAACAAAACACATACATATACAATGCCTACATTGCTAAATAATAATATCATAGGAAGCCCTAGTGACCATTGGGCAGGAAACGTCCAATATTCCCAGGAGACCTCATACACAAATGAGGAGTTTTGGAACAGTTTTCAAGAAAAAAGGTAGGTGACTAGTCTAGCGAAGAAGATAATATAATAGATAGAACAGAGTATGCATGAAAACGGAAAAAGGAGAAAGACAAAGGGAATTTAAAGCACTAAATTTCCAGAAAGTGGGAATACTATTTATACTTAAACCCCCGGCACCCCCACAGGGGAGCATGGTGCAGCAAGTTGGCGTCTTTAGCTAAATACCGATTTATGGGCGAGGAGGCGAGGGGAGAGGGAGGGAAGAATCAGCGCCTTAAGCAGCTCTTTGAGTGTAAAAGCGTGTTATATAACAACCCGGACTTTGTTATTGCTACGTTTCATCGTCCTCGATATTAGTCCAGTATGACGATATAGTCTGCAGCAACTGCATGTGCGCTTTGTTCGATCATGGGTTCAGGATCTAGTCCACGATGCACCATAAGCAACTCCTTGAGCTGTAAGCACCATATAAGAATGAACCAGTATAGTATGTAAAGCCTACAGACGCAGGAAAATAAGCTATGTAATTGAGTTATGACAATAAGTTTATAGGCGAATTAATCTGGGTTTGCTACATAGTGTAACTGTTTTATTTATTAATAAATCATTTATGCTAAATCTAAAATAAATCGGCCATATACAACTTTTAGTATAGTGTAAGTGTGCACGAAAAAAAACCACGTAAATCATTAAATCAACGATCTGTTTTCAAAGATGCAGAGACATAAATAAGTGCAATGTCCCCATCAGTGTAAGGGCGAATTATACAAATGAAAATATACTGGCTAGTACTAGCAGCAGTATGCAAAGATTTTAGTTATAGGTAAGATTTTGCTTGCCTGAATTAGTCTAACTGCTGAACACTGCAAATGTACACGAGTAAATCATGTGATTAAATTAGTGATTAGTATGCAGAGACGCATGAGCATTACCATTAAGGTGTACTACCATGTCTCTGCATTAGTTGAAATCTGTGGACAGTGCTTTCGCTGCTTCCGAATGTCCTTGCTGTCAATGAAGGGCACTGTGTTTTGTGTTCAGTGTTTTGTAATGAAAGCCGTGCGTGGACAACGTCACAAGTTAGTACTCCATCAACATTGCAATCCACAATCAGTTAGTTATCCACCACTCCCACCCTTCACAAAAACAAAAATATTGTGTTGGGTTCTGCTTTGCTGTTTTGTTCTGTTAAGATTAGTAGTCATTGTAATCCGTACCTGTTGGTCCAAGTTGCAGCATCTCTATCTTATCCACAATCAAAAACGAACCTATCCCTCCAACTCTGGGGGCGTCTAACCTTAAGTTACTGCGACATGGTCTGACCCGAGATTGTGATCTTCCGCCTTAAAATGTGTACTTACCACTGGGGTTGTCTAACCTTAAGTTACTGTGATATCACCCGAGATAGTACTCTTCCTACTCAACACTTCACACTGGGGCGGCTAACCTCAAGTTACTGTGACATGACGCGAGATAATGATCTTCCTCCTTAAAGGGTTTAACTTAAAGCTGATGAATCAAGCTGAAGGAGTAATACAAAAACTGACGGAGAATGCGACCATCAGCCGTATGATGATGATGCTATACCCCCTTCCGTTCACCACCTACTCCCATAGCGGTCAGTAACCCTACCAAAAGATTGTGATAGTTATGGAAATAAAGAGACGGAAGCAAAAAAGGAATTCGTAGAAAAAGAGGAAATTGAAAGGCATGCAACCAACCAACAAGAATTGCCTTTATTGTAAAGTGGACAGCTGGTGGAGTGCCTTCAATGTTACCGCTAGAGTTGTTTGTAGATTATAGTCACACGACACTTTCGCATATAGGTGACTACTGGACCGATTTATACTGACACCAGCGGGCCAGTTGTTGGTAAAGGGGAAAATAATATGATCACACGTTGACCAATCCGGGATTCGAACCAGCGACCTTTCGGTTACTAGCAAGACGCTCTTACCAACTGAGCTACCCGGCCCCTCCGCTAGAGTTGTTTCCGCAGATCTTTTATACGGATGAGGAGTGTCCTCGTTCAACCAAGTTGTGGTCCTGATTCGGCTCTTCGCAGTCCGCTGGACCGTATAAACAACGACTAACTAACTATAGTTCAAGGTCAAGGTCACTTCAAAGTACCTATACAAACCGACTTTGGACAGCTCAAGTGACCTTGATCTTGGAGTGAGGTTGACCAAACGTGCATAGTAAGTGTATCTCGTTGATATCTATCATGCATCAAAGAATCATAAGTTCAATATTAATAACTTCGACAAATAAAAGTAAAAATTTATGAATTTTTTTCTTTTTATTAAACTAATAATTGATGACTAAGTGACCTTGACCTTAAACTAAAGTCATTCATTCACTGATCATTTATGAGGTCTCATAGGTTATCAAGTTTGATTGTGATAGTTTTTGCACCGACAGACGGCGGTCAGCGGACGGCGGCCAGACAGACAGACAGACGGACGGACGGACATATTTTTTCTATATCATTTTTGAACTATTTAAGACTCACCTCGCACAAATCTGGATTCTTTTTTGGTGGGTGGGGAGTTTGGGGAGTGGGGTGGTGGGAGGGGGAATGAGTACATAGACTCACATTGCTATGCATGCGAGTAGAAAAAAAAAAGTGACTCACATTTTACCCAAAGATCAGCCATAGCAGACGATCCGAAAGAGTCAAACTGAATCTCCATCACTGAATTCAGCAGTCACGTTTTAATAATACACTTTTACACAGCGTAACAAACCGGTTTCTGAATTACTCGTAATTACTATTAATTAGCAACGTAATTATTTTGAATAAGAAATCATGTTTATTTTGTGCTAAACACGAGCGATTTTATAGAATAAATAGCTGGTCATTTGAATTCAACCACTATTGCTAATCTTGTTAAGGCAGAAACAATAGTGTATCTGGCAGTCCATGTAGTGCTTTTGTAGGCGACGATCATTTTCTCTGGGTTGGTGAACCACTACCACTAATATGAGATTTTCACCTCCGTTGTTCCCTTTGAAGGTAACCATTTTTTATAAATTATCTTGGAGATATTGTCGCTGATCGTGAAGATCATGAGTGGTAGCCTTAATGAATTTCAATTTATATTAATTGTGATGTTTATATATATTGTTGACTGGTTTATTTAGCATGATATTGCTATTGTAATGGGGCTGTTGACTGTGTATAGCCACAGACGGACAGACTTATATAATGGGAGATTGAGGAAAGCAAAAGACTTGTCAACAAAGTGATCGTTGTTGTTTATTATGAAGGGACTCCTCGCTGGTGTAGAATGGCGGATGCTCGGACTGTGCCTGACAACTTTCAGTGAGGTGCCTCAAGGAACTTGGCAAGATCCAACGAAGATGACTTCCTCGTTTAAGTTCTAAGTATTGTCCACTCCCTTATTTTGTCTGTGTCTGTCCACCTTCATTTGTTTGTAACATATTTTATAAGCTCCAAATATTTATTTGTAGTTATGATCGAGTGTGCTTTGGCAAAGTAATTGTGACGTAAGCATAAAGTTTTCAATATTTATATTATAGAATCATAGGGGGTAGTTAAAGAGAAAGGGTTGGTTGGGAGGTCGTAATTTGAATTTTTTTTGTGTACTTGAAATATTACTGCTGCCCATATCATCAGTCTGAACAGTGGATGTTTGAGAGAATAAATGAAATAGTAGTTACTTTCTAGTTTTGTTACGTTATTCACATATTGTATTATGTGTTCATCCGTTGTTTTCATTCTCGTCTTCTGCTGTTTTTCGGGAGAAGTCTGTTGCAGGTTTGTAAGATAGAATCTGTCTTCGGATATTAGTCCTATAATCATTGCTTTATAAAGTGCTAAATTTCAAACTATTAAATGCAAACCTGACACAAAGCCAAAGACTACTTTTTTTTTAAAAATTCGGTCGATTCCTAATAGTAATACTGATTTAAAGAAAACTGTATTTATGTTTCAATAAAAGTTCGCAGCACGATTGCATTTAAGCGGCAAGTCCACTTCAAACGAAACACCTTCACACAGACAGAGTGTACACTGTTCTTGATTCAGTGGATCCTAAACTATCGATTCCCACAAATCTCTCAAACTGAAAGTTTCAACGGAAGTTTGCAACACAGCTGTATTTCAGCGACAAAGAAACACATTTATAGAAGAATTTTAAAAAAGACACTGCTTTTAATTCTTTCCTAAAACTAATATAGGCAGCATAATATCTTCCAACACTTAATTACATAATGAACAGAAAACTTAAATGTAAAGCAAATATTATACTCCTTTGTGTGTTTACTCACTTTAAACCACAACTGAATGGTCGATGTCAAACAGAATGGTAGTACATTATATAGCTTTATTAATACAGATTCCCATGGATGCGAAAGAAATTCAGGTTACAACGATGTAGCAGGACGATCAAACTACACAACAGCAAAAGGCATTTGTTTCAGTCTGACAGAATAAAATATTGTTTGTTTCTTTAGATTTGGAAAAATGCTAACTCGAGACCTGGGGTATCGGAGAATAAAAAACAAGAAACATTACAGATTTCCAGTACTACGTCATCAGTATTGTTCGGTACAAAAAAAACTTTGTTTTAAAGCAAAAAATAAAAAAAAGTGTTTCCAGCATTTTATTAATGTTTCTATTGAAAACGTTGACAGCATCACGCAAAACTGATAGTGAATGTTCTAGCAATAGCTATCAATCTAGGCAGAGATAAAATCACTTTTATGCTGCTGCTTTATTCTTTTTTAAAATTTTATTTCGAACTTATTGCAATATCCTAATAGCAGTAACCAACTCGTGCACTTTAGAAACAATCACCGAACGCAAACAAATAAAAAATTGGAAACAAGTTTTGTAGAATAATTTTCATTAAACCACAATGTTTCGAGGTAAAACCATTTTTCTATTTATTAAAAAACGTATTTTTTGAAAAGCATATACAAAACAACGGACAGCAGAAAAAAAGCAAGGCTTTATATATTACACACAAATCCAAGAAGTGATAATAGCAGCTAACAAACATAAACACTGTCATGCTCCAATTCACGATAACACTGACGTAGGCGGTCAAACTGACCCACAAAGCTTTATGCCCACCGCCAGCATCAGCAAGTTCACAGCGCCTTGCGACTAGTACACAACCATTTTGCACTGTCAGACTTGATGGAAAAAGTGCGAAGAGAAACACGCACCTGACGATGCATACGTAACAATTGCGGACCGACTCGACTGAAGCGGGAGGGAGGAGGAGGGAAAGGAAGGTTTAGGGGAGGGGAAAGAACTGAGAGTGGGGTTGTGGGGGTGAGGGGAGGCGGGAAGCTAATGCAGAAAGAGGGCGGTGGGAATAGGAATATATAGGGACCGGGATATGGTGGCCTGGCCTTCGTGGAAAGGATGTAGCTCCATGGGATTAATATTGAGGGTCATGGAGGGGTTTACGGTTCCAGGGCCCCAAGATCACACATTCCAGCACTGCAGATACTTTTTTTGAAATTCACAGTGAGTGTTGCCTCACCGGGCCAAAAAAAAAAGTTTATGTCAAAACCTCTTTTAAAAGTACGGTTTTCATATAAATTTATAAACTCATCTGCTAATGTGCCTGTTAATAGCATCAAGGTTGATTCTAAAAATAGCACCACCGCGAAATCGTGTATAGTAGGCACAGTTATTCGTGTACATAACAATGAAGAGATGCCTAAAATTCCACTTTTGGGGGGCAGTTTGAGCAACGGTTATCCATCATATATCATCTTTGAATGTGACAACAATGCAATTTCCTTCATCAAATTTTCTTCATCAGAAGAAGAAGAAAAACTTCGGAACTGTTATTTAAAAAAAAAACACACACACTGTCATACAATTCCAAGCATGAAATGAAGCTCATAATCCAGTGGCCATTTTAGCCAAAAGTAATGGGAGAAGGAGGAGGGAAGTGATGGGGGGGGGGGGGGGGGGGGCAGACATTAAAGACATTTAAAAAAATGAATGGCCCAAAAAAGACTGCTCCATTAAACGGTACAAATGTGAATGCAACTAGAAGGGCAAAGCCTATATGACTCACATGCTCCTTATGGAACTTGCAAATTTAACATGAAAATAATTGCCCAGAAAACCAAATGCAAATGGAACTGTGGCATTAAAATGCAAAGTAATACCGACTTTGATCTTTCTATGCCCTTGATCTTCAGATGACCTTAACCTCCTGCTCCAAATACACTCATGTACTATCAAATAACGTACAGCAAAAGTTATATTGTACCAACAAAAAAAAACAAAACAAAAAAAAATGATGTTGGCATGACCTTGACCTTCGGTGATCTTGATCTTTAGTGACCTTGACTTACATTCTCATTTATGATCAAATAACTCAATGTTGTTGCATGCTATGGGTTAAATAGAGCCATTCCACTGTATGATGACCTATTTTTTGTATGTTTTTGCAAGGCCTAAAATGACCTTGACCATCAAGATCAACGCAAAAACGGAACATATATGAAAAGTCAATAAATAAATACAACAAGTTGAACTTTATATCTCTCATAGTGTAGGGTTAAGGTCACTTCAAAAGTACCTATACTATCTGACCTTGGATAACTCTAGTGACCTTGGAGTGAGCTTGACCACATGTGCATAGTATGTGCTTCTCATTGACATCTATCAAATATCAAAGAATCATATTAATCTTAGAAAAAAAGCTACAATTTGTGAAAAAATGTCATTTTTGGACTAACATTTGTTGACCCTGTGACCTTGATCTTGAAAAGTCATTCATTCACTGATCATTTATGAGGTCTCACAGCTATACGCCATTTTACCAAATTTGGTTGTGATAGCTGAAATGTGTTCTGAAATATTAATTCACTTGCACATCCAGACGACGGAGAAACGGACATTTTTTTTTGTTTTCAAATAGAATTTTTTTACAATTTAGGATTTATTTTGCGCGATTTGAAAAAATCTGGAAAAAAAATGTTGTGGGGGTTGAGTATATAAGACTAAAGCCTAGGTCTGACGACGAACGTTTTGATTGCAATAACAATGACAGTGAATGTTTCGAGTCATGATTTGAATGGGAAGATTGACGCTCTGAGTCATCAATAGTCACACTAAAACGTTTGATTTTGGTAAACATGCGCACAGTCACTGCGTATAAACAAAAGTACAAGAGTTGTTACCATTGCTGCGCCGATAGTCAAAATGTGTGAAAAGCAGCGACGAAGAATGTTTGCATTACACGGTAGCATATCATTTGTCAAGTTCAGAGAAAAAGACATCCTATAAACATTCAAGTGACTGTACCATCTCTATTACTTCACAAGTATCTTTCATACTCAATGTTCTTATCGGGCCGGTCTTGTAATTATTTGCCATTTTCTCAAGATCACTTGAACAAAGAAGCTCGTTTCATTGGTTCCCATGCTGAATGACTCGCAATCAGTTCGTCTAAATTAGGGCATGTTCTAAACGTGTAAAATCATCGTAAATCACGCTGCAAACTGATTTGACTGAGATGATTCGGTGATAGTCTCATGAAATCAGTGACTCAAGTCATGATTTTCCATATGATTGCAATCAAAACGTTCGTCGTCAGACCTAAGCTTTACATTGCTATGCATGTGAGTCAATAAAAGGCTGAGTAGTAGATAAAGAGCCTGCATAGTAAACCAAAAAACAAAAATCAAATCGGACATGTATTCTTTTTGAAATACTGCAAAAATACAAAAATGAAATCGCACCTACGGTCCGCCATGACCACAGGATGATTGGCCATGAGTTGAAGTACCTGTATGTCAAAAATAATTCAAATTGGTTAAGCCGTTTTTGAGATGTAACACAAAACATATTTAGCACAAAATTTGACCTCATCAACCTCGACCTTTGTGGTAAAACAAATACAATGGCACGGAGGGTGGCCCTAACCCAGGGAATGTTTTTATGAACTTTGGTCAAATCTGTTCATTGGTTCTTAAGATATGGCGTGCAACAGACTGACTGACCGACCGACTGACCCGATCGGCCAACCAACATTTTGCTCTTCAGATTCCTGACTATTACAAAGAATTACAAAACATTATCTAGAAATACAATAAAGTAGAATAGAATATCCCAATATATTTTTTGTACAAAAGCCAGAAAGGAAGAACATACAAATAAATATTACACTAAATGATCCACATTGTCTTTGGTTCAGTCAAGCATGCACACAAGTGCACGAAGGGATTAGCTATGCATTTCTATTACTCATCATGTTAAAAACTCAGAAACAAAATGGCAAGCCACCTGTAAAGCAAACTTCAAATGTATTTCTAGACACTTGCACCCGTAACTAAAAATCAGCATCGTGGCAAAGTACAATCATGCAGTATTGCCTTTAATGAAGCAAAATGTAAGCATGAAGTAATGAGCCACTATCTCCAAGCAAAACGATCAGCCACATTGGTTCAGACAATTTTCACATAATATGTAAAATGTTTTTACAACATAAAATACCTCAGCAATCTTGACCCTTGCTTTTTCGCACCAACACTCAGCCTTTTTTTGTCCTTGACCTTTGCGAAAGAGCAAAAGTCAAGGACGGAAAAGGCTGAGTGGTGGTTAAAGTATCTCTAAATGGTAAAAATACTCAGAATTGGTTTTGTCAAACTTAAAACAAAAAATTTACTAAGAACAAACATGTCAAATTCGGAGCGACAGACTGACCAACTGAATGGGTGGTCATGATTTGAAGTACTTGTTTTCCAAAATAAATAATAAAAAATCGGTTGAGCTCTTTTGAGATATTGAGCAAAACGTGTTTAGCAATACGGTAACTCCAACGACCTTGAACTTTGTGCCAGTGCAAATATAATGGCACAAGAGGCTGGTCACTAACCTAGGTAATTTTCTTATGAAGTTTGGTCAAAATCTGTTCAGTGGTCCTTGAGATAGGGTGTGTGACGAATGGACCAACCAATGCACTGACAGACGCACAGATAAATGGAAATTTGGTTCGTTCTGATTTCAAACTATTTCAAAGTATTTCCAGATATTCTATGTATTATATTTTATCTGTGAACAGTGCTACTAATATAAAAATAAAAAGATGAGATTAGTGAAAAAATGTGTGAAATAAAATGAATGTAGTTGTCCTGTAAAATATGAGATAGCAGTGTTACAGTAAAGGTCATGCTAAGACTATAAATTGTGCATCTTTCCATGCATGCATAATTATGGTAAAAGTGTATGCAACCACTGTCATGAACAGAGAGAGAAAAAGAGAATGTTGCGTCGGCTAAACATGCATGTGTACAGACTGATGCCTAATAGGTGTCAGAAAAAGTGAGTTGCAGAGTCACAGTATTATTAAAAGAGGGCCATGGTGGGACTATAAATTTCGCATCCTTCCATGCATGCATAATTATGGTAAATGTGGAACCACTGTCATAAAAAAACACACGCCTATGGTCAAAAGAATGTGACTTAATTTTTGTTTTCTTCTTTTAAATATGGGTTATATGCTAGCCAAGTGGCTAAACAATTGAAGAATAAGCAAACAGAGAGAGAAAGAGAGAATGTCGATTCGGCCAAAGACGGTAGAACAATAAGACAGGTAACTTGAGGCTTATGAGCGATCCCAGATATAGAGTACTGTCTCTTAGGGCGTAGACAAATAACAATCAACTTTCTCTCTCTCTCTCTGTATAAATATATGACCTCGTGGCGCAGTGGATTAGTCGCCGGTTTCCTATGCCGAAGGTCTTCGATTCCTGCAAGGGGCAAACGTATGTGACCCAGGTACGAGACTATTGAGATCACCGAATGTTTTCTCCGGGCACTCCGGTTTCCTCCCTCCCTTCAATAATGGTACTGGACGGAGTCAATATAAAATTTCAAAAATAAAAATTTGATTTTCTTTCCATCTTCCAATAGCGATCTACCTGCCTTTACACATTTGAGTGGTGGATGTGTATTTGTTGTGTGTGTGTGTGAGGGTGGATGAGACAGGCGAGCGTATTTTGGTACAGATCGCTGCGCTTTGAGTCTAATTGGTTTAAGGAAATGTGCGTATATAGCATCCAGTATATATATATATATATATATATATATATATATATATATATATATATATATATATATATATATAAAATTAGTATATCATCAACCCAGCTGCTTGCACCACACCACCACAAAGTCGTATGTTTGTCTTCTAATTTAAAGAAGAATAACACATAACATAAAACACTTTTAAAACGACAACATGTTATCCACTCAATTTGAATTGCCATAATGGCAATTCAAATTGAGTGGATAACATGTTGTCGTTTTAAAAGTGTTTTATGTTATATATATATATATATATATATATATATATATATATATATATATATATATATATATATATATATATATATATATATATATATATATATATATATATATATATATATATATATATATTAGAAATAAATAGAGATTATAGTATCAGACAAGAAAGATAGAAGAAACATAACGCTGCAAAGAACAGAAGAAACACACTGAAGAAACTAACAGTGCCAGGTTTGATTTTTTTTTTCAAATATGAACTTTATTTTATTTAATAGAAGACAAAAAAAAAGCCATTACAAAAATTAAAATTAACAGTAATAATAATAATAATAATAATAATAATAATAATAATAATAATAATAATAATAATAATAATAATAATATTAATAATAATAATAATAATTATTATTATTATTATTATTATTATTATTATTATTATTATTATTATTATTATTATTATTATTATCATCAAAAATCAACAGTTGTTAAATGCTACAGCATGCACGGTCACATGAATTTAATACTATAAAGACAATGTTCCTTGTATTCCTTAATGCACTTTTACATCTACACGCCAAGGGAAATAACCCAGTCCTTGTCCTCTGCTTCATTAGTATATGTATAGAAGGAGTGGCTGTCTTATTGTTCTACCGTCTTAGCTTCGGCTAAATTTGCCATCCACAGTTCATATCACTTAGGATGCCATCCTAGCCTTACATGATCTTGACACTCAGGCAGCGCAGTGCTCCTTTTTAAAATTTATTTTTTATATTATTTATTTATTTTATTGTCCTTATATCGCTCTTTTTTCAGCTCAAGAGCTGCTCAAGGCGATGGCTGATACAGGATCTAATTAAAACAAACAAACCCCCTACTCCTGCAGATAACAGTATAAAACCGAGGACTAGTCTGTCACTTATGCATTCCATCACACGGAAGCTTCTGAAGCTCATGTCCTAGACAGGTGAGTGACGCACCCAGCACGTACTAGGTCCTATCCCCGCTAAAAGTTGTTCAAGAAAGCTATGCTGTCTGGGGCGTAATAAATTTTGCACACATCAAGAAAGAAGCTGATCCTGCAAGAAGCCACACTGCATAGATGAGACTAGTCAATGCTTACAATCACCTGTCAGCTAAACTCAGCGGCTGGTCAAGAAAAAGACTGCGGGGGTTTTCTTGAAGTATTAAATCATCACATTGTCATTAATAAATGCACACACCCTCCCTGCCTGCCAGTTAAAAAGAAGAGAAGACTTCTTTCTTTTCATCACCCTGTAGGTAGGTAAGTAGATAGGTGGGCGTGCTTGATAGCTGCTGACACTTGTCAGAGGTAATTTTGGCGACTCTCAGCTAAGCTGTGTGTCGAGGGGCTAGAGTTGGATTTTTTTCCGGCCAGCACCTTCAGCAGCTCTTTAAGAACGTTTATTTATTTAAGAACAATCCATTAGTGTAACTGAACTGAACTGTTTTATCAGGATAGATTAACATCAACTCAGACAAGCACGCAACCATGCAGTGAGAAAGATTAATATAGGGATTAGAACAAAGACTTTATAGTGACAATTCTTTATGATGGAGATACATCTTATCAGAATAAAAAATGGTGTTTATTCACTGAATAATTTGTTGTCTTAAAAAAGGAGGTGGGGGGAGGGGGGAGGGGCTGCGTTTGAAGTACTGTTTTAACTCTATGCCTATTAATTTAAGTCTAAATGGCCAACCACACTTATAGGACATGGAAAAGCCATCATTATCACCATTGCCTTCATGACTAACAATACCATCATCATAACTATCACCAACATCATTACCCTAAATTTCCTTCAATAATACCCCTTGGGGTCATGAGCAATCTTGCCACTGTAGATTGTTCTAACCTATAAAGGGAAAAGTGAAAGCCCCAGTTGAAAACCTGTCTTGCCTTTGTAGGCATGACTGTTTCACTGCGGCGCGTACATAGCATCCTGTATTATTATTATTATTATTACTATCATCATTATCTTCCATTATCCTCACACATCGAAATAGAGAGAGAGAGAGAGAGAGAGAGAGAGAGAGAGAGAGAGAGAGACAGAGAGAGAGAGAGAGAGAGACAGAGAGATAGACAGAGACAAGCTGAGAAAAGAACGAACATTGAAGTATAACGTCTACACCCAACATTGATGATACAGCAGACAGGGATAACCATCCCAGGAAAGAAGGGTAGAGACCTAAATCAACACTGAATAATACTAATAATAATAATAATAATATAATAATAATAATAACAATATTAATAATAATAATAATAATTACTATTTATAAGGCGCCTACCCTTTAGATCTAGGCACACTAGATGGGTGACTATGAGGAGGATACACACACAAACAAACAGAAATAAATCTTGCACACCCAAACACACCCAAACACATTTACACTAATATTATCTACTTGTGCTGGCTACTGGTAATACTGCTGAAAGAGGAAAGTTTTGAGGTTGGACTTGAAAGCTGAGAGAGATGAATAATGCCTGATGTGAAAAGGAAGTGAGTTCCAGAGCCGAGATCTATAGACAGAAAAAAGATCGAAATCGTGAGTCTTGCCTTTAAAGCGACACCGACAAAGAAGCCTAGTCACTTCAAGAATGCAGAGATCAGGAAGGTTTGTAGAGAGATATTATTTCTGTAAGAGTCATGAGCTGATCCAGGGATTATACTGAAGCAGATGGATGCAATTTTATACCTTAACCTTTCTGAAACAGGAAGCCAGTGGCGTTTGTCTAACAATAAATATAGCAGTAGAATTTTGAACTTTTTGCAGTGGTTGAAGTGTAGCGTCAGAACATCCAGCAAAAAACAAGTTACAATAATCTAGTCTAGAAAGAAAACAGGAAACTGCTAGGGGTTTTGTTGCATCATCTGTGAGGAACTGCCTTTTTGAATTAATTCGTTTCATTCATATTGCTAAAGCCCTAGCTTAACTGGGCGAGACAACCCGAACCTTGTCTCGGCGAACCAAAGGTCAAAAATGCGGTTTTATTCTTAATTGGGTCTTCCCGAGACCAGCCGAGACGAGACAGGAGATCGGGCGTCACGGCGAGCTCTTTCGTTTCTGAACTGGGTCTATTTTTAGCTGCGTCGAAACTGACATACGGTGACAAAGTTACGTTAGCAACAATGGCGGCCTTCGATCGTGAATTGAAAACTGCAGAAGATTTTGGCGTTGTTCTAGCGCTGTATGTCCTAAGCGAGAACGAAGAGGCAGCAGAAAGAGAAAGAAAGCAAAAGGCAACAATGCCCTATGTGTTGCAAAGGCACCAGCAAGGTGCATTTCATGCACTGGTGCAAGAGTTGGCTGAACAGCTCAGTGGCTATTCAATGATTTATAATTTTTACTGATTCAGTATTTTCACTGTTCTCTAGTCTAAATTAAGTTTGGATTTGGTGCACCTACTTCTTTTAAGTGTTGTAGTATTTCTTTAGATCAGTTGTCATTGACATTGATAGATTTTTCAGCAAATCAAAATAGTGTCTCGGGCAGGTTTGCTGCGCACGAACGGCAAGACAAAAGGCCGGCCCGCGACACGGCGAGACACGTCTCGATGTTCTCGCCGATCCCGTCTCGGATTGCTTGCCGAGCCTAGTTAAGGGCAAGGATGGTTCGGGTGTCTCGCCGAGACTGTCTCGGGTGTCTCGCCGAGACAAGGTTCGGGTTTGTCTCGGCCAGTTAAGCTAGGGCTTAAGTTGGACAGTGAAAATTGACACTTTTATCTTGCCCACCATGGGATTCGAAACTGAGTTATCAGTGTGCCAGGCGAACGCTCTACCACTGGAAAAAAGCTGAGAGACAGCCAGACCGAGAGAGACAAGCTGAAAGACTGCCAGACAGAGCGACAAGCTGAGAAATATCCAGACAGAGAGACACGCTGAGAAACAGCCAGAGACAAGCTGAGAGACATCAAGACAGAGAGACACAAATAAATACAGAAATATGAGCACAAAACACACTCACAAGCCAACAACAAAGTTATCCAATTTATGGTAGAGCTTAGTTAATACATTTTTGCAGCCAGACACAAACACAAGCCAACAAGTTACCTGATCTATCACGAAGTTTGGGTGATATTTTGATGGATGTAAGGTATTGGATGGCTTCCACGTTGTGAGACAAAACAGACAGATGCAGCAGACCGGAGCCATTCTCAAGCAGCTGGTCCACACCTGAAACAGTTTCAAAAAATGAGTATTTTTATTTTATTTAATTGTTCTTATATATAGCTTTTCCTGCTCAAGGCACTGGCCATTACAGGATCTAACTCCAGCATCCCGAGAGTAGTAGTTTGCAGAGTAAGATTCAAAGATATATATATATATATATATATATATATATATATATATATATATATATATATATATATATATATATATATATATATATATATATATATATATATATATATATATATATATATATATATATATAAACAGGGCAGAATAACTGGTGATCTAACATGAGTGACAGGAGATTGTTCGGCAAGTGGGGTGTTACATGACTGTTAATGGATTGAGATATTTTATTCAATATCCCTTATAATCTCTTTGTGTGTATGTGTACATGATCAGAGCCTATGGAATGGAAATAAGTGCAGAGAAGACCAAACTGATGACCAACAACACCAATGGCATCAACACTGACATCAAAGTCCAAGGCCAATCCCTCAACACAGTGCATACATAGCTTCAAATATTTAGGAGCCATTGTATCATACAATGGGTCCCGACAGGAAGTCCTCTCCAGGATCGCACAAACAACTGCTGCCCTCGCAAGCTTGAAGCCCATTTGGAAACACAGGACCATCAGTCTACATTCCAAAGTAAGATAGCTGCCCTCCCTTGTTATCTCCATCTTCCTATATGCTTGCGAAACATGGACCCTCACAGCAGATCTACAATGAAGAATACAAAGCATCAAGATGAGGTGCTACAGAAGACTTCTGGGCATGTCCTCCATATTACCAACGACGAAGTCCAACAGACCATCACACAAGCCATTGGACAACACGATGACCTTCTCACAGTGGTGAAAAAACTGAAACTCCGATGGTATGGCCACATCACCAGATCATCAGGCCTTGCAAAGACCATCCTTCAAGACATAGTGCAAGGAGGCAGAAGAAGAGGGAGACCGAAAAAGAGGTGGGAGGACAACATTCGAGAATGGACTGGTTTTACACTGAGCGAAGCCATGAGGGTTGCTGAGGACAGAGAAAGATTGAGTATGCTTGTTAAACGATCATCTGTGGTGTCCCTACGACCTCCGAGTTATGGAATAGGATAGGATAGGTACATGATATTTCAATACCATGGAAGTCTTTTCTCACAAACCAACAATTGGGAAGGCTGCTTCCACCAGTGGCCAGAGGAGACCTTACAATATCTGGATGATTTGCGGACATTTCTGATAAAATGTACATTAATATAAAAAATGAAGTTGAAGAAGAGATAAAAAAACAAAAAAAGACAACCACTGGTGGCAAATCGTTCCATTTCAATCTATTAGTAGCATAGCCGTTCGGTCGGTTAGTTCGTCAGTCAAACCATTATTCCTACTTTCACTTTTAAGTACAAAAGACTTTTTTTTTTGCATTTAACTAACTAAAGCCCATATGACTCACATGGAACTTGCAATATTTAACATTAAAATAACTGACCAGAAAAAAAAAAAGAAACAGTGGCATTAAAATGCAAATACCGACTTTGATCTTTCTAGGCTCTTGACCTTGAGATGACCTTGACCTCCGGTTCCAAATACGCTCATGGGCTATCAAATAGACTACAGCAAAAGTTGTATTATGCACACAAAAAAAAGACCTTGGGATGACCTTGATCTTCAGTGACCTTGACATGACCTTGACCTTCCCGTGACCTCTCATGCTCATGTATGATAAAAAAAAACAAAGTTGTTGCATACTATGAGTTAAATAGAGCCATTCCACTGTTTGACGACCTATTTTTTTGTATGTTTTTCAAAGCCTAAAATGACTTTGACCTTCAAGATCAATGCAAAAACGGAACATAAATATGAAAAATCAATCTATCATCTCTAAAATAAAACAAGTTTGGACTTTATATCTCTCATAGTTTAGGATCAAGGTCACTTCAAAGAACCTATGCTAAGTAACTGGACCTTGACCTTGGAGTGAGGTTGAACAAATGCACACAGTATGTGTTTTTCATTGAAATCTATCATGCATCAAAGAATTACAAGTTCAATATTAATAACTTGGAAAAAAAGTGAAAATTTGTATTTTTAAAAAAATTTAATTTTTTGACTAACATTTCTTGACTCAGTGACCTTGACTTTAAATTGAAGCCATTCATTAACTGATCATTTATGAGGTCTCATGACAATACACAATTTTACCAAGTTGGGTTGTGATAGTTCAAACAGGTTCTGAGATATTAATCCACTTGCACATTTTACATAGACAGATGCCGGATGGCAGCTGGACAGTGAACAGACAACCCTCCCTCCCCACCTTCCTTCCCCAAGTCCAAATTTTTTTTTTAAGTTTAATATTTGGACACTTTAGGACTCTTTTTGAACACATTTGCAAAAATCTGGACATTTTCGTTTTGGGGGTGAGTACATACATGTAGACTCAATGTAAATAAATAATGACTAGACTCATTTTTATAATTTTTACTATGAAGATTATACTTTTAACTACTGAATAAGCTTTTATGAACCTTTTTTGGGGTGCCACAGAAGCTCAGTTGATAGTGGTTTCCTATGCTAAAAGTCATGGGTTAGAACGTCGCAGGGGACACAGTTTTGTGACTTAGGTACAAGACTTTCAGGTCACTGGAGTTTTCTTTGGGTACTCCAGTTTCCTCCCTTCCTTCAATAATGGTATTGGATGCAGTCTGTCAAAAATTTCTAAATTTGATTTCCTTTCTGTCTTCTAATAGCGACATGCCTTTATACCACATGTTTGAGTGATGAATGTGTGTTGGCTGTGTATGTAGGAGTGTCAGTAACATGTCAGCATGTATGTTGGTTACAGATCACCTCGCTGGCTTTCAGCAATAATTATTTGTTTGAGTGTCTGAAAACACATTTGAATGCCTAGGTTTGCCATCTTGGCAATGATGCAGTTGTGATGGACAGTGTACTCTTACATGCATGTTTATTTATTTTTTTGCCTCACCAGCCACGTGTAACTAGTTTGGAAGATGACAGGTGACAGAGTGTCCGCCTCTTGACCACTACAGAACCCACGGCTCCACATCTTCGGTCCAAAACAATTAACCCCCAACTGAGCAGGCAGTATAGCAACCTTCCATAATTAGGATTGAAATGGCAAAGCTGTATAGACCTTTACATCTACAAGTTTTGCTGTGAAAAATTCAGTTCCTGTCCTGACATGCATCAGAATAGTACAACTCTTTTCACGTCTTTACAGTGATTGAAAGTTAAAAAATTATCCCCACTCCAATTCTAACCTAATGCTTCCTACCTTGCCATTCCATCACAACCAACAAATAAGACGGCAAGCTATTCAAATGTATTTCCAGACACTCACACACATAGCCCCAAACATAAACATTTTGAAAAGTGTTTATTGTCTTAGCGGTGTTGTGGCTCGTCTTTATCACAACGAAGAAAAGGGAAAAAAGAATGATAGGCCACTATCTGAACTATCTGCAAGAAACAAAAATTGCCAAAATCAGATCAGCCAATTTTTAGATATAGTGCAAAACACGGTATGAAAATGGTGAAGCTCAATGACCTTGACCTTTGAAAAAGTACAAATACAAATTAAATAACATGCTTTCCAGAAGATAAAATATCCATAAAGTAAAAAGTAAAAATTTTGGTTCAGTTATTTTTGTTAGATAAGGCAAACAGCGTGTTTTGAACAAAAAAGTTCAATTTGGAGCGACGGGTGGACTGACTGACTAAAGTACCAATAACCGGACTGCTACTAAAGGGTGGCCCAAGATTTGAAGTACTTTGTACCAAACAAAATGGCTTCAGTCATTTTTGAAATATTGAACAAAACGTGTTTAGAAGCTAAATGTATTCAATGCCCTTGATATTGCAGTAGAGCAAATATGGCACGGAAGGCAGACCTCTACCCTAGGTAATGTTGCTATAAAGTTGGGCCAAAATCCATGAAGTAATTCTTGAGATATGGCTTTCAACGGACCAACAGACCGACTGACATTCGACTCATTCTGATTCGCCCTGACTGTTTCCAGATAAGTCTGGCAATACAAAAATGGTTCAGCTTAGTTATAAACTCAAGCATGATTTTTAAACAACCTCAAGAATGATTTTAGACATACAAAAATTTCTTTACTATTATTGGCACACAGAAATTACTAAGCAACTGACTAACAAAAACAGACCCGAAAGGAAAATATAAGAATTTTGCAAGAAAAAACGATACAAAATATTGACAAGAGATAAAGTGTAATAGTGTGTATTTTGTGACATGATGTTGTCACCTAGTATATAGTACATTCATGTTGTGTATAGTGTGCTTTTTTGTTACTTGCAGTACATTTATATTTTTTGTTATTTTTTAAAGTGTCTTTATTATTGTGATGTTTTGTTTTGTTATGTGCCAATGTGTTGATAATTACGTATATTGTACATCGGCACTGATTCTGATTCCGTTGAAGTGCCAGTGAAATACAGTTGCCATTCAGCAGTTTAATATGCTACCAGTATTAAGTATTATGGAATATCTAAAGCAGCTGCAAATTTGAATTCATTTACTTGCAAACTTCACGTTTATAAACAGAAGATTCACATTTAATCATAATGTTCCAAGAACAACTCCATAGAAGCACATTTTTGGACAAAGGAATTTTGAAATTGCTCCAGGGAGCATGCAAAACCTTGTTTGGACAAGCGAATAGGCACCTAGCTATACTTTGGCATGCAGAGAGACTAAGACAGAAATGGCAAAACATTATTTGGTAGTGAAGGTTGCACCTTAATTTTGTGTCTTCTGATGTGCACCTTAAGCCATGCTCAGCAGTGCAAAGGAAAACTGTTACTCACGAACAAGGTCCAAATCAATGAGGCATTTGAGAAGACGCAAAGGGCCGCACACGATGGCCAGCCTGCAGAGATCAAGAACAGAGTAATCTCGCAGAACTGTGTGCTGGATGCCAGAATTTTGGAAATGCTGCTGCAAGTCTTTGGAATTTGGCCACAAGTCTGAAAACTCCACCTGTCAAAATTAAAAAAAGGAATATACAAACATTAAT
The DNA here is from genome assembly GCA_036898135.1 of Oncomelania hupensis. Classification (NCBI taxonomy): domain Eukaryota; kingdom Metazoa; phylum Mollusca; class Gastropoda; order Littorinimorpha; family Pomatiopsidae; genus Oncomelania; species Oncomelania hupensis. The sequence goes on from CM072512.1 coordinate 31,816,190, forward strand.
GAATTAAATATAGAAAATACAACCAAAAAAACACGTCCCATTCCTTCCTTGTGTGTGAAATCGTAAACCTTCCATTGGAAATGTGTTATAAGTTTTTATCCCAGAGACAGAAAAGTAACATTATCAACAAAAACTCAAAGTGGAATGACACGGATGAAACAGGAATAAAGGATGATACGTAGTTTTTGATAACCTTTTCTCCACAGCAGTATTATTGTCTTTGGACTACAAATTATTCTACATGTTATAATTAATTAATATATTCAGCTTATTAATCTGTTAAATGTAAAGACATTCAAGTTAATTAAAGAATGAAACCCAAACCCCACCACAACTAAAAATCCCAAGAAGTCATCAGAACTATCTGCAACAAATTTAGACAAAAATAACTGAAATTGCATGCTGCTATTGTGTGCCATAAACTAGGAATTGCAATAGCAAGGGGAGGTAAATACGCAAATAAATTACCGAACATGAAACATTTTTTTTTTTTTTTTTTTCGTACATGATTGATGGGTTCAATCCAGGGGCAGTAACTAACAGTAACACAACAATGTTTGTGTCAGAAGTCATTATGAGAGCATATTACCTCCCCATAAACTGTCTCCAGGCTACACCAGCCGTAATTACATGATTTGTTCACAAACACAATCGGAAAAATAAATTATGTAAATCAAAATGTACAGGAGTAATAATAGGTTCGAGAAAAAGTAAAAGCTGAATCCAAAAGTAAATGCTACATGGAACTGCGACAAGAATAAAATTATGACATTGCCAGAATGTAATACTCGTAAATGTTATTCAATCTACATCAATTATTTTTATTTCACCCTTTTAGAGCTAAATATTAAATAACAGAACTAAATATTAAATAACCGAATGTTTCCCAGCTTCACTAAAAAGAGTTCGACATTTCTGTTAAAAAGACAATATCCAAAAGTATTGCAGATTAACAACTGAAATGTTGTGAGCTCTAATAAAACAAGTTGCATCCACAATGATGATTATGCTATGATCTGTTTGTTTTTCTGCTAGTCCATATATCAACTTTTTTTTTCTAAATAAGAAAAAAAAAGTAATGTAATAATAATAATAATAATAAATTACTGATTTACTCCCAATTAAATAAAAACAAAATTTTAAAAATCCGACATGAAACTAAATTTTGTTTCTGTCCTCTAATAACCATCTCTTTAACTTTAATTCACATGTTTGAGTGATGTATATGTGTTTGTTGTTAATGTTAGAGTGTTTGTGTGACATGTGAGCCTGTTTGCTGGAAGCAGTTTGCTGCGTTTTGAGTCTGATTTAGTAGAAAGCATAATATTAATAATTTAGTATAGTAGACTTTAGCCTACATGCTTTTGGGCTGCCATAGTTGACTTTGGTCATTAGGACATAATTATATTGAAGCAAGTATTGTGCACCTTTGTCCATTCGTTTGATGCTAATGAAAACTGACAATGGTGTTCCACCAGCAATTCAACTAAAGTCTTCCTTGTTTAGCCATGTGCCTGCCCTTTGTGTGTACGCATGTGTTGGTGTGTTGGTGTGTGCATGTTGTTATTGGTATTGGTACATTATAAGCAAAATGCCAAATGTTCACTGTATTTTTGTGAATAAAGATTTCTTAACTTGACTTGATTTGACTATGGCAGCAAAACAGTAACATGGGACAATAGTGTGTACCTTCTTGTCACCAGGATGATAAGGATGAAAAGAAAGCGATGGAGTCCAGAAGATATTATGCAGGTCTTCATGGTTTTCTGTCTCCTCTGGCTTGGAAGGTGATGTCAGTGTGTCAATAAACTTATGAGTCTCCTGTAACAAAAATAAAAATAAAATTAAAAATTAATTAAAATAAAAATCAAAATACATACATACATACATAAAAAACATAAAACAATAAAATAAAATTAAGAATAAAAATCAAACAGTTTTACTTTAATCATCACCAAACACTGAAAATGTTTCATTCTAAAACGTCAAAACAATTTCATAAATAAAGACCAAACAAAGTATACATTGAATTTAATAGATGAATATAAATACATACACACAAAATCAAAATAAATACAATTTATTTTATTATAATAAAACATTAAAAGCATTCATCTTCAATGTTAAATGTTGAAACAATGGCACACATTAATAACTTAAAATTTTATAAGATAAAAAGCACGACAGACATATATAATAGCTTTTTATTATAAAATAACATTATTTTATGAAAACAAAACAAAAACATTTGATTCAGTGTCGAAACAAAAGTAAATGGAAAATGTACCATTCTTCTTCAATAAAATGATTTCTGTTGACTGAAGAATACCAAGGATTATGGCATCCTTTTATTTAAGATTTCCAGTCAACAAGTCATTACATTGCCCAGGGATGCAGCAGAATAAAACTCAATATAGAAAACAATGTCCTCTCTTCAGGAAATAAGGCAATCATTTATTTCCTCATTCTACATGTGACTTGATAATCCAAAATAACCTGTATGTCATGGAAACCATAAACCAGCCAGAGGCCCCAAATGTAACAAAGTTGCCAAAGTATAAAATGTGTGTTGTTGTTCTTGTTGTTTTTGCTGTGGTCCTCTGTTGCTTATTCTAACTTGTACTAGAAGAACGTGCCTCATATATAATGTTAAATGTCTTTAGAAAGTACATACAGAAGTACATCTTTGATCTTTTTTTATTTTTTTTTTCAAAATGACAGGGACAACAGGCATGTACAAATAACTCCACTAATGTTTTGGAGTTTTATATTTTTGTAAACTGCAATGTGTCGAGCTTGGGGAAGAAACAAAAAATTCAGAAGAGAACATTCTGTAGTTAGGGGTGATTTTGATAAATCAGGTCACATACGTCCATTGTCCACGATGATGAAGGAAATAAAACTTGACTAACTGCGTAGTAGTGTTCTGTTGTACTTTCAATTTTCTGTTTATGTAAACTATTATTAATAGGGACAGTGCGTCAGTCAGTCATTCCATCAGTCCTTCAATGCACACAAATAACTTGTATACCATTAATCCTTGCTTCGATCACAATGATATACGGTACATGCAAACCTCTTCTTTGTTACCAATTATCCGTAAAAATGATGGGTTCCAATTACAAACCGTTTGGCTGCCACCAGCTCAAATTCAAAATAGTAAGACAACCACTGGTAGTTAAGAATGGTAACGTACTCTTGAGCTTATCGCACACTGCCCAAACCGAGAGAGACACACCAGTGACACAACACATGGGGGCAGGTAGGGCGAGTAAGGGCATTTAACTGGTATTTCTCATATTGAAAAGGCCAAACGTTAATTCCACTAGCTGTAATACAGGGCTAACAAAATGTTTAAAGATAAAGTCAAGGGAAAATTAGAATTCACACTCAGTTGAACAAAATCTCTCTTAATGAGTCACTCCTTCATTGTATGGATCATGGGGTAATACAACAACATTAATAACAACAACAAAATCCAAACTCACCTGAGCTATAGATGGGTCAGGCCTTTAACGTACTGGGAGCAGTGTAACAAAAACAAAATCTAAATTCGCCCTAACAAAATGTGTATACATAGGTTGTTTCTGGAACATATGGGAGTGGTACAACACCTGAACTAAATCTTTAATTTCTATCTTTTATGAAAGGAGTGTTGTGCGGAAAGTCAGTTGCATTGTGCTGGGTAGCACTCATGTGTTTGCACACCACTTCCAGCTCCTGCCTTCTGGAAGGCGCTACCGAACACTAAGGGTCACAACTCTCAGAACGAAAAACAGTTTTATCCCAAAGGCTGTCTCATTACTTAATAAATGACACTGTGTGTGTGCGTGTGCGTGTGTGTGAGTGTTTGTATGTGTCCAAAATACAGTAAAACCTCCGTTTTAAGACCCTCTCTTAAACGATTTCCTCCAATATACGACCGGCAAAAAATTCACAGATGCTTTGTATTATATAAACGGCCTCTCTTAAACGACTACCTCTAAAACGTGACTTGCGACCTTCAAATAATTAAATTTTACGACCTAGCATCGAAAAAATTGAGATTCCAAAGCAATACTATATTTGTGCGCTTGAAGAAAACAGTTTCGTTCACAACTGTTAACAGCAGACGATGCATTAAAGCAACTTTGAAATACTCTAAGGAGCTGTCCAGAATTGCCCTGAGCAGGGGCCTGTCAGATAATGCCGACACCATGTCTGGTGTTCAAAGTGACATACTAAGAAAACATGCAAACAAACAGAAATAACCGCTTTCTTTTTTTAAAAACCAAACTATTCAATGAATTTCAATTTTGAAACTATTCTATTCATTGAATAAAAATAATTACAACAATATTAATGAGGTTATCTTATAAATAGTTATAACTCCAAACATGCACTCAGCACTAACATACACTTTTAACCAACTATCATACCAACATTGTTTTTTTTTATTTTGAAAATAATGAGGAACAGGAAGATATCAACTGTATTGGTTGTGAGACAGAGTTTAATCTATATTTCTGAAAGATGGTAGATGTTCCTTATACTTAATGGTATGTGTACTTTGGCACATGTATTTATTTTACTTAATTAATTTTCTAAATGTCTTTTTCGAAAATGTCCTACCTCCTTTTTAAGACCCCTCCAATTTAAGACCTCGTTTTAATGGCAATTTAAAAGTTGTAAAAACTGAGGTTTTACTGTAATTTCATTTAACATTTGCTGTCATTTAATGTTAGCATGCATAAGTGTAATTATATTAATGGGTGACAGTTTTATCCTCATTGGCATTATTATTGTTGTTGATATTATTATTGTGATGTGTATTCCTTGTCGATTTGTAATTGTACACCACAATGTAATTTCTTGTAAAAGATAATAAAGTTGTCTTATCTTATCTTAATGAATTAACATATGGGAGTGATTTAACAACAACAACAAATTGTCCTTATTTAGATGAGTTCTCTTGAACTTTTAGAGACAGGTGCAACAAAGAAAGGTAATATTCACCTAAAATTAATATCTACTGCTGGAATGGATGGGAGAGGTGTAACAACAACAACAAAAATTCATATATAGGTGAGTCATGCCCTTGAACATGTATATTGGAGAGGCATAACCAAAAACTTCATATTCACCTGGACTAAATCTCTATTGATGGGTCGACCCTTGAACGTATGGGAGTGGTACAGCTTGCAGCTACACTGCAGTTCCTCTAGGCTGTTCTGTCTTCCAGTCCAAGATGATGGGCCTATGGAAGAATGGAATGCTTTATGATTTTCCAAAGAATTGCCCCTGACCCTCTGTTGAGCTTGACCATTACCATCAAGTTTTGAGTGAGAGGTTAGTGGACTCTGAGCTTGACCATTTCTATCACTTTTGGAGGGAGAGGTTGGCGGACTCTGACGGAAGTCCAGTGATCTGGTTACCTGAGAAAAAGTTAAGAACATTCTGTGTAATGTTTGACTGAACAAATACAGAAATTAATTGAACCAGTAAGCCAGTTAGTTAGTAAATCAGTAGTCATGCAGTCAGGAAGTTAGATTGTTTGTCAATACAGGTCAACTGAACTACAAATTAAAAACAAAAACAAAAAACAATCAAACAAACTGACTGGATTAGCTCAAAAAGATCTGTAGGTGAATACACTAGGCAGCACTTATCAAATGGATGAGTTTTATTCTGAAGAGTAATAATACCTGTGATCTCATCCTTGCTGTGGCTTTCCGGTCCAGCATCCGCTGACGCATGTCAGGGCTGAGTATGTTGTGGTTGTAACTTCGTCGTGCGTCCCCCACACTATACTCTCCTTCAGGATACTGTTCCAATACTGGGGATGGCGCCTGCGAGGGCGATGACAGTATTCGTGGCTCTGGTGCCTGCTGTCGCTGCAGATTTGCGATGGAGCCAATGCTGGGACGGACTTGGTGTCGGCTTGATGGCTCAGGTAGAACCTGCACCGACTCCACAAACCTCGCTTTAATGCCATGCTGATCCGAGGTGGGGTGAACAATGACGGACTGGGTGAGGTCTGCCCTTCCATGATTTAAACTGCCAAGGCCACACACAGAATGACACAAGACTCTGTGGTTAGAAGTCTGCTTATTTGGCAATAAATGAGGTTGCCTGGTGTAGCAAGCCTGCTCATAGTGGTAAGAGGAGGTCAAGCGTTCATAGCGAGGGGCAGGAGATTGTCGCTCACACAGGGATAGAGTGGTCACACAATTAGCTTTAGGCACCGGTACATATGCATTTGGAGTATAAGAAAACATAATCGCTCACCACATTTTCTCTTTGAAAGCTGAAGATACCACTAAAACATTCCAGCTCTTGTTTCAGATCAACTCAATGTACCTTTGTTGATGTCAGAAAGCACTAAACCATTACTACACAAGACCTACTTCAGCCAACAAAAAACAATAACAGTGTCCTCCTTTCAAGGATAACAAATTGTTCATATTTCATTATAAAACCCAAACGGGTAAGCTTTGGCAATAACAAACAAATCATGTTTATATCACAGTTTTGATTATGAAACCATATTCATTGCCTCTAAAAACTCATATCATCTAATATGATAACAAAGACTAATCTGTACAAAATATTGCTGTAAATGGTAACATACATAAATACAGGGGAAAATTCTGACTGATAGGAATGTGCAGTAACTGGCATAAAAAACCTGGAGAAAATCTCAAGCTGGAAATTCACATACTGTGCAAAAATACTATGGTGTGAAAACATCATTGTAGACTGTGCACATTTAAAATTGTGCGCTTTCATGGCACGTGAAACGGGAACATTTTATGTACATTTGCTAGGATGCTGAATAAAGTTGATCAAGGTATAAAGGTTCAAATGTACAACAATCTATAAATCTGATGGTAAATTTTTTTAATCTGCTGATCACATATATATGGCTGTTTAAAGACCTTGCACAATTTTACACAAAAAATAACATTATTCGCATCTTATTATTTTACATCTTTGTTACATTACAATTTACATTGCAAACAAAATAAGAGCAATTGTAGAATGTATATCTTTGACTGTGTTTGAGACACTCGGCTCTTAAGAAATTTCAAGACATTGAGATAAGAATATAATAAAAATGACAGGTTCTTGAGATTATTGCTACACAATATTATTACAATATATAGTATAATAAACTGTTGACAACAACAACAGTGTTCTTTTATCTTGAATATCATGAGGGCATGAATGACCTGGTTGACAATGTACATGCAACAACAACAATTATTTACATTATTACTTCGTGCAGTTAGCAAGGAAAGCTGTGCAGTATCATTGTTTTCTGGGAATCTGATTTGCAGCAAAATCAATCTGGTTTCAATGAAACTTTCATGGTGCTGGAAATGGAATTATTTTACTTCTTACACTGAATCTGAGACTGATTTGTGCACTGCTGATTCTGCCATCATCTGGAAAAGAGAAAGACCATTACTGGTTACTGACACAAAAACTAATGTTAATGAAACATACAACTTATAATGTTCAATATTGTTCAAAATTAATAGTGAGAATAATTTTACATCATAGCTTCAGCTCTTCCGGACTATGAATCTGTTGTAGGACAACATGTGCTTGCACTCACTTGCTTTTCACTATTTAAAACAATATAAACACATAAAATTGGGTGTGGGGAGTAGGATAAATGAAAGTAAAACAGCATGGGGTATATAAATACACAACTTTTAAATAGTAGACAAGATCTGTTGAAGATCAGCTATGATTAGTTATTTTTAAGTCTAGTTTGCTAAAATAAAAAATACATAGCTTTGAAAAATTCAACTAGATTTGTTGAAGATCAGCTATGATTAGTTATTTTCAAGTCAAGTCTGCTAAAATTTAACTATTGCTTACTTTCAAGCCCCCCTTTTTTTTTTAACATACTGTGCACTGACTCTGTTGAAACAAAAATCAGCTATATTCAAAAATAGGATATGATGTTGCAAATGACCTCAGGTATCAAGCTTATCTGATCTATCCTCATTTTTGGTCAACAGGTTTCACTGTCCGGAAGACTTGCCAGTAATGTCACCTTGCCCACAGCAAGGTCTATCTCAACATTTGTCCATAATGAAGAGCATTCATGCTAACACAAAATCAAGGTTTAAGAGCCTAGTTCATAGTTTAACCAAGACAACTACAATGAAGAAGAACACTTGTAACACTTACTACTAATTAATATAGATATATGAACACCTCAGATAGAAAATCTAAAGTGCTTTTAAATTGTGCAGAATATATCAAATGCTTGAAATAGAAATGTTTAAGTGCCTCTAAATTGTGCTAAACCAAATGCACAGTCCTAAATCAAGTAATAAAGAAATGTCAAACCAGCTGTCAGTGTACTATAGACAAATAAGTGAAATAAAATATTGGCAACAATTATCAGCTAATATTGCGTTCAAACTTACACAAACTTATAGAATGCTCTGACACAATCAATAAAACCAAAATGATTAGCTATATATCGGATAAAACCAAAGACGTGATGCACCAATGACAAAAAAACACACTTATAAAGCAGATTTAGTACTAAAATTAGTAAAAGGTTCTGACCTTAATTACAAACTCTACAATAGCGAAAGACATATGTATATCAATTTATAATATGTATCACTCATCTTTAGATTTATGACAGCAAATTATTGAAGCTTTCTTTTTTCTGTTTAATTGTGACAGATTTGTTTTTTAAATTTCCATTCTTTTATAATTTTTTTGGGGGGTGGGTGTGGGAGAGTGGGAGGGAAAGTGTTTGTATTTTTCACATAATAATCATAAAAATGGCAAGAAAGAGGGGGAGAGAGAAAATACACTGCCGAGAAATACCATGAATTACTGTCTAGATATATTACTTTAATTCATATAAATTACCATGATATTTATACAGTTCCAATTCATTTGTTTTGACTTCATCAAAACAATTTTGTGAATTCTTGATCTCTTGACCTTTAGAAGTAGCATTTTAAGATGAATAATGGAAAGTGCCCTATTTAACTTTAATAACAATCCTTAATGAAATCATTCAAAAATATCTATCCAAGATAACAAGGTAATCAACATGACATAGACATTAAAAAAGTTATCTTTAATTCTTTCGTGGTAATCACAATATAAACTTAAGTGGCCATATATAATATATACACACACAGACTGAAAGTAGAAGTAGAGTTCAATGTAAAAAACATGTTATTGGCAGTTTGAGTTGGTTGACTATTGAATAGTGGTACCTCGCATAACAAACACAATTCGTTCCAGCAGTGCGTTCGTTATGCGAGGTGTTTGTTATAAATGCAAAACACAATTTCCCAAAGACTTCTATAGGAAATCGTGCAATCCGTTCCATGTCGCCACGAAAAATTAAAATTAATTAAATGAAGACAGGGCAGTGTGGAGGGGTGAAAACACTAGTAAAGACTGTAACCAAAGCAGGGTATGATGTTGGGTGTTGATGAGGTGAAATGGAAGTGGGATGAGGTGGACACACACACTTATGTACAGTTCACAAACACATAGGTTTCTTTTCCAGTCCAGTTTTTAGTTGTAAGAATCAGAGCGGAATTTTCCAGCTCCACCAGTAGGCGTAGACAGGGTGGGATAGTCTGTCCTTGAGTGGAAGAACTGGCCTATTGTTGAGTGGAAGGACCGGCCTGTTGTTGAGTGGAAGGACCGGTCGGTTCTTCAGCTCCAGCAAGTCTAAGGTTTTTGGCAGGCCCTAGCTTGCCTCTCCCTTTTCTTGAGTAGGGTCCTGAAGTGGGCCATGACCTTTTCATTGAATAAATCCACCACTCTGTTGAAGTTGGTTTGGCTGGGGTGCCACTGAATGGCAGTCTTCTGAACTTCTTCCCATTTTTCAATTTTTTCGTGGTGTACGTACAGTTCATTATGTGAAGCAAGTTCGTTCTGCGAGGCATGCGGGCCTTGCAGCGGCATTTGTTATGCGGATCGTTTGTTTTGCTAAGCGTTTGCTATGCGAGGTACCACTGTGTGTGTGTGTGTGTGTGTGTGTGTGTGTGTGTGTGTGTGTGTGTATATATATATATATATATATATATATATATATATATATATATATATATATATATATATATATATATATATATATATATATATATATATATATATATATATAAAAACACATTCGCATCAATTGGGCAATATTCAACCAACTCAATTCAATAGTCAACCAACTCAAACTGGCAACAACATGTTTTTTTACATTGAACTTAAGGACATCTACTATCAATGCTCAAGTCTTTGTGATAACTATAATACAGTGACACACCCTCAGGTCATGTCATGTAATGCTTCGTAAGACTATGAAGAAACAACAAAATGTTTAATGTACCTCTACAGTCACCCATATCTTTACAAACATCCGACCACACATAGTAACACACACTCTTCTTCTTCTTCTTAAGTGAGAACCTTGACCAGTATGTGTATAATGTCACATTCATGCACAATCAAACATGTACACAAATGTACGTGTATGCATAAACTCAAGCAGACATTATCCTATGCACACACACAAAAAAAACACAAAGAAAAAGAGTACTAATACAAAACACAGACCTGTATATAAATTATACAATAAGAATGACAAAGAGTGGTTCCTCACACCACACCAACATCAACTCATTTTGGGACAAACCAGAAAACTTATTACTGGAAAAGCCTCAACAACAGTCAACAGAATTAGTAAACGTCATCTTCATTGTAAGTAGTACTTCGCTGGGGCCAATCTTCTGAGTTGTACTTCACTGGAGCCAATCTTGGCTATTTTGCAAATAATTTGTGATACATACATGTACGGTTGTCAGCACATGTTTCCCATTATGCTAAATCCTCAAATAAACTTGTTATCATTAGTTTTAATAGTATGCAGCCTCACAGCCTAAACTCATGTGATGTTTCATTATATCTCATGTGCTCATTATATATCATCTTGACACACATACAGGTTACATGCATTTGCTACAGTTGACAGAAGCATTATATGGCTATGCTGGAGAGTCCTGAGATAAACAATGTTAACAACATCAAAATTAATAAAACAGCAGTACCAGTATGATAATTTTTTATTGTTCTTGTTTTTTTACAGCGCTTTTCCAGCTCAAGAGCTGCTCAAGGTGTTAGCTGATACAGGATCTAACTCAAGTGGCCCAAAGCATCTGCACTTGCTGACTTAGGTGCACAGCATAGCTCTCCGAACAACAGAGCACAACCATGTTTATTTATTTCTCTGCATGGAATGTATACTTTAACTTTGCAAGGGTATCTCAGTACTTACACAGAAGTCAAATGCAATTAAACTGTAACAACTTTATGCAAATTATGACACAGAGCAGTATTGACCGGTGAATGACTCCAATCCCTGATTTGCCTAAAGAATATATATTTTAGTTACAGGGTACAGGATTATTATGGTAGTGCTTCACTGTAAAATACTGCAACATACCTGTTGCTGTTGTTGCTGCTGCTGTTTTTCAGCTGTTGTTGATGTTGAACTATTTTATTCTTACACTGAATGTTATTTGGGCAAGGGGGATAAGCACTGTTAACTGCAAAAGCATCATGCACTTGACACAAATAAATACAATGAACAGGCAAAAGGTAGAGGTGTTAAGGACCTCCTTTTTATCAGGGCCAGCTTCAAGAGGGTGGCGCCAATTTCTCTCGCACTGTCTTATTTGCCCTGGTTCTCTTAGGTAAATTAAAATTGTTTGCCGGTCCTGTGCAAGAAGAATTTTTTTTTACATCCCACTGCCTTTCATATATCTTAATTATTCGCCATCAGTATGGTGTAGTGCAGGAGAAGTGCATACCAATAAACTAAACCCTGTGCACTGTAGAGCATGGAAGATTATCATTGATGGTCCCAGTCTTTCATAATTCGAAAAACTTTAGCAGCAAACCTAAAGTCCTTATACCATTAGTTTTCATTCTGCTTTGTGACCCTCTTGTTTATGATGCAAAATGGCCTGGCATGACCTTATTGAAGCAATCTATTAACTGCTGCGACAGAACATTACAGGTCCAACAATTAATACATCCTGCCTCAAACACAAATTGACCTGTTTAAGAATAATTTTGCATTCTCAGGACCTCTAATCTGAAACTTTCTTCCTTTAAAGATTAGATTGTGTACCACTCTCCCTTCATTCAAACAAACAATACATTGATTTTGTCAATATGCTAATTTAATTATTTTATATACATTTGATGCGCCTTTGAATGTATGTGTACCACCTGATTATTTAATATACATTGGGTTGTTTGTTATGTACATGTATTGTGTAAATTGCAAACACAAATATTGATTGTCATATAATCTTTTTTGTATGCTGCATAATAATTATTACTCTTAGAGTTATTTGTTTTGTCGTGTCATTATAGTTATTTGTCTTCTTGTTGGCATGTATGACTGAAATTGCATAATGTGAGTGTGAATGATACGAGGAATGATTGTAAAATTAGGTTCCCATCTAAAATCTGTATCCTTGTTGTGAATAAAATGTCTGAGTCTGGGTCTGAGTGTGGTTCTAAACAGAACAAGGTACCCTTTCACAGCTAGGTAACCTCAGGTAGATAACTAATTCTGTGCTGTTTCATTCTTTATGCCATTCAGTGGTTGCAGTGAAGTACTGACAAAACCCATCCAAGTCTGTAACCAGATAGTGATACAATGGTTCTTAGCATAGACTCCACAACAGTTCTACCATGTGCCCTAACCACTATGTATTGCACAAACCCCTAGCATAACAGTTTAACACTAATAATAAACATGCCTTTCTTCATTTAAAAAAAAAAGAAATGGAAAAATGAATATTAAATATTAATATTTCACAATGTTATTCTAACATGAATATGAATATGATAGCTTTATTATCTCACTGATAGGATGGACTGGACATGATTCTTCTCTTTCCAATAATATCCTGGGATCAATTCGATAACAGAGGGTGATCAGATAAGTGATATGATATTGGAGGAAGAGGGTGGGAAAGGGGGTTAGTCAAGATTTAAGGTGTGGCTGATCATCTGTTATGTTTAAAAAACAAAATTATCCATTAAAAAATACTAAAATTTGATTGTATTTCTTATAAAATAAATAAAATGATACATTTTTAGCACTAAGGTCCTTATACTGTTTTTGATAGTCAATTAAAATGGGACGCCAACACTGCGAACATCATAAAAAAAGGCCAACAAAGAATGTATCTTCTTCGTAAACTTAAAAGTTTCTCTGTTAGCTCTATTATTCTTAGCCGTTTTTATCAGTCTTTCATAGAAAGCTTGTTGTGTTTTTCATTTGTCTGCTGGTTTAACAGCCTTTCTGTACATGATAAGAACAGTCTGCACTCAATAGTAAATATATGTTCAAAAATAATTGGTGACAGGCAAAGAGACCTGAGTACTTTTTGTGATCAACAAACACTTAGGAGGGCTGTTTCGATTATTTCTATGCCACATCATGCGCTAGCTGAAGAATTTGTTTTGATGCAATCTGGGAGGAGGTATAAAATGCCACAGTGCAAGACCAATCGGTATTTAAAATCGTTTGTGCCTCATGCAATACAGTTGATGAACAAGAGTAAGAACAATTAATGCATAAAACTAAAAGTAAAAACAATTAGCCTGATAATAACTAATCTTAGCTGCTTTTTCCTTTAATGAATCTTCTACCTCCTTATTTTTATGCCTGTGTCTGTGGTGAGTGCTGCTGGTGATGTAGTGTTGGGTAAATGTCTATGAACTGGAGGTATGTGTGTGCATGGGCAGTGTGTATGTGTGGATGGTGTCGGGGGGATGCCGTTGTGTTTTTTGTGCAAGTTGTTTTGTGCACGTTGTTATTGTTTGTAGACATCCTCATGTATATCAGAATGTGTTTTTTTTTTTTTTTTTTTTTTTTTTTAAATATATAATTAGAGAGCACTCATACTCCCATTGTAATTGCCAAATCTGGATAAATAAAGTTGTTTGAATTGAATTGAATTGAATTGAATACCATCAGTTTTCATTCTATTTTGTGACCCTATGGTACAAAATGGCCTGGCATGACCTTATTGAAGCAATCTATTAACTGCTGGGACAGAAAAAAGAGGTGCGAGGACAACATTCGAGAATGGACTGGTTTGACACTGAGTGAAACAATCAGGGTTGCTGAGGACAGGGAAAGATGGAGTACACTGGTTAAACGATCATCTGTGGTGCCCCTACAACCTCCGAGTTACCAGTGCAGTCCTCCACAACATCACCATCGGAAACTGGTTCAGAACAACAATCGGTGTGTGTCAGGGATGCCTACTCTTTCCAACACTCTTCAACATCTTCCTAGAGCGCATCATGTCAGATGCCCTTGCAGATCACGAAGGCACAGTCAGCATAGGGGGGAAGAGCAATCTCCAACCTTCGATTTGCGGATGACATTGATGGATTGGCTGGAGAGGAGCAAGAACTTGAACAGCTGGTACAGAGGCTTGGCACCACCTCCAGAGCCTATGGAATGGAAATAAGTGCAGAGAAGACCAAAATTATGACCAACACCAATGGCATCAACACGGACATCAAAGTCCAAGGCCAATGAGAACTGGATAGAAGATCAATGCCAGGAAATAGAGAACAGTCTGAACAAGAACAACAGCAAGAAGGCCTACCAGACTGTGAAGCAGCTGACAAGTGTTAAACAGCCCAAGGTATCCACGATCCAAAGCAAGTCTGGCATATCATATATAATATATGCCTTACACTGTTATAGAAGAACGAGAAGTCTTGGACAGATGGACAGAGTACTGCTCAGACCTTTACAACCACACACCAAATGGAGACACATCAGTTCTAGCATGTCCAGAGAACAGAGAAGAAAGAATCCTCCCAATTCTCCGAGAAGAAGTTGAGGCAGCAGTGCAATCGCTGAAGAAGGGGAAGTCAGCGGGAGTGGACAACATACCCGCGGAACTACTTCTGAGGAGGGGAAGCGATGATTGACACACTCATCACACATAACAAGATCTGGCAGAGTGGGGAGTGGCCTACACCATGGACCCAGTCACTTGTCATCACTCTTCCCAAAAAAGGTAACCTTCAGGAATGTGAAAATTACCGCACCATCAGCTTCATCAGCCATCCCAGCAAGGTCCTCCTGAAAATAATACTCAACAGGTTCAAGAGGTTGAAACCCCAAGCTGAACAAATCATAGCTGAAGAGCAAGCAGGATTCAGGGCAGGGCGAAGTACCACTGAACAGATTTTCAGCCTCAGAATAATTTGCAGAATAATTTGCGAGAAATACCTACAGCACCAACAACATCTATATCATGTGTTCGTAGACTTCAAAAAGGTGTTTGACCGAGTCTGGCATGCAGCTCTGTGGGCAACCATGAGAGTGTACAACATCAGCCCTAAAATTATTGAAGTCATCAAAAGCCTGTATGACAAGGCTACCAGTGCAGCCCTCCACAACAGCGCCATCGGAAACTGGTCAGGGATGCCTACTCTCTCCAACACTCTTCAACATCTTCCTAAAGCGCATCATGTCAGATGCCCTTGCAGATCACGAAGGCACAGTCAGCATAGGGGGAAGAGCAATCTCCAACCTTCGTTTTGAGGATGACATTGATGGATTGGCTGGAGATTAACAAAAACTTGAACAGCTGGTACAGAGGCTTGACACCACCTCCAGAGCCTATGGAATGGAAATAGTGCATAGAAGACTAAAATGATGACCAACAACACCAATGGCATCAACACGGACATCAAAGTCCAAGGCCAATCCCTCAACACAGTGCATAGCTTCAAACATTTAGGAGCCATTGTGTCAGACAATGGGTCCAGACAGGAAGTCCTTTCCATGCTCGCACAAACAACTGCTGCACTGGCGAGGTTGAAGCCAATTTGGAAAGACAGGACCATCAGTCTACATTCCAAGGTAAGGCTGCTACACTCCCTTGTCATCTCCATCTTCCTATATGCTTGTGAGACATGGACCCTCACAGCAGATCTCCAACGAAGAATACAAAGCATGGAGATGAGGTGCTACAGAAGACTTAGACTGGGCATTTCCTATACCCAGCACATCACCAACGACGAAGTCCGACAGACCATCACACAAGTCATTGGACAACATGATGACCTACTCACAGTGGTGAAAAAACTGAAACTCCGAATGTATGACCACATCACCAGGTCTTGCAAAGACCATCCTGCAAGGCACAATGCAATGAGGTAGAAAAAGAGGGAGACCGAAAAAGAGATGGGAGGACAACATTCGAGAATGGGCTGGTTTGACACTGAGCGAAACAATCATGGTTGCTGAGGACAGGGAAAGATGGAGTACGCTGGTTAAACGATCATCTGTAATGCCCCTACGACCTCCAAATTATGGGATAATGTAGGATAGAATAGGCTATATATTGTATCCCACCCCTGAACTTTTAACTATATATATATATGCCACAAAATTCATACATAAGTAATTCTCTTCTATGCTTGAATAGAATTTTCTCCCAAAATTATTAGGGGGGAAATCGAATTAATTCGTAGTTGATAGAATTAACCGGAGTGCATAATGATAAACATCATGTTTCAGACTATCATGAATCAAGAATAAATTTGTAAAATGTCTCATGCTATGTATGAGCATGCATAACATTACGCAAAACTTAAAAACTCACAAATGTGGTTAGCTTGGATTTATAAAAATTAAATGGAGCCGGAAGCTATTAAGTATTAAATGAAACTCAGTCGAATGATAAGTTAAACTGAAAGTACGAATATTAAATTTCCAAATTCACCCAAAATTCGATGCCATTTAACTCTTTGATAACCTTCAATCTACACACATTAAAAAGGCATTCTATAACAATGAATCTTTAAAATAATGGTAACTTACCTAACACCATACGATTCAAATTTATATCACCACACGGAACACTTTTACTGTTTTACTTTTAGAAACTGAGAAAGGCCGAGAGTGATGCACGTCCGAAGGATCAATGCCACTGCCAGCCTTATCCACAACGCAACACTGAAGAATTGAAAAATATTAAAAGAAAATCTCACTCCTTTTTAAAAAAAAAAAAGTTAACAACGATCGGGGAACCAAGTCAATGAAAATAAAATGATGCTAAGAAAGTTGACAGACGATCGTTTGGTCGTCCCTGTTGACAACAGTGCCCACCTTCTTCCGGTTTTAGGTCAAGGGGCCAGTCAATAATTTATTAAATTCACTATCCAATTAAATGCGCATCTAAAATTAAAAAGTACAATAACTGAATAAGTTTCAAAAGATAATGGATTTTATTAATCACATTTTATTAACGGCAAGTAGTGAACACTTCAAAAAGTGTGCACACTATTTACAATCGAGGAGAACTCCCTAAATTTCACAATTGTAGTTATAGATAGAAAGAGCACGTAGCACTAATTTCATATACCCCTGGTACGAGTACGTTACAGTGTGACTACGTACTGAAAAGCATTATCATTGAAATTTGCATAAAACAGCAGCATCAAGTACTGTAAAGTGATTTTGAAACATGTGAAATAAATAAAGTCAGCATGTGGTGTTTAGTGAGAATTGGATAACTAGGAAGAAGATTTCGAAAACTATTTGTGCTACGAGCCCGTAAATAGGGATACTTCGGTCATGTTTGTTGATGTAAAGTAATAAAAAGAGGATTTAGTTGAAAGTACATTTTAGAATTTTGTGATAAAAATACGAATATTACATGTGAACAGTCATTTGTTTCTGTCACATTTAGTTTTTTGCTAACACGTTTCAAAATCCTGTGTTGCTCCAGTGTTGAAGTGATAACCATCCTGTAGTAAACAATTTTATTGCCCAGAATGTGACCTAAATTTTTATCTAAGCAGTCTGCCAGCTTTTGACACCTTGCACTTATCAATATAGCTATGAATCAAAGTCGAGTAAGTAAATGTTAAGCTTTAATATTTGATAATACAATTAAAATGTGCCTATGGATAGATGTACCTACCTGTAATGATAATTTATTAAGTAATCGCACATGAATCATTATGATTACCGTATTATGATTATATTAAATTAATGTGAATTGTGATTGAACATTTTCAACTGTCCATCGTTTAGCTGTGTGATTGGTCTGGTGGTTCAGTGTAGATTTAGGTCTTAACCACCTCTTCCCTAGGATGGTTATCCATGTCTGCCATGTTGCCGATGGTTGGTAGGAACGTTAAACTTCAATGATCTATTTACCTTTTTTTTTAAAAAAACTAATACACAGGAATAACCTGGCACCCGCTAACTGAGGCCGTTAATGCGGACTTGCAGAATGCATTTAAAAATTATATATTGTTTACTTCACAAATTGGGTATTGAAAGGTACTCAAAATTGGTAGGCATGGAAACGATGCATGGGTCCTTGACCTGCAATAAGACATAACATGAGTGCTAAACTAGCCTAAAACAATAAAGGTTGTTAGCCTGAATTCCAGACCATAGGGTACTGTGATACTGTGCTTAACCAAGTAAGTTATGCCTAGATGAGTAGATCCAGGTAGATTGACCACATGCACTAATCACATGGATCACCATGATATATATATGACTGTGAAGTTACAGAATAACTTTTTATTTTCATGAATAGGGAGTTGCTATTACTTACCAAAAACATTTTCATATTTGTTTGCTGGGAACTTTTAAAGTGTCAGTGTAATGTGTGATTGTGACCACTACAGAAAGAAAAGACAAGACGACTGTGCAAGTTCTCAGTATACCTAATTAATTTTAATGAGGCGGGGTAAGCAAATGTATTGAATTTGTTTTTAATAATATTTTCACTTTCGTTCACCAGATGTTGTAGCGGAGAGCTAAACCACCCAAATGGAGGTGGTGTTGGTGGTGATCCGCCCTAAAGGCGCCCTTACTGGGCAGGAGTTCAGACACCGGTTGTACGAGGTGCTGTTGATGGACAGCAAGACGCCGGCCACAGACACTGCCCGCCCTGGCAAATATTTGCCAATGTTCTTCACACAGTCATGTGAGGAAGAGCCTAGAGAACAAGTCCTTACAGAAGTCTTGAAAATTACAGGTGGTCTCAAAGGTAAAGCTGTGTAACAGTAATTACTTTTTTAAAGTTTACGTATAATTTTTTCAGTTCTTTCTAGTTTCCTTCACTCTAATTCCACTGAGCTTGTTTAAATTTGTTTACCTCTTTATGTATTTTTATTATTATTATCAATCTCACATCATTCAAAAAGAACGAAACTTCCGAAACTGTTTATAAGCAACATTACCTAGAACAATGTTCATTGTATAAAAAAAAGGATACAAGAAAACTTTTACAGACCGGTCGTAGAAAGCAGATGCAGTTTTACGCTGCATCGGTCTCGGGAATGCACCTCGACCAGCCTTTGCAACAGATACCTGATTTTTGTTCTGTTTATACAGCTGAGCTCAAGGCAATTCTTTTAGCTCTGAAGCAGGTTTATCAGTTTAAAAG
Organism: Oncomelania hupensis; assembly: GCA_036898135.1. NCBI lineage: Eukaryota > Metazoa > Mollusca > Gastropoda > Littorinimorpha > Pomatiopsidae > Oncomelania > Oncomelania hupensis. The sequence continues at coordinate 31,835,686 of CM072512.1, forward strand.
ATCCTCATTTTTAATCATGTCTGATTCACTGTCAGCACTTCAGGCCTTTTCCACGAGAAAGATATTGCACCCTCTTCTGCTAGAGATCTACGACCTCCAAACACAACTTGTTTCTGAGGGTATAATGATAATTTTTGTGTGAGTACCTAGTCACATGGGCAACCGTAGCAATATTGCAGTGGACAAAGTGTAAGAAGCTCTTCATCTTGATTTTCCTTTAGAAGTTTTTCAGTTTGTTCCATACTCTGACTAGTGTTGTATTACTGGCTCTTATTGTAAACAGCTCTGGCAGACCACATGGTCTAATCAAATCAATAAAAAATTATTTCAAATTCTTTCTCGCCTACAGATGGGACATACTTATGTCACCCATAGTTCCCTTTTGAAAGGCGAAGAACTACTGTGGTGCTTTCCATTTGATACGTCCTTTTCTGTCCGCCATTTTATGTCTGAATTTGCTGATTTGGTTGATGAAAGAGAAAGTTTTTTTTTTTTTAATACCTTTTAATGAGATTTTAAAATTTTGTGATAGTCAACACCTGTTTCAATTTTACATGACGTTGGTTTGTTTTATATATAGGTCATGTCGTCTTGTTTATATTCTTGGTTAATTTCATTAGTAAGACTGGTTTTATTTACATCTTTTATCATATTTAAATGTTAAAAGTTTAGTCTGATTTTGATGAGTTTTGTGTGGTCCTGATTTGGCTCTTAGCAGTCCACTGGACCACGCTATTAACATTGAATATCTAATCTAATCTAATTATTTATTATTATTTATTATTATTATTATTATTATTATTATTATTATTATTATTATTATTATTATTATTATTATTATTATTATTATTAATTATTATTTAATCGTTCTTATAAATTGCCTTTTCAACTCAAGATGCTGGCCAATACAGGATCTAACTCAAGCCATCTGGAAAAAAAACTGCTTCTGAATCGAGAAGTTCTGACTCTCAAAGCATGGATCCGATGATCAGAGAGCAGAAGCTTGTAGAGATATTTGGCTGGGTGTGACAAATCGTGAATTATTACATTATTCACAAGAAGTATAGCAATAAATACTTATTATAATTCTTTGGAAAATCTGTCGTTTTTTTCTAGGTGCAAGAGCCATTCAAGTGCCGTGGAACAGAAGTGCAGTGCCTCCAGAACGAGAATCTCTTTCCAAGTTTTTACTTTACTGTGTTCCCATGAGTGCCCAAGGTAACTTTCTCAATGACTGCAGAATCTGAAGTTGAACAGCATTGTCTTCTTCTTCTTCTTCTTCTTCTTCTTCTTCTTCTTCTTCTTCTTCTTCTTCTTCTTCTTCTTCTTCTTCTTCTTTTTCTTTTTCTTCTCCTTCTGCTTCTTCTTCTTCTTCTTCTTCTTCTTCTTCTTCTTCTTCTTCTTCTTCTTCTTCTTCTTCTTCTTCTTCTTCTTCTTCTTCTTTTTCTTCTCCTTCTGCTTCTTCTTCTTCATTGTATTGTTACATTATGATGTTTCTGTTATAAAGTTATTTTGTTATACTAATTGTTATTGTTACAAGCCTCAAGGGCAACATGTAAAAAAATACACCCAGTGCTTACTCTTTTCCCCTTTTTAAATTTAATTATCTTCTTCTTGATCATCGTTGTCAAAATTCAGTAGATATCACTTAAATTCATATGTTGTAGGAGCATTATAAAATGGAATACATCAGTGAGAGTGATATAAAAAAATGGAATTGTTCAAATATATATATATATATATATATATATATATATATATATAGAGAGAGAGAGAGAGAGAGAGAGAGAGAGAGAGAGAGAGAGAGAGAGAGAGAGAGAGAGAGAGAGAGAGAGAGAGAGCTTCTCATGGTGCTGGCGACTAATATCCAGCATGCACAAAGTAGTTTGCTGAAGTCAGGGTTCGAACCCACATTGCTCAAGACGCACGTACACAACAAGGCTTGAGCCTTGAGCCACGGAGCTATCCTAAAATGTAGAAATATTGCAGGTTACATTTGTTATTAGTTTTAAAATACTGGCAGAACCCAAACCAAGATGATTATATGTAGTTAAAAACAAACGTGTGACTGACATACATTTTTAAAAACTAGTAATAATGACAATGACAAAAGTGACAGAATATTTTGTAGGTTGAATTGATTTCTATGCAGAAAAGAAAGTGTGTATATATTGTGATTGGGTTAAATGATTCAGTTGTGTATCCTTTGTTGAGCAGACAAACTGAGCCGACGCTTTGTGGAGCAGGCACACAACAGCCCCAGCTTCTGGTCCTTGGATTACATCATGGACGCCCTCAACAACAACACGGTCCATTTTCCATCTCCCACTCGAACGTTCCTCTCCCACTTAGAAAAGTTAGTGGTTTTGTGAAGTGTATACTTTTACGCTTACACACACTTTGGAAAATGAGTAGTTTAGTAATATATGTTTGTGAACTACTTACACCTACTTTTTATCACTTATAAATTCTTACAGAACGTTTTGTCTTTATTAGTTATGTTTTCTTTGTCCTATGATTATGTTAATGTGGTAAAGGATGGTACACAGAAAAGAAAATAAAGCGTGTTGTCGAACGGATGGAATTGTTTTACATGCCTACCATACTCAGTTACTGGTTTGCTTGCTCACCGGGATTATGATAAGTTTTTGTGTTTGCTGAACTCATGATTTCACCTGAAATGTAACGATTTGGTCTTTATTCCGAGGTGTGGATGGTAAAACCTATTATTTTCTCAATATTGTTTCAGCTGGCTGAGAGAAAAACATCATAAAGGGTTGGTAGATAGTCTGTTTTGGCCGCGGGCTGAGTACCGCATCCATCTCACTGTGCACAATCCAGTTTTCCTTCCCAGTCGCATGGATGGAAATGTGCCCAGCCTGCCCCCAGAGATACAGTTTCCAGCCAACGAAGCTCTGGCAAACATGCTGGCCATTGAGAAATGTGATCAGGTTGTGATGAATCCACTCTTTGGGTCTGGCTTGCCATATCATCCTAAGGTGGGTATGCATTTTGTGTGGTGATGTTTACATAGTATTAAAAGTAGAGATTGAATCCGCTTTTTGGATTATTTGACCAATTATTTGTGTGTGTGTTATGTACGTAACAGTGCATGTAACATGTGCGCATGAATGATGGTGGTTAGAGATCGGCACGCTTTTGAGTCTGATTTTAAGAGTAAAGCGCGTATGTTGCATCCAGTATTATTACGATAAAATACTGATTTAAAAGTAAAGCATGTCATATTTATTCCATTATTATTATTAAATCAAATGAAGTTTTCCTAGTAGTAGTAGTAGTACAACATCTCATAACGGTGGTGTGTGTTTCTTCCTTTATATTTGTATTGTATTTTTTTAAATCCATAGACTCTCATCAGTATGCTTCTACTGAGATGTGGGAATTTATTATCTTCTTTCTAGGTGTGAATGCAATTTTTCTGTTGGTTTTAGGTGAACGTAGTTGCCATAAACCACAGCTGGCCCAATAAACCTGGCAACGACTTTCCCCTTCCTCCTGAGTAAGAGACAGTTTTCCTATAATTTTAGAGTACAAACATATTTTCTCAATATTTTTTTTTACCCCTGTACATGAATAAAACATGCATATCTCGCACATTTATTTACACGTTTGCCGACAAAGAAAGTATTTGAGAAACAAATAAAATGGCTATGTTAATAAGGGACAAAGTCAGTCTGACCTTGCCTCTAATAAAGCACAATACGCCTTGCCCTGAGGACATGCATGAGGTGTAACCATGCATTTCACTTTACTTCAGAATGATGGGGGATTCTGATATTCTCTTGGCAGCTTGAGTTATTTTTCAGATGAAAGTACTACAAGGTGTTTTGAACAGTGCTTTCTTGTTGGTGTTTTGAGATAGTCTTACTATCTTTACTTTACAGTTTATTTTTCAAACAGGACAGGGTGTATGTAAAATCATAATACTTTTTTTTTTAAACTTCAGTAACCAATATTCTTGGAGGGACAAATACCCTCTGCATGCCAGCGCAGCTCAAGGTGATGTGAATCATGTTAGAAGTCTACTGAATGACGGCCATCACCATTCAAAAAAAGATTCCATAGCATGGGCACCGGTTCATTATGCCGCATGGTATGTGTGTATTTGTCAGCTGATTACATCATAGTAATATGATGCTGTTGATGATTATCTGTATTAAAAATTTTCCAGATTTTGCTAATTTGCAAGATACAAGTCCTAAAATGTCCAAAAATTATATTTTAAAAACTGTGTTTATCCTGGCAGAATTTCCAAGTGGCCTAGTTTACTTGGAACCTATTTCCTCTTATACAACCAAACTTCGTAGATGGTATACATTCATGAGTGCCCGAAAATTGTAAGAGAAAGAGTGTTCTCACTTTAAGATGAAGGTCACAGGGTCAATACATGATAGTTTTAAAAAAAGAAGACAATTTTTCACGAAATTTGACATATTTCCTGTTATGTTGAGCTGAAGGTCAATGTAATCTCAAGGTCAGAGTCATCTCAAGATTGAAGTCAATATTACTTCGCGTTTTAGTGTAACTGTTTTGGTTTCCGTTTGTAAACTTAGATAGTGATACTAGGCACTTTTATTTTTATATAGAATATTGTTAATTATGTGCCCTAGTTTAGAGTTGTAATAATGTTTAATATTTTTCTAGCTTTTAAAGTCAGTGATATTCTGATGTGAGTGTAACTCAGTAATCACTTTGTCATATAATGCAAAATCCACAGATACTGCGTTTTGAAACACAGCTGAGGTAACGCAACACTACTAACTACTGTATTTTTTACGTTATTGTAACAAGGTATGGATCAGCCGATGTTGTAGAGTTGCTGTTGGATGCTGGCAGTTCGCCCAACCTCACCAACAGTGAGCTTTTGACACCATTACATATCGCTGCCAAGAAAGGATTCCCTGAAGTGGCTGAACAGCTGGTGCGGGCTGAAAGTATTGACCTGGTAGGGTAAAGGATTTATTGTGTCTAAAAATTATTTTGGGTGCATTCATTTGTGTGTTAACAATGATTTTCTTCAATTGACGTTGATCTCTTATTTATCACGTCCTTCAGTTTATTGTACTCTTTTTCTAAATAATTATTCTTGAAAGGGACTATGCTGATTATCTTTAGGTTATGATAATTCACTGGACATATGTCTTTCTAGTATAGGTGACTTACCTCCCCTATCCACCTGTTATGGTTTTAGTCTGCTAAATACAATATGAACTTGTTGTTTTCGCTGTGTTTCAGGATAAGCGGGACAAAGATGGAAAAAGGGCCATTGATATTTGTACATCTGCTCCTGATCGAAACTTTAAACATCAGCAGGTGGCCAAAATTATCCAAAGGGCACAAGTCCCCCCAGTAAGTTTTTTTGCTTTTTCAGTATAGCATTCTATATTCTTTTGCCTGTTGATTTTATACACATGGTCTAAGTTGTCATTCTTTTATGTACGTTAGATTGTTTATTTGACTGCAGTTTTCAAGAAAGGTATATTTAGAAGAATGTGAGGAGTTAAAACAGAAGTAAATCTTTGGAGCAAACTTCCAAGATGTTAGCTTGCAAATTTAGTTGACAGAAAATTAGATACTGTATTTCAAATTTTGACAGTGAATTGATCCATTCCAAATAATTTACTTAATAAACAGAAACTTCATAATACTGATGCATTTTATTAAAGATTTGTCAATATTCTGAAATGCTGTTCTTTATTGCAGTTGGTAGGTAAATAAGAATGATATATTATTATTTTTTCCTTTGTAGAACCTTGCAATAGAAGTCCAGCTGATGGATAAGTCCACAAGGCGGTTACAGTTGGTGTCAGGCGTGCAGACTACAGTACAGGATATCAACCAGCAGATGCTCAACGTAAGTCAGATATATCTGATGCAGTGAACATAATTACATTTTGAAATGAGTATGAACCCATGTACAGAATACAAAATCATTTATTTAATTCATGCTTAGATATTACTATTTCCTTATAATTTATAGTCGTATATTTATTTTGGTCTGATGTTTACAAAATTGAATATAAACATTGTGTCCAAGGAAGAGATGGCCTGCTATAATCAATCAGTACATGATTTAACTGCCATTGCTAAATGCAATTGTGAGGGTTACTCACAGTAAACAAAGCTGTACTAGTCTAGAGTATTATACTACATAAGCTGTATCCTCTCCTGCATGCTAAGGTCAACCAACACAGCTCCTCTACTGCAGCTAACTCTTCCACCATGGCATCCCAGCCTTCGGGTGTTTCCCCTGTGATTCTTGACAAACTTTTGGTGATAGCAAGATAGAAGCTATACTTTTTTAGGGTAATAATGTGGATTAATAAACTCTTCATTACACTTTTTTGTTTGTTTGTTTCAGTTTGGTTTTACTTCACTGATCTCCGTTAACTAGCAGACATTTTATATACTGTATTTGATTCCGATTTAGTAGTGTTTTTAGTTCCGTTTCCGTTCATTTTGTTTTATTTTATTTCGTTTTCATTTAACAGGAATTCAAGTTACCCATGAAATATTGCCACATTTTTACAATATGGATCTGCTCAAAAAGTTTAGGTAAGTTTGTTTTAAAGGATATTTGGGTCACTTGATGTGTGTATAGCTGTCGATGTAGAAAACCTTGGTAGATGTTACACTTCTGCTTGGAAGGGACTGATGGAATAGTTGCTGATGTGAGTTCTTTTGTTCTCTGTACCAGTGACAGTTTCTTGCAGTTGTTTGTTTTCATTTCACTTTTCAGTTATTAAAAAAAAGTGAGTCCATGGACCCAGTCGCTTGTCATCACTCTTCCCCAAAAAGGTAACCTTCAGGAATGTGAAAATTACCGCACCATCAGCCTCATCAGCCATTCCAGCAAGGTCCTGCTGAAAATAATACTCAAACGGTTGAAACCCCAAGCTGAACAAATCATAGCTGAAGAGCAAGCAGGATTCAGGGCAGGGCAAAATACCACTGAACAGATTTTCAACCTCAGAATAATCTGCGAGAAATACCTACAGCACATACCACATCTATATCATGTGTTTGTAGACTTCAAAAACGCGTTTGACCGAGTCTGGTATGAAGCTCTATGGGCAACCATGAAAGTGCAGTGTACAACATCATTCCTAAAATTATTGAAGTCATCAAAAGCCAGTATGACAAGGCTACCAGTGCAGCCCTCCACAACAGCGCCATCGGAAACTGGTTCAAAACAACAATCAATGTGCGTCAGGGAGCCTCCCTCCAACATTCTTCAACATTTTCCTAGAGCGCATCATGTCAGATGCCCTAGCAGATCACGAAGGCACAGTCAGCATAGGGGGAAGAGCAATATCCAACCTTCGTTTTGCGGATGACATTGATGGATTGGCTGGAGAGGAACAAGAACTTGAACAGCTGGTACAGAAGCTTGACACCACCTCCAGAGCCTATGGAATGGAAATAAGTGCAGAGAAGACCAACATGATGACCAACAACACCAATGGCATCAACACGGACATCAAAGTCCAAGGCCAATCCCTCAACACAGTGCATAGCTTCAAATATTTAGGAGCCATTGTATCAGACAATGGGTCCTGACAGGAAGTCCTCTCCAGGATCGCACAGACAACTGCTGCCCTGGCGAGGTTGAAGCCAATTTGGAAAGACAGGACCATCAGTCTACATTCCAAGGTAAGACTGCTTCTCCATTGTCATCTCCATCTTCCTATGTGCTTGCGAAACATGGACCCTCACAGCAGATCTCCAACGAAGAATACAAAGCATGAAGATGATGTGCTACAGAAGACTTCTGGGCATTTCCTATACCCAGCACATCACCAACGTCGAAGTCCGACAGACCATCACACAAGCCATTGGACAGGTACGATGACCTGCTCACAGTGGTGAAAAATCGAAAACTCTGATGGTATAGCCACGTCACCAGATCATCAGGTCTTGCAAAGACCATCCTGCAAGGCACAGTGCAAGGAGGTAGAAGAAGAGGGAGACTGAAAAAGAGGTGGGAGGACAACATTCGAGAATGGACTGGTTTGACACTGAGCGAAACAATCAGGGTTGCTGAGGACAGGGAAAGATGGAGTACGCTGGTTAAACAATCATCTGTGGTGCCCCTACGACCTCCGAGTTACGGGATAGGAGGATAGGAAAAAAAAATGTTTGTTTGAATTTAATTGAATGAGAGATTTTGTACTAATAGACCCTTTATCCTACTTGTACTTCTCCACTTGTATAAAATTGCAGAGCTGCAGTTGAAGGCTGAGCACAAGCTGATGGAGGAACTCAGCAAGTGGTACAGTCGAACGGTGGAAATGCTGACAGAAGCTGACCCAAGCAAAGAGGACCCTGTCTTCCGATGGAGGCGGAATGCCAAAGTTAGTGTGGAGACAGAAAAACAGGTACCACAGGAGGAACTCATTTGAAACAAAATTTTAAGTGGTTGTATTTGTTATGAAGTAGTTAGTGGTAAACTTTCACCCCAATATCTTTGTTATATTGTACACGGTTGTTGCAAGTAGAATTCACTTTCTTTCGTCTAGGTTTATCAAGGGAGGTAATTTGTTCAGTTTGTGTGCGTGTGCTGAAAAGGAAGAACATAAGATGTTGTCATGTATAAGTTATAGATTTTCATCTTATTTTCAATATGTCCTTGTTTGATGTGAGTAGTGAGTGTGTCCACAGAGCTCATGGATTAAATACAGGGGAGGAAGGAATCTGTGGCTGTTAAATCTATTGAAAGTGTCTCGATCATAGTGGTGTATTTGTAGATTCGCCAAACATTATGCACTTTCAACATATATTTGAATCGGGCGGATGATATTTGTTATAGTCTTTATCTCCAGATGAAATATATGTAATTTTCCATTAACATTTTAAGCAATGCTCACATATCTTTAAATCACTCTCTTCTTAATAACTCTCGCTGCCTTGAGTTCATCTTCTTGGTGTTTGTGTGTGCAGATAACTCATCCCAAGGCAATAGAGCTGTTGTTCCATGAAGCATATCACAACTACATCAATGGTCTGTACCCTTGTAATGACCAGGACATCATCACCTTCGCCACGATTCTTTTCTGCATCCGTTTTCCAGGCAATGCTGCCACCATGCAGAAATCGTTCCTTACAAAGCTAGTGTACGTGGTAGAGCTGTTGTTTCTTTTGCATGTATTGCCTGTTTTTGTTTCAGCAGCTTTATTGGTGAATTTTTTTTCCTAGTGTCCAAAAAGAGGGCAGTTGTTCACTCCTTTTTTTATAGGTGTTAGTGTGGTAGAGATTTGCCATTAATATTGTTTGTTTTGAATGAGTGGTTTCTGCTGTTGATGACAGCTGCTGAAACATTTCAACAAATTTTCAAAAGAGTGAGACAAATAGAAATGATGGATAAACAATATATTAAAGCATCACTTCCGTTGAATGAATGGAATTGAAATATCATTGTTCTACAGAAAGTATTTTGTTCTGTCAGGTTGAATAAATATAATTTTGCTCCTGAACATAGAGCTCTGTAAACTGTTATAGAAGCAAAAAGACATATGCATGTTCAGTGTTTCAAGGAAGTTCAGCTTTGATCTAGCGTGTTTGTTTACCAAACTCCAAAGCATCATATTTCAAAAGTCTTTTTTTTTAGCAGCACAATTCAGTCCCTCTCCCAAAACATGTTTATTCAATAACACCCACTGCCACGTTTTCTGTATAGTTTTAAACCCCATGTCGTACGTTTTTACACCCTTTCTGCTGATTTGTATTACAATGATTCAGAGTTTTCTTAAATTATGTAACCCTTCGAGCGGAATTAACCCTCCATGATTCACCCCTGGTTTTTGCCACCGTACAAGACGAACAAAAATGATACAATTGTTGTGGAAGTAAATGTGTCATAAATGTGTTTGATGTGTTTCAGTGAAAGCAAACTGAAAGAGCTTGTTCCAGCCTCAGTGCTAAACAACAGTTCGAAAGGGCCGACGCATTGGGCGAACAAGATTATGAAGGAGTACACTAATCCCAAACTGGGGAAGGAGCTTCAACCACAGGTTGGTGTAATATTATGCTGATAGTGGTATTGTATTATTAATAGGATGGGAGTGGTAAAGGCTGTTGTGTTTGATTGGGATATAAACAACAGGACATGAAATGTCTCAATGTTTTGGATAGAATACAAAAGTGGTGTTATGTAGACTTTCTCTCTCTCTCTCTCTCTCTCTCTCTCTCTCTCTCTCTCTCTCTCTCTCTCTCTCTCTCTCTCTCTCTCTCTCTCTCTCTCTCTCTCTCTCTCTCTCTCTCTCTCTCTCTCTCTCTCTCTCTCTCTCTCTCTCTCTCTCTCTCTCTCATTTTTATTATTATTATTATTATTTTTTACATATTTGTTTTGTTTTAGGGGTAAATGGCAGAAAACTCACTTCTTCTGGCAGCGATTCTTTCTTGTTATATCATTGGAATTTTTATGATTTGACTTTCCCTCTTGAATGATTGTGTCCTATCCAACTAGCTTGAGATAATACTTTAGCAAATTACATTGTTTCAGGTGCTGAAGAAAAGGTTTTTGAGCAGGTGCCAACACTTGACGGTGTATGGATCTGCCTTCTTTACTGGCACTGTTCTCACTTTGAAAGAAAAAGTAAGTATTTCCATCTTTAACTGTAGCTCTTCATATTTTGGCGAGAGTCCAAAATTAATTTTAAATCACTTTGGTGAACAGTTTTAAGTTAACAGCTTGTCTATCCAAGAAATGAATTGATGGTTTACAAGTAGAAGGTATTGTAACTACCTTTACAAATTGGCTTGTTCTATTTTCTGGATATATTTATCATACTTACATATTGCTGTCTATAAATAATTTCACAGTGTCTCAGTAGTTACATACTGTGGTATTATTTCTTGGCAGCAATGTGCATATAAAAAAATAACTACTACATCTCTTCCATTTGCTTTGCAGACTGGAAACATTCCATGCCATGTTGGAGTGAACGATGTAGGTATACATATCATCAACAGTAGCACTAAGGTGAGTACATTTTTGAGATTATACTATACATTAAAAGAGTACGGAAAATCGTGCACCTTTTTGTATTTCCAGACTTATAATTATATGGAAATACTTTCAGATAGTCAGGAATCAAAACGAGCCAACTGTTGGTCGGCTGGTCAGTCCGTCTGCTGCACACTGTATCGCAAGACTCACTGAACAGATTTTGACCAAACTTCATGAGAACATTATTGGTTTAGTGGCCAGCCTCCTGTGTCATCTTATTTGCACTATTCTAAAGGTCAAGGTTGCTGGGATGAATTGAACATTTTATCAGTTTTGGTTGCAATTTTTATCTCGACCAAAGACATATTTTAATTAAAAAAATATTGCTGCAAATAGAGATGCTAAGTATCTTTCTATTGCATAGCGTAGGTTGCAGAGAAAGGAACTGATGACAAGAAAAGATTTGCATGACTTACCTTGTATATTGGCTCTGTTTTGCTGCTTTATTACATTAAGCATAAATCACCTTTTCCACATGATATGAATCTTATTATTTTTCACCCATTTCTCTTCCGTTGAAGTAGTAACCCAATGTACTTGTTTCTTTCATTGCAGCAAATGATGTACACATACAACTACTCAGAGGTGAATTGGGAACTGCAGCTGGAGAAATCTACCTTGGAGATCCAGGTCGTGCGACCGAAAAGCTCGCCTCGCTCACAAGTTCGAATCCGCACAAGGCAGGCAGGCATCATCGGACATTTGATGAGGCAGCTACAGCAGTTAAACTCTAACCTTGACACAACAGTGTATATCTGACAATACTGCTGATTTGGTGTTGCATTTTTTTTTTTTTTTTATGCAGTGACCCAACGATGTGTATCTCACTACTGGTGCCTGTGACTTTGTGTTGTGTTTATTGGACTTTCCAACGGATTTCTTGGTCTGCTGGACTGGGACCTTTTCTTACTGTCAGCAAGTGTGACTTTTTGGTCTTGAAGTTGAAGTAATGTGCTGTTTGCTGCAACAGCATCATCATCACACTGTGGGTTATATGTGACTGAAGTGCCTGTATTATAATATTATACATTTGACTGAACCGCAAGTGGCTTTAATTGTTGTTATTGTTGGAGATTTATTTTATGTTAGTTTTTCTCTTCGTTGACAGAAACGATGTGTGCAGCTACAAAAAAAAAAAAAAGTACCCTTTATAAGTCAGTGTGCACTGTTTCACATTCTTCTGACATGGTCTCAAGTAAACGCTGGACGTAACAAATATTTTTGACCTTTGGATTGTAATTGGCTTTTCAAAGATAATCAGATGCTTTGGACTGCACTGTGCAGGTTATTTTTGACTTACATGCAAAGCAATGAAAATCTATGCACTCACCCCAAAAATTTAAAAATTCCAGAATTTTGCAAATTTGCGCAAGAAAAGTCCCGAATAGTCCAAAAATGATATCGAACAAAAATGTCAGTCCTGCCATGTGTCTATCCTCCATCCACCGTCTGTGTAAAAACTTTAAAGTGGCTAAGTACTCAGAGCCTATTTGTACTATCTCAACCAAACTTGGTAAGATGGTGTATACCCATAAACCTCGAAAAGTATCAGTGAATGAATGACTTCACTTCGAGGTCAAAATCACAGGGTCATCAAATGTTAGTAAAAAAAATATATATTTCACCAAATTTCACTTTTTTTTTCTAGGTTATTGATATTGAACGTATGATTTTTTTTTTTATGCATGATAGATATCATGAAATACACATACTTTGAAAATTTGTCAACCTCACTCCAAGGTCAAAGTCACTGGAGCTGTCTAAAGTCAGTTTGTATAGATAGTTTGAAGTGACCTTGACCCTCCCATAATCTCATGCATGTCTGATCAAATAACCCAGAGTTAAAATACACTCTACCATACAACAACATTGGATAATTTGATCAGACATGCATGAGAGATTATGTAAGGTCAAGGTCATCCCAAATGCAATGTCTCTAAAGGTCAAGGTCATCTCAAGGTTACCATTTTTGGTTGCATAATACAACTTGTGCTGTACTTTATTTGATAGTACATGAGTGTATTTGGAGCCAGAGGTCAATGTCATCTCAAGGTCAAGAGCATAGAAAGTTGACAATCTGTATTACTTTGCATTTTAATACAATCATTTCATTTTGTGTTTTTACTGGGCACTCATTCTCGAGTTCCATAAGGAGCATGTGAGTCTTATGGGCTTTGCCATTCTAGTTATTTTGATGAAGGAAGTGTCTGGACCTGAGAGCATCATCCATTTGTCTTGAGTGATTACTATGTGCCTTGTGGACATTAATATCTAAGAAGATGTTGTTATATTACAGAGAAATATGTATGTGCCTTACCAGCAGTTATATTTGTAAATACTGTATTACATTGTAGGTAAATTTAATTATGGAGCGAACAAGGATAAAATGCAAAACCTATTGGTGTCATGAGATTAGACGCTAAATGATAGAGTTCAATGTAGAAGTCATGGTAGTTATGATGTTTTAGTGGTCTAAATTTAACACACAATACATAAATATGGAAGATGAAGTGTTTGCATTAATTGTATAAATGTATAGGTATAAAATCAATATATAAAAACTAAATATGTTTGGCATAGAAAAGAGAACTCTAACTCGGTGTTTCCAATGAAGTCAAGAGTTTCTTTTGTGCATGATTATGCAGTTTTCATTAACGAACCTTTTTTTTTTACATGTATAAACTTCAAATTATTAAGACTTTTAGGTCTTTGGTGATGTTAGCTATGGCAGTTAAGATATAATTCAGTATTTTATAATTTATAGATATTCAATATTTTAGTTTAGATGTAATTCGGTTTCATAAGATATTTTATGTGGATATGACAAGTTTGGCAAGAGTAAAATAAACATGAATGGCGCCAATTCTTTTTTGCTATATTGATTGATGTCTTTGAGATGTACATTTCTTAGCATTATTTCTGTGATAATTGTTTCATAACTATGTTCATGGCCTAAAAGCTTTGGATTTGTTAGTAGCCAGTGATTCTTCTACTAGTTTAAGCTTACTATTATGTGTTTTTGTTTAAATTTTGTTGTTTTGTGCATTCTGTGTAGAGTTTTAATCAAGGCGTTCAGTTATTAAAATAGTGCAAAGGGAGATAATTTCTGTTTAGCTTACATGTTTTTTTGAACTTTCTAGTAACTTAATCTACAAAAAGTTGAGTTGTAGTGTCTTTATTGTCCTTATTACACCTTATTTCTAAAGAATGATTGTAATATACTGCTTGCTGATAATAGCTACGTTTAGTACATTATTTTTGTGCAAGACTTGTAGTTTGTTTTTGTAATTCACTTCTGCGATGTTTCATTTTGCTGACTAAATATTATTCTTGCTGTCGTTCTTCATATTCTGCCAGATCTCTCCACTACCATACACTTTTATGAAATTTGTGTATGCAATTTGAATGGTTAATTTAGTGATTTATGATGCAATAAGTTTGTGGCTTAACACTGCTTTTGTGAAAGATCTTGTCAACACAAGTCAATGGTTGTGCAGCTGATCCACCTAAAATTAATTGCTTTAAATGTTAGTGCGCTTTTTATGTAATTTTATTTTAAATCTTGTCCCCATGCAGTTACATAAGGATTTTACTCTGTTTCTCTTTCTTTGTTTATTGTACTTAAGTCATACACATTTTATTTGTTGCTGTTGCTTGCCAGTTGGATCTTGATCTCATGCCAAAGAGATTTTGATCAACTGTTTTTGCAGCACATACATTGTTTCTGCACATACATCAAGGGTTGTTTCAGCAGATCTTTTATATGGATCTGGGGTGAGCCCTCTTTCAACCAAGTTGTGGCCTTGATTCGGCTCTTTGCAGTCCGCTAGACCATATAAACAATGACTAACTAATTGTTTTATCTTCCCTCATGCTTACCTCTCTCCCACCCATTTCACTGTAAAATAGTTATGTTTTCTGCATTTTGTAACCTTTTCATTTCTTATTGCAAACTGCTCATTCTTTCGTGTTCTCTCTCTTCCCCCTGTGGGGGTGGAGGGGGTTTCTGTATAAATAGTATCCCCACTTTCTGGAAATTTAGTGCTTTAAATTCTTACTGTCATTGTCTTTCTCCTTTGTTCTTTCTTATTCCTACTCTGTTTTATCAATCTACTATACTGTCTTCTTTGCTAGACCAGTCATCTACCTTTTTTCTTGAAAACTCTTCCAAAACTCCTTATTTGTGTATGAGATCTGTTGGGTCAGCTTGGGAATATTGGACACTTTCTGCCAAATGGTCACTAGGGCTTCCTATGATATTATTATTTAGCAATGTAGGCATTTTATAGGTATGTGTTTTGTTGATATTTTATAATGATGTTCATATTTTATTTTGTTTTTGAAAACGGGGGGTTCGATAAATTTAGAGTATAGCTTCAGCGTCCCCTGGGTGGGATACCTTTATTGTAAAGTGACCGGCTGGTGGAGTGCCTTCAGTGTTACCACTAGAGTTGTTTCAGCAGATCTTTTGTATGGATCAGGAGTGAGTCCTCTTTCAACCAAGCTGTGGTCCTGATTTTGTGGTCCTAATTTGGCTCTTTGCAGTTCGCTGTACATTATAAGCAATGAATAACTAATTAACTAACTGATTCTTTCTCATTTTAAAATAACAGTCTATGCAGTAAGGATTAGGTCAATAGTTTTTTAATATATGGGGATGATTGACACATATATCGCTACATGCAGCGGTGAAACTGAAAGGTACGTAAGTTTATAATGGAGGGCAGTGGTGTTATATTTATTAATCACATTGTGTTGTATTGTAACAGTCTTTCAAAATATTATGGAGCCAAGAAACTGCTGGAGTGATACTTACAGAAGTGATGCTTACAGGACTTGTTCATATTCTGATTCATAACATACAGATCTCAACGTTGTTTATTTTGCAGATCTTTATGACATGAATCGATGTTACCCCCAATTTTTTTATTATTGAAAATGGCTTTTATGGGTACTGGTCAGTCATTCATGCTCGCCTGAATTACATGTGTGTGTGTGCAGGTGCATGTGAGCAGGCATGTCATGAACATGTGTTTATGTGTGAGAGTGAATGAATGCATGTTAGTGTGTGTGTGTGTGTGTGTGTGTGTTATTTGTAGGTTTATATTTTCTATTAATGTCTACTGTGAACTGTTGTCTATGATCTAAACTATTTAAACTATAGACTATTTAAACTATAGACGACTTCAACCTTGTTATTTCAGTTTTGTGTTTTACATTCATTCATTTTAATGCCAGTTCATCTTTATTGTCATTATCCTTATTATTATCTTGTCAGCCTGTGTCTTATTCTTATTGCCATAATTAGTAATATAATCACCTCTATCCCATCCAACTTCCACAGCATATTTTTAACAGTGTTAGTTTTTAATAGTAATGACTATCAACCCCATCCCAACCATTCTCCTGCTCAATATTTTAGATTTTTTGCTGTAAGTTGCTAAAAGCACTAAATAGTTCTTTTCATCATGTTTTCACCTTTATTTGGGTCATATTGTCTCATTCACAAAACATACAATACATAATGATGAAATATTTATGTTATGAAATATAATTTTGTTATTAATTATCATTGTGATTTTCTGAAATATGGACACATATATATCTACTGCTTTTATTTCTGTAGAATTATGCTGCTGCAAACTGCACAAAATAAATATATCAATTTGCTAAAAATAAAGATCTGCAATTTTTCTTTGGTTTTGCTCTCTCTCTCTCTCTCTCTCTCTCTCTCTCTCTCTTTCTCTCTCTATCTCTCTCTCTCTCTCTCTCTCTCTCTCTCTCTCTCTCTTTCTCTCTCTCTAGCACAAACAAACACACTCACACCCACATACCGTTCTATTGGGGAATTAGGGTTTTCTGTATAAATAATATCCATACTTTGTGGAAATTTAGTGCTTTAAATTACTACTGTTTCTGTCATTTTTATTTGTTCACTTCTTAATCTGTTATATGAATCTACCATCTTCTTCGCTAGACCAGTTACCTACCTTTTTTCTTGAACATTCTCCTAAAACTCCTCATTTGGGTACCCCTTGGGGTCATGAGCAATCTTGCCACTGTAGATTGTTCTAACCTAGTACCTATAAAGGGAAAAGTGAAAGCCCCAGTTGAAAACCTGTCTTGCCTTTGTAGGCATGACTGATTCACTGCGGCAACAGTACCCCCGTTGGAGTGCCGGGGGTTTCAGTATAAATAGTATCCCCACTCTCTGGAAATTTAGTGCTTTAAATTCCCACTGTCGCTGTCTTCCTCATTTGCTCTTTCCCATTCCTGATCTGTCCTATCACTCTGCTATACTATCTTCTTCTTTGCTAGATCAATGACCTACCTTTTTTCTTGAAAACTCTTCCTGGACAAGACTCCTTGTTTGTGTATGAGGTCTGTTGGATCAGCTTGGGAGTGTTGGACGCTTTCTGCCGGGTGGTCACTAGGGCTTCCTATGATGTTATTATTTAGCTCTATAGGCATTTTATATGTATGTGTTTTGTTGATGATTTATAATGATGTTTGTATTCTATTTTGTTTTTGTAACCGGGGGTTCGAGTAGTTGGGGTAAAGCCTCAGCTGTCCCCTGCGTGGGATGTCTTTATTGTAAAGTGACTGGCCGGTGGAGGGCATTCAATTTTCCCACTAGGGTTGTTTCGGCAGATCTTTTATGCGGATTGGGGGTTGTCCGGTCCTGATTTGGCTCGGAAGAGTCCGCTGGACCTAAAGCAACAATCAATCAATCAATCAATCCTCATTTGGGTATGGGGTCTGTTGCTTCAGCTTGGGGATCTATTAGTCGCTTTCTGCCAAATGGTCAGTAGGGCTTTCTATGGTATTGTAATTTAGCAATTGAAGCATTTTATATGTATGTGTTTTGTTAATATTTTATCCTGTCCTATCCTATTCAATCCTATCCCGTAACTCAGAGGTCGTAGGGGCACCACAGATGATCCTTTAACCAGCGTACTCCATCTTTCTCTGTCCTCAGCAACCCTGATGGCTTCACTCAGTGTCAAACCAGTCCATTCTTGAATGTTGTCCTCCCACCTCTTTTTTGGTCTCCCTCTTCTTCTACTTCCTTGCACTGTGCCTTGCAGGATGGTCTTTGCAAGGACTGATGACCTGGTGACGTGGCCATACCATCGGAGTTTCCGTTTCTTCACCACTGTGAGCAAGTCATCGTGTTGTCTAATGGCTTGTGTGATGGTCTGTCGGACTTCGTCATTGGTGATGTGCTGGGTATATATAAAGCCAACAAAATATTTTATAACGATGTTTATTTTCTATTTTGTTATTAGAGTACAGTCTCAGCGCACCCTACATGGGATGCCTTCATTGTAAAGCCACCGGCTGGTGGAGTGCCTTCAGTTTTACCATTAGGGTTGTCTCAGCAGATCTCTGTTATACAGATCGGGAATGAGTCGTCTTTCAACCAAGTTGTCCAGGTCCTGATTTGGCTCTTTGCAGTCCGCTGGACCTTATAACTAACAAACACACACACGTACTTAAGTGAGCTGGCAATTTATTAAGTTTAATGAGTTAAAAGTTTTAAATTTACACACATTACATGAACATGCCAGAGGCCGCGTATGCTCATCTTGATATTTATAATTTTCAGTGATAATTGTAATTATCACTTGATAATTGTAATTATTGCTTGATAATTGTAATTATCTCTTAATAATTGTAATTATCTCATAATATTAGTAATTATTAGGTTTTGGCGCTAGGAAAGCATGGCAAATACTGATAATTATTAATTAACACTGCGGATTACCGGTATCTCTGTAAATTACACAGTCAACGTGATAATTTCAATTATCTCGTGATAATGGTAACCCTCGGTTTTGGCGCTAGTAGGCCGTCATACGAATTCAACGAATTTCATGCTTGATGTTCGAAATGAACACTCCCTTGTTTCCAGTTGACGTCATTTGGTAGGTTAGCAGACGACAATGTGCACATGGCCGATGTTGCACTCAACAGAAATTGGGTTTACAACACATGTCACGACGTTGTACAAACTAAAAACGAGGATAATTTCTTTGAAGTTTGAGTGCACCATATTTAGGGTTGTCTTTTTCGAGTTTTTGATAAATATATGACTTTTTAGATGGAACAGTTTTGCATTATTGTTTTGTCAGAAATTTCATTCATTAACTGACGGCAGCTCTTGCACATGATTACGACGCTCTACAGATTCATAGAAGCTGTTTTCAACCAGATATGAAGTCTTCAAAATACAGTGAGTGCACGTACTTATAAATCACGAAATGAAATCAAAGTTTGACCCCTTTTCTACTGCAAGTTTACAGTGCTTACTCACTGCAGTTACTATAGATGTACGTTTCCGAGTTAGACTACTCTTGCTAATCTAATCATAAATTCAGAACAGTGTGAGTGTACTTTTTTTTTCCTACACTTACGTTGATTACATATATTATTTATTCAAAAAGATTTTTTTTCATTCATAAATCAAGACGGTTAATTCACGGTGTTAAACCATGGAAGATCTATGTATTAGTGTAGCAGTCAGTTGGTTAGTCAATGAAAATGTTAAGTCTATCAGTCAGTTAAACTTTGTGTGTAGATTTTGGTCTGTTAGAGACTCCTGCAGGCTCAACCAGTACTTTCAGCAGCAGCACAACTAGTTCCAGAGACAGGAATGATGGCGGTACATCTTCTACATCTGCTCTCGACGCACGCAGAACCACCACAGAAACCAGTACTAACACAGCTCAAAACAACACGTCTACTTCTAACAGGTGCAATTTTCTGTCTCCCTTTATGACCACAACCACCACCATAATCATCGTTATGATCAGCATCATCATCGTGGTAAACAACAGCAACATCACCACCACCAATAACAATTACAAGATCGCCTCCACCACTAGAACCGTTGTCACCATACCGTCACCATCTTGTTAATCACTGTGTAATATAAACCCATATTATTGTTCATTGCAGTGGTGGAGGCAAAGGCAATAGCAGTGGAGGTGGAGTCACTTCTTGGTGCAGGTCAAGCTCCAGTACTCGAGGCACACCTGCAGAATCGTTTTCCTCTCGGTCCAAAACGCCTGGCACCTTCAAAACACCGCGAACCCCAGCTTCTCGCAAAACGCCCAAAACTTCTTTCACTCCCGCCAGCATGACCCCAGCCACGGAGTACAACTGTAGCGTGGTTGTTGGTTAGTATTCTATTATGTATATAGCATTGATTGTTTAATTATGTATAGTGCAGACTAAGTAAAGGTATATAATTCTGTTTACGACATATCTTGCTGTAAATCTTACCACAGTTCTGACATTTCTCTGCTATTAAAGCATATATAGCATCCAGTATTAGTATTTTTATAAAATGAAGTTATGCTCGAGAGAAACAATATTTTCCTAGACTCTATTGATAAACCGCCATCTTGTGAAAGTCTGCCTCCCTGAACTTGTTATGGCAACATAAATAGGCCTAATTAGTGGTAATATAAGGCACATTATCATTTATATATTACTCAGTCATTCAATCAATTAATGATGATGAACCTGTCAGGAAAACAAACGTTTGCATTTTCAGCGGTGGTGGAAGGGCGCGGTCTGGCTCGTGGTGAGATCGGCATGGCCAGTATTGACCTCAAGTGCCCCGTGTTAACAATGTCTCAATTCTCTGATACTCAGAGCTACACAAAGACCATGACCAAGCTGCACATCCTTAAGCCATTGGAGGTAACAAAACTGTTAATGTTTGTGGGACGAGATTGAGGTGCAGACTACAGAGTTTGGATCAGTGTAACAAAATAATTGAGAAGTTTTAATTACTCTGTAACGTAGGGATTTTTGCGGTATATTGAATATTTGTATATATATAAACATTAATAATCTAATGAAATGAGTGTGTGCATGTGGCTGTCTGACGTTCAGTCTAAAGGTGCATACTCTATCTCTGTTTACTATAGACTCGCATCCATCATCGCACACGTGCTTACAACCAAGGACAAAGACTACAGAGTTATCTCTCTTTGCCCTTCTGTTACGCTATTTCTCATTCAACCATATACAACAATAACATTAAATCATACAATTCGCAGCATCACAATCGCAAGTTTCAGATAATCAATAAGTGGTATGTAGGTGTCACAGGGCAGTCTGTGATGAAAGCCGAGCAGTCTGTGTGTGAAGAGTATAAGGGCGGGGGTAGTAACTGCGTGATTATCGTATGCGTGGTTATGCGTGCAAATCGTGATTCAACAGCGTAGATCGGCTAGCCAGTTTAGGAATTTGCTCACTATAGTCAGAACAGGTTTTGACAGAGTCACAGAGAGGACGTGCGGTCTTGTTTCTCTGGAGTTGTTTTTGTTCTGGAAGTAAGGGAGGGACAGTTATTGATGTAAATAATAGCTGGTTCCAAAAGGAATACTAGTTGGAAGTGTTACAGTTGTGGTAGCAAGCTCGGGAAAGAGTGTAGCTCAAAATAACTAAGTTTTGTGTTTGTGGTAGGTTAGTGTTGAGTTATTGTCCACTAACGGAAACTACTACGCACTGGATTACCTTACTTGGAGTACTGTGTAGACAAGCAGGGGAAAGGGCTACAGGTACTATTACATTCGAACCGTTTGGGTAAGTGTGATGGTGGTATTTTTCCTCACTGTGCCACTAACCGAGGGCCGGCTGTTGGGGTGTTGAACGATAGCTGTGTGTGAGGCTGGGGAAGGATGAGGATGGTTGCACTGAGGAGAGGCAGAAGAAAGGAAGAGTGCGACTGAAGGAGGGAGAATGAGGGAGGAGAATGGGGGTGAAGTGTGATGAAGGTAGGATGGAAGTGGTTGCTGTTGTCGTGGTTGTGGTTGCTTGAGATGAATAATGTGTTGATGTTTACATGTATTCATTTGCAGCATTGCTCATTTCATGCATTCATAATTTCATTGAGTTTCATGAATTATGTGTTTGATTACAAGTGACAATAATAGTAGTCAAGGGAAGGGAAGTGGACAACAGTTGTGCCTCCTCAAGATGCAGAAGTTAGTGAGTGTAATAGGGGGAAGAGTGTGAGGAGGGAGGGGGACAGAATCAGGTGGACATGACATTAACAATACGACAAGCATGTTGCAGGTTCGAAAGTTCGTTCGTATTCATCAGCTCGTCACTGGGTAACATGGATCGACGTTGACCGGCGTCGTGCGACAACGACGACGGCACTTGGTCGTGTGGACTGAACATCATCATCACCACCCGTTCGTCTACGTCTGCATCATTGTGTACATTATCATCGTTCCACAACCCCACCCTTCCCGTGGTGGTTGTGACGTCCGTGGACGGGACTTGGCCTCGACGTCGCAGTCTAGCTGACTGGAGGGGTCCAGCTGAGAGACGACGGCGGCGGCAGGGCTGCCGCGACTACGGCGCCACCATCACTATCATCATCATTGTCAGCGGCGAGAGGGAGCGGCGACGCCACTACGTTTGGACATCAACAGCAACAGGCCGATAACAGCTACGAGGAGGGGCGGATACTCTTACGGAGACTTCGACAGGGACGTCATACTGCCAGGTTGGCTCTTTCCTTGTTGTCCCTCTCTTAACACTCGAACCCCCCTTTTCGGTTGTTTACGTGCAACGGACATTTGCTGTGCACAGTTCGATACATAGACGTGGTTGATTAGCAACCCTCGATCATCTGACATACCATTCCATTGTTCATCGACCCATTGATTGTTCCATCACCATTTTCTTCGTTTCATGTGTAAATGTTGTATGTGTATGAGTGTGTGGTATGAATGAATAAATAGCTTGAAAGTTGTATATATATTTGTTGTGTTTTTCATCGCTTCTGTCTGCGGGTAATCGCCATTCTGTCTGAGTTGTCTGCGTGTGGAAGTTGTTCGTTTGTGGCGTCTGCTCAGGGGGAGTCGTGGCGGTGACAATAGGCTAATATACAAACCAAGCACTTATTTAGTCAGTGGCTAACACGGAGGTCGTTGTCTCTTCCTTCAGACGTCACTCGCCTCTACACATTACTCTGGTGTCGTCACAGTCAATAATGACACACCGACGACTTGATGGAGATTCCTGATCTCTCAGTTTTACAGACCATCACTAGACGTGGAATTCTCAGCCGACGCTAGGAAACAGAGGCTACCCTTGGAGAACACTGTAGGTGATGCCATAGCTTAGGTCTGGAGATTTACTTCGCCACCGTTGCTGCATGTCTGCACCAGTGATGGTTGGTCAAAGGAGAGATGAAGGCGTTGATGGTGTCCACATCCGGTCTCGTAGATGATGTCACAAGGACAACTCCATCAGCCACACACCAGGAAGTTTCCACTCCAAACCGGCAGTTGTATACAACATTTATTCAATCGTAAATTTGTGCTCTTATACTTAAAGAGACTATATACGTCTTTGACACATTATATTTCAGAGCGCTCGAAGATCATTTCCTTCATAGAATATCTTCTCTATGCCTCCACACCGATAAAGTCACTATTGTCACAATTCTTATGACAATACCTATAGCCACTTTGAACACCGTACACACATTGTGTAGTCTATAACACAATGGACTATGAGCCAAACTTCACAATCACAGCTCACTTTCAATTTATAACATATTACTGCACATTCATTCATCATTAGATATAAATTATACAACTGAATTACATTCCTATTTCAGCCCCATATCTTCACATATGAATGAATACAACATGGCATCATAATTCATAAAAAGCAATACTTTCCATTATCGTATGAATAGCTTTACAGCTTATTATAAATACTGATAATAATAATAAATACCTGTATTCTAGATACAGCTATATTATTCCAATAGAAGAGTCACGCTTTCCCAGAGCACCAAAGAACACATCTTTTTACTTCAACTGGCATGTACTCTCTGAATAAAAACAACTCACTCTACCATATTGTTATTTCGACACGCAAACTTCCGGCCTAACGCTAGTGACGTCATAACATCAATTTATACAAACATGTAGGAAATGTGTTCGTTACATACTCCCATTCTACATTCATGCAGCTAGCCCTCCTCTGAAACCTCTACCCCCCTTCCCTATTACCAAGTCATCTTTTTGTCGTTTTAGCTTCTTCTGGGTTGGGTGTGTGTGTATGTGTGTGTGTATGTGTTTTGTTGTTGTTTTTGTTTGTTTTTAGTAGCCTATTAGTGTGCATATTGTTTATTTTGTCGTTAAGGATGACTTATGAATAAAATAATTGGCTGCAGATTGTGCTACCCAACACTGCGTATGAGAACGAGAACGCTACCAAACTGTTCCAGAGAATTAGTGATCAGTATCAGCACACTACCATCGCCACCATTCAACGGAGATACTTCAATGAAACCAAAGGTGATTTACCATTAGTGTAATCCTGGTAAATTTTATCATTATCATTTCATATTACCTCGCATCCGTTTTGTGGATGGCATTGATGGATTGGTTGGAATGGAACAAGAACTTGAACAGCTGGAATGCTAGAGGCTTGACACCACCTCCAGAGACTTTGGAAAGGAAATAAGTGCAGAGAAGACCAAAATGATGACCAACAACACCAATGGCATCAACACGGACATCAAAGTCCAAGGCCAATCCCTCAACACAGTGCATAGCTTCAAATATTTAGGAGCCATTGTGTCAGACAATGGGTCCTGGCAGGAAGTCCTCTCCAGGATCGCACAAACAACTGCTGCCCTGACAAGGTTGAAGTCCATTTGGAAAGACAGGACCATCAGTCTACACGCCAAGGTAAGGCTGCTGCACCCCCTTATCATCTCCATCTTCCTATACGCTTGCGAAATATGGACCCTCACAGCAGACCTACAACAGAGAATACAATGCATGGAGATGAGGTGCTACAGAAGACTTCTGGGCGTTTCCCATACCCAACACATCACCAACGACGAAGTCCGACAGGCCATCACACAAGCCATTGGACAACATGATGGCATGCTCATAGTGGTGAAGAAACGGAAACTCAGCTTGTACGGCCACATCACCAGAGGATCAGGACTTACAAAGATCATCCTGCAAGGCATGGTACAAGGAGGCAGATGAAGAGGGAGACAGAAAAATAGGTGGGAGGACAACATTCGAGAATGGACTGGCTTGACACTTCGCGATAGAGAAAGATGGAGTACGCTGGTTAAACAATCATCTGTGTGCCCAACGACTTTTGAGTTACGGGACAGGATAGGATTACGTCTCATAATCAGCAGTGCTTGGTTCTCAGATCCTCTACAGTTTTTAATCTACTGAACGTCTTACTTCTCTTTCTCCATTTAAAAATTTAAAAGAAAGAATTAGAAGAAATAAACTTTGTTTTTTTCTTTCGCAGGGTTACAATATATTCAGCAACTGTGTTTGCCTGATTACAAGACTGTGGAAATGGAAGTCTCTGGAAAGTCAGTGATATATTTTTGGTCAATATTTTTATTTTTATTTTTGTTTGTCATACTGTTATAACTAGAACTGTATTCCTAAATATATCGTCCTGACATTATGTTATAGTCCGTTACCTTGGCTTGAACAATATGTACCCATGCACCCGTGAAGAATGTAGTAGGTAGAGTGTGATGCTATTCTTGCTTCATGCTGAAAGAATTTACTATATGTAAGCTGTTGTTCATAGAATTCTATGTGGTTTGATTGCTTGCTCATTGATTTACAGGTATTACTGTCTGGCCAGTGCTGCAGCCGTGCTGAAGTATGTGGAGTTTATTCAGAACATCATGTTTGCTCCCAACTCTCTCAAAGTCATTTTCAGAGGCAGTGAACACACTACCATGATAGGTAAAAAGAAACCTGTAGATATTTAGCCCATATATCCCGATAAATTTATGACAAAATTTTCAGATCGAATTTATAATCAACTTGTGTACACAGGGAAGACAGAGACAGACAAACAGGCAGACAGACATGACACAGTATTGCGTTTCAGCTCAGTGATTCTTTCTTTCATCAATATGGGAGGGGTATGAGGATACTCACTGTTTGGGTGTGTGGAGGGGAAGAGATTAATACAGTATTTTTGGCTTGGTGACAACCTTTAGATTCTGTGACTGCGAGGAACCTGGAGCTTCTAGAGAATCTGAGAGATCCCAAAAGCTCACACACGTTGTATGGTGTGCTCAGTTACACTCTCACTCCTGGTGGAGCAAGACTTCTGAGGTCCAACATCCTGCAGCCTTCATCAGGTGATATACAAGATGCAGCTTTTCTAAATCTTCCTTATGGTAATGTTTTAATATAGTAGTATATTAATTGTTATTTATTTTGACTTTTACTACTTTGAACGGTGTACATGTTGTATATATTGTCTACTTTACCACACATGTTTATGTTTGTTGAGAGACACAAACTTATGTTAAAATGCATGAAATAATTAAGTTGTTCTTTCAAAGAAACAATTAGTATGCAGGTGAAACATGAGCGATGGATGAAAAAAAATGGATGACGTGTATTACTTCTCATTATTTATTTTCTGCACTCTTTGATTCTTCCGTGTTGTTTATATGGTATATGTTTAAATAAATGCCTTGATATTTTAGATCTGGAGACAATATCAACGCGACAGGCGGTGGTACGTGAACTTACAGAGAAGGAAGAGGTGTTCTACAATCTTCAGGGTGTCATGGGCAAGTTCCTGGACATTGACCACATTATCTCACACTGTGTCACCATACCCAGGTAGGTTTGCTACCCAACTACGCAACTTAAGAACCTTTATTTTGCTTTTGTTGCTTTTATTTATATGATGATGATGATGATGATGATGATGATGATGATGATGATTGTAATATCAGAAATGTTGACGACAAAGATGTGGTAACTCAGCCTAGAGATAAACAGATAATATTGAACCAACCTGACATTAATTTACCAGCTCTCTAAAGGGAATGTTCGCAGATGTTAAATTAACATTCTTGAAACGGTCACTCCCGATACCATCAAGCAGAACTCGCTAGTAAGAATTTCAGTTAGCCTACTCGAACATCTGACCAGGGTCCCTTGACCGCTAGTTAGCCACGCGAATCATATCACTCTAAGATCTACCCTGCAATTCTCCGCTGACATGAAGTTGAGACATAACAGATAGTGGCCCAAAAGCCGGACAGGAGAGTAGAAAATTCCGAGAAAAGAGTAGAAAATTCCGAGAAAAGATTCTCGTAGTCGCGAGAGCAATATGAGTGGTCAGAGGTGACGTAGAGACTCCTGCATATCCCTGTAAACCCCACATTTACTGGGTAATCACCCGCGAAGCTTGGAACGAAGAGGGTCTAAACAAGGAGCGAACTGAAGTGAACCATAATCCTCAGCCATCAACAAGAAAGTGATAGACTAAAGACGGTTTCACGATTCCCAGAGACTAGAAGTAAGTGAACACTAGTAGTTTCTAGTACAGTGGAACCTCCGGTATACGACCGTTCAAAATCTGAGAAAAAACGGTCTTATAATAGGGGTGGTCTTATACCGGAAACAAGGGTTGCGGGGGGGGGGGGGGGGGGGGGGGGGGTGTCCGTCTCGGAGGGGTATATAGTCATAATTTTCACACTCACCAGCATGTATTTTCTCTGACAAAGGAAAGTGTAAAACATGTTTCATTTTTAGCTTTGTCTTTTATTCACAACTTCAAAAATAACGGAATGTTTCTTCTTCTTGCCTCCACGAACCACTGCCAGACACGTTCATCCAAGTCTGTCAGTGCAGAAGCTCTCAGTTTCGATGTTTTCCTTTCGCCACTTTCTCCACTCTCCCATCGTAGTTTCACAGATTCCTTATCCTTTATGATTACTAAAACAGATTAGCTGAATTTGGGTCTTCCCAACGTCTAAACTTCTTGCAATAGACAAACAACTCTCCCCATTTTCACTTCTTTCAATCACTTTCATTCTCTCTGCCAAACTCAAAACTTTCCTCTTGCGCGACACCATTTTGACAAGCCAGTGTAGGCGAGTAATGTCCCTTACTTGCGAACCGGAAATAGCAGACAACAGCAGGCGTACACTAACATGAGAGAAAAAACGAAAGGTACAGACAATAAATTAACTGATATCTCTTTTAAATTGCCTAAGACGGTCGTATAAAGGCCTTAAGACACCGTCGCTGGTCGCATAAACGAGGTTGTCGCATACCAGAGGTCATTTATTATTGGAAGTGAATCCGTCAGAAGTTTTCAGGTCACATAACAGAGGGAGTCGTATACCAGAGAGACGGATACCGGAGGTTCCACTGTACTTGTATATATTTATATATTATATTGATTGCCATGTATTAGTATATTCATGTTATATGTATTTACAGAAACCGATTATCGTTTCTGACATGTTGTGCATAACCCCCGTTGGGGTGCCGGGGGTTTCAGTATAAATAGTATCCCCACTTTCTGGAAATTTAGTGCTTTAAATTCCAACTGTCGCTGTCTTTCTCATTTGCTCTTTCTCAGCCCTGCTGTGTTCTATCAATCTGCTATACTATCTTCTTCTTCGCTAGACCAGTCATCTACCTTTTTTTTTTTGAAAACTCTTCCGGACGAGACTCCTTATTTGTGTATGAGGTCTGTTGGATCAGCTTGGGAATATCGGATGCTTTCTGCCAGGTGGTCACTAGGGCTTCCTATGATGTTATTATTTAGCAATGTAGGCATTTTATATGTATGTGTTTTGTTGATAAGTTATAATGATGTTTGTATTCTATTTCGTTTTTGTAAACGGGGGTTCGATAAATTAGAGTACAGCCTCAGCATCCCTTGCGTGGGATGTCTTTACTGTAAAGTGACTAGCTGGTGGAGAGCTTTCAGTTTTACCACTATGATTGTTTCAGCAGATCTTTTATGCGGATCAGGGGTTGTCCGGTCCTGATTTGGCTCGGAAGAGTCCGCTGGATCTAAAGCAATAATCATGTAATGTAATGTTGTGCATAGTGCTCGATATATCTTAGCCTTAAGATTCGGATATAGTAAAGTGTATATGGGAAACTCGGCAGGTATCTGATGCTATAGACTCCTTGCAGAGGGCACCACATACCAATATATCTGAATAGAATATTGTAGCCAGAGTTCTGGATTTTACAGTTCATCTCTGGGACGATTTGTGGAGACACTTGCTCCCGTGGAAAAGAAGAAGGAGATCAATTAAAATCTACCATGCCGCGTCCGACCCCGCAGTTACCAGACTCGCCCGATCATCCTGAGAGTGACCAGATTCCCTCAGAGTGACCATCAGATTCAAGCGCTCACAGAAACTGAGCAGCTAAGCCCCTCTCAAATGCAACTGACGTCAGCCAATTCTCAAAAAACACTAGTAGACCATCCAAACATAGGAATGCTTAGCAAGTGATGAAGAAGAACTGCTAAAGAAATTGCCCAGCACATTGAACAGTTATAGTTATTAATTTACATTTAATTAAAGTCATGTTAGAATTTGTGTTGAACATATAAAAGTTGAAATCACATACATACGATTGGTGTCATTCTATTTGTATTGTTGTGTGTCCACTAACTCTTCTTCTCTTGAGATCAATTAAACTAGTCATTTGACTAGCAAAAAGCATTTATTAAAGTGAGCCAATGATACTTTAAAAACCCGAGAACATCGCTTTGGAATCTAGGTAAAGAACATCTGATAGAGGTAGCTTAACGCCCCATCTATCTACAGGACTTACTCCCCTTGTAAGATAAGCATATCTTCTCCAGGATATCATCACAATGATGATGATGATGATAAGTTGATGATGTGAAAATTACTCCCAAATAGACACCTATTCAAATTTGTTTGCATTAAAAATGTGACGGAATGCTACTATATATCAGCTCTTGTTCCAACATCTTTATAACTATGTTAACTCGCAATTTGTGTCCTATGTAACTATTTGCAGGCAGGAGAACATAAAGGTGGCAGAGAGTAACATCAACACAGTGATCTGTCTGAAGCATGTGTTGTCCCTTGTGCCAGTCCTCGGAGACTTTCTCAAGGACTGTGAGAACCCGCTGCTCAAGGCTTACTGCAAGGTTTGTACGGCACAAAATAATGGGACTATACTAGTAGTAGTAATAGTAGTAGTGGTAGTAGTAGTAGTAATAGTAGTGTGAGGACAAAAAAATGCTGTGAAGCCTTTGCCAATGTCATTTCTTTGACCAGTTTAATTACTGTATGGGTCTGTTATGCATGCACATTTTCTACAAATCATTTATCATAGCACTAGAAAATCCCTTTTATTTTTTTTATGGATTTTAGAAGAATCTTATGTTAGGTGCCTTTAATTTTGTTTAAAAAAATGAAACTGGTAAATTATTCCAAAAAGTACCAACTCTGTTAGAAAAACAAAACTTCCGTAAATTAGTATTGCAATGACCTACACAGGTAATTGATGTTGCTAGAAATTTTCAGCATAGGCCATTTGGCCGATTCAATCACAAACCTTTAGGACATTTTGAAAATCTTTCGGCCATCATTTTGACTTCTTTCCAACACCAAACAAGAGGCCACTGATAAGTTTCGGTTTCTTTTTCGGCGGCATTTTGAAAACGAAAAGATTAATGTCACATACTCTACCATGACTCACAAGTGCAATGTTTATGGCGTTGCTAAGGAGAGTGCCTCTCTAACGGAAGTAAACAAAGTGAAAACAGTCCTAGAGTTGCTTCCCCTGTACCACACTCCCCGTGCATTTCGTGCCAGAACACGCGTCAAAGCGCTCACAGCAGAAGTCCATATCCCTCATTCCTTTTTTGGCACTTGCTCAGTGTGGTGTGTCTACTCTAGCTCTCATTTTTGCTGTCTTACTGCGTTCGTCCTGTACTTGCTGTTACTACCGCCGGCGGAGTTTTGGGTTTCCTTGTCTTTTTTCACCGTAGCTGTTCATCGGCTTCTACCCCGTCTATGCGCGTCTCTTCTACTTCGGCGGCCGTTCGTTATAAGGAATGTCGAGTTTCCTCTGTACCTTCCTTTGTTTCCTCCCCTGCCGACATTACCTCTGTTTTGCTGCGTTACGCTTCCGCTCCTGCGCCGCCTGCTTTGTCTTCTACCCTTCAGGTTTGTAGAGTGGTGGTGGTGAGGTGTGGAGTGGCGGTAGTGAGGTGAGGGGTGGCTCCTTGGTCTTGCCAGAAACATATAAGTGGTCGCCCTAGTTTAGGACCACATAATTTTTCCGGCAGGGATGCCCCGGCTAGTCCCTTCTGCTTCCTGCGGGATTCAGACCGGGTCGGGACTTCTGGCTAATGTTGGCTCCTTGGTCTTGCCAGAAGCAGACCTGCCTACTGCTACGATTTTGCCGTAGCAGCTACGAAAAATAAAGGTCTGCTACGATGCTACGGCAAACATAAAATTGCTACGGGAATTTAAAAAAATCCGACTTTTTTTTTTTAAAACTCTTTACCGGGCGTAGCGGCCGAAGGTCTAACCAGGCAAAACGCCCAAAAGCGTCCGTATCAACCACTGTTATATTCTCGCGTTGTTTGAAAGATTGCGAGACTTCCGGCAATTGACTTCCGGTTCATTCTGTTGTGAAAACAATCGAATGCATTTCCACAAGTTTTCTCTTTGATGCATTCGTTTTTTCGATTTTTTTTCTCCAATTTTTTGAGTGCAAGTGTCTAGAATGGATGGTTTGGATTCTTCGACTGATGAAGGAGAGTTTACAGGCTTCCATTTATTAGACATTGCAGTGAGAGAAATGGACTTGGAGGAAGAGATCGGTACTGACATTAGTGTCAGTAGCATGCATGCATCAGATCTTTCAAATGGGCAGGGAAGTGAAGATGAGGAGGAGGCTTGTTTGGACTTTTTAAAACTTTTTTTTTCAATTTTTGTAAACACATGGAGTAATAAAAAAACAAGACATGACAAGAGAAGAATAAAAAGGTATATAATCAAAAGAGAATTTATTTCTGTTCAGTTTGCATTTTATTTCATTTAAATCTATGCACTAATACCTAAGATGTGGTTTTTCTACTAACTTACTCCAAAATATCTATACAATTATAGCTTAAAAAAAAATAGACAAACGTGTGCCCAGTAAAGGGTTCATTTTTTTAAAAATTGGGGTTTGTCTCAGCCAATTGTGCGCGTAGAAAGTAGAACTTCCGCTATTTCTAAAGTCTATCGTAGACGATGCAGCCAGGGCGTGACCAATCAGACGGCTCCGTTTCTATTTCCCTTTGTTAAAACGTGGTGTCCATCCTCACAATTCCACACTCAAGTGCTCACTGCGAAAGAGTTTTCTCATGTGTGAGGAAGAACAGAACTGACCAAAGAGCAAGCTTGGGAGAGGACACTATGGAGGCTCTGATGGTGGTGAAGAGTCAGCCAGATGGCATTTTAAACAGGCATCTGACCAAAGAAGACCTTGTTAAACTCGAGAGCTGTTATGCTGACTCTCTGCGAAAGTAAACAGTAAACCCCGACACCAAATATTGTATTTCTTATTATGTGTGCTGAGGCAGGTAGAGACTGATTTTGTGCTTTCTCAAAACGTTTTCAATGTTAAAATATATATTTTAAGTACACAATTAACTTGTCGTGGCGTTCTACATCGACGGTTGTGCATGCTACTGAAAACCTGGCTTTGCTACTGAAAACTAAACCTTTTGCTACTGATTTAAAGAATTGTAGGTAGGCAGGTCTGCAGAAGTGACCTTGGTGCCGTTTCTGGTCAAGGTTACGACCAGGAACATACAAGTGGTCGCCCTAGTTTAGGACCACATTATTTTTCCGGCAGGGATGCCCCGGCTAGTCCGATCAGGCTACCTGCCGAAGCCTTCCCATCTGCTTCCTGCGGGATTCAGACCGGGTCGGGACTTCTGGCTAATGTCGAGCTTGAGACATATAAAGCACTGCACGCAGTGTTACGTCCAGCTGCGACAGGGGGTGTGGCTTCCGGCTAGTCCGGTTTGTCCCTCACCTCCCCATTCCAGCCCCCATTGCACTCCACTTCCGCTTGCGGTCGTGGGGCGGGGCCTCTGGCTACTGTCGAGCTTGTGACATATAAAGCACTGTTCACAGTGTTACGTCCGGCTGCGACAGGGGGTGTGGCTTCCGGTTCGCCGGTTTGTCCTTCACCTCCCCATTCCAGCCCCCTTTGCCCTCCACTCCCGCTTGCGGTCGTGGGGCGGGGCCTCTGGTTTCCGGTACAGGGGTATGGGTCACTCGTTACCTTCTCCCGTTCCCGGTTTGGCTTCTCCCCCCCATCCCCCTTGGTTTTCCACTTCCGCTTGCGGTCGTGGGGTGGGGGCTCTGGGTTCCGGTTCGGGGGTACGGTACACCCGTTACCTTTCCCTGTGTTCGGTTTGGCACCTCCCTCCCATCCTCCTTTGTACTCCACTTCCTTTTGCGTTCGTGGGGCGGGGGCTCTGGTTTTCGGATCGGGGGTTTACGGTTTACCCGTGGCCCCTTCAGTTTCCGGTTTGGGTCAAGCATTCCCTGTTCACCCTTCGGTCTCTGCCACTTCCGGGTTCGGTTGTGGATCGGGGGTCTTGGCGTCCGGTTCTGATGGTGCGGTTTTTTCGTTCGTTACCTACTTCCGGATCACATGCACATGTCAATTTGCCTTTCTGTGCGCCTACTTCTGGTTGGGGTGAGATACACTTGGTTCCTCCTACCCTAGTTCCTGTTGTCACGGGTACGGGGGTGTTGTTATATCAGGCCCTTTCACCTGATGCTCTTTTGAAGACACCGTTCAGCGCGCTGCGGCTTTGTCCTCCGGTGGTGGAGGGGGTTTCGGTGCCCCTCCCACCACTCCATTCCTTCCTAGGTGGGCCTCTTGCTCCTGCCGAGTCTAATGAGGCTTGCCTTGTATTCCGGGCGTCTCCTAGGTTTAACCTTTTTGGAGAATGGGCCTCTTCTACGGCTAGAGGACTTATCGAGGGCGAGGCCTCTTCCTCTTCATTCGAAAAGATGCTTCGGTTCCCTAGAGCTTCCTCTGTGAGCTCTTTTCTGAGTTCGTCCTCATTGCCCGGTGTTTCCGGGAAGTTCCTCTTTCGGTCAGTGGTCTGGCACAGATAGAGGGGTTTATTGTTAGGTCCCTTGAGTATACTTCTCTCGCCGACGCGCTGCCTGCTGCGCTGTCTTCGGCTGGGCAGGTATTCTGGGACGACGTTTCGTTCTTTTCGGTGAGGTCCTTGTTACAGGCCCACTATACCTCCTTCGTTCTGGGTTGCGAATCACAGGCTTTTGCCTATGTCATCCTGCTCCTTGTGCATCGTGACATTTCTTCAGTCAGCGTCCCTTTTGCCTCAGCTCTTGTCCTCCTCGCTTCGGGTGGGACCCTTGGTACCCGACTCTCCCTTTCGGTCCTTACGTTCGCGCGCCTGTTCGTGAGGAGTCGGAGCGGTCCAAGTCGGATGGTTTTGCCTTCTGGGCTCGGACCATACCTTCGGCCCCGCCTTTCTTTCCTGACAGGGGTTCGAGGTCGCTCGGTCCGTGGTCGCTCTTCTCGGGGTGTACGGGGTGGTATCCCCTCTTCCCGTGGCAGGGTTGAGGTGAGCCGTAGGCTTTTGCGCAGTGGCGCGTTTTCCTCCAATCCTCTCCCTGCCTTTCCACCCCTAGGTGTTCTATCCCTCCGGGCGGTTGGCTTGGCTCGCCAGTTTCATGCTTGGCTCGGCCTCCCCTCCACCAGCAGTTGGGATCAAGAGGTGTTTCGGTCGGGGTTCGACCTTCATTGGGGTTCCTCTCGGCCCCCTTTCCGTCGCTCCCCGCCTTTGTTCCGCCCCCTGTCTCCTGCTGAGGCTCAGTCGCTTCTGGACTCGGAGGTCATAGCTCTTCTCCTTTTGGTTTGTTTTGCAGTCCTTGGATTTCACAAGGATTGTCATAGTACTCGCTACTGTAGTTCACGGACTCAGGGTGCGGTTCTCTGCTTATCTTGATGACCGGTTGGTCAAGGCTAGTTCTCACGTTCTCTGTCTGGTGCACACCAGTCTCGTTCTCCTTTAAACGCGGCGCTTGGGGTTCTCTGTGAACCCTCTCAAGTCCGTGTTGTCTCCATCTCCGGTTTTCAACTACCTGGGGTTGTCGTTCGTCACTCGCAATTGGTCGGTCCGCCCTTTAGCTCGTCGG
The DNA here is from genome assembly GCA_036898135.1 of Oncomelania hupensis. Lineage (NCBI taxonomy): Eukaryota > Metazoa > Mollusca > Gastropoda > Littorinimorpha > Pomatiopsidae > Oncomelania > Oncomelania hupensis. The sequence goes on from CM072512.1 coordinate 31,870,755, forward strand.
GTGCAGAGGCTTCCGTCCCTTCTGCTACCTTTGGAGAGTTAGGAGGTCGTTTCAGCCAGATGTCTGGCCTCCCCTTTGGGGTCGTTTTGAGTCGGTGGTTTCTCTGGTTCCCCTCGTGGGAGTTCGCAAGCGGCCGATTCAACGTTAGAGCCTCCTTTGGTGGTTAGCTTTTTTCGTTTGTACGCTTGTAGCCAAGCATACAGCGGCTCTGTCATGTCTTAGCCGATCTTCTGAGTCGCCCTCTTTGTGTGTCCACTCGGTATGGACCCTATCCCTCTCTGTTCTTCATCCGGTTTGGGCGGAGTGGCTTAAACCTCTGTTCGATCTTTTTGCCACTCGTTACTCTTCCAGGCTCCCCTGTTCGTGTCGCCGGTCACAGACTGCCTGGCTTGGGTGGTGGGCGTGTTGTCCATTTTTTGGGAGGGGTTGGAGGCTTATACCTCCCCTCCATTCTCCCTCCTTCCGCGGGTTCTCAGGAAAGCCGAGGAGGAGTCCCCTTCTCTCATTCTCGTGGCTCCCTTTTGGCCAGCTCAGCCCTGGTTCCCCGATCTCCTTCGCCTTCCCCGGGGGAGGTTCATTCTTCTCGCTCTCGGGGCGAGATCGCTTCTGCAGCCTCGATCGGGATTCCACACGGCAGCCCAAGCGTCCTCCGTCCTCCAGCTTGGCTGTTGTCCGGCCTTCTCTAAGAGGTTTCTGGGCTTCGGGAGGCCTCGGCTGTTCCCGCTTGCATCCTGCTTCTGTCTTGCCATGCTCGAGAGGATGGCTTCTTGGTGTCGGTTCTGTGGTCGCGGCCCTGCTTTCCTGGTCCTCTTCTTCAGCCTTTTTTAGGTATCTTTGTTTTAGTTGAAGTTGCTTCCCTCCGTCCTTTTCGTGCTAATCTGCACTTGTGAGTCATGGTAGAGTATGTGACATTAATATTAAAATTTTATCCCTAAATTTATTATTAATAAGCATACTTACCATGACTCACTTTTATGTCCCTCCCACCTCCCCGCAGTTCCAAATAAGGAATGAGGGATATGGACTTCTGCTGTGAGCGCTTTGACGCGTGTTCTGGCACGAAATGCACGGGGAGTGTGGTACAGGGGAAGCAACTCTAGGACTGTTTTCACTTTGTTTACTTCCGTTAGAGAGGCACTCTCCTTAGCAACGCCATAAACATTGCACTTGTGAGTCATGGTAAGTATGCTTATTAATAATAAATTTAGGGATAAAATTTTAATTTTTATTGCCGGAAACATGCCTTTTGCAACAAGGGACGTTACTCTAACTCTCTCTGCTGATGCATGTGTCGTCTGCTTGGCGCTTCCAATACTTGATGTTCGACAATAACTCATAACACCTTTATTTATCCGATAGGAAATTAATATGGCCAGAAGCAATAACAACGAAACAGACATGAGACAAGCAAACAAAAAACAGACAAAGGGTGACTGATTGAGGCGTAAAACTTTAGGACCGCGGGCCGATCAGAACATGACTCTTTCTGACATTTTGGAATTTTATCTGTGAATGGTCGATTTGCCGACAAAAAAACGACATCACTGCGCTGCAGATTTCCCCCTCAGAGTTTTAGATTTTGTCAATTTACAAAACTTGGATTAAATCTCCCCGTAAGGTGATAAGTAGATTTTCTAGCGTGGTGCGTGTATGAATGAAAGTCGTTTTGATATATTTTGGTTCTGGGACATACTTTTGATCCATTCAGGTAAAATTCTAGTCGTTTTCTCACAAAAATCACAGCAACCACACGCATCACAAGGCCATCCACAGATGAAGCGGATGCCCATAAACCCCTGCTAACTTCAACCACAGATACTGCGATCTTTGTTGAATATACTGCTAACTCCACCAACAATTTGGTTCACCTACACTCATTCCCCACCCCACATTGCACTCTAATGTCTTCCCTCTACACACACATATTTCAGATACAAAATAATTTATTGCCAAGTGAATAATACACAAGAAATGCATTTGGTCAGCGCTGCAGCACCACACACAAAAGCACACATAAAAAAATAGTGAACAAGCTGACAGCAAATCACAATAAAAGGATAAGAAGATTAAAGTCATAAAATAGATTAACTGTACAAAAGGGCAAATATGTAGTTGCTAGTCAACACACACACACAACACGCACACACACACACACAGTCACACACATATTGCTAAATTCTAACCATCTAGTTTATACACATATATACATACACAGTGTACAACATAGATTGTCATTTAAGGGGTTGATTTGTGTACATGAGTCTTGAATACCTTGTTTCTCTGGAAGATATTTACGCTTTATAAATCCATGTATTATTACTATTATCGTTGCCTTAATTCTAACGGTATTCTGTTGATATAGAAATTACAGGATATTCAGTTTGAGATCATCATGTCTAAGATCAATGTGATCATCCATGAGGACACCATGTATCAGAAAGGGATTTTGCCCATGAGGACTCAGAAATGCTTCGCCGTTAGAGTGAGTATACATTCAATGATATTGTAAGCCTCCCTCTGTGCCTCGTATTAGGTGGTTAACTTTAGATCAGTTGCATCAACTTTGCCTGGTGTTAAACTTATCAGGATTAATGCCAAGGCAGTCAGCACGCTTGAGCTAAGTTGGCTAAGAGATAACTTACAAAGTTTGAAAAGAGAAAAGAGGTAGAAAATACGAAAACTGACTAACAAACACAGAAATCAGACAAGAATATTCGCAACACAATCATTCGACTACTGCATTTTTCCTTTTATTTTAGAAATTATTATTACCAAGTTCCTTTTTCTTTTTACAACATTACAGTTTATACCAATATTATCATGCCAAATCAGCATTCGCAATGTAGGCGAACAATTTAGGAACAATGCAGAAGACAGAGAAAATTTACAAAAACAGAAATCTCTACTAGTAATGTTCCTATTGCGTGTGCATTTTAAAGTTAATCTACAAGTTACAATTGACTTATCTCTTGTCAGACCTGTGCAGCAGCTTCTTCAGTATGTCATTGAACAAATCTACAAACCTAAACGCATTGCTGTGAAACCATACAATACATATCTAGCAGTATTGTGAATACAAGGAGGTGTGCTACACTCGATGTTGTTTTTTATCAGTTGATTCAGCCCCGATGCTTGAAACCTGATAAGTGTAACTCAGATTCGTTTATCCACGCAGCCTGCTCACTCAGCAACAAGGCAGAAGTCGTCCTATGTAGTTTTTCAACTTTATTCAGCAAACATCAACAACTGCATACAATCGCTTTTTTCACTCTCAACTTTCCACTTTACAATCCTCTCTCGACTCTCTCAACTCAAACATTGCGGTACAAATATAGTGTCTCTGTACTCGAGAGAATTTTCGAATTATCGAGCACGACACAATTTTAACCAATCAGAACAAATTTGTCATCACTGTCTCACATCATACAACCAAGCGTCTCTAGTTACCACTAGAATTATCCACACACTTCGATCGATAGTAAACAACCAACTCTAGAAAATTCTCAAATAATATCGACCAACTAAAATTATCAACGTTATACAAAGCTTCTTCTAACAACAACGCAAAATCAAATCAAAGGTAAATATACTCTATTATTGCATGCTTTGCAAAATAAAACGATCAGATCTATCGCGCGTGTCCCACTCGCACCACTGCGCGAGTCTCAACGTAACAAGGTGAAACCATTCCTTGCATCCAGATTGTTTCAAGACCCCTAGCAAGTATAGACAGAACAACGCATATATAACAACGTGTCTCCTAACATAATCTAGGTTACTGACTGGCAGCATTTCTGCTTCGTTTGTTTCTCTCTCTGATCGTCTCTCTATCACCTTCTGTCGTCTACCATCATCCTCCATCCTTTTGACTGACCATCTGAACCTGTCTTTTATAAGTTTTTCCAGCCAGCAATCGAATAGTTTGATCATAATTATGGCTATTATTGCTAAGAGATTGTACCAGACGTTTGCAATTGCCTAGTAACATCACCGAACTACAACAGTCGATCCTGCGTGAAATCAGCGAATCAGCTACAGTCTTTTAGGAATTGTTTCAAAACGGCAATATCTGCTAAGAAACCTTTGATTCATCATCTGAGAAACCATGCTGAAGACCAACAGTTGCTAAGAGATTGCATAGACTAACCAAATCCAGAAATTGATTTGTAACCTAGTGATTTATAAACAAAAAGCCTTATCACTCTAATTCCGATAAATATAGATTTTTAAAATTTATTTTGTCTTTAGAAAAAGCTAATTTATTATCAGTTATATATTAAATCAAATACTTCGAAATTTTCTAGTTTAATTAATCGCAGTAGTTAAGATAACATTATGCAATTTGTGTTCAATTAATTTCTCAAGTTGAAGATTCATACACTTTTGTAAACAATGTCTACTTGACGTCATTTCTTTTGTTTACGTAATTTATAACTTGCGTCATAAAACCTTTTTTAGTTTGTTTCTACGTGCTTCGACACATTGCGGCCATGTGCATTTAAATTACTGTTACACTTGGTGGCTGGTTACAATAGCGGTAAACTTACTAACAGGTATTTTGTAATAAGAGATAAAAAGAATTTTAAAAAATAACAAATTAACAATCAAGCTTATTTATTTATTTATTTATTTATTTATTTATTTATTTATTTATTTATTATTATTATTATTATTATTATTATTATTATTATTATTATTATTATTATTATTATTATTATTAATATTAATATTATTATTGTCATAGACCAGTTTGACTTTGTTACGAATTACAAGTTATTCAGCCTATCCATCAACACATGTCATCTTTTCCACTCAAATCCTACAGTTTAGAATTTGCTTGGAACATAGCTACAAAACAGATTCAATCAACATTCATACAAAACAGACTAAATCAACATTCATGCTGCAATTTTTATTTTCACATATTATCACTTCATTCTACAATATCTTTTTAAAAAAAAAATTCTATATTAAATTATCAATTAATCGATTTCTTCAGTTCTGCTTTGTCTTATGTATTATTTATATCAGTTTTACAATGTTTACAGGAAGCCTTAAGCTTACAATATATTTAGATATGTCACGGTTCTCTGCATTTTACTTCAGGGACTTTAGAAACGTATGCCTTATTCTTGTCCTTGCAGTGAAGTGTTTTAACAAAAGAAATACATATTTTGTCTTTCCTCTAATATTGAGATTTTTCTTTTGTTTCTGTTTTCAGCCGAACGTGAACGGTAAGCATATTAGTTTAATTATTGTAATAGTATCTATGCAGAAAATCAACGAACAGCTAATGCTGAAGTGATACACTGCGATTGTGACTTGACGAACATTTCCAAGAATGGTCCATGAATTTTAACAAAAACAAATGAGGTCACTATGAAACACTATTATTTTATTGACAAAGCATAACACGCATGCGTGTTTATTTACACTAGGTTTACTGGACGTCGCCAGAAGGACATACACAGAGACTGTGGATGATGTCGCTAGTAAGTTGAATATATATATATATATTTATTTTTGTTTATATTTTATTTGTTTTGGTATATTTGAGCATCAGTTTCTCGCTTGCTTGTGTAGATTAACGTCCCCGGACACTTTTGTGTATAAAGGAATGTGTAGTGAAGAGATTGTAGAAAGATGGCACGATGCAGGGTAAAAAGTGAAGAAGCAAAGTCATAGAAGAAGTTTAGATGATGGTAACAACAAGATGGGTAGCGCACAAGGCAGCTTCATAGTGAAGGAAAGAAGTTCTGTAGAAGCGGTGCGCTCAAGGTGGTAGCTAAGATGAAGAGTGCAGACACGCAGACAAGAGGAAGGTAAGTCGCTCGTAGAGGGGTGATGATGTGCCCAAGGGTCCAGCAGCTACGCCGTGCTTAAGAGGGGTGGACTATCGCTGAAGAGAGCTGGCGGTGTAACACGCCTGTTATCCGGAGGCGCCACTCTCCACAACTAAGGTCAGGAAGCCCAGTCGTAGAAAAAGATTAAGGGCAGCCTGGGAGAGAAATTACGACAGCGAGGCATCAAGGCACCAATCATAGCCCAGCTGCTGCCGCCCAGTCCAAGGAGCCAAACAGGTAAAAAAATGAAGTTTAAAGGATGAGGTGGAGTGTCAGTTCGGCATCTCCCACAGGGTGCAAGCCACTCCATCTTCGAACAACCGTGAACAATCTCGACTGCAATAGAAGTTCCTCCAGTTGGCAAGATACAGTGGAAGTCCTCCGACGAAGCGGATAGGGTCTGACCGTTTCCTAGAGCAAGCCTCCATCAGCCCTCTCGACTCTCTGCAACCGAGTCATCTGATTTCTCACTTGTTACAAATGCATTAGAATTATAAAACAATTCCAGTCATCATGCAAACTTATTTTGATGTAATAGTTTTTGACCATCCTCACATTATAATAACTGTAATGGTAAGATTAGGTGATCCTGTTCATTGGTTGACTTGCAAGCAAATAATACAGAGATGTAATCCACCTGTCATAAAAATGTCAATCTCTTCGCTGTTTGTAAGCACTGATTAAGCAGTTTGCCAAGCAGTACAACCTGCCCATGAGGTCAGCATTTAGCACAGTGCGAGGTTTCTACATCCAGTTGTACTGCGGAGGCAAGGACGGCATTGGCGCCAAGGATCTCCCGCCCATCTTCATCAAAGTCACAAAGTACAAGAACACCCTCAACTTCACAACTCCGGATCTGGTGATGTCGTTGTCTATGGATTTGTACAAGAGTTTTACGACGACAGCGATGATGATGATGATTGTGGTGATGATAATGATGGTCTTGGAGATGGTAGTGATGATAATAATGATGATGATAGTATTGATGACAATTCATTCTTTCATTGTACATGTGTTCATCTATTCACTTGACCGAGCAAAAAAATAACCTAGCCTGTCCGTTTTATTCTGTTTCTAAGATCCTTTGTACTTTTTTGTGTAGTTCCAGACTTATCTGGAAATACTATAAATTAGTATTTCGGAAATTAGAACAAATCCAATGTTGATTGGTCTGTTGCTCCGTACGTCTGTCTGTCGGTCACTGAACAGATTTTGACCGAACTTTACAGGAACATTACCTAGATTAGTGGCCAGCCTCCCATGCAATCATTTTTGCTCTATCGCCAAAGTAAAGGTCGCCAGGGTCAACTCCTTGCCAAACAGTTTTGCTCTAAAGGCCTATATCAAAAGCGGCTGAACCTATTTTGACGATTTTTACAGATACTTAACTCACGACCAGTCATTCAGTGTTGGATGATTGGTCTGTTGTTCCGTCAGTCAGAATTTAACTTTTCTATTCGAAGCACAATTTTATTAACTTTTTTCCTCAAAATTGAGTTTGATTATTTTTACTAGGCAGATACTTTAACTATAGCCTTTGTTGTAATTATTTTTGTACTTTGTTAAAGTTCGCTGAGCTTAATCATTTTCTAAACACATTTTGTTCTTAAAATTGTGTAAACCGATTTTTGTTTTAAATTTGGCTTGCAGATAGTTCAAAGAGTGATCAATGATTCCATGTTTTCATTTTGCTTCTGTAGGATAAAATCCGAGACAGAAAAGGCCCACAAACATGAGCACTTTTAAAAATTCTCTTTTTTAGCTATGGATGTGAGTGTCTGAAATACATCTGAATGGCTTAACATCTTCTTATTTTTGTGCTTTAGGTGTGTTTACATTTACAAACATGATAGGTTCAAGTTTCTCTTAAATAAGTTTTTTCTTGTGCATCCTCTGTTTCAGATAAGGATAAATGGTAAGTTGTTTTAATTTTATTTGTGTTTTACACGAAAATCACCCTAAAATATTTATGTTAACTGGATTTGTAGTAACTTCTTTCCCGAATAGCTAATATACTGATGAGAAATACCAAATATATAGCTAATGCCTTATGTTTATTTCAGACCGGGTTCAGAATTCACTGGATGAAATCTACCTGATGACAAACATGTGAGTTAATCTGTTCTAGCAATTTGACCGTAAAACAGGCATTTTGACTGCTCTTAGTATTTGGATTTGTCACAATGATTTCTGATGTCTTTGTAGGGTTGTCTATGATGAGAATTTGTTCATTTATTAGGCCTTAAAATACATGACATAATTACGTTTGTATGCTTGACCAAAAACAGTTATTTTATTTTCTCTTTTGGGTATTTGCCACGTTGCTTGTCAGCTTATGGTCACATATATTTTGACACTGTTTATCATGTCTTACATTTCTTAAGTGCTTTGTATTTTTTTCTTTGTTGTTGAAATAGGGTGGTGATGGAATTGCTAATGTCCATACGAGAGTTCGTCTCTGTTCTTTACTCCCTGTCTGATATGGTATCAACGATAGACATGCTACTGGCTTTTGCCCATGCCTGCACACTTTCTGCCTACGGTAGGTTATAAAAATTGCTCATTTATATCATATTTTACCTTCAGAAAATGTTTGCGAGCTTTTCCGTTGATGGGGTTTCTTCTTCCACAATCAATCAAGCACAAAATCAACCACCAGCCGTTGTCATTCCTTCATTATTATCATCAGCAGCAATAACAGCTAATCAGTGCAGCATCATTATTATCATCACCACCACCACCATCTGCGTCATCAGCATTATAATTTTCAGCACTATCATTATCTTCATCATCACTGTCGTCGCCTTCGTCGTTCTGGTTTGAATGTGGAAGTATTATACTTCTATTTTCAGTGTGTCCGGAGTTCACAAACACGCTTGCCGTGAAAATGGGACGTCACCCAGTCCTGGAGAAAGTGGCTGCAATACAGACCGTGCCCAACAACATTGTCAGTCTCATCTCTATTGTTTAATTGTTAGTGTGTCTATAAAGGTAAAAAGGTAAAGGTAGTCCCATAGCCTTGTGGCCGTAGGGGAGCGTGATGTTGGAGATCACACTTATTTTGGGCCAGCGTAATGAGGGTGATGCCCATCTCTCTACCTCGCTGCTTTACCTTCCCCACCCTTAACAGAGTAGGTAATCAGTCACAATTGAGTCAACTGGGGGCGTTGTTATTTGTCGCTTCACGTTTTTGCGGTCACCCATCCAAGTGCCAACCGCACTGGACGGTGCTTAACTTTCGACACAGTAGCGAGTGCTCCAACCACTGCGCTATCCGACACGATTTTACCGTTCAATTTGTGTTTTCTTTCTGTTGTTCGTATTAATATGCATCCAATTCACGAAAACACATTTATAATGGGATAGGTTTGCTCATGCATTCCCATAGTGGTGGTGGGGAGAAGAGGGAGGGTCGTTTTCCTGTTGTGTTCCATTAAAATTGAAACATAATATGAAGATGTGATACTTAGAAGTTGATAGCCTACTACAGGTAGTAAACGTTTATGGACGACTTTTCATGTGTATGTGACTGTTTTGCAAAGCCGTTGTTTATGATGACTTGTGTTTTAGTATGCTGATGAGGATAGCAACTTTGTGTTGATCACTGGCCCAAACATGGTGAGAATCTTTCACTTCACAAACACTTAAAATGTGTCTGCATCATATATCATTGTTGTTACCTTATTGTCATTGATAATGTTGCTATTGTTACCATTTTCGTTATATTATCGTCATCGGCGTTGATATTGCCATTATTTCACAGTAAGTCAATGCACTTTTGTCATATTTATCTTCATCTTCATCGTCACAACCACAATCATTATATTGCCTTATGAATCGCCACTACCTCTACCACCACCTGTAACATCATCTATGTGTTGACCTGCAGAGCGGCAAGTCAACGTATTTGAAGCAAGTGGCCTTGCTGCAGATCATGGCTCAGATCGGGAGCTTTGTTCCAGCCGAGTACGCATCTTTCAGACTGACCTCACAGATCTTCTCTCGTGTTGGTAGTGATGATGACATGGAGACCAACTCATCCACTTTCACGCTGGAGGTAAATGAATTCTAGAACATGCTGTTGCTCTAAAGTTGGGCTACCTGCAGTAAAAGCTGCATACAATTATTGCAGCAGAGGGGATTTGTTTGCTCTTTTTTGATTTGCCCTTGTAGGAAACTGGAAGGAAGCTAAAGGTTGATTACTCACATGATCAACCAGCTCCATAACATAACCAATATTTCTCGTTAGCTTATTGATTTATGCATACACACAACATCTAGCGTTCAGTGGGAACCTAAATTCGAAAGTCATTTTAAATGTGTTCAAATCATATTAATATTCAATAAAGGGTTCTGTTACACTCGATTCGATGTTGGTGTTTTTCTATCAGTATCTGATTCAGCCCCGATGCTTGAAATCCTGATAGGTGTAACTGATTCGTTTATCCACGCAGCCTGCTCACTCATCAACAAGTCTGGAGTCGACGTATGAAGTTTTCCACTTTTATTCAGCACACATCAACAACTGAAATACAGTCGCCTTTTTAACTCTCTCAACTTTTACTTTCCAACTCACTATCAACAACAACCCCTTTCACAACACAGTGTGTCCATTATATATTTTTTCTCTCAACTCGAGATGACCTCAGGACGTTCTAGAACGACGCGTTACAACCAATCAGAATTAACTTCGTCATCACTGTTTTACGTCATACAACCTTCCTTTCTCAAGTTTCTGTCAAAAGAATGTTCTCAAATATCCCGAAACTTCGATCGATAGTAAACAAGCAGATCTAGAGAATTCTCCAATAATATCGACTAACGAAGATTATCAACGTTATACAAAGCTTCTTCTAACAACAATGCAAACTCAAATCAAAGGTAAATACACTCTATTATTGCATGCTTTGCAAAATAAAACGAACAGATCTATCGCGCGTGCTTCACACATAATATCGTGCGCATTTCACACGCACCATCATGCGCGTTTCAACGTAACAGGTTCATTGTTAGAAACTTGTCTATCTTAACACCGGAACACAATGTGTTTTAGTACCACATGATTGTTCTAAGTACAATAAATTTTTTCCCAGTATTAATTTGAGTTGAACGTTTGCCACTATAGGTACCGTTCCACTTGAAGCATAGTGGTATTACCTCAAGTCATGAGAAAGAATAAGAATGACAAAAGTTGTAATTCGTGAAGTTGAATTAATAATGAATGATAGGAAATTAGTTCTATTTAGAAACAAGTTTATGGCAGCACTTTAGTGATTGGCGTGCCTTGACTGGGGTTATGGAGAGTTTAAGCGGGGTTACGTAGGATTACTTCAGAGACCTTTGAGACAGAGCTCGGAATGCTGGCCCCTAACCCATGTACTCTTCCTGTGATGTTTGGACAAACTCGGTTTAGTGGTTCTTAATCTTGCGACGAACCGACAGACAAATAAACTGACATTAATTTGGTTCGTTACGATTCCCTGCTGTGTCAAAGTATTTCCAGTTAACATTTGAAATATAAAAATGAGTAAGTGTATCAGTGTATCAGCGTTAGAATTTGGCATGCATCTGAGTGCCTGGGAAACCTTCATTCCTGTTTGGGCACCCAGATCTTAGTTGACAGTGCACCCAAGGGGAGCATGTAAACTCAATCCTGAAAGAAAGTTAACTCATTGAAGCGTCCTTTGAATAGTCAACACAGTAATTAAAGATTGGAGGAAAACTTCAGAGTGACAATTCTTATTTTCTCCATACGCTTTTGGTTCAATGGGTCGGGAATAGTCTCCATTTATGCATGACAGATGAGCTTTTTGATTGGTCAGTAATTTATTCAATGACCAATCACGGAGTCAGTTGCTATCTTGCGAGTGCAAAGCAAAACATGAAGGAGATGGTAAATCATTATTAAAAACTTTTTTTTGGGGGGATGCATGATAACATATTCAATCAAAAAAGCTGAAAATGGTGTCTGGCATTATTTGGCATTGCTTTTTTATTTTATTATTTCCATGTGTTTTTTTTAATTGTAACCCTGATATTTTTTTAACACCTTTTCTGTTTCAAGTATAAAAAATAATAAAGTTTTTTTGATGACAACCAAAAACACATTTTTATTATTGTTTTTTTTTGTTGTTGTTTTTTGTGTGGTCATTTTTTAACTGTTTGGTTAGCTTTAACTGGAAATAATCTCCTACAAGGTCACTCGTTTATTAACTGAAAATAATCTCCTACACGGTCACTCGTGTATTTCAAGTTGTTTTTCTTTGGGCACTTACCAATTTTGGGGGGTACCCAAAAGTTTCAAGTAAGGCACCCAAAGGGCACTCTAGCAAAACGTTAATTTCTAACCCTGTGTATGCATTCCAGATGAAGGAGATGAACTACATCTTGCAGAATGCTACCAACAACTCCCTCATCATTATTGATGAGCTTGGCAGAGGTAGGGCTTTTTTGGCTGAGTGCAATTCTTAACTGGTCGAGCTGATTTTTGTGTTTGGTTTTAAATGATCAGCATCCAAGCCCCCTACTTTTACATTTGTTTTAGTTTGTTTGGGTTTTTTTTAATTTTATTTCTGGCATTTTTCAGGCACAAGTGCACAAGAGGGCATTGGAATCTGCTGGGCAGTTTGTGAGTACCTTCTGAAAACAAAGGTGGGCCTTTTGATTACATTTGTGTTGGATTTTAATAGTGGATGGGGGCGGGAAAGGGACCAAAGCAACATTGTTTTTTGCATACTTATTATCATATGTAGAAAATATGAGGAAGTTAGCAAGTGTATTAAAATGCATATCAAATTTTAAGATTTTAGCTAGGTTTATTCTTGTCTTTTCAGGCATTCACTTTCTTTGTTACACATTTCAAGGATCTGACCACGATGGATGGACTATACTCAAATGTCGAAAAGTGAGTGATTTCATCGTTTGTGCAATGTTGGTTTTCATTCACATTATTTAGTATGATTTGGGTCTTTCTTTGTTTTCTCATTTCTAAAATAAATTTAGAGGTGACAGTTTTTATTGGAAAGACTTGCCCTGCGAACTTTTGTTACATAAATCTTACTGAATATTTAAACTACTGTAGTGAATTATTCTGAAAGCCAGAAGTAACCAAAGCACATTGATAACATTGATTTATTGATTTAAAATCAAAGCTCATACCCCCCATATTACCATAGCGTTCCAGTGCAATGTATAGGGTTATTTTGCCTTTCGCTTTACATCAGCCATTTCTTCGAGGTGCACCGGACATTCAGCCACGAAGGAGGCTGTGAGAAGATCATCTACACGCACGTCTTGTCTCGTGGAAAGACTCCTGAACAACGCTACGGTATGTTGGGCAGTCTTCAAGATGATTTGTTCACAGACTTACTTATACTGCCAGATCAGCAGTTTTATCAGGAAAACCGACAGCAGTACTGACAAAGACGAATATCATCAACAGAAGTAAAGTCTTCAGACAATATATTGGGAATAAAAGGCATTTCTTCTTCATTAATAATTTACTGGGTCACAACTATAAAAAAATAAATTAGGTATGGTAATATTCTCTAATTACCCAGTTATTACCGCATTAACTATTTATAATGAAGTCTTGTGTCAATACTCATTTTGAACATTCTTTGTGAGTTAACTGATGATAATCATCATGATTTCCCCTTGTAGGTCTGAAGTTGGCAGAGATGTCTACCATGCCTGCTGTTGTTTTGCAGGATGCCCAGCAACTGGCCACACACCTCGATGCCCTGAAACAGGTCAATTATATTTGTTAGTTCTACAATAAAAATGAAAACCATTGGTTTACTTTTTGTCAATTCAGTATGCTTAAAATGAGTATTTTTTTGGCTACTTGGTTGGGAAAAAAAGTCTTGAGTGTTATACAAATCTAAAGTTTTATTTTGTCTCAGAGCAGTAACATGTGGTGTAAAGTGAAACTGTATTTCAGTCTTTGATGGGTTGTTTAATAATCATACATTATTCTCTTCAACATCATCTATGACTGTAATTGCAGAAGAGCCAAGCCGTGGACCCAGAGGTAGCTCGACAAAGGAAGATACTGAAGCTTGCCACTAAGCTGCTACAGCTGGCTCGTAACTCTCGCTTAGAAGAAAACAGTCTCAGAGCCTATTTCATCAGCCTTCATCAGCAACACCGCGAGCAATGTATGCCATCTTCTGCAGCTGCCACATCAGTAGATGACATGGGCTCTGCGACTTCAGCATCAGCCAGGAAATCCCCTACAACCAAGATTGTGACAATGGAATCTAATCGTTTCAGTTCATCTGTGATGGATGAGACCATTGTGCAGCTGAGAAACACTACAGAAGCTGAAAGGGAACCTAGGCGAAATGAGCTAAGATACAGACAAGAAGCCGGCAACAGAGATCTAGGGAACGGACTTCAATTTCAGAGACAGAAAACATCGGCTATTCAGTCTAAAGACCAGTGTCGTCAAGCGTCTGGCCCTTTTCAAAGACAGGAGCAAAACCATATTGGCACTTCAAGAGAACATGCTACATCAGGTCGACCAAGGGTGGAATCTCCTGACAACCCTGACCGACAGACAGAGACAACTCACCAGAAGAACCTGGAATCTGAGCTTAGAGAACCAAGTACAACAGTCAAGCAGGCTCACAAACAACTGAAAGAAAAATGCAGCACGTATTCGGAATTTTGTGCAGCAGAAATGACAAGATCATTTTCTTTCTACAAAGCTCCCACAAGGAGTTTGTCTGATGGTCGTATTAGCTCAGAAACTGCAGTACAAGCAAAGTCAGCCGATGCGCGCACAGCCACAATGGGTGCTCTTGATTTTTCAGCAGTAAGCTCATCAGGTGATAGCAGAAACTCTACTTCTTGCAGTCAAAGTGAACAACCTATCCAGAACAAAGAGACCTCTGTAGAACCATCACAGAAAGCACCCACGCAACCTGTCTCAATACCATCTTCAAAGCGTTTTCGTTCTTCCTTCAGTCTCGGCGATGTGGATCAGCATGAGATTCTAGAAAAGCACCCACGTTTAGACACTGTAGGATCGAAGTCACGTCCTCTGGACACCAATAAAATTCATCATTGCCCAAGCACCAGTGGGTGTTCTGTTCTCTCCAGTCCTGAATTTTGATGTTGCGCAAAATATAGAATTTTGGATAAAGATAGTGATAAATATGGTCAGAGGTCCTAGAAAAGTATCTTGAGATCCTAGAACTCCATATGATGTAGAGAGATAGTTGTAGAAGATATTGCGGTAGGTCTAGCAGAAACTTGTTGACTAATAGACTAGTTAGTAACTATTGTTAGTTTTAATTGTTCAGAATGTGTTATATGTTACTTGTTCATTATAGACTCTGTTCTTTCGACTCTTTCCACATTGCTTTGGAATGGAATTAATTGAAGAAAAAAATAAGACAAAATTATTGCATGTGTTATGATTATTGTAATCTGCCACTGAATAATTGTAAAGCCTACGATTTTGCTTTTCTCTCTCTCTCTCTCTCTCCTCTCTCTCTCTCTCTCTCTCTCTCTCTCTCTCTCTCTCTCTCTCTCTCTCTCTGTCTCTCTCTCTGTCTCTCTCTCTGTCTCTCTCTCTGTCTCTTTCTCTCTCTCTCTCTGCATGTCTCTCTCTTGGGAGGAGGGGGGGGAGGGGTGTTGTGTTGATGGTGAAAAAACATTTATGCCATTTGGTGGAAATAATTGACTGCCCATGATCACATTATTTTGCAAAGTTGTCGAGTCAGCTGTTTGGTTTAGTACATAGCACAATATTAGTGTCCGTTTATATACCACCATCAACCTCACCCTACCTACTATCGCACTGTTGAATCAAACTGTCATTTAAAGGAACTGGTATTTCAAGCACTGTCTGGTCATGGCCTTTTGTGGGTGTGTGTGTGTGTTTGAGTGTGTGTTTGTGTGTGTGTTAATTTTTTTCAACAGAAATTGTCCAACTCTGACATATGAGCTGTATTGTTGGCTTTTTGTCATTAAAATTTTGACTTCGACTTCTCTCTCTCTCTCTCTCTCTCTCTCTCTCTCTCTCTCTCTCTCTCTCTCTCTCTCTCTCTCTCTCTCTCTCTCTCTCTCTCTCTCTCTCTCTCTCTCTCTCTCTCTCACCACCTCACCACTCACCCTCCCACCTCTCTTGGTCTCTGAAATGGAGATACATTCAAATAAAATTCTGGGGGAGAGGGGAGCATTTGAGGAGAAAAAGAAAACGGAGGAGAGAAAGAAGATAGATTGTTTAGCACTATAGTATCATTCCTCAATCCAAACAACTACAATTAAGCAACTATTTAATTTAACATCAAGATTCACATAATGCCACATTATCATTTTCGCATTTCAAACATTATTTTTGTTATACAGTGCAGTGAAAGGTTATGTGCTCTTGAAAAAAAAAGAATGTATCTGCACAGATGGCGGCTTGTTTGTTTAGGTGCGGTCGAGTATTTACTGAACTAGACCTTGCATTGCATTATGGTCGATGTCAAATAATGTTGATATTAAAATACATGTCAAGAAGGGTTAGCATGGTTATTCAAAGAAGTGAAGGCCATTATATTTGTCAGTAAGTTAGTTGTTACTTTAAAAACGTATATACACACACATTCTCTCTCTCTCTCTCTCTCTCTCTCTCTCTCTCTCTCTCTCTCTCTCTCTCTCTCTCTCTCTCTCTCTCTCATTTCACACACGCATGTACACATAAAGAACACATCTCAAGTTCAGTAATGGAGAAGGCCTATTGGTCTATTATACACCATATTGCCCCGTGACCGTGGATCAATAATAGAATTATTATGTTACTCGTTGATCAATAATAGAATTATTATGTTACTGTGGATCAATAATAGAATTGCTGTGGTAAGACTGACTCGGCGTTCCCCAGCGACAATATGCATCATTCTTGACACCGAGACAATTAATGATTCTTCGGTTCATTTCTTATGCATATTGAACATGCAGTATGATACAGAATAAAGCCAAAGTTTTGCTTTCTATTTCCACAGTTAACTAACACACCCAGATTAGTCTAATAGTTTTACTTTTAATGAAGAGCTTGACATGTCTATACCGTATACGTCTTATGCGTACTAAAATAATTGTATTAAATCTATCCATACTTACGAACACATCTTACTTTTTTTTTCTCCCCATGTAGTAAAACAGTAGATCTGAATAGCCGAACATTAAATTGCCTAAATGGAATATTTATTTGCAATAGAGGAATGATATCGAAAATTGGTTGAATATCCTCTCTTTATTAGCCTATATACTATCTTCTGCAAAGCATTAAGTAGATAGATAGATAGATAGATAGATAGATAGATAGATAGATAGATAGATAGATACATAGATAGATAGATAGATAGGTATATGTAGCAGGGCCGGATCTGGGGGGGGGGGGGGGGGGGTCCTGGGTTCCGGAACCCCTCCCCTGGCCATCCGATGTACGTCATAAAGAAAAAAAAATATATATATATGTATTTTTTTTAAGCTCTTAATTAGTTTATTTATTAGATGACCAGCCAATATGGGACATTAAACTCAAAAACCAACCAACCAACCAGAATGTGTGATGAATGGTGCAATTTACGAACATAGCAAAATTTTCCCACCTTCCGTCCGGCCCAATACCATCACTTGGAATACCCCCCCCCCCCCCCCCTTCTACTTACCTTGATCCGGCCCTGTGTAGGTAGGCAGATAGTGATAAATATAGATGTAGATATATATTTGCTTATATATTTATCAAAAGCAGATCTACAGAAGTGACAACTTTGATGTTTCTGCGCAGTGGGAAGAAACGGATTGAATCGGGTCTCATTAATTAATCTCCCTTCACGTTCTGTCTACCATAAATTATAGTTCATTTACATAATAGAATAAAACATACGTAGAATCTAATATAGAAAGTCATGTTAGAATAGGATTTTCATTGCTCAAACTCAATCTGAGCACAGGGCATTACACGGTGGGCGAATGCCCCCGTGACCTAAGTAACTAAAGTTTCAGAACCTAATTTATTTTCTACTCTAAAATAAAGGTAACTAAATAATTATTTAAAGGTTGGTCTGTGCCCCTGCTACACTAAGTGGACGTAACGTTTTATTGCCACGCACTTCCAAAGAGAGTATAGGTAATATATATGTATTTCGCTAGTATTTCCTCTTACCATATTCTACTATTCCCTATTCTATTGCCCATAGATATATTCCTAATTCTGTATCTGACCTCCTATTTACAATAATTTTGTACTTTTCAGGATGTTGTCCAATGCCCATAATTTTGCTTTGTATGCTACTCTTATTATCTCTGCTGTTGTCTGAGCTTCTAATTTCTAGCATCAAAGCCAGGTCTATGGCTATCCCTCGAAGACCCTGGAAAAATTAGTATTATCATTCTATATTGGTGTATGTTGCCCGAGGTGCTCTGATATTGAACGTTTGGTTGTCTGTAGTTTCCATTATTTGGGTAATAGTATCCACAGCTGCTATTCGCACTGCAATTGTAGATCTCCATATGTATATTTGTATTGCCTGTGAAAAGTAAGAACAAAAACGAACTTTTACTCGAAGGTGACAGGAATATATCAAAATCAATTTACATTTACGGACGTCTTTACAGTGTCATCTTTCCCTCTCTGTCTCTGTCTCTCTCTCTCTCCCAGCACTTTTTTTTTTTACCCTTGCAAAATAAAATTTTTCTCTTCTCTCTCTCTCTCTCTCTCTCTCTCTCTCTCTCTCTCTCTCTCTCTCTCTCTCCATTGCATTAGGGCAGAATAAACAGGGGCGGACGAGGGGAGGGGGGGGCACAGTGGGCACGTGCCCCCCTCCCCCCCCCCTCCCATGGACGACCAAAAAAAAAAGGGAAGAAAAAAAAGAAAAGAAAAGAAAACATGAGAAGAAAAAAAAAAGGGGAAAAAACACACACAAAAATAATAATAATACAAAAATTTTTAAAAGGTGGAAAGAAGAAAAGCGTGCCCCCCTTCCCCACTAGTCCATCCACCTGTTCAGGGTCCTCATTGGCCCTCGGGCACATGAGTGGGTCACAAAGCGTAAGATTGCGTCACAAAGAAAAGGTGCCCCCCTCCCCCACCTTTAGTTCCTCTCATTGACCCTTACAAAGTTCGCGTCAAAATAAAAAAAAAAAAAACAAAAAAAAAAACAGTGGCCTTCTTTCCCACTCCATCCACCTGTTTGTCCTCTCGGTGCACGTGGGCGATGTGGTCACGTGATGACACTATTGTGTCACAAATTATGAAATAGGAAATTGTTCTGCCTTTCCTTTCATTCGCGTTTTTGAACTAGCCGCGAGTTGTACACTAACAACCCAGTATTGTAACAATGCTGAAAGCCTGAGAAAGTAAGTGTTCTAGCTGTGGGCCATTGTGTCAACCTTTTTTTTTTTTTTTTTCTCTCACAACTAATTTGTAATTTCACACGAAACACGCACGTGTTGATCTCTCTCTCTCTCTCTCTCTCTCTCTCTCTCTCTCTCTCTCTCTTTCTCTCTCTCTCTCTCTCTCTCTCTCACACACACACACACACACACACACACACACACACACAAACCACACTCATGTCAACCTTTCTTTTACTGTGTTTGAGTGCAAGCACGAATCTGTATACCGGATAAAATTTTTTTTTAAATGGCAGGGGCAAGCATTTACTCTGATCCGCCCCTGATAAAGGACAGCGTCATTTGAGGTTTTTAAAATTATGGTTGTTAAGATAAGACATTATAAGATTAGTGTGGTTTAATTGAATTAAGGTTTTAATGCTTCTGAATCCGCTTTTTCTTATCAAGATTAATTATATTTCATGCTACAGGTTCTGGAAATTTCTAATTCTAAATGCCAATCTCTTTTCTGCTTCTACAAAAGTATCTTAATTATTAATGCGGTTGTAAATTTGAAAGAAAGCATCATAGATCATCTATGAAAGCATGCAGCGTACCGCAAAACTTGTCAACCTCTAACCTCTCATATTTTTTACCTTAATTCCATTTCATTTATTATTCAGTCACTCAAAGTCAAGTTTGTGTATTTATGTATTTATTTATTGAGGTAGGAAATTACCCGTTTCAAAAGCATGCTTTATTATGTCCTTGGGTCGTGAGGATGTAGCACATTCCAGGCAACTGGATGGAAGCGGTACGTGGCTGAGGGATTAGGGGGAGGACGGTAAAATGGTGCATAACCAAGGATCACATTCATTCCTTCATTAATGTATTCATTCATGTAAATTTCAACAACAACAAAATCGATCGCTTCTCGACTGCTCGTCGTTTTGGCTTGGGTGTTGTAATTGTATATTGTGTGTACTATTCGCCACTTCCCAGTATGTTGGAGGGGGAAGGAAAACATGATGTTGTATAGGAAAAAACCGGTTCAAACCTGCCAAGAGGTGGTTAGAAACGGCTGCCTTTGAACCCCTCCCCACCCCCACCTCTCTTTCCCTCTCTCTCTCTCTCTCTCTCTCTCTCTCTCTGCACTATAGGACTTCGCTCTCAAGACAGCGCTTCATGATGCAGTGTTGCTCTACAGACCGTTCCTCATGATGTAACATTGTTGACAATAAGACCTTTGAGTTTTGACACTTTATTGTCCCTTTTTATGGGAAATTCTGGACCGCCTTCCTTCCCTAGAGACGGCGGTCACAGCCTGTGGCGCGCCCATACCCAACCTACCTAATATTAGTTGTGTTTTTTGAAATTTTTGCTGGGGAAGCAAACTGAAGTACCTGGAGAAAACGTCAGAGACGTTGCACGAAAGTAAATAGTATTCGGAGAAACATAACGCCCAGAAGCGGGATCGATCCCACACTTATTAGGCATTGACAGTAAATTATCCATTTGTACTGTTGTTATAAAGAGCAAACGGCAATACAAATGGTGAGGACAAGGAGGTGGTGATGTTGATGATGATGATGATGATGATGATGATGATGAAGAGGATGAGGGAGAGGAGGAGGATGGTAGTAGTAACAACACCTAAAATTGAAAAAGACACGAATCCCAGGCACACATACACACACAACATTTTACTTTGACATTTATTTATTTATCTATTTAATTGTTCTTATATTTTTCTCCAGCAGTATGGGCGATATTATATTGCCTTTTTGTACTTGGTAATTGATCCTCTGTTGATCGACAGTCCTACTGAAACATAACTTATTTTTAAATCGAACACAAAGACAAATAGTTGATAACTTGTTTAATCGTTTGTTTACCTGCTTTTTTTCCCTTCAGTTCTTCCTTTATTGTCCTGTATACACTACTTTATGTCCTAGGACGTACGCGCGATTTTACTACCATTTTTTTTTCTTTTCTTATTTTCACAACACTTAGCCTACTTAATGTAACAATGAACTTGTTTTATAATTAGTTATTTAGTCTACATTTAAATTTTAAAGATTGAGATACACATATTGATACACACGAACTTCATTAGTCTATCAAAAAATGCTGCACTGCGAAATGGAATAAATACGGAACACATGCATCGGAAATTACAAATCTCCCAAGACATACGCATTGCAAACATCTATGCATGCAACTTTTATTACATATCACTAGAGACAGTCTTCAGAAATGGGAGGTAACTTGTCTTTTTGTTTTGTTGTTAGTTACCTAGAGTTATCCGGGCTGACATCTCGTCTGAGAACACTATGAAAGCTACCCAAGCTGCATGCTTTTCTTCGGGAAAGGGGAGGTGGTAGTTACCTGGCAGAGTAAGGCCGAACTAGCGGAGCTAGATAGGATTACATTACATAATTATGGTTATTGCTTTAGGTCCAGCGGACTAGCTAGGATTGCAAAAGAATCAACCGATCCGAAAGGTT
Organism: Oncomelania hupensis; assembly: GCA_036898135.1. Classification (NCBI taxonomy): domain Eukaryota; kingdom Metazoa; phylum Mollusca; class Gastropoda; order Littorinimorpha; family Pomatiopsidae; genus Oncomelania; species Oncomelania hupensis. The sequence goes on from CM072512.1 coordinate 31,892,440, forward strand.
TGAGAGCAGAAATTATAGGCGAGAAACTGTTCGTTTGCGAAGGATGTCACCTCAACGTTAGACAACTTTGGCGCACCATGCAGGCAAGCCGTTCAAAGTTCTTTCCCCTCCTATTTCCGAGCATGGTCTATTTATTAGTCCGTACATGTAGGCCTACCCGTCACCTAAATCTTAGATAAATTAGAGCAACAGCCATGCAACAAACTGAAACATAAATATTCCAGCTGAAACTGGAAAAAACACAGGCGCTTGTATGTGGACACGCAAGCGCATATCACAGGCATGGGCGCTTGCGTGTCCAGATACAAGCGCCTGTGGGAAAAAGTAAGTCTTCATGTATCGTTTAACAAACACTACTGTTTAACTTTACGTAGTTCCTAGTCATCACTGGGCGAAAGTTTTCTACACAGAAGTCACCGGCCAGGTTCAACAACCACGTGCTCGGGGCCAAGGCAAGCCACACTGTACTCGTGGATTTCTGCTGTGACCAACACAGCCTGGAGAGGATCGGGCCCTGCCAGGTCTTTCTTGCCCAAGACACACTGCACGATGAAAAGAATCACTTACTCCAAACCGGATCGGTCGTCGCCCGGGTCATCAAGGACCGCGCCTTCCGTTGGTCACCAGGACGGATGGTGATAAGTGTGCTACTGATGGACAACTTAACAGGATCCGCACGAGAAACAACATCGTCATAGGAACCTGGAATGTCAGGACCCTAACTGCGCAGGGAAAATTAGAAGAACTTGCCCACGAGCAGGACCACTATCGGTGGAACATCTTAGGTATCAGCGAACTGCGCTGGAAAGGCCTAGGTGAAACAACGACCGACAAAGGCCACAAGCTTTATTTCAGCGGGAGAGATGACAGGCACGAACAGGGCGTCGGATTCTTGGTCCACAAAGACATTCTAGCCACTGTCATGGGTTGCCGCCCAGTTTCCAGTAGACTCAATACCATCCGTCTGAGAGCAAACCCCTTTCAACATCACCATCATCCAGGTCTATGCCCCAACATCAGACTATGACGACAGCGAAGTCGAGGATTTCTATGAACATCTGCAGGCTGTCCTTGACCAAATGCCGAAGAAGGACATAGTCATAGTGCAAGGCGATTGGAATGCCAAAGTTGGCCAAGATGCGCACCACCACTGGGGAGACACGTGTAGACCCCACTGCAACAACGAGACAAATGACAAAGGTCTGAGACTGTTGGAGTTTGCCAGATACAACAATCTGATACTGGCAAACACGCTTGGTCTCCACAAAAATATCCAGACGATGGACATGTACAATCCCAGCGGGGAGCATCACAACCAGATTGACTACATCATGGTCAAGACACGCTTCAGATCAAATATCAACATTGGCAGGACACGCACTTTTCCAGGAGCAGAAATCGGAAGTGACCACGATCTCCTGATGATTGCCTTCCGGCTCTACTTGAAGAGAGTAAACACAGCAAGGTGGATCAGATTGGTTCGACCGGGACAAACTGCAAGACCCGGAGGTAGCACAAATATTCAAAGCCCCAAATGGATGGAAATGTACACCTCTGCTCATGTTGGGAGCTGGTGAAGTAGATTTCAACACCATGACCACGCCTTCAACTCATCTGTGATGGATGCCGCCACTGAGATCCTTGACAAACACCGCCAAAAGAAGAAACGGTGGATCACACCTGAACGTTTGGACCTGTATGATAAACGAACAGAGATTAAAAAGAAAAAGAACACCTCACAGGGGAGCTGATGCCTATCGAAAAATCAACAATGACATCCGAAAAGGCATGCGCACAGCAAAGGAGAACTGGATAGAAGATCAATGCCAGGAAATAGAGAACAGTCTGAACAAGAAGGTCTACCAGACTGTGAAGCGTGACAAGTGTTAAACAGCCCAAGGTCTCCACGATCCAAAGCAAGTTTGGAATATGCTTTATAGAAGAACAAGAAGTCTTAGATGGACAGAGTACTGCTCTGACCTTTACAACCACAAACCAAACGGAGACCCATCAGTTCTAGCATGTCCCCAGAACAGAGAAGAGAAAGAAACTCTCCCAATTCTCCGAGAAGTTGAGGCAGCAGTGCAATCACTAAAGAAGGGGAAATCAGCGGGAGTGGACAAATACCAGCGGAATTGCTGGAAGCCGGAAGAGAAGCGATGATTGATACCCTCACCGTTATCTGTAAAACATCTGTCAGAGTGGGGAGTGGCCTACACCATGGAACCAGTCGCTTGTCATCACTCTTCCATAAAGGGTAAGCTTCAGGAGTGTGAAAATTACTGCACCATCTGCCTCATTAGTCATCCCAGCAAGGTACTCCTGAAAATAATACTCAACAGGTTGAAACCCCAGGCTGAACAAATCATGGCTGGGGAGCAGGCAAGATTCAGGGCGGGGCGAGGTGCCACTGATCGGGTTTTCAACCTCAGAATAATCTGCGAGAAATACCTACGGCCTCAACAACATCTATATCATGTGTTTGTGGACTTCAAGAAAGCGTTTGACCGAGTCTGGCATGCAGCTCTGTGGGCAACCATGACAATGTACAACATCAGCCCTAACATTATTGAAGTCATCAAAAGACTGTATGACTTGGTTACCAGTGCAGTCCTCCACATCAGCGCCATCGGAAACTGGTTTAGAACAACAATCGGTGTACGTCAAGGATGCCTACTCTCTCCAACACTCTTTAACATCTTCCTAGAGCGCATCATGTCAATTGCCCTTGCAGATCTCGAAGACACAACACAGTCAGGATAAGGGCTAGAGCAATCTCCAACCTCCGTTTTGCGGATGACATTGATGGATTGGCTGGAGAGGAACAAGAATTTGAAGAGCTTGTACAGGGGCTTGACACCACCTCCAGAGCCTATGGAATGGAAATAAGTTCAGAGAAGACCAAAATGATGACCAAGCATCAACATGGACATCATAGTCCAAGGCCAATCCCTCAACACAGTACATAGCTTCAAATAATTAGGAGCCATTGTATCAGACAATGTTACAGAAGACTTCTGTGCATTTCCTATACCCAGCACATCACCAACAACGAAGTCCGACGGACCATCACACAGCCATTGCACAACATGAAGACATGCTCATAGTAGTGAAGAAACGGAAACTCCGATGGTATGGCCACGTCACCAGAGCATCAGGCCTTTCAAAAACCATCCTGCAAGGCACGGTGCAAGGAGGCAGAAGAAGAAGGAGACAGAAAAAGAGATGGGAGGACAACATTCGAGAATGGACTGGTTTGACACTGAACGAAGCCATGAGAGTTGCTGAGAACAGAAAAAGAGTGAGTACGCTGGTTAATCGATCATCTGTGGTGCCCCAACGACCTTTGAGTTACGGGATAGGATATGATAATTTCAAATTTAATTCTTATTTACTCTCCAAGTCGGTGAACGATGACAAGAAATATAGTGTTCTACTTATTTAACGGCATTGACCATGTCATTTGACGAACATTAAAACACTCCCGTTGGTGTGCCGGGGGTTTCAGTATAAATAGTATCCCCACTTTCTGGAAATTTAGTGCTTTAAATTCCCACCATCGCCGTCTTTCTCATTTGCTCTTTCTCATTTCTGCTCTGTTCTATCAATCTGCTATGCTATCTTCTTCTTCGCTAGACCAGTCACCTACCTTTTTTCTTGAAAACTCTTCCGGGACAAGACTCCTTATTTGTGTACGAGGTCTGTTGGATCAGCTTGGGAATATTGGACACTTTCTGCCAGGTGGTCACTAGGGCTTCCTATGCTGTTATTATTTAGCAATGTATGCATTTTATATGTATGTGTTTTGTTGATAATTTATAAATTATAAATTATCAACAAAACACATAAATAATGTTTGTATTCTATTTTGTTTTTGTAAACGGGGGTTCGATAAATTAGAGTACAACCTCAGCGTCCCCTGCGTGGGATGTCTTTATTGTAAAGTGACTGGTTGGTGGAGAGCGTTCAGTTTTAGCACTAGGGTTGTTTCAGCAGATCTTTTATGCGGATCAAGGGTTGTCCGGTCCTGATTTGGCTCAGAAGAGTCCGCTGGACCTAAAGCAATAATCATATAATGTAATGTAATGTAATGTAATGTATGGCCACTTTTAGTTGCCAACAGATGTGTCAACGGTTTGAGTCAATTTTACTGCACATGTGTCAAAAGTCGTGTGAGCACTCCTTTAGACATCGCGCACAAGAAAAAAAAAAAGAGGAAAAAGTGTGGCGCGCGGTCTGGATTTGCGACCCAGTTTGCGAGGGAAGGTCATAATTGTATAGCAGGATTCACAGAGCTAGAAAGATTCCCGATTCACCTATTGGAATTAGGTTAGATTATAGGAGTACGACTTTTACATGTCACTCACACATTCCACGTCTGAAGACTGTATACTAACAAGGTACACGTCACACAGAGGAGCTGAGACTCGCCGGGTGCCTGCACTATGGGTACACGTAAGCCTAGGCGAGTATCAGCTATGACGTGCCCTACGTTGTATAGGTGCCCCGGCCATGTCCATATGGCATAGTTTTCTGTATTTGAGATGTTACGTTTTGTTTTGGGTGTACGTGCTTGCGCCAAAGGCGTCAACTAGCTTACATACCTACAGAGATTCGACGTTATGATGTCTACAATATCCTATCCTATCCTATATATCCCATTACTCGAAAGTCGTTGGGGCACCACAGATGATCGTTTAACCAGCGTACTCCATCTTTCTCTGTCATCAGCAACCCTCTTGGCTTCACTCAATGTCAAGCCAGTCCATTCTCGAATGTTGTCCTCCCACCTCTGTTTCTGTCTCCCTCATCTTCTGCCTCCTTGCACAGTGCTTTGCTGGATGGCCCTTGCAAGGATTGATACAATACAATACAATACAATACAATACAATACAATACAATACAATACAATACAATACAACTTTATTCATCTCAAACTGAGCAATTACAATGGCAGCATCAGCGCAATTAGCAGAATACACAAGAATTAAAAATATTATTACATACACATGAGAAGTAGTCCAATCAATAAATAATAAATAAAACAAATAAATGACAAAACATAGGTTAAATACATACAATAAACTAGAGGTGAATGCCATAAAAAGTAAACTGCCTTGGTAGCATGGCCATATCATCGGAGTTTTCGTTTCGTCACCTGTGTGAGCATGTCATCATGTTGTCCAACGGCTTGTGTGATGGTTTGTCGGAATTCGTCGTTGGTGATGTGGTGAGTATAAGAAATGCCGAGAAGCCTTCAGTACCAGTGATCTATCCAAACATGGTTTGACAAACTTAAAAAAGAGCGGATAAAAGAAGCTGAATGTAGCCTGAAGTTTGCATCTAGCTCTGTGTATTGTCAAGCTGCTAGCAACATAATTATTGAAAGATTGACATGCTTGGAGTCAACATGTTAACGAGTAACCCATGTGATGAAATCGTTGACTATTTTATTGTGAATTTCAGCTCACTGGTTACGACTGGTTCCTATTATACTGTGTTTTAGTCGGATCGTCTTTAAACTGGTATATTTTTCCTGTGCCCTCACAAAGAGCGAATCATCATCATCATCATCATCATCATCATCATCATCATCATCATCATCATCATCATCATCTTTATCATCATCATAATCTTCATCGAACTTTAAATGGCGATATTACATTGGGAGCAGGAAAAAATATAGCCGATATTTTGCACGCAAGAAATAACAAGACAAAAATACAAAACGTGAACTGCATTCTTTCTTTTGAGTTTCAACGATTAATTCAAAGAAAGATGTCTTGTGTGCTGCATTCTTTCTTTGAGTTTCAACGATTAATTCAAAGAAAGATGTTTTGTGTGCTGCATTCTTTCTTTTGAGTTTTGAACGATTAATTCAAAGAAAGATGTCTTGTGTGCTGCATTCTTTCTTTGAGTTTCAACGATTAATTCAAAGAAAGAATGCAGCCACAAGTTTTGTATTTTTGCCTCGTTATTTCTATGGTGCACATTTTCGCCTTACACTTGGGCTTCACCAGGTGAACATACAACCTAAGTGAAATATAGCTTAAAACAAGAAGAAAAGCGCTGACAGCCTCTCCAGTTAACTCTCCCACCCAACACACATTTGCATCCCCATATGACCCTTCTCATCACTTACCCCCACCCATGCACACAATGGGTATATCATTTTACTGAGGTCATGCCTGCGCACAGCAGTTAAAATTATTTTTAACTATTAAACTGTAAGCTTATATATTAATGAAAGTCTTAATAATCAAGATTAGAAAATTCGTCACTAAATATTAATTTAATAGTGAATCTAGTTAATCTGCGGTTTTATACTTTTTATTTTCTCTTTTACACTTTTAATTCTCGTTTTCTTCAACACTTTTCTATAGTATGAATGCTCCCGGGCCCTTCCATCACTCCCGTTTTTAGACGATTTTCATGATTTTAACGTTTTTTTAAATGATAATATTCACGTCCCATATACGTTCAGGTGTTTGGGGACATTAATTTAAATAACGGCAACAACGCACAGTTGACTCATGCGGACTTCAGAAGACGGAATCCGACGTCAGCCGAAAACCCATAATTACATCAAGCCACACAAGTATACAGTTTTATTCATTGTGCCAAACACAACTCCAGGTGGTGTGTAGGCCTATGTGTGTGTGTGTATGTGTGTGTGTGTGTGTGTGAGAGAGGGAGAGAGGAGAAACTGCTTAGACCATCGACCTATTGCAAAGGTGGTCGAGGAGGAGGAAGGTTGGGTGGAGTAGAATATTTTAAACAACAAAACAAAACAGACTCGCGATAACGAATCTAATGATCTGTGAGATAGAGAGAGAGAGAGAGAGAGAGAGAGAGAGAGAGAGAGAGAGAGAGGGGGGGGGGACGAGCAAAGAAACACAGTAAAAGGACGTGGGGTGGGGCATATCACACATTGTTTGTTTGTTTTGTTTTTGTTTTTTATTTTATTTCATCAATATTATATATCAATATTAATGCAGTGACCACTGATTTTAGTGATTTGATGGAAGAAAGAAAACGTATTTTTAATACATCAGATTTAAAGAAGAATTTTCAAGAGGTTACGTGTGAAAGTTTGTTTGAATATTTAAGAGTAACAGTCTTGCTTTTTAAGATTTGAACCAATTTATAATATTTTAAGATAACGTTTCTCTGGTCCTGATTTGGCTCGGAAGAGTCCGCTGGACCTAAAGCAATCTAGTCACTTAACCTTTTTTCTTGAAAACTCTTCCGGGACAAACCTCTTCATTTGTGTGTGAGGTCTGTTGGATCAGCTTGGGAATATTGAACGCTTTCTGCCAAATGATCACTGGAGCTTCCTATGATGTTATTATTTGGGAATATAGGCATTTTATATGTATTTGTTTTGTTGATATTTTATATTGATTTTTGTATTCTATTTTGTTTTTTGTAAACGGGGCTTCCATAAATTAGAGTATTGCCTCAGCGTCCCCTGCCTGGGATGTCTTTATGGTAAAATGACTGGCTGGTGGAGTGCCTTCAGCGTTACCACTAGGGTTGTTTCGGCAGATCCTTTATCAAGGGTGAGTCCTCTTTCAGCGAAGTTGTGGTCTTGATTTTGTGGTCCTGATTCGGCTCTTTGTAGTCCGCTGGACCCTGTAAGCAATGAATAACTAACTAACTAACTCTCTCCCTCTCGTTCTCTAAAAGGTTAGGTTGTGGGGGAGGTCTCAGAAGACCTCACTTAGTCTAAGCGACGTTACCTTAACCTAAACCTGTGATGCCTGTTATTCCCTCTTTGTGCCAACTGGGAGGATACGGAAAACTTGGATGAGCGTGACAGTTGCTTATAGGACACATGTACCTGTACTTTTAGTGGCTTATACCGACTTGAAAAAAACATCACTCTCTCCCTTTCCTTGCCCCTCTGTCTCTGTCTCTCTCTCTTTTACCCATCACAACCCCACCCACTACACCTCAAGATTTTATTATTCAATCGCTTTGCAACAACAACAACAACAACCTATACAGTCCTTGGTGTTACCTATGCCACAGTTTCTGTCCTCGCTCGATAAATACCAGTCCAGTCCAGAGTTCGTCTATATATAGGAGTACCTGCATTCACGATTTTGAGCAGTTTATCATTTTTCATTGTGTAGGTGCCCCAGTTTGTCGTAGAACTCCGCACTTCACTGAAAATTACACTAGTGGCACAGTTTCATCAGGTCGGTTGGTTTTATGTTCTCTGGCTTTATTCACCGTCCTTCGTAGTTGACATTAAGGTTTCAAACGGGTGCTTGTTTCTGTGAAGGAACTTTGATCAGTATAATCATTGAGGAGGTATATCTTACTTTGGGCGCTTGACTGGTAAGAAATTTGTAATGAGTATTTTTTGTTAAAATAATGATAAGTGTGTTTCATTTAATTAAGAGTGTTTACATTGAATTATTGGGGCCGACACCTTCCCTTTCTTTTTCTTTTTAAATTTTAATCTATTTTATTTTATTTGTTTTAACCAATGTTGTTCTATTCTGTTGAGCTGTTTGAGCTATATATGAAAGAAGCCAGCACTGGTCGGCCAGTGCATTGATCAGCTTTTGAGCTGGAAAAGCTCTATATAGGAACGATTACAAAAATAAATAAATAAATTTCGTGCACATTCTGCAACCTCTCGCATCCGCCCTCACTCATTCAAAACACATCTAATCACCATTGTGATCTACTTCGTTTCGTTTATCCAGTTATTGTAAGATTTACCTTCTTCTACTTGATGGTGACCAGTAAAATAGAACTACATGTACACATTTTTGAGTTTGTCACTTCGGGGCTCTTTTTTGAAACTCTTCATTGGTTCTGTTGGGATTTAAAAATTTTTTTTTTTTTTTTGCTAATGGCTTAAGTAACAGAATATAGTTTGCTTTTTGGTGATTATGTTTGCTGCGTTTTTGCCACTTGGTACTCGTAAATTTATTATGGCTCGCTGCAGATCTCGGTTCAGTACGATCCAAGGAGTACTAAAGTCTTTAGTACTCCTTGGTACGATCACAAATTGAAAAATAAAAAAAAAAGTAAGTGGATATCTCTTTTCTTTTAAAAGTTATGAGTATTTAAAGATTACACTAGTTGCACACACGTAAAAACGCTTTAAAAAAGCCAAGTTCAGAGAGCAAAAAGGAACATGAAGAATAGAGAGACACATCTTATTTTATAATATTTCATTTATTACAACCAGCTGATTGTAATTAATAGGCAACCAAAGCACAAAAACATATCATGTCGTGGCATAAAGAGGAACAAAATACAAAAAATCACTCCAGCTATTTGTTGCAATTTGAACGAGAGGCCAACTTTGGCCCATTGCAACACAAACAGATTTCATGAATGACTATACATACTAGGCTAGTTAAAAGGTATTGAACAATGCAATAATAGGAAAAAAAATTCTCTGCAGTAAATACTTGAAATTCCTCATAGGATGGGCCCAAACTTGGCAAAATGTTCAAAATCTCCATTCCGGAGGGCCGTGAACGCCAGAAAACGTAAAAAAAAATTGTAACTTCTTCATTTCTTGACCGATTGTGATAAATTTTGGAGGAAAGCTGTGAAATATCAACATCTTTAATAAGAAACCATCTGAAGTCATGAGCATGTTCCAGAATACAACAAATGTGATTTGGGGTGTTAAAAACATAACAAAACTTGACGATGCACAACATTATAACAATTTAAATCTCTGTTACTTCTTGCTTTCTTCACAGAGTTTGCTTACATTTGGAAGAACACTTCCACATGTGAATGTGTTTTATATAAAAACACCATTAGGCATTAGTATGTTTTAGATATATGTTTAATTAACTGGTTAAATAATTTATATAAAAAAAAAGTTGAATGAAGAAATCCTCAGCATCATTCCACGTCTTGTTATGAGGTGGGCAGGAATGCTCCAGCTTTAAAACATGCATTTGGAGCTTTTTTTGTGTGTGTGAGTTCAACACCAATCACTTTTTTTCTTTCTGGCTCTTGGGCCGAGGACAGCAAAAGATCCTCTGAACACTGCATAAGCATCATCATCTGCAACCAAAAAACAGTAGTATACTATTATAATATTTGACACTATTATTTTCAGCTGGTATGTTGAAAGAAAGATGCAACAAAACTAAGTGACTGCCCTGGCAATGTCAAAATGTTATTGTAAAAGAATAACCCAAATTAAAAAAATAATAATTAATATAAGACAAAAACTCCAGCATTTTTTTTGGGGTTGGATGGTGGGGATTGAGTATGTGCATTAATAATTAATAAAGTAGCATTTCAAATAAAAAGTTTCTAAAATTAAAACTGGCAAATTGTCCAAGTACCAAGCTGCAGTAACCTTGTCAGCTGATAATAGCCAGTGACTGTACAAGTATATATTTCTTTATAATACTATTGTTAGGCTAATTCATTTTTTTAAAAATAGGCCTACTATTTTACTTGGACACTAGACAGCATTCTCATTGTTAGTCTCCAACAAATCTATGCTAGTCCCAAACTGCCGCTGTGAAATTGCTTGCTTACACTAGAAAAAAAAGCTAAAACGATAATCTATTATCTTCTTCACATTTACGTATTTATTTATTTTATTTATTGCGTTGTTTTTTATTTACGAGTTTCCAAGGAATCATAACAGATCATGATTTGGAAGTTTGCGAGAGTTACCTTTCCTTTGTTAAACTCGACTGGAACAAGCGATTTATTTTGAGCTAATCCATTAAAACTAAAGTATAAATCTTGCTAAAAAAATTTTTTTTTAAGGCAGATTGGTATCTATTTCTGTTAATCATATACAAGTATGTCACAATTGAGCAGCTTTATAAGCGTATTTGTATCGACAACTCGACATGCAATGAGCTAGCACTGCCACTCTACTAGTACTGCAGTAACACATGATCGGCCTATTTGTATCTAGTCACTTTCAGCTCAATTGTCCCAAATTTACTTAAAATATGTAGACAAATCGTGAATCGCATGGTAAAATAAACACTTGCAAACAAAAATCACAGTTGATTAAGAATAAAACTTACCGAAATATGGCCGAAATTATGTCAAATCGTCGAGCGACTGATACCGTGCCGTAGCCATGTAAGCCATGTGACATGAACCAATCGGGTGTCGTTTTAAAAGTGAAACTGTATAAGCCCCGTATGTTTGTATGACGTCATTCATATTTCATTTGAAAGGGAATTGAACGAGGTTTCCAATGATATAACGGCAGATTATTTTTTTTAACAAGTTCGAAGCAAAAAATCATGTCAAAGTAGAAAAATCGACTTTGTACCCATTATTTTCAGTCATATTATAAAAAAGCAAACACCATTAGAAAGGTTGTTCTCTCAGCTTTGCAATGGTGCTATTTTTAGCTTTCCTGCCTGCCTGGGGAAAAATCGTCAAGGGATTTCCCGAAGATGTCAAAAAAATGGCGCACACCTCGGCGCTTAGGCGGCTGCATAGCAATCACAATTTCTTGCATTTTCGATCATCGGATTTCAGCATTCATACTCAAATTACTTACAAACAACAAACATCAATGTTTAAATCAATCTTTATTTGTTATTTTGATATAAATTTAAAGTCTGTAGGCGCATGCATCAGTGAGTTATGACAAGTTGAAGAAGGTAGGGGTAAGCAGTTTTTTAGGCTGATTGGTCAAAATAGTGCCTGCCTGCCGCTACCTAGTAGCAGTAGCAACAGCAGCAGCAGTTGTAGTAGTATGTTGGTTAGCCGTTCATTTAGACTGATGCATAAAAAGTTCGCGGTTGTTCTCTGGGATTCAGTCAGTAATAGGCCTACACTACTCTCGATGTTTGTTTTCTTTCCTTTTACGTTTTGTTGTTCATACAATATCATGTTCTTAGCCATACTAATCGTCATTCAGCTTAGCTGAGACTAGATGAAGCTCAAGAGAGAGAGAGAGAGAGAGAGAGAGAGAGAGGGAGGGGGGGGGGGGGGAATTGAAATGAGTTCAGATAACAATTTAATTTTGCAAGTGTAAGAAAGAAAGAGGGAGGGAGAGAGAGACACACACAAGAGAGATAAGATAATTCTTTATTTAACGAAGGTAGTAGAATAAGCCAGGTTTGAGAAAGAAAGAGAGAGAGAGAGAGAGAGAGAGAGAGAGAGAGAGAGAGAGAGAGAGAGAGAGAGAGAGAGAGAGAGAGAGATTTTATTCACAACAAGGATACATATTTTAGATGGGAACCTAATCTTACAATCATCCCTCGTATCATTCACACTCACATTCTGCTATTTCAGTCATATGCTAACGACAAGACAAGTAACTATAATGACACGACAAAACAAATAACTATAAGAACTAGTATGCAGTATTCAAAAAAGATATATGACAATTAGTATAAATTTGTATTGGTGTTGCAATTACACAATAAATACCAAACAACCCAATGTATATGAAATAATCAGGTGGTACAAATTACGGATACATTCTAAAGCGCATCAAATACATATTAAATAATCAAGTATCACAATGCGAAACGTTTGACAAAATCAGTGGTTAGGTCGTATTTAGGTTGAATTAATGTTCGTTTGAATGAAGGGAAAGTGGTACATGATCTACTGTTTAAAGGAAGAGAGTTCCAAATTAGAGGTCCTGAGAATGCAAAATTATTCTTAAACAGGTCAATTCGTGTTCGAGGCAGGATGTATTTGTTGGACCCGTAAAGTTCTGTCGCAGCAGTTAATAATAGATTGCTTAAAAATAAGATAGTGCCTGGCCATTTTGCACTTTAAACAATGTTGAATTAAAACTGATGGTATAAAGACATTAGGTTTGCTGCTTTAATTTTTTTAATAAGGAAAGACTGGGATAATCAATGGTAATCTTTCCTGCTCTACGGTGCAATGAGTTTAGTTTATTGATATGCATTTCTCCTGCATCACATCATACTGATGACGCATAATTAAGATGTGAAAAGCAGCAGGACGTGAAAAAAAAAATTCGCGCATCGTGTCACAACTCGGTTTTCTAAGTTTGTGATAATAGGATTTGTAAGCCTGTTATGGGGGCAGAATGTGAAATAGAGAGTGTGACGGTTGGTCTATTGTTGCTGGGCTCTGCACAATGGAACGCTATTACCCACTCGTCTTTCGTCTGTGGAGATCGGCTAGTATAATCACCCTGTGACTAATCTGAATACATTTATATGTTTAACCCGGTCGGTGCGCAGATAGTTTTTAAGGGAGGGATTGTGCGGGCGTATTTTTGTACTATTTGTCGCCTATCTCATGCACTGTGTCATCCTTCTGGGGGCAGTCAAGCAGCGTCCAGTCGTCTTGGAGCTGATGGCCTGAAGAAAAGAAGAGAGCTGCAGGCACAACTGACCACTCGGACCTGTCTTGTTTTGTGTTGTTGTCTTGGCCGAGGAAACCACTGTCACGAAGAAATGGGGTTGGGGGATGAGGATTAGCTATTATTCCCCCGCGCTGTGTTGCCTCCCTTGTTTAGGCCAACTTGCGGCGACATTCAGGGAAATAGGCAGGCACTGTGGTCTAATGGTAGTGCTTCGGCTTGTGGATCTGAAGGTCCCGGGTTCGAGCCCTGGCCGGGCCATTGTGTTGTGTCCCTGGGAAAGACACTTTACTCCTGTTTTCCTACTCCTTCGGATGAGAGTATAAACCGAGGTCTAGTCTGTGTCGCATACATTCCATCATAACGGACTTTAAAGATCCTGACGCTCATGTCCTAGACGGGTGAGTGCCGGTAACAAGAACACACCCAGCATGCACTTGGTCCTTCTCCCCCATCCCGGGCTGCCCAGGATTGTGCTCATATATGTCCGTGCGTCAGACCATGCGACCAAGGGCTGCGGGTGGGCGTCTCGGGCGGTTTGAGTTAGATCCTGTATCGGCCAGCGCTTTGAACTCGTTGGGAAAAAAGCGCTATATAAATATCCTTATCTATCTATCTTATCTAAATAATGCTGGGAATACTAAGGAATGATAGAAAGGTAAAAGGCCAGACGAGAAGAATACAAACTAAACTAGTAGAGAATTTGAAACAAGGGGAAGTCAGATGTTATAATATAATACTAGGCAATTTATTAAATAGAAGTAGGTCAGGCGTATGAGGTAAGCTTAAGGCTGAGTCACTGGTAATAGTCTATAAGTGTCCAGAGTATCTTGGAGCTATTCTGGGTTGGCAGTCTGGGGGATACTAGGGCGATTGTGGACTGATGTCATCACTAGGCAGAGGGGTATCTGGATTCTTGCGCGTGGCTAGCCAGATTGTCTCAGAATTGTGGTGTGCGCTTGGTGCGCACTTAGCTGTAATAGTGTAGGGGCGGAGGTTGCCTCTCGGTTCTGGATGGCGATGGTGCAATGGTCCAGGCGGTTAGCGTCAGATGGCCAATGCAGGTCACTGGGTCGGCTTCTTGAGTAACAGGGGTGTTGGTGCATGCGGCCTACGTGGCTGACCGTTAGCAGTGGTTCGGTTCCTACGCTTCTCAGTGACAACCAGTGTGTCTGGGTTGCACGCAGCGGGTCTTGAGTCTCGTAGCAGCCGGTATAAGGGCCCGTTCCTGACCAAGAACGGGTAGAACACAAGAATATTGCCGAGGCTCAGGGGTCACAACGTGGTGCGGCGTGTCCTCGGCAGGCAGTTGTTCTTGCTCGGCTGACGGATGAAGACTGACACTGTGGTCTGACTAGTCAGTGGCTTCAAGGGCAATTCCCGAGGGGCGGGGCTTAGTTGGCTTGGCCAGCGGGCGAGGAAGTGGAGACGGGACGCAGGCAGCGCCAGAGGTGAATCGTCCGCTCGTGACAGAGTCCCCCCCAAGGAAAAAGGCGAGGTCCTTGGCCTCGACTAAGACGCGGCCGATTAGCTCTGGGGTCTGCTGCGGGATGAGATGATGGTGGAGGTGGTCCAGGTGATGCGGGGCGATACAGGGTTCCGGGGGGTAGGTGGCGGATGCCCAAAGCTGGGGTCCGCCGAGCTGCCGGGTTTCGGCGACGGTTAGTGGGTGGCAGCTGGTACGAGTTCTGGGGCGTCGGCCCTCAGTGGGGACTCGGTGGAGTCGGATGCGGGATGGCGGCTGAGGAAGTCCGCTCCGTGATTATCTCTTCCTGGGATGTGCTCGAGCTGGAACGAATACGCCTGGAGCAACAGAGCCCATCTCATCAGCCGGGCGTTGAGAGACTTCGAAGTCGCCAGGAAAGATAGCGGCTGATGGTCGACTTGAACGGTGAAGTGCGTGCCGTATAAGTACAGCTGAAACTTCTGTACGGCCCAGACGAGGGCGAGGCACTCCTTCTCCGACGTGGCATAGTTCTGTTCCGCCGGCTTCAGCTTCCGGCTGGCGTATGCGACGGGGAAGAGTGTAGGGGTGTCCGCGGAGTCTCGTTGGAGAAGTACGGCGACCGTGAGTAGCGAGTGGGTATCCGGGGCGACTGCGGGCTGTTCCAGGTACCGCTTGAGTAAGTTGATATGGTGGGTCCTGGGTTTTCCGTCTACCTCGATGCGGTAGGTGGTTCGGGAGAGTTTCTACAGCACCGGGTAGGGTCCTTGCCAAGCGATATCGAGCTTGTTCGTGCCGCTGGGGAGAAGTAGCAGGACCTGGTCTCCTACTTGAAGTAAATAAAAATGTTGTAATTCTTCCCTCTGGTGTTTTATGTGTTAGTTTCTTGGGGTGGTTGTTCTCGTGTGGTAAGCACACACTTGTGTACTCTGTGTTGAGGTAGGGGGTGTAATGCATCAGGACCAACATTTTTTTTTGTATTTACCTATGAAGTACAGATTTTAGGAGACAAGTTTGCAAACGTAATCTACTTGTTTGTGCCATCTAAGTTTATGATCAATAATAACTCAAAGCACGCGACGAGTTTCAACTTGTTCAACAACATCGATCCCAGCCACGAGGTCAAGGCAGAGCGGCGATCTCTGTTATTTCTGTCAGCACGTGTTGACCATGGTCTTGCTCTTTTTGGATGTAGAAACATTTGGTTATTTAAAGTGCAGCGTTATTAATTGCCAGCTGTATTTACATTTCTTCTCATGATCTAAACAAAATTCAGTGATATCTTCAGGTTGGCTAACAGGGGGAGAACTATCAGCTAACTATATACTAACCATTTAAAAATTTATACTGATGGGTCAGTGTTAGAAACATCAGATGCTGGAGCTGGAATTGCGATCCCTGACTTAAAAATTCAAAAATCATATTATGTTGGTAAGAATGTATCAGTATTTACAGCAGAATTGTATGCTATCCTTATGGCTTTAAACATAATTTGTAACTTCCCAATTGCTTTCTTTAATATCCTTATATGTGTTGATTCAAAATCAGCATTATATTCTTTGCAACATTGGTCATGTAAAACGAGAACAGATATTTTATTTGAAATCAAGTTTCTAATTCATTATTTGGTATCTAAAGGTATTGGAATCAGCTTTTGCTGGATTCCATCTCATTCGGGTATTTATTGGAATGACGTAGTTGATAAATTGGCGAAACAAGGAGCAATGAAAGCAAATAATTCTATTGCATGTAATAACATATCACCTTCAGTATATGAATTATTATCCTTACTGGAAAAGCGTATGCATTCTGATTTACCTCAGAGTAGAAACGTCGAAAATTATGCTTGTCCAAGACATTTGTGTAGGCTAATTAATAAACTAAGAGTAAATTCATGGAACACAAAGTTTTCAAAAAATATCTTGTGTACTTGTTTATTCCCAATATCTGTTAAACATATTTTATATGAATGTCCTATTTTGACACCACTTTATGAAGAAAAGAACATCATTGTGGGTATTCAAGAAGACATTGACATTTTATTGCATAGTCCTGCAATAATGGAGATAGTTCGTATAATATACGTGTCCGCAGTTGGAAAATGTTTGTAGTATTATTAGTAATAAGCTTAATGTTATTATTTCTGGTTGCATTTCAGTTTTAATTGTATGTCTGTATGTCCATGCGTGAGAATGAAGTGGTCTAAAATCACAACGTGAAGAGACTTTAAAATAAAATATTGAATTGAATTGAATTGAATTGCTAACAGGGAGAGAGAGAGAGAGAGAGAGAGAGAGAGAGAGAGAGAGAGAGAGAGAGAGAGAGAGAGAGAGACAGAGACCGAGACAGAGACAGAGAGACAGAGACAGAGAGAGAGACAGAGAGAGAGACAGAGAGAGAGACACAGAGAGAGACAGAGACAGAGAGAGAGACAGAGAGAGAGAGACAGAGAGAGAGAGAGTGCATCCTCTAGTCTAAGCTACGCTGATTTAACACAGCTGTCGTGAAACTAGTCATTCAGACTGAATGACTAGTTTCACGACAGCTGTGTTGGCACTGGTGCAAGCTCTTTAGTGCACACGGCAATACTGGGTGTCGAAGAGCTATCAAGGTGTGCGCTAGGAAAAGGATGTTTTGGCGTAGTTCCCAGCAGTCTTCATTGAATCAAAGACTATATTGTCTTTGATTGAATTTTCCCGAGTGGTGCACATAGATGACCTACACAGAGCGTTTGGGACTTTAAATAGCTACTCAGCTGAGAGTGCACACTTTCAAAGAGTGTGAAACTGTTAAGTTTGACATTTTCATTTTTCCACTACTGATTTACTACAGTAATATACTCGTAGGCCCCAGCGTCTTGTTACCATATAGGCTTACATGCATTTTATTTCGTGTCAAATATGATGGATGTTTATTTAAGAAAACTCACTTTGGAAACACTATTCAGAGTTAGATTTAGAGAGGAGAGAGAGAGAGAGAGAGGAGAGAGAGAGAGGAGAGAGAGAGAGAGAGAGAGAGAGAGAGAGAGAGAGAGAGAGAGAGAGAAGACAAAAATATGCTGATTAAACTTTAAATTAAAAGTCCACAATATTCTTCCCTTATTTTACAACACTCCGTATGTCTCCAAGTTTTCTATATATTATCTATTTTAAACGCACATGTTCGAATGCGGGGCAGGAGCTGAGGGCTGATGTGTGGCACGAAGACTACTATAACACGTCAGTTGTAACGTGTATACAGCCATGGTGCACGCTGCCAAGTAGTATTAGGCCTATATTAATTATTTGAAGGAAATATTTCCGCATTCTTAGGTGCAGCCTTCTGTGCAGCCTAATTTCCATTAAGACCCACATACACCGGGGCTTTGTAGAATACCGTTTACGGTACACGGAGTTCGAAAATGCCACGAAATGTAGGTCAAACTCACAACAAACTTGAATGGAAGGTATTACACTGAATATCAAGCACTGCAGAGGTCTAGGCCTAATGTTGCAAGCTGCGTAAAATTGGTAGATCTTTTACGCTCAGGATGGTGAAGCGATGGGCCTATAGCAATACATGACTGATAAATTATTACGATTTTTGATTTTTAATTTATTTTTTACAAATACTGTGTGAGCAAATATTATTATATAAGAAAAACTGGTGTTTGTAATGCAATTGTATCAAGTTGTAAAGAGTGCGGTTTTAGAATAAATGCAGTATACGAAGAATACAAAGCATGGAGATGAGGTGCTACAGAAGACTTCTGTGCATTTCCTATACCCAACACATCACCAACGTTGAAGTCCGACAGACCATCACACAAGCCATTGGACAACACGATGACCTGCTCACAGTGGTGAAGAAACGGAAACTCCGATGGTATGGCCACGTCACCAGATCATCAGGCCTTGCAAAGACCATTCTGCAAGGCACAGTGCAAAGAGGTAGAAGAAGGGGGAGACCGAAAAAGAGGTGGGAGGACAACATTCGAGAATGGACTGGTTTGACACTGAGCGAAGCCATGAGGGCTGCTGAGGACAGAGAAAGATGGAGTATGCTGGTTAAGCGATCATCTGTGGTGCCCCTACGACCTTCGGGTTATGGGACAGGATAGGATAGGATAGGCAGTATTATTTATTTTATATTTTATGTTATACGTATTTTATATACGGTGGAAGAGTAGCCTTATTTTCAAAGCTCAAAAGCTAAGAAACACATTTTGACATTTCGTTTAATATATATTTAATGTATTATATTTTTCTGCTCCAATTGGGCATGGTAGACATTCAAACGTGTTTTTTAGAAGCCACATGAATTACTGTTGTGAACTAGTTAAACCTCTAAAGGTAACGCTCTTTACCCTCCCTTTTCACATTTTCTTGGGTCGTGCTTATTGATGTACAGTGACAAAATCTACAATAGGCTGATTGAACTCGTATAAACGACACTTTGAAGCACGTATTACAATTTTTACAGATATTCATTTTGGACACTAGTGTTTGTTTTAAGAGAGGAAGTATCAGACCGCACATTCACATGTAACAATTTCCCTATTCAAACATACGAGTTCGCTTGAACTGTGTGTTCCTGAGGAGAAAAAACAATGATCGTGCTGTTAAAGGTGCATGTGCATACTCATCAAAATCTACTGTGTTGCTGGCTGAATCCATTTTTTAAAAAAAGATCTCGTATTATTTTAAAAACATTTCATTTTCAAACACGCGTTTGCTTTTACTACCTGGAGTGTCAAGCGTCGTTCAGGGAAAAAAACTTATTGTATCCCCAAAGAACGTACAGCTGTACGTTCTTTGGTATCCCTAACAAAAAGAGAAGTTCGTTATATAGCTTGGAATATCTAAAGCAGCAATATAAGTCTAGCCTATATGTTATATATTATTTCTTCTTCAAACTGCGAATAATGTCTCGTTACGTTATTAGTATCTCGATCATACCAGGCAAGTTGAGACTGGCAAGAATAATCTTACCTCGATCACAAGTAGTGAGAAGCTAGCTTAAGCCTCGGCGAGACCCCCGTGGGGGTGCCGGGGGTTTCAGTATAAATAGTATCCCCACTATTGTCCCCTATACAAATGTGTCCGGGGACATTAATTTAATTAAGAAGAAGAAGAAGTCCCCTATACAAGTCCCCTATACGCTGAAGTGTCCGGGGACGGTAATCTATCCATCCTATCCTATCCCCTATACGCATTGTGTCCGGGGACGTTAATTTATCCACTGAACTGAACTGGAAATTAATGCTTTAAATTCCCACTGTCGCTGTCTTTCTCCTCTGTTCTTTCTCATTCCTACTCTGTTCTACCAATCTACTATACTATCTTCTTCTTCGCTAGACCAGTCACCTACCTTTTTTTCTTGAAAACTCTTCCGGGACAAAACTCCTCCTTTGTGTTTGAGGTCTGTTGGATCAGCTTGGAAATATCGGATGCTTTCTGCCAGATGGTCACTGGGGCTTCCTATTATGTTATTATTTGGCAATGTAGGCATTTTATATGTATGTGTTTTGTTGATATTTTATACTGATGTTTATATTCTATTATGTTTTTGTAAACGGGGGTTCAATAAATTAGAGTATAGCCTCAGCGTCCCCTGCGTGGGATGTCTTTATTGTAAAGTGACCGGCTGGTGGAGTGCCTTCATTGTTGCCACTAGGGTTGTTTCGGCAGATCTTTTATGCGGATCAGGGGCGAGTCCTCTTTTAGCGAAGTTGTGGTCTTGATTTTTTTTATTCTGATTCGGCTATACTGGTCCTGATTTGGCTCAGTAGAGTCCGCTGGACCTAAAGCAATAATCATGTAATGTAATGTAATGCCTAGGCGAGCCTCAGCTACGCTGTGTGGTACTCGTGTTCCATTAGTTCATTTTCTGGCCTTTTGACCCTAGTGTATTTATTTATATCTCTTTCACAAATAAATGAAGGTTGGGTCCGGTCACTTACTGACCAGTCCTATGACGACCGGCCAAGCTGCGTAGCTTCACCTTCCTTGCGGTCAAATCGGGTTGCATACATGCGATAAGCAGCATAGTCATGCCTGCAGTGGCGTATGACGTTGCGTGCAGAAGTTCAGTGAAATCAGCATTGTTTGTAGGGTAGGTCTGCTGAGATTTATAAGTAGCCACTCGCGCTGCACGTCACTAATGAGCTCTTTAACATTATCGTCACACATTTTCCGTTAAAGTATTCCTTGACAGTGATCCGGAGTGGGAATAATATACAATTGGCGTTTGTTTTACTTAAATCGATAGGCGCCTCCTTTAGCTACTGACGTCATGTCCGTAATCAAACTGCGTGTCAATGTTTAATGTGTATTCACTGTTTTATTTGTTGCCGTTCAAAAGTCTGTGATTGTCATGTGATATAAATTAGTGCAATGTAAAATGTGGTTTGCTATATATTGTTCCAAAGCAAGTCTTTCTATGCGTTTATGTATTTTGTAAAATTTTTAATCATTGTATGTAGATCTACTATGTTGGCACCACATTGGAATTTCTTTGTTGAGATAATAAAGTATTCGTATTCGTTTTACAACACAACACAATACCACACAGTACAGTATAATTTGATGTGATTTGATTAATTGTTTATAGGGTCCAGTGAATCTTTAGCGGTCATAGATGGACCACAGCCATTAGTTATCCATTAAAATATAATCCTTTAAAACAATAATTACAAAGACTTAAATAATAGGCTTCAGTAAAATAAAATGCGATACAATACAACACAACACAGAACAACACAATACATAACAATACAAGGAGTTGGATTTTAACTCCTGAAGAAGCGTTAGGCCAGCGCCTTGACAAGCTCTCTGAGCTTGGAAATGCGCTATATAAGAGAAATTTCTTTCTTTCTTTTGAGCGAAAGACGTGTATTGGAGAACATTTGTAGTCTGCTGCGTTTTGTCTCCCTTTTTTTCTTCCTTTATTACATCTTCTGAGACAACAAATCCAACTTTGTTTATCTCACATGGCATTGTGATTTTTAGAGATCGAAGAAGACGTTTTCTTCTCAAAGTACGGCTAGGGCTAATTCGTCTTGTGTGCAAACGTCGTATTGTGCTGTTGCGTTGTATTTTGTTGATTATAGGACGCATACTTCGGCAGTAGCTGATATTAATAGTCAGTTGTGTTTGTTTGTTTGTGTGTGGGAGGGCTTGGAGAAGGGGGGAACGGTGAGGGAGGGTGACGCGTGTGTGTAAATGTAGTGTGAGGTGAAGCGACTTTGTTAAAAAAAAAAAGAATAAAAACTAAAATAATCTGTTTTGTGTTTGTGTAAACTATTTTATTTAATGCTTGCTCTCGTCTCACAAGTGATTAAGATTAGAATTAAATAAAACGAAAGTATAACAGTATATTTGAGATTAGATTTAAATTACACTGAAATTAAATTTGTGATTGAAATTAGATTGAAATTATAATTTAATTTGTAGCGTTTGCGTTGCGCTATGCTCTTCGAGTTTAAAATGGATCATTGTGTGTGCATTTGTGTTCATGAGTTTCCGTTTTGTAAAGAAGGCATTTGTTTTATTTGTAATATCTGCGTTTATTTACTGAAACACCAATTTCGAGCTTCATTTCCTTTCCGATCACTTTCGGGTTGTGGCTTTCTTTTCTTTCTTTATTTCATTCTTTGTTACTCTCTTTCTTTATTGTCTTTTTTCTGGAGTCACTTCTTCTTATTTTTAAATTCTTACTTTATGTTGTTTATTTCCGATTTTTGTGACATTTTGTATTTTTTTAAATTAATTTTCTTTTTTATTTTCCTCGTTTTCTGTTTTTTTTATTTTTTATTTTAGTTTTTAGACCTAGATAGAAAGAGAGGAGAGTGACAGTTTTTGGGATAATTTCACTAAATTCCAGGGAGGGGGAGTCGTAGGTGGTGGGAGAAGGAGGTAGTGGCGTGGGGGACATGAATTACAATATAGTTGGCTCTCGTCATTTAAAAGGCTTAATCAAATCCATGCTTGCAAGCGGCGACCCCATACCAAATCCCGCTTGTACACACACATGCACAAAACAGAGAGAGAGAGAGAGAGAGAGAGAGAGAGAGAGAGAGAGAGAGAGAGAGAGAGAGAGAGAGAGAGAGAGAGAGAGAGAGAGAGAGAGAGAGAGAGAGAGAGACAGACAGAGACAGAGACAGAGAGAGAGAGACTGTTTTATTGAATTAAACATTTTGTTCATATCAGAGGGCTGGGGTATTTCATGGGAATTAATACACAAAGCATAAAACCAATTAATATAGAGAGAGAGAGAGAGAGAGAGAGAGAGAGAGAGAGAGAGAGAGAGAGAGAGAGAGAGAGAGAGAGAGAGAGAGAGAGAGAGAGAGATTATTACTATTTTTTTAATTATTATTTTTTATTGCACCTTCAATATCTCGCAAATGCAGAATTACCATAAGAGTTAAAGATTGTATATTTATCGGCACACACAAACACCCAAAAGCGCATAAGCTCCGTCACCTTCAAAATTGCACTGCAGGAAGAATAAGCTTAGCAACCAAACCTTTTTGTCCGTTTATCATTATCAGGTCCGCATCACGCCGGTTGAAGCCAGAAGTTGTTTTCCTACAAATAATTAAAATAATACCAATACAATAAGAAGCTACGATTGTGATTGAAGTTATGGTGTTGAATGTCATGAAAACCTGACATTGGGGGATAAGGTTTTGAATGAATTGACCTTCGTGGAAAAAAAAAACCAACAACATTTTGCAATTGACCAAGATGTTCACAGATGGGCGGGATGTTTTTCAAGCAGGTCAATAATAAGGCTAGACTTGTTTATAATATTTGCTCTTTTTTTTCATCCCATTCCCTTTCTCCTTTACTAATCGGATATTTGAACGAAGGCAAAAACTACAACTTCTAATGGCTTGACCATGTGTGTATATGTGTATGTGTGCGTGCGTGCGTGTGTGTGTATATATGTTTGTGTGTTTGTGTATAATTTGAATACTCTCTATATAATCGGTATCCCACACTGAATAAAATAGGTTCTGTATTGCACACATAATCCATTCTACTTTGTACAAGATTATGTAATCTACACTGCATTTTGTATGTATTCCGCTGTTTTTTTGTGGTTTTTTTTTTAGAGTAATTTGTACTTATAGATGTATGTTTTGTGGCCTGCACTGTATATTTAAGCTAGGAAGAATTTTGTAAGATTAATTTGGTATTAATTGACTTGTCTTGCTACTTAACATAATTTTAATTTTTAAAAATGTTATTGTTCTTCCAATGGCGATTGTGTGTTAGGGGGGTGGGGGGTGGAGTAGGGGGAGGGAGGGTTCAAACAATGGTATTTTCCATGTGAAGTTGGAACTGTAAGAACAAGTGAGGAAATTGTATGAAATGGTTAGCGTTTAGAATAATTACTTCCCGTTTTCGAGCAGAGTGCCTTGATTCTGGTTGTTTTTATTATTTCCCTTATATCAGATGATGTCTCATTATACTGTACATCAGAGAACCTGAATAAATGTGCAAAATGTGTGTGTGTGTGTGCGTGTCTGGGTGTGTGCGTATGTGTGTGTGTGTGTGTGCGTGCGCATGTGTGCGTTTGTGTGCGTTTGGGTGTGTGTGTGTGTGTGTGTGTGTGTGTAGTGTCCAGAAGGCTGCACACTTGGCCTACGTTTTCAAATTCATAAAGATGTTTACACTTCAAGCGTTTGAAGGCCCCGTCAGAACCACGGTGCAGCCGATGGTGGCAAAATTGTTTTGATATCGGCGCCACGCTGCATGTCTATGACGTCATTGCCGGCTGTCTCCATTGGCCCACCGAGCGCAAGCGCACGTTAAATAGGACTATTCCATTCCATTTTCGCGGGGCGCTAGGCCGCGGTTTCAGGCCTACAGGTGCGGCCGCAACGGCCCCTGATGGCTACTAGCCTCCCTTACATTACATGGACTTTCCCATCACTTTGTTCCCAACGTTCCAATAAAAATGGTTTCGGGCTAGCCAAGCAGACCTTAGCAGATAACGAGATATACTGAACGAGATTGCTTGTGTACAAGTGTATTTTGACGCGATTTCTGCTTTGTGTCGCAAACTGCATGAATAGACAGTACTGTAACAAGTCGTGAAGCGATCTTTAGCCATAGTCGGTGCCTGCTTCTCGTTCGATCTCTGTAATAAGGAGGTGAGTCAGTGTTTGTAATTGATTGTCGGACTGAAGACTGAGAAAATAATAATATGAAGTTCAGGAATGCTGCCTGAAGTCATTTCTTCAATTCTTGTCTCATTCACCAATTTTGTTTTCATCATTGTCTCCGATACATTTACATTTTACCCCCTATAATTTTCTTTTTTTTTCTTTCACTTATTAAAAAAAATGTTTTTTCTATGTTGTAGTCTTTTATGCCATTTACTTTTTTTATGCTGCGGGGAATAAAAAAAATATTTTCACCAAGTCACCAAGTTGAATTTATTTTCTTGTTTTTCTTCTGTTAGTTTTTATCAAAGTTATTGTTGAACGTGTCATTCTTTTGAAGATATTCTACATTTGTATGTCCATTTCATACACGAATAAAGTCTCAGTCAGTCTCGTTCTCTTAATTATTATTTATTTCTGTTTTACAGTAGTCAAAACTGTTTTTAACATGGCAAAGCCAACAAAAATTTAAAACAGACCGCTTGCTTCTGCATTTCTTTATTTAACATAATTATCGTCACGTTTGCGAGGATCAGTGATGATAAGCCACTTCATCCTTGAACGATGATCGATCGGTTTCCGGATTTTTGCTGAATTGACATTATATTATTTATGTTCAGTGGCATGTGTTGACATTTGAAATGTAGGCCTACGTACTGTACACAATAACCTTTGCAATAACGATTCGCTATTTCTCCTATGCGTCGATCGAAACGTTGCATACTTTTTTTGTGTATACACTTGCGTAGTCCTCGAAGTAGTTATACATATCCTTTTTTTTCTGCCGGTATATCTGCAAATGTCTGGTATAATCTCATTTGTTCACTCACATCCACTTGTAGGCCTAGTCTATTCCGCAAAGTAACCGTAGGCTGCTAGGCTTTTTTTTCTCCATTGGTTAGATTAACGTAAGTCCCCGGACACATGAGACTTGTATTTGTGATTTTCAGAAAAGAAGGGGCCTAATTGGGAAAAGCTAGGCAGTTTTCGTTTTCTTTTAGATTAGAGTCCCCGGACACTGGTGCGTATAGGGGACTAACAAGCTAGGCAGTAAGGAGTGTCTAGGGAGTGTCTGTATTTGGTTAATCTCTGTCTGAACACAGGCGTATTAACCAAGAAGAATGGACCCTCGGCAATAACGTTGTGGATCCCTAAGATGCGGACGGGTAGCGCAGTAGTACGTATAATCAGAGATATGTAGAGAGAGTCTCTACATATCTCTGGTATAATACAGAATTATGTGGATCCACAAAATTCTTGCCGAAGGTCCATTCTTCTTGGTTTATGCGCCTGTGGTATGAAATATTCGTTTCATTAGACCTTACAAAACGTTGTAAACGCTCGCCCGTGGCATGGTGGTGTTTTATCCACACGTTCGCAGACTTACACGTTCATTCTGAAATTCGCTATAGTTGGAGGGCAAAAGGCTGACAGCCTAAGATGCCATCTCTACTATACTATACTATACTATACTATACTATACTATACTATACTATACTATACTATACTATACTATACTATACTATACTATACAACACGCTGGACCTTATAAACAATTACTATACTATACTATACTATACTATACTATACTATACTATACTATACTATACTATACTATACTATACTATACTATAGGCCTACATAGTATGAGCAGAAATGAATTTTACACAAGCGGGCGCCGCTGGTCTTCTAAAGGGTTGGGACAAACCGGTTTTAACGAGATGAAATCAGTGCTACATTATAGGAATAAGGTTTCAACGGATCGAAGGTCGAGGGAATACACGCAGCAGGCCCCAGGCTATTTTTATCCGACTCTGACGTGCGCATGGGATCCCCTCGTTAGTTGCCGTAGCAGCCGGAAGATCGAGGCTCGCTTGCGCAGCATTATCTTCGATTTTCTGAGAACCTAGAGAGGACATAGCTTAAGCTACCAAGAATAATGTAGGGTAATGTCCAATGCCGTTCCTGATTTATCTGTTCAGTGTTGCGGAGTCCTTAAACAGGGTCTTTGAGAAGAAAGTACTTGTTAATTATCACTAACACTGTAATGTTGTTGTTGTTGTTGTTGTTGTTGTTGTTGTTGTTGTTGTTGTTATTCCACATTTCGTTCTCTTAAAGTTGCCATTTTTGTCCGAGGACCTTAACAGTGTCGCAACACCCCAGGGCCGGATCTGGGGGGGGGGGGGGTTCCTGGGTTCCGGAACCCCCCCCCCCCCCTCCTGGCCATTCGATGTACCTCACTCAGTCAGAAAAAAAAAATATATATGGAGTTTTTTTAAAGCTCTTAATTTAGTTGACACTGGTGGTAAGTAAAACGTTCCTCATTCTACTCAAGTTCCTCGAGCGGACACGTTTTTGTCACCCCTAACCCCTTAAAAAATTTTTGGAACCCCCCCCCCTCCAAGAGTAAGTGATCCGGCCCTGCACCCATATGGCATCAAAATATAACCTATGGTGCATGAGGTAGAGAGAGAAGGGAGAGAGAGAGAGAGAGAGAGAGAGAGAGAGAGAGAGAGAGAGAGAGAGAGGAGGGAGGGGAAGGGGGGGGGGCGAGATGAACAATGTTGTACTATGCCTATGGTGACCTTTTTTCTATTATCAATTTATCTTCACCTATGCACCTATAGCTTAAACCATCAACTGGTAGTGATAGTAGCCGAACACTCTTAGCTTTCTTTTAATAGTCCTAAATACACCACGTGGTGCCCTAAGACGTAAACACAATAATGGTACTGGACGCAGTCAATATTAAAATTTCAAAAAATAAAAATTCGATTTTCTTTCCGTCTTCCAATAGCGATTGTTCTGCCTTTACACCACCTGTTCGAGTGATGGGTGTGTATTTGTTGTGTGTGTGAGGGTGAATGGGACAGGTGAGCGTGTATGTTGGTACAGATCGCCGCGCTTTGAGCCTGATTGATTTGTGGAAAGGCGCGTATATAGCATCCATTATTATTATTATTATTATTATTATTATTATTATTATTATTATTATTATTATTATTATTATTATTAAACAACGATTTTACTACTTTTTTTCTAATAGCAATAATCCCTGCTCTTAAAAAAAGGTCTTGACTGCTTTTATATTTATAACATCACATAATACCCTACTGCGCGATTGTAGGTGGCCACAGCTATTCGTTTTGTAACTGTGTACGTGAACTGTACATGTATAAGCAGACAACATGATACAACGTTGATTTTTACTGACAGAAAATAATCAAAGCTTACAGCTTAACGGAATCCAGTGTCAAGCTGTCCAGGTGCTGTGTCCTTTAGCTTGGTTAAGATGACTAATAGTAGTAATTCCGTTAGAAAATCACTTGATTTGCGTTTAAGATACTTGCACTAACGATGTCCGTCGTGTAGTCTGTTATTTACACAGGCTCTTGTATCCGGACACGCGAGCGCCTACGCCCGTGACGCGTCTCTTTTTGGTTATGTATTATATAAGGGAGACGTGTCACAGGCATGGGCGCTCGCGTGTCCAGATACAAGCGCCTGTGGTTATTTATTATAAGCTTTAATGAAGCGATAGATGATCTTGTTTTTTTGGTTTGTGTGTGTTTATTTTAAAATATATATTCCGTAAGTAAGAAAAACGTTATGCCATGTAAATGAAAGCTCATCTCTACATTGTTCCTTGCGTTATTGCGTGTGTTTACTTTACATAAGAAAAAGCAATGATACCTTACTTTAATTCAGTTCGTTTACTTTTAAAATCCCAGTCACATTATTCGTCCCTGATTTAAACGATGTGCGTGCTTTACATAAACGAAACCGCAGAAGAAGAGAAATAAAGCAGGACAATCAAAAAAGTAACTTAAACAAACGTTAAGCAACAAAGTTCGGTTTATAGTCTCATTATCAGCAATATCGTTCAAGATTTATTAGTTAACCCTACACATCGAAGAAGTCGTAAGAGTTAAAACTAAATTTCCAGTTTATTATTATTATTATTATTATTATTATAATATTATTATTATTATTATTATTATTATTATTATTATTATTATTATTATTATTATTATTATTATTATTGTTGTTGTTGTTGTTGTTGTTGTTATTATTATTATTTGTGTTTACAACAATCATCATAGATAGATAGATACTCAGTGCTTATAGGGTCCAGCGGACTGCCAAGAGCCGAATCAGGACCACAAAAAATTAAGTAAAATGAGATTAAACTGTTAACATTTAAATATTTTGAAAGATGTAAATAAAATCAGTTTCTTCAATAAAATCCAAACAAGAATACAAGACAAGACGACATAATTTAGATGCGATAAAACAAACCAACATCTTGTAAAAATTTAAACAGGTTCTGACCATTGCATACTTTAAAAACCTCATTAAAAGGTACTGAACCAAGATATCTTTCCCTTAAATCAACCAGATCAGCACATTCAGACATAAAATGACGAACGGAAAACGTTTTGTCACATGCAAAGCACCATGGTGGTTCCTCTCCTTTTAAAAGGAAATTATGGGTGACACAAGTATGCCCAATATGAAGGCGAGCCAAAACAGTTTCCTCTTTGCGGGTGGACGCAAAGTTAGGCAAAGAAGCAGATAAATCCGGAAGAATTTAACAATCATCATAACAAAACTAAGAATGAATGAAACGTAAGGCTAATAAATATTCTATATTATTATAATTGAAATCGTGTAAGTGTAATGCTTGTCGTGTGTGTGAGAGTGGGTGATATAAGTGAGCGTGTATGCTGGTGCTACTACTACTACTACTACTACTACTACTACTACTACTACTACTACTACTACTACTACTACTACTACTACATATTCTAAGTTCGTCATATGATGTTTGAATTGCCACCAAAAACAATAAAAAAAAGAAAACATGAAATACTGGTTTGTGTATGTTATCTTCAGTGTTGCAAGTGCAACAGCTGGCGGTTGTTTATAATAATTTTACAGTACAATGTTCGCATTGCTGTCGCGTGATATTCAAATAAATTGCTCCTATTTTTGGCCATTTTTAGCTTGAAACATTATCCAGCGGAAAACTTCCACCGATGCATTGTGAACACTGTTTTTTATACTGACATTAAAATATTTTATAATGTAATAATGCATTTGTTTTGACATAAAAATGTTTTTGTATTATAGGCCAAACGCTTATCATAGCCTTTTTGACACATTGATTGTTTCGACATTTCATTTTTTGGCAGCATGTGGATAGATAGAGAACATAATATTAATTTGAGACTCCATATTGAATTTCATTGTAGGCAGTACATATAATTTTTACAATGCAGAATTTATGTTGACATGAAATTATTGTACCAGGTTACGATGTAGGAGACGCTATACATAAGTCATAACCGTAGATTTCATAAAATTTAGTTATCATACTGTTACACTCGAATCGATATCTGGTGTTTTCTATCAGTATTTGATTCAGCCCCGATGCTTGAAATCCTGATAGCTGTAACTCTGATTCGTTTATCCACGCAGCTTGCTCACTCATCAACAAGTCAGGAGTCGACGTATGAAGTTTTCCACTTTTATTCAGCACACATCAACAACTGCATACAATCGCTTTTCCACTCTCAACTTTTTACTTTCCAACTCACTATCAACAACAACACAAACCTCTTTTGAAACAGTGCGGCACTTATATAGTCTTCATACTCCCGAACAATTTAGAACACGGTAGAAATGACGCACTACCACCAATCAAACTAAAGATCGTCATCACTGACTTACGTCATACATCTCTATACACATTCCCGGAACGTTCTCAAACTTCGACATTTATCGGGAAATTTCTATCGACAGTAAACACGCAGATCTAGAGAATTCTCCAATAATATCGACTAACGAAAATTATCAACGTTATACAAAGCTTCTTCTAACAACAATGCAAACTCAAATCAAAGGTAAATACACTCTATTATTGAATACTTTGCAAATCGAAACGATTAGATCTATCGTGCGCGTTTCAGACATACTCTCCTTCGCGTTTCAACGTAACACATGCCCGCCAAGCAAACGTAGTTTAGGAGAGGGGTGGGAGGGTGTGTGTGTGGGTTTGAAAGAGAGAGAGGGAGAGAGAGAGAGAGAGAGAGAGAGAGAGAGAGAGAGAGAGAGAGAGAGAGAGAGAGGAATAGATTTGTCCCTCCGTCTGTGTGTCTGCTTTGTCTGTATGTCCGTGCATTTTCTCAGAGTTGGGTGGACGTATTTATAAAAGTTTTGGAATACTCCTCTGCCTCACGTAATGCCCTCGCCACAACCCCCCCCCCCCTTTTTTTTTTTTTAATAAGCAGCTACTTGCAATGTTGATTACATTATTATACCGGACAGAAAGACAGAGGTAGGTAGGTAAAAAGAAGGCAGGTATAATGGTAGAGTATAATTACACTGAAGATTTTTTTCCCCGCAGTCATTGAAGATAGCAGACTTCGGCAGAATTGGTCATCGGATATTTTGCAGCTAACCTTAACCGCGAAACTACAACATCAAGACAATTTTTTTTCAGAAGGTTGTGGGTGGAGGGTAGGTGTGGGGAAGGGGTGGGAGGCAGGGGAGTGGAATTCTAGTTATGTATGTAGCAGATAGGGTAGACACCTTAAAATTTTATGGATCATGAAACAAGTTACCAGATTTGCCTTGACTGCCCTGCAGCACCACAAACAACACTAGGTCTGTTAGGGAGGTGTGGGTGAGTGGAGTGGCTAGGGGTAGTTATGCTATAGTTATCCCCCTTTGAATCTTAATCAACATAATCATCATCGTCGTCTTCTTCTTCCTCCTCCTCCTTATCATATTCATTACTATCAGCATCAGCATCATCATCATCATCATTTTGTATTCCTCTTCCTCCTCCTCCTCCTCCTCTTCACCATCTTTATTATTACTAAATTCTTATTTACGCTGCTCTATCAAGATCAATAACGACAACAACAGCAGCAACAACAATAATAACAAATACCCAGAATTAAAAACATTATCTGCCCAAATATTGTTACCCTAAGGTCTTAATTGTGTTAAAACAAAATCAAGATCATTATGATTGGGACTCGCAAAAGCTTACTTAATAATTTGACGTAGCTTTGCCCTATCCGTTTTGGTGATACATCAATAATATATTATTTTACTCGATTTTATTTCACATTCTTAGTTTTTCTCCGAAAAGTTAATGATTGATTTGCCATTCATCCCACATGTGTTTAGTGTGTTCTTATTAAACTTAAAGGCATATGACCTGCCTGCTTGCTGCCACTCAACCCAAATGCTTCACCGTTATTAAGTGCATTCACATAACACTGTCGCAGCTGGGTCTATACATATGCGTACACTAATCAATAGAGAGTGTTGTAAATTGGTCTACCGCCTCCACAATCAATATTATTTTTTTCTTCGTCGTAGTACCATAGATGATTTCAATATGTTTCTCCGTCAGAATACCCAAGTTGATTAAATATACTTAGCAACATGGTCCTTTAGTAAAGGTTCTTATAATTAATGGCGGGCATTTAGCGTTTGAAATATCTGCTCAGGGTTCAAGGCTTTTGAGTAAGGTAATCAATAGTGTGATATAGGTTGGTTTATACCTCTATATAATCATTGTTGTCAATATTTGTGCTTTGTCATTCATTATTATCATAATGTATTACTCTAGATTAGATTGGAGCTTGACCGAAGAAGTTATATTATAATTCCTTGCATTAATAACATTAAAATAGAAGAAAACAAAAAACGTAGATAAGTACATAAAGAAAATAAATACCTAAATTAAGAAATATATAAATACATACATTAATATATCATTAAATAAAGAAATAAAACATTTAATGGTTTCAACAATGGTGTCTAAAACTATACAGCCTCTATTATCAGTACGTTCTACTTCGTCTCATTCTTCAAGTCGACTTCACAGACATAAACAAAACATGAATACAAGGCTGTTTAACAGCTGTTTTTTTTAAATATAAAAATAGCAGCTTGGTGTTTAGTCAGTACACCCAGTTGTGGCTTGAGCTATGTAATTGTTCGGGCGATAAGACTAGTTTTAGTTGACAGATAAAGCATGTCCCCTAGTAACAATTTTTGGGTTAATGACCCGATACAAAGCTAGACTGTATGCAATCAGTGAATAGCGCCTCGAGCGACATTTTGAGTTGGCATGTTAGTTTTAGAAGAACAATGTAACAAACACACTATGCGACAGGCGATAAGGCAACGTTCTCGGCACCAGTACACATGCAACCCTAGTAAAGTAGAATTTACGTCCCCGAACACCAGCCGTGTGTTTCATTTTGCGTAGCCAAGTAAAGGTAGAAAAACGAGACGAGCACTTTAGGGCGTATGGGGGACGAGCAGAAGACTGGTGCCGCCAAGCAGCTGGGAGTGCAACCATAACTCAGAGCGAAAACTTAAATAGGACGTACGCGTAGGCACATTTTGAAGAGAAATTCAAAATCCCAATTGCAAACAAATCTTCTTTTTTTAAATCATGCGTAACTTTGCAAGTACTTTTAAATTTGATAGAAGGCAATTTTGAAGAAAGAAACTTAAATAGTTTTCCAATACATACAATATTTATAAGTATAGCAGTGGTCATGATTCGGCTCTTTGCAGCCAGCTGGACTCTATAAGCAATGACTCACTAATAAGCACTTTGGAAAGGAGATGTCACAGTTGCGCCTTCTTCCTACACACCCAAGCCACTGGATAGGAATAAAGTTACACTTGATCGGCACACAAAGGATAGATTGAAAAGGGACAGGATGGATATGCTTGTTTGCTCTCCCTTTTAATACAAAACAGACAATACAATACAAGATTATTGCTTTAGGTCCAGCGGACTCTTCCGAACCAAATCAGGACCAATACAAAACAGACAAAAATCTTAATCGATGAAATGAATAACGCAGTTCTCAGAATAAAAATGACCTCCGATTTCCTTCATTGAGCGTGATGCTAACTTGAAATTGCAGGGATGAATAAAAGAAAAAAGTATAGACTCGTCGAATGAACAAATACGACCCCATGACCAAAGCATAGAAACGTTGTTTTTTTAAAGTAAATTTCATGTAGGATAGAATAGATAGGATATAGTTCAATCAGAATCAAACATGAAACTAGTAATGATACTTAATCTGTTAGTGTTACGTTGAATGCCTTGCGTACGTAGCCATACTACACATTTTGCCTAGCTGTATTTATTTTATTTATTTAATCGTTCTTATATAGCGCTTTTCCAGCTCAAGAGCTGCTCAAGGCGCTGGCCGATACAGGATCTAACTCAAGCCGCCCGAGACGCCCACCCGCAGCCTTTGGGCGCATGGTCTGACGCCCGGACAACTGAGCACAATCCTGGGCAGCCAGGGATGGGGTAGAAGGACCTAGGTGCATGCTGGGTGTGTTCTTGTCACCGGCACTCACCCGTCTAGAACATGAGCGTCAAGATCTTTAAAGTCCGTTATGATGGAATGTATGCGACACAGACTAGACCTCGGTTTATACTCTCATCCGAAGGAGTAGGAAAACAGGAGTAAAATGTCTTTCCCAGGGACACAACACAATGGCCCGGCCAGGGCTTGAACCCGGGACCTTCAGATCCGCAAGCCGAAGCACTACCATTAGACCACAGTGCCTCCCTGTAGTAAAACTATGTAGGACTGCCACTTTACTA
This sequence comes from Oncomelania hupensis, assembly GCA_036898135.1. Classification (NCBI taxonomy): domain Eukaryota; kingdom Metazoa; phylum Mollusca; class Gastropoda; order Littorinimorpha; family Pomatiopsidae; genus Oncomelania; species Oncomelania hupensis. The sequence goes on from CM072512.1 coordinate 31,927,025, forward strand.
GCACTGGTAAAAAGGTAGTAAAGTGCCAGCAAGGTTTCTTTCAGATTAATAATAATAAAGCCATGCATAGTTTTATTGGAAGGACCGGTTCAGTCATTGTTTTCTGGAAGTAAACAGGACAGTTCCATTGGTTCCGGTAGCAGGAACTATTGCGAGATGCAAGCAAATGTTGTGCTCCCCTACACCCTCAACATAATCTTGTCCTTTGACCGACAACGATGCTTTTGAGTCAATCACTGAGTTATAAATAGATTTGGTTTCATTGAAAATAGACACTTGCTGCAAACTAGTCCTTTGGGCTTATCTTACAAGTATTCTCCCCTGTTATAACGAATATTTTATACCTGCACAGTGGATAAACATTGAAATCCAGCAGAGCCGGTGCAGATACTTGTGATTCGCTGATCTGAAGGTCTGCTATAGTCTGTTATAGTCTGTTTAGTGTATTTAAATGCAATGTTTAGATTTTGGACCGGAGGGAATGATGCCATAAGAAACACAGAGCTCTGTTCTAATGGGGATTTCCAGGTAGTCTGACCTCGCAACACGAGTACATGTACTCCAAAACCTTCTTATGATCTCGGAAGTTAATGCACGCTGACGTTAGACTGTGACGTTTAATAGAGTATTAATATTAAATGAAATTTAATTATTACTATTAGTATTTAAGTCACGAGTTGGTGACGAGAGTCTTTTGAACCCTTGGGCCTTAATTAATTTTCTTTTAATTTGGCGTAACCAATACATCATCAGTAAATGCTATGGTTGTTATTGATAGGGTACGCACCAAAATCTTGGCTAAAACATCTTGCTTGCCATAATGATAATTACTTCAAAAAAGCGTTTGACAGAGTCTGGCATGCAGCTCTGCGGGCAACCATGAGAGCGTACAACATCAGCCCTAAAATTGTTTTGTTGTCATCAAAAGCCTGTATGACAAGGCTACCACTGCAGTTCCACAACAGCGCCATCGGAAACTGGTTCAGAACAATAATCGGTGTACGTGAATTCAAGGATGCCTACTCTCTTCAACACTCTTCAACATCTTCCTAGAGCGCATCATGTCAGATGCCCTTGCAGATCACAAAGGAACAGTCAGCATAGGGGGGGGGGGGGGGGGGAGAGCAATCTCCAACCTTCGTTTTGCGAACGACATTTATGGATTGGCTGGATAGGAAAAAGAATTTGAACAGCTGGTACAGAGACTTGACACCACCTCCAGAGCCTATGTAATGGAAATAAGTGCAGAAAAGACCAAAATGATGACCAACAACACCAATTGCATCAACATGGACATCAAAGTCCAAGGCCAATCCCTCAACACAGTGCATAGCTTCAAATATTTAGGAGCCGTTGTATCAGACAATTGGTCCCGACAGGAAGTCCTCATGATTGCACAAACGGCTGCTGCCCTGACAGGTTTGGGGCCCGTTTGGAAAGACGGGACCATCAGTCTATATTCCAGGGTGGGGCTTCTGCGCTCCCTTGTCATCTCCATCTTCCTATACGCTTGCGAAACATAGATCCTCGCATACTAAGCATGGAGATAAGGTGCTACAGAAGACTTATGGGAATTTCCTATACTCGGCACATCACCAATGACGAAGTCCGACAGACCATCACACAAGCCATTGGACAACATGATGACATTGTCAGTGGTGAAGAAACGGAACTCCGATGGTACGGCCGCGTCAACAGGGCATTAGTCCTGGCAAAGACCATCCTGCAAGGCACGGTGCAAGGAGGTAAAAGAAGAGGGAGACAGAATAAGGGGTGGGAGGACAACAGTGGAGAATGGACTGGCTTGACACTGAGCGAAGCCATGAAGGTTGCTGAGGACATAGAAAGATGGAGTGCGCTGGTTAAACGATCATCTGTAGTGCCCCAGCGACCTTTGAGTTACGGGATAGGATAGGATAGGATATCAGCATCACAATTAGCGTTCGTTTCCGATTTATTTTAGTACCAAACAACTGATTATTCCTTTGTCCTCGCAATGTTGCATAACTAATTTGATTCCATTGCAATGAAGCACGAACTTCCATAGATTCACCACTTTGATAAATTGGTTGATGATCACGATAAAGTACGGTTGTTGATCTAAGAAAAAACGCGGCAATTCTACATTGTTTTTGGAGCTTCCTTATTATCATATTCTATCCGGTAACTCGAAAGTCGTTGGGGCACCACAGATAATAGTTTAACCAGCGTACCCATCTTTCTCTATGTTACACTCGATGTTGGTTTTGTTTTTATCATTAGTTGATTCAGCCCCAATGCTGAAATCCTGATAAGTGTAACTCGGATTCTTTTATCCACGCAACATGTTCACTCAGCAACAAGGCAGAAGTCGTCGTATGAAGTTTTCCAACTTTATTCAGCGTACATCAACAACTGCATACAATCGCTCAATCGCTTTTCACTTTCTTTTTTCCTTCTGTACACAGTGCATCAATTATATAGTTTTTTTCTAGACTCCAGATAACGTCAGAATGTTCCAGCGTGACACATTACAACCAACCAAAGTAGACTTCGTCATCACTGTCTTACGTCATAAAACTTTCTTTACAGTACAAGAATTTTCTCAGCTATCTACATTTATTGCGAAGATTCGATCGATAGTTAACAAGCAACTCTAAAGAATTCTCAAATAATATCGACCAACGAAAATTATACCAAGCTTCTTCTAACAACAACGCAAAATTAAATCAAAGGTAAATTATACATTCTGTTATTGAATGCTTTGCAAAACAAAACGATCGGATCTATCGTGCGCGTCTCACATGTACTATCGTGCGCGTCGCAAACGCAACACTCTGTCCTCAGCAATCTTCATGGCTTCGCTCAGTGTCAACCCAGTCCATTCTCGAATGTTGTCCTCCCATCCCATTCTGTCTCCCTCTTCTTTTGCCTCCTTGCACCGAACCTTGCAGGATAGTCTTTGCAAGACCTGATGCTCTGCTGACATAGCCATACCATCGGAGTTCCGTTTCTTCATCGTTGTGAGCATGTCATCATGTTGTACAATGGCTTGTGTGATGGTCTGTCGGACTTCGTCATTGGTGAAGTATAGGAAATGCCCATAAGTCTTATGTAGCACCTTCTCTCCATGCTTTGTATTCTTCGTTGTAGATCTGCGGTGAGGGTCCATGTTTCGCAAGCGTATAGGAAGATGGAGATGACAAGGGAGCGCAGCAGCCCCACCCTGGAATGTAGACTGATGGTCCCGTCTTTCCAAACGGGCCCCAAATTTGTCAGGGCAGCAGCCGTTTGTGCAATCCGGGAGAGGACTTCTTAGCGGGACCCATTGTCTGATACAATGATTCGTCCTTGGACTTTGACGTCCATGTTGATGCCATTGGTGTTGTTGGTCATCATTTTGGTCTTCTCTGCTCCTATTTCCATTCCAACGGCTCTGGAGATGATGTCAAACCTCTGTACCAGCTGATCAAGTTATTGTTCTTCTCAAGCCAATCCATCAATATCATCCGCAAAACGGAGGTTGGAGATTGCTCTAGCCCCTGTGCCTTCGTTGCTGCCCGTGAAAATCCATGCTAGCCGATTCAATTTGCGCCCTGGGAATATTTTTTCTTCTTACGTGGTTATCTTTCAGAGGGTCTGATAATAGAGCCCGTCTCTTAGGTAGACCTATAATGATGTTACCAAAAATTCCATGATTCAAGAGAGAATGGCCATGGCTGAAGATCTCTTAAATGTTTTCCCCATGAATGTCTAATGAAATTGACAAGACCCAAGCTTGCTCATGCTGTGAGATAACTTGTTTGCGGTAAATCCTACGATTAAATGAATCTTCTGTTACGAATCGTACTTGTTCTTAAAGATTGGTCAGCAGTCTCTAGAATGCTTGTCATCTTTACCTTGCAAAGCTGCCCTTGTTACACAAGGACATCAGGAAAATTATATATACTTTAGAGTGCAGTTTTGCTTGACAGTTCTGAGAAGTGTTGATTTCTCATGAAGAGGTACTGCTTTCTCACTAAAAGTTTTTTTTTTTTAAATCTCTTGAAGATGAATTGTTTTTTTCTTGCATTTGGTATTTTACGGCAATGTTCCATACAAACATGTATACATGAATGTTACGAAAATAGAAATAACGGAATGGTATTGTCCTGTGTTTCAGATACTACTGGAAACGTTTCCCCGCACGGGTAATCCAGCACAGCAGAACCTTAATTTGGTTCAGCTTAGCAACAACTGAGGGATCAGACAATACCAGCCATGGTTCAGTTTTCTGATGTCGCAGGAGGCGGGCAGGTGGAAGTAGCCGCCCCAAACGCCTTTTTCCAACCCGTGCTGACCTCGGTTGACCAGCTACCAGGCACAGCAATCGGTCAACAACCTCCCAATTCCCAGCCACCGGCCGCCTTCGACCAGACACCGATTTCACCAATCCCTGAACTATTCAGCGACAGTCAGCCTTTTGCCAATGTCTCGGTCCCCCCAATCTTTCAAGAACAAAACCACCTAAACGAACCTGCAATGCCTCAATTGTATCAGGAACCTGTGCCCCAGGTTCTCCACGACCCAGCTACAGCCACTCCAGTCTTTTACCCTGAGTCTTCTTACTTCGTGCCTCAGACCTACCCTGACAGCCACTGTGTACAAACCAACACCTTACCTTCTCCACCTAACACTCTCAGCGCTGAACAACACAATTTTGCCTTTGAAGACGCCGTCTTGCCTACACCCCAGTCTTTTCAAATTGCTCAGTTTAATCACCCTGGCGTCAGGGAACAGACTTCATGCACAACGCTTGATGCGGGACTGAACGGAACTGTCTTCGGGAATTCATCTGAAATGCCCAACGCCTTCTTTTCTGAGGTGCAGTCATCTGACAGAGTTTTTGAGGTATCTCCGGTAACTAATCGTCAGCTAGACAACGCGAAGCCCCTGGTAAATTTCAGTACTGTCGGCAAGTTACAGAATAACTTGCTGGACAGCGCTACAAGCAACTTCGTTGATAGCTTGGACAGTCTTCACAGCAAAGGCTACAACTCCGATGCTTCCTCGGATGTTTACATGAACAGCGACTACACCGACACCTTAACCAGCGTCAACTCCACCTCACTCCTCCTGGCCCAAGCAGGACAAGAACATTATGCTAGCGAAGTAGCTCATGCAAACACCGAGGACAGTCATGCATCAACCTATGAAGAATCAACTCACTCTGAAGCGGCTTGCTACAACAACGAAGCTTTTACTGATAGCTCCGCCAACAAGGTCCTGATCTCTTGGTCATCGGACGAGTCTGTGGAGCAAAGCACCGTAGTGGAAGAGGTTCCTGACCACAAGACCGTCAGCTGGGCTGATACAATCGCTGAGACTATATGTGAACTCGGCGCTGAGCCTGTGGCTTGGCCTATATCAGTGGAAGCTGTCATCATCGCTCCAGATAACAAAGAAGCCACCGTGCCACTCGAAGTTACCTGGGCTGGCTGTTTCCCAGAAGACAGTGGAGCGGTTGCCCACATCGAAGGAGTCGCGGAAGCGACAAATATAATGAACATTGAACCTGGTAGTGCCTTGGAATCCCTAGTTCAGCATTTGGCAGAACAGCACCCAGGTGACATGGTCAATATTAACGTTGAATGCATGGAAGGACCTTCCTGTGAAGCGGCTGCGGAACCTCTGGCGGAGATAGAATTTGAGGAAGGCGCCAGTTGGATGAATAGCACAGAAAGCCTTCATCTGTACAAATTGTTGAAACAGGGCCGTGCTCACACCATGGACAATCTACGTGTGAGAGCTCTAAGCAACGGGAAAGCCCACACCATGCACAATCTGCACGAGCGTAACTCTTTCGTCAACCTCACCGCCTCAGTCAACAACCTGGGTCGTGCCTGCCAGAAAGCGTTCAGCTACGTTCGTTCTGACATGGAATTTGGTTCCATGATGTCTCTCCGCGACTCTAACCTCAAGATGTCATCATCTCTCAGCATCGGAGGCCAGAATGGCCACTTAGTGTTCGGCGACGAAGGGGAGGGTGCTGGCATGTTGAAGAAAAAAGGCGAGCCTGCTGTGGATAGCGGCCGTCACACGAGAAACGTCCTTTACATGGCCTGCCTTATCACCTGCTTGCTCGTGTCCCTGAATGCCTCCAGGAACTTGCAGTCGTCCCTGAACCAGGAAGGCGGTGTGGGCATAATCTGCCTGGCCGTCAGCTACGCTGCTTACACAGTGGGCTCTCTTTTCTCACCCGTCGTCGTGCAGGGTCTCGGGGTGAAGCGCTGTATCGTGGCTGGACTGGTGCTGGAGCTGCTGTATATTGCGGGAAACTTGTATCCCGTCATGTTCGTCATGGTGCCGGTCTCTATGGGTGGCGGCTTCTCCTTGGCCGTCATCTGGAACGCCATGTCCACCTACATCGTGCTGCTGGCCAGGGGTGAGGCGGACTGCAAGATGCTCTCTTATGAACGCATGTCGGAAAAGTTCTTCGGCATCTTCTGCCTAATCTACCAGAGCAATCTGATCATCGGTAACCTGATCTCCTCCCTCGTATTCACCTTCGCTGGTGGCCCTGAAGCTGCTGCTGCCTTAAGCAACGGCACTGATGGCATCAACTCCACTGTTGGCAACCTGACTTATACGAATGAAAGCGCCGTATCTGGATTGACGCAGGTGACTGAAGCCATCGTGTCCGAGAAAGACTCTGTCCTCAGCTCCAACATCACAGGAACGTTCGACGCCGCCACGGCCACACACTACCACCTGTGTGGAGCTGAGTTCTGCCACCACTTTGTCATCAGCAAGGAAGATAACGCTGTGGCTCCTCGCACGGTCTACCTTCTCTTCGGCATCTTAATGTTTCTCATCCTCGTCGCAATCGGTATTTCCATCTTCCTCCTTGAGCCCCTGTCGACCAGACTTTTCAACAACAAATCTTCCTCCTCCACTACCTCCCTGTCCTCTGGGAACTACCGCACAACGCTGGGCAATATCAAACGTCAGATGGTGGCCCTGTTGAAGTTCTGCCGCAACGTCAAGTTCTTGCTGCTACTGCCGCTTCTACTGTACAGCAACATGCAGTTCACCTTTGTCTGCTCGGAAGTTATGATGGTGAGTACTACTCGCTGTTCCTTGTAGCCTGTTTATTCTAAATTTAAAAAAAAACAAACAAAAAAAAACACTACGTTCTTTCTGGTTTTCTCCGTGGTTACCCTATAGCTTAAGGATTGAATAACATTTGTGAGAAAACTGTATCTCAAGGTAGAAGGAGATGAACAAATAAATGAACGAATCTTTAATAAGTATATTTTTATTTTTTTTCACATAATTTTGATATTTGACTAAAGCAATCGTTAATGACCCCTTGGGGTCATGAGCAATCTTGCCACTGTAGATTGTTCTAACCTATAAAGGGAAAAGTGAAAGCCCCAGTTGAAAACCTGTCTTTCCTTTATAGGCATGACCGATTAACTGCGGCAACAGTACCCCCGTTGGAGTGCCGGGGGTTTCAGTATAAATAGTATCCCCACTTTATGGAAATGTAGTGCTTGAAATTCCCACTGTCGCTGTCTTCCTCATTTGCTCTTTCCCATTCCTGCTCTGTCCTATCACTCTGCTATACTATCTTCTTCTTCGCTAGATCAATGACCTACCTTTTTTCTTGAAAACTCTTCCTGGACAAGACTCCTTGTTTGTGTATGAGGTCTGTTGGATCAGCTTGGGAGTATTGGACGCTTTCTGCCGGGTGGTCACTAGGGCTTCCTATGATGTTATTATTTAGCAATGTAGGCATTTTATATGTATGTGTTTTGTTGATAATTTATAATGATGTTTGTATTCTATTTTGTTTTTGTAACCGGGGGTTCGATTAGTTGGGGTAAAGCCTCAGCCGTCCCCTGCGTGGGATGTCTTTATTGTAAAGTGACTGGCCGGTGGAGGGCATTCAGTTTTTCCACTAGGGTTGTTTCAGCAGATCTTTTATGCGGATCGGGGGTTGTCCGGTCCTGATTTGGCTCGGAGGAGTCCGCTGGACCTAAAGCAACAATCAATCAATCAATTAATCAACCGTTAATGGACATTACATTTGTACTTGTATTGCATTGTATTGTATTTAATGTATTGCATAGCATTCCATTGCATTGTATTGTTGTTATCCAGGCCTTCGTGACATGCCCACTTGGAGTATGGCTGGTGGGCTACAGTATGTTGGCCTATGGTGTGTGCTGCAGTCTGTCCTCCTATGCAACCCAAGCATTTGTCCCTAGAACCGGCAGAGGCTTCTTCCTTGTAATGGGTAGGCCCTCTTTGCCTTCTGTTGTAACTTGATTGACTTGTTTCTTGTATCGTGTGTACTATATAGTTTGATTACTGTTATTGCCATTTATTTCATTATTCAATTATTTCGATTCAGCATTTTGGTTTATTTACTTTTTGTCTTTATGATTTTGTGCTTAGAATTTTAGATCTGTATTAAATAATGAATTAATTAATTAATTAATCAATTAGTGTTTATTATTATTATTATTATTATTATTATTATTATTGTTATTATTATTATTATTATTATTATTATTATTATTATTATTATTATTATTACTACTACTACTACTACAGTAAAACCTCCGTTTTACGACCTTTAAATTGCCATTAAAAATAGATCTTAAATTGGAGAGGTCTTAAAAAGGAAGTAGGACATTTTCGAAAAAGACATTTAGAAAATTAATTAAGTAAAAATACTAAAATAAATACATGTACAAAAAGTACACATACCATTAAGAATAGGGAACATCTACCATCTTTCAGAAATGTAGACTAAACTCTGTCTCACAATCAATACCTGTAGTCAATATCTTCCTGTTCCTCATTATTTACAAAATAAAAAATCAATGTTGGTATGATAGTTGTTTAAAAGTGTATGTAAGTGCTGAGTGCATGTTTGGAGTTATAACTATTTATAAGATAACCCCTTTAATATTGCTATAATTATTTTTATTCAATCATTGAATAGATTTATTTTTTTTAAAGAAAGCGGTTATTTCTGTTTGTTTGCATGATCCCCCTACCCGTGCATGTTCTCTTAGTATGTCACTTTGAACGTCAGACATGGTGTCGGCAAAATCTGACAGGCCCCTGCGCAGGGCAAATCTGGTCAGCTCCTAGTAACTTAGAGTATTTCCAGCTGTTTTATTGCATCGTCTGCTGTTAAAAGTTGTAAACAAAACTGTTTTCTTCAAGCGCACAAATATAGTATTGCTTTGGAATCTGAATGTTTTAGATGCTAGGTCGTAAAATTTAATTATTTGAAGGTCGCAAGTCGCGTTTTAGAGGTAGTCGTTTAAGAGAGGTCGTTTATATAGTACAAAGCATCGGTGAATTTTTTTCAGGTCGTATGTTGGAGGAAGTCGTTTAAGAGAGGGTCTCAAAACGGAGGTTTTACTGTATTATTATTATTATTATTATTATTATTATTATTATTATTATTATTATTATTATTATTGATTTCTGTTGGTTTTCTGTTGTTTTTTCTTCAAGATTTATTCTGTTTATTTAATTGGTGTTTTATTTAGTTGATTTTTAATTGTGTCCTGTAATTAATCAATATCAGTTACACAAATTGAATGTTTTAGATGTTGTTATTTAGGTTTGCTAAAAGTAAAACACTTATATTAAGACGGTTCATTTTTTTATTAACTATATAGTAATTTATTTTACTGATATTTTCAAAATACAAAGTAATTGTTTGTTTGAAGTATATTTTAAACAGTATGTCGAATAAAAAAAATCATGTGCGTTTTTTATTGGCATTATTTTATGTGATTATGAATGATTGATTCAGTGCATTGTCATTGTATTAATATTATGTTTGTTTATTATTATGTTTTGAGAGATGTATTTGTTTTTGCGTGTTTTTCCAACATAGAGATTTGTTTACTTTCCCCAATGATTATCTATTGAATGTTTAACTGATTCCTTATTAACGGTCATTAATAATGAATGTTAAATAAACAGCTGAAATGCAACAGCAGCATCAAATTACGTCTGATTATTTTAAAAGTAGTAACTGCCACAGTAGTTTATCACATAACACAGAGTTTTGCTTAATTATTCATATTAATGATTGTTGCATTGTTTTCTATGTTTTCCCAGTGAAAGACTAAGAGTAAGTGATGTTCATGTTTGACCAACGTTTGCCTTAAGTATTGGTGGCATCTGATCATTAAATTCGTGCTGCATGGTATGCCATCAATTTAATTTAATATGACCATTTTCATTCATCCAAAACATACTGCAGTTTTATCCATTATTATTTATGAATTCTATTCTTCAGAAATGTAATTTGAACAGTATTCTGAAAAAGAGAAAAGATTGCGTCATCGCACCACTGTATCAGATTTTTTAAGACCTTTCAGCCGGTGCTTAAATTCCAGCCAGCTAGTTAAATTGGTCAGGTTTCTCTGCTTTTACAGCGGCTTGATCGAGAATTTTGGCTTGGGACTTGGGGATTACTATTACTTTAATAACGATACGTGTATTCAATAATGTTTTTGTGCTGCCTAGTAAGCGTCGTTTTTCTCCATTTCTAATTTCAGCTTGAACAAATCAAAGTAATGGTCTAGTCGATCATGCTGACTACCACAGAATTCCGTACCAGCTGCTGAAGCGAGATCTGAACTGTGGTCCGAAGGTCTTGTCCCCCAAACCACCCAAAGTCACCTTTAAACAGAGGTGGTCCACAAGCTCAGCCTTGGGGAACACCATAAATGCTGGTACCTAGGTCCGCTGTTAGCTCTAATGCTAATGAGAATCATCATCCACTGAAGAATAGGCTGACATTGCTGTTGTGGAGTGCAGTTCCAAGGTGACCGAGAACCTGGGGTTTCGACGTACGGTAGGTACGCGGCGGAAAGCTCTGCCGGCATCCACGGACTGGTATACCGGCAGGCAGAGTGTTCCGCCCCTCATTGATGGTAACACTTACGCTAGGTACTGCATGCTGGCGACCCCAGACGGTACCATAAATGATGATGCTGACGTCATCTACAGAGTGCGAGGACATGGCGACTTTTGCGAAGCACTGTTTGGACTTGTGTAAAGCTTTTGACCAAGTGTTTTTATTTCAATAAGTTTCTTCTTAAGTTATGGTCCGAAATTCGTTGACACTCTGAGCTTGTAGCTGAAAGAAAAAGCCCTTTGAAGCTGATCACTTGGGAGATTTGTTTTTATATTATTTTGATTTATTTCAAAGGACCACAATAGAATGTGCTTTCAGTTAATTTGTTCTTCGGGTGGCAATAGTATTTTCGCACATCACAGTCCTGTTTGGTAGAAATTACTTCTGTTTATATGTTATAAGACATTTATATTAAATACATACTTGAATATAAGAATTGTCTAGAATTATAATAGAATCAAATTTTGATGTTACTTCGTGGACTGTGGTTTGCCCGATACTTTCATACAACAATCAATGACTCGTAAACAACAATCAAAACATTTTTTTTACAGTAAATACTACCTCATTCTAAAACACATATATTTATTTTGACTCTCAAAAATAATGGAAATTTTAGTTTTTGTCAAGATGTGAGGCAGTCTCTGTCGTCACGCCTTATATCTCGTTGTCTTCGATAAATAATTACCTCTATTCACGAACATTATTCATGTCATTTGTGCACACATTATTTTTGGACATCGATCGAAACACTAGACTTTTTCTTAAATTACTCACCAGTTTTGCCAGTAACATATTCAATATTTAATTCAAAAATTCTGAAATGTTTACGGCAGCTTAGTATACACTGTTCGATAATCTGCACTTCAGTTGTCAAGGATTTATTCACTATTTCTCTTGAATAGATGCATACAATCACGCACGCTCAGACTTAACGCACACGAAAATCACCCTCAATTGTTTACACTAGTGTCTGCGGAGAATCAGTTTGGGAAAATGATTTAGTGAAAGACATTTGACGGATGACGTTACTGATTGCATAAATGTATCTTCGGATGGTCTCTACCTCGCTTTCTCTTTGGTATGATTGGTGGTTGAATAATGCGCGAGTTGTGGTGTCAGAATGGATGCACGAATGCGAATGTGTTTGCCAGGGTCTGCCATTTTCCGCTTATGGTCAAGCAGAGTTTCTTTTCTTTGATAATATTTCTTAGTTTAAAAAAAAAACAAAAAAAAAAAAACCCAAACAACAACATTAGATTTATACAGACTATAAGAATGTCTGAACTTCTAAAGCTCATTGCACAAAATTTTGAGTTTTCACTTGACATATTTTCTCACGAGACATTCTAGTATCATTTTCTTACGCTGGCAATTTGTGAAGAGTGAATGATAGGATGATCAAGTATGTACACTTTTTATTTTTTTTAGTTTCACTGTCTCCGCTGTTCTACCCATTATGTCCATACTCACTTTATTAAATAAGAATTGTACTTTGTAAATCACAATTAAGTTTTAAGTAAACTGCTTGACCATTTGCAAAACGTATTCTCCGCAGTTCAAAAACACTTTGCTGCCTTAAGAATGATTTATTTTGTTTAATATTGCGCGAAAGCACGATACGTGGTTCCTTGAAAGAGGAGGTTTATCGTAAATCAAAGCAAAATTCCAACCCCAGCAGATAATTTATTTTAGTGTTTCTGGCACAAAAAGTAAACTTAAATACGTTAATTAAAACATTTTACTAGAAATGACATATATTTAAAAGTTTACATTCACATTTTGACCGCTTTTGCCATTTTTAATATTAACATTCGCGATTGCTGCTGCATATTTTTTCTTAATTGAGAACATTTCAACAGAAACATAAAATATTACATTGTACATTTTTGTTTGACTCAATAGTTGCTGGAGGAAGTTTGCTTTTTGGGTTCACTTGATACTCCCAATTTTGAAGAAAAAAAATCAGTCTTCGATTCATTACTGTTTGGCATTTTTACTGGAAAATGTAGAAGTTTCTGTATCAATTTAGTATTCAGTGTGAAAATTTCACTTCGGTTTCGCATCCTTTTGCACATCTGTGTCGACTTGGACAGTGCAGAGTGTCAACAATTTGGGCCTGCTTTGCCGAAAACTTTGCTGTGTTGCTTTGTGCTCGCTAACTAAGCATGATCTCAGCAAAGTCATTCAATTACACTGTTCCCCGCAAGAATTGTACAGGTTTGCTTATCTCGGTGTTTGCTTTTCTGTGTCTTCCAGCCACGGCTTTCAATTTGGGCCTGATGGTGTTCATGAGGGTGTGGCATCCCAGCCCTGGCGTCATGTACCCACTCTTCATCATCACCAGTCTCTTTGGCCTTGCTGACGGCATCTGGAACGTCATTGCCAATAGTGAGTTGTGATTTTGAAATAAACTACATGTATATATTTTGTTGTGAGAAATAACTGCAGCTGCCAGATCATACAATCAGTGGATCTTTACTTTGGGGCTCACATTCAGATGCGCCCATTTCAGTCAATAAAAGGCTGACCTTATATTTTAAGGCAGCAAGTTATTTTAGTAAAAGGTACAATTACAAAAACTGTCGAGTTTAACCATTTTGCTTATTTATTGGTTTTCCTGTGAATTTACATCTGAATCGTCTTTGTAATAGTTTGCATACCTTGAAGGCAAAACAGAAATCCTTGTAAAAGATAACATAACAGGAGCTTTCGAATAACACTGTATTAAAGTTGTGAACGATTCGTTTTGCTGCCCACTCGTTACAGGTATGTGCGGCTCCGTGTTCCCAGACCACTATGAAGAAGCTTTTACAGGACTACGCGTGGCTCAAGGCCTAGGAAGCGCTTTTAGCATGGCTTATGCCACTTTCTTCTGCATGGCGGTCAAGTTGTACACAATGATGGTCATCGTCATCGTGGTAATCCTGGGCTACTTCGGGGCTGAATTCCTCATTCGCAGAGACGCCAAGTCGAAAACTGAGCCTCTGTATGAGAAAGAGATCGTCTGAACTGTCTCCTACTTGCTAAATTATGATATTTTGTCATCTGAATTGTCAGATAAGAGTCTCTATGGTGTCAGATTTAGATCAAATTTAGGCACATTGATGATACTGCTTCACTTCGGTGAATTTGTTCTTGTCATCTTATTGGTATTTGTCAAATGATTTAGTTTTCAGTATATTTAGGTTTGTCAAATTACTATGTATTTCCTTTACCTTTAATACATGTATATTATGTTCTGTCTCTCTCGTTTGCTTAGGTTTATAACTCCACAGTACGATACTAAATGTGGGTTTAATGGTTCCAACCAAAATGCCACTCTGGTCCAAATAAATGTCATGGTAACAATTATTTTGATCTTGTAGATCTGCTTTCAGATGAATTTTACGTTTGCAAATTACAATGATATAGATATATAAACATGAGCAAAGAAGATGTGGGGTGGTGGTTATTGTGTGTGTGTGTTTGTGTGTGTGTGTGTGAATAGTCCTCTTCTTGCTTTGGATTATTAAGATGAAATCAGTTAGCATAAGCTACCGTAATAGGAAAATTATGTCATGCATGTTGATTTATATTGAACATATTTAGTGGTATAATGCCTTGCACTTTGTGGTGAATCGTGAGAACGACATTCACTCATATGTATGTGTCTGGTTGACCGTTGGTGCTTGAACGATATTACCGATTATGACTATTAACTCTGTTGTCTATACTGGAATGCCCCGTGGGGGTGCCGGGGGTTTCAGCATAAATAGTACCCCCACTTTCTGGAAATTTAGTGCTTTAAATTCCCACTGCCTTTCTCATTTGTTCGTTCTCATTCCTACTCTATTCTATCAATCTACCATACTATCTTCTTCTTCGCTAGACCAGTCACCTACCTTTTTTCTTGAAAACTCTTCCAGGACAAAACTCATTTGTGTGTGAGGTCTTTATTGTAAAGTGACGGGCTGGTGGAGTGCCTTCAGTGTTACCACTAGGGTTGTTTCAGCAGATCTTTTATACGGATCAGGGGCGAGTCCTCTTTCAGCGAAGTTGTGGTCTTGATTTTGTGGTCCTGATTCGGCCCTTTGCAGTCCGCTGGACGCTGTAAGCAATGAATAACTAACTAACTATACTGGAAATTATCACTTGGTTGTATGGACTGGAAGACCATCATATGGCTTGAGTATAGACTAACAATTTTCTTTGGGATTGAGTCTCGACTGAAAGTTACCAAAATTCTTTGGCTGATATCCTCGGATTTAATAATTTCCAGCACCGCGTGTGTTTACCCCACTTGATAACTTTCAGTCATGACTACTGACATATTTTGATGTTATCAAAAATATAGACGATTACAAAACAAACATTGTTGGCTTTGGTCAGTGCCAATGTCCTTTTCAACATTCACTCAACTGCACAGAATTCCAATGAGGGTTATTATTTGTTTTAAAACATCCGTATATTTATTTGTTCATTTTAGTCACATTTACACTGCCATGATATGTAAACTGCTGGCTTTTGCAGGCTTTTATTTTGTCTTTAAATTTTCCTATCCTTGATCCCCTTTTCGTAGATGATTAGGTTTGCTTATTGGTCGTGATTTTGCCTTGTAATTCCACTTTCTTCCTTTCAAAAAGTTATTACATGTATTTTTATTCGTCTGTGCGTTATTGAGATCTTTTATTTAAAACATGCAGGCCACATGAAAAGGTAGTAATTAGTTAAATTGAGATTGTAACAACGAAAATGTCTTTGTTGGCATGGTGTTTTCATTATGAATTATGACCCCAGGTGTTTGCGTGTTTTGTTCTCGGGTACATATTTTCCCTCAGCGAGGGATACATGTTCTAATTTGTGCGAGATGCAGAATGGAGAATACAAGAATGCGGATGATTTTAGGACTTGTAATATGCCATGGAATGATAAAGGAATCATGGGAATACTGAATGAGATGAAATGATATTGAGGAGGCACATTGCATCATGTACCCATGTTGGGTCGCCGGGGTTTTCTGTATAAATAGTATTCCCACTTTGTTGAAAGTTTAGTGTTTTAAATTATCACTGTTTATGTCATTCTCATTTGATCTTTCCAGTTCCTAATTATATGTTCTATCAATCTACTATCTTCTCCGCTAAACCAGTAACCTACCATTTGTCTTGAAAACTCCCCAAACTCCTCATTTGTGTATTGGGAATGTTGGATCAGGTTGGGGATATTGGACACTTTCTGCCAAATGGTCACTAAGGCTTTCTATGGTATTATTATTTAGCAATGTAGACATTTTATATACATGTATGTGTTTTGTTAATATTTTATAAAGTTTATATTCTGTTTTGATTTTGTTAACGAGGGTCCGATGAATTAAAGTACAACCTCAGATTACCCCTGCATGGGATGCCTTTATTGTAAAGTGACCGGCTGATGTAGTGCCTTCAGTGTTACCATTAGGATTGTTTCATCAGATCTTTTATACGGATCAGGGGTGAGCCCTCTTTCAACCAAGTTGTGGTAGTGATTCGGCTCTTTGCAGTCCGCTGGACCATATAAACAATGACTAACTAACTAACTAACTGAATCATGTTCAACATGTTTTGTGAGCGCCATACATGTTAAGTAAACTGAGGCCGATTGGATTGAATTAAATAATTTGATTTCTTGTGGTGTTTTACCGTTAAGCTGTCATCGAAAATTGAAATCTGTCTTTCATCAAATGCGTTTGTGATACTTATTTTCAGTTCTTATTTTACAACTAGCAACGTTGTACTTTTCTGAAACTGAATGGAGTAAAACCAGAAAATATAAGTACTTCACACTGTATAAAAGTGCAAATTGATTTCTCTATTCCACTTTGAAAGTGTAAGTTAATGCATTTTGCACTTTACCAGTGAAATAGTGTTTTTAGATATCCACGCACGTTAAAAGTGAACAGCATGATTACAATATTCGCATACTTTAAAAGTGTTAACCATTATTGTAAAATATTACTGCACTTTAAAAGTGTTACTCACAATGCACTTTAAAAGTGAAAGGCATGATTTTATGATATCCGCACGTGTTTTTTTTCTACACTTTGACAATGTTACCAGTTATGCATTTTAAAAGTGAAAAGCATGATCATGAATATCCGCGCACTTTTAAAGTGTGACTTTTTATGCGCTTAAAAAGTTATTGGATAAACAGAGTACTTTTGTATACTATTTTAGTCATGTTCGTGAGGTGTAAAAGTGCTTCATGGCTTGCAAACTCCATTCTTTTAGACGAGAATATCTATACCATTATCCATAACATGAAAATTCTACATTTTTAATGTTTGTATATTTTCATTATTGCCTCGTGAGTTTATTTTTATTGCATTTTACATTACATTGCATGATTTCATGTATGTGTGAAAACTTACTACATCTAATTTTAATATGTATGTCCACTTTTTACGTTGCTCTTTAAGAAGAGCTTTTTATTTTTAGTCTTGATTTTCCAAGACATGTTAAACAAAACTTTATTATTTGCCAACGAATTACCATCATAATTCATTCTTTTAGGCGAGAATATCTGATATACCATTATCCATAACATAAAAATTCTACATTTTTAATGGTTGTTTATTTTCATTATTGCCTCGTGAGTTTATTTTTATTGCATTTTACATTACATTGCATGATTTCATCTATGTGTGAAAACTTACTACATCTAATTTTAATATGTACATGTATGTCACTTTTTACGTTGCTCTTTAAGAAGGGCTTTTTATTTTTAGTCTTGATATTCCAAGACATGTTAAACAAAGCTTTATTATTTGCCAAAGAATGACCATCATAATTTTTTTTATGGTAGTGTCTTTTATTCAAAGTCTTTTGCTTTTAAAAACTACTTTTGAAGTATTGTGTGAATATATCATTGTATGGAAATTTTAATTTTATTTGCATGTTGCTTCTGCAATTCCATGATTGTTTTCTTGTTTCCTTTTGTTGCTTGATAATAAGATGGTGGTCGACATGTTTTAATTTTTTCACCAAGCTAATGAAATTAAAAGAGTTGTTTGTGCATATCTTGCCTGTCAAAATGAGTTTGACTAAATTAGGCAAAACAAATCTATTTGTCTTAAAAGTGTTTCTATTTTGTTCACATTGACATGCATTGTTAAAGTATGACTGCTAGAAAAAGAAAAGTTTATTGACATTTTTAGAATCATATTTGACACAAAGGTCTTGTAGACTGGTGGTGGTTTTTATGCGCGGACAAGCAAGGAATATTTATGTGACCTTCAGGCCTAATAGGCATAAGTGTCCTGTTTTTTTTTTTTAAATTGTGTTTAGTAGTTAGTTCTATAAATGTGAAGAATAACATGTTAGTCTTTTGTTCTTTTGTTTATTAGCAGTGGTTTTAATTATTATTATTGTATGGGTCAGAATCTCATATCATAGTACCTTTAATGATTGTTTTGTTTGTATAGGTTTTGCTTCTGTGGTTTGTTTTCCATTAGGGCATTTTGAGTGCACACCTACAAATATATTATTGTGTGTGACAAAAAATTTATCTTTACAACATAATTTGTGTGTACTTATATTTTATTTACAACATAATTTGCTCGGTGCGATACAAATAAAGTCGTATTGTATTGTACACGTATTGCAAGTATTGAGCAATAATCATAAAGAGTTATTATTTTATTTATTACATCATCGTTTAATTGGAGTGATTTTATGGCGCTGATTTTGGGTAGTTAATGGAAAATCCACTTTCCTTATACAGCTTGTTATCAGTAGCTGGGAAGCTAACCAAAAATGCCTCATTGAAGACTCCTGTTATAATTTACATTGAAATATTAGCCCTCGGAGAACTAACTTTTTAAGTCCCTTTTGGTCTTTTCTGTTTGTTTAAACTAAATTTTAATGAACTGGCCTTGAGTAATATTCATGGATCTTTAGATGTTATTAGAGGCATTAAACGTACTGTATTCCTTGAGTGCTATATTTTTAAAGAATTTTATCAAATGTGAAATAATGCCATATGCTAATTCGGTATTTATAGTAAACATGACGTAATATTAAGTTGTTGTTTGCCTTTGTGTATGTGTGTTATGCATGACTGTAGCGCTGCTGTATGTTGAATACAATTGTGCATTTTTGTTTGGTTTTTACTAATGTAGCCTATTGGTCTCATAGTCATACACACCGCGTAGCAGAGACTCGTGGAGGCGTACGGTTGCTAAGCAGTGTGATAGTCATCATGACGTGTGATATACCTATATTAGTCTCAGGGTTCACGAATTTGAAAAATATTTATGTTCACAAATCTGAGCCATTTTAGGTTAATCCCTTGGGTTTTTTCTACTTCAATAGACAGAACCTTCGACAGAGGTCTTGATTCATGGGGCCTCCTTATACAAATTGTCCTTAGACCAATGACAGCTGTTTCCACTGTAAAGAGAGTATATGTGGAGGCCTAGACTTCTCTTTGTTTCAGTCTGGGCAGCGCAGTATACGCGATAGCGTTGCTCCAGATTTTAGTCCCAGATTTCCTGGGTGTCTAAGTATATATGCCTGGCATGTCTTTGGATGAACATTGAAGTTTAACCCATCACTGCCGATATGACAAACGGGAAGTATTTGGTAATAACCAGGAAAGTGTTCTTTTTTAATTACCCGTTTTGGGGTTTGTTCTCTTGACATACAGATGTACTAGTAGCTGTTATTTGGATGTTTTAAAATAAACTGACAGTTTCAGACATAAAACTTACGAAATTTTATTCGTCTAAAGGATTACATTGGTCCTAGTTACAAATTAGTCTAAAAAATAACATGACATAAATCAATTGTTAAATATTTTGTTGTGGTAATATTTATTTTCTTTTGTATAAAGGTAAAAATCAAGCCATTGCCCTGTATTTTTTAAGATCACATTTGGTTACAAGTTTTGTAACATTATATTAATATCTCATTCATTAAAATATCAAACTTTATTTCATTTAAAATACATACATGAAACGTTTCATCGTGAATTTAAACTGAGCATTAAATAATTCCGTTTTACTCATTATTAAAAGAATCACATAATTATTTTGAAATACTTAACAGTTTTCATTATTATAGAATTTTACATGTGTACATTCTGTAAGCCATATTTTTAAAAAATGAGTTCAATTGACAAAGTAGTGGACACTTATTAAATAAAAATAACAGATCTATTATTATTATTATTATAAAGATTATTCTCTTGTAATGAAACTATTATGATTTGGTCCCATTGTGGTGTTCTTTTTTTAAAAAGTCTTTTTGTTTGTATTAATGATTACTGAACTTGTGCCCTGAAGATGCGTTTTGTGTTCTTGTATGAAACCGATGTGCGTTATCTATGTTTGATGGGTTATTCTTATAAATGAAAAGCTATAAATCTGAAGTGTTCCTTTACTGAAAATAAAATGGTCATAAAAATAAAAGTAATATTTCGAATTCTATGTGGTTTATTGTTGTGTGTGTGAGTGTTTAAAATTAATTCTTGTTTGTTGTTTTTTTCATTAATTAAACCTCCTCCTCCTCCTCCTCCTCCTCCTCCTCCTTCTTCTTCTTCTTCTTCTTCTTCTTCTTCTTCTTCTTCTTCTTCTTCCTCCTCTTCCTCCTCCTCTTCTCCCTTCTCTTCATTGTCATTGTCATCATTATCTTCTTTTAAAACAAATAATGATATAAATAAATAATAAGAACAAATATAGACCAAATAATTATAATAACAAATAACTGCAACAGCAATAACAATAACTATTGTTCAAAGCAAGACAAAATAAAAATGTTTGCTTAAAGTGCTGTTCACTCGCATTCATTTACACCAACAGTAAAGGAATTAATATTGTGCTTCATTAAAATAAAATAGACTAAGGGCAATGTAGAACTATTGGCTTAAATAAATTAAAAAATGAATACATAAACATTTTAAATAAATAAACCTTATAGCGTGACTCTACGATCAAGATATGAAAGTAGACCGTAATTATTATGAACAATTTGTGGTAAAAACAAACAGAATGCTGTGCAAAGGAGCTAACATCGGATTTAGGGTCATCTGCTGGAAACATGTAATGGGGAGGTAACCTGTACACTTTCTCTTTTCACCTAATAGTTTCACCTTATAGCGATTACTTCCCTTAGTCAACTTCACCGTTTTCATCTGCAGATCAAACAAATAATGAAAAGTGTGTTATTTTCAAACCGAGGGTTTTGTCACCAATTTCTTTTAAATAGTCAGATCTAGAGTTCAGTTCGCTCTTCGGTTTAGAGATCTACATCTCTGCCAAAATCCACAACTTAAATACACTAAGCATATTTATTAGAGAAACAGCAACAAACAAATGAAAATAAAATAAAATAAAATAAAATAAAATAAAATAAAATAAAATAAAATAAAATAAAATAAAATAAAATAAATAAATAAAAGAAAGAATGACTAAAAATCAAATTTAATATTTAAAAAATAAATTATTAAACCACCTCGGCTAAACAATGGTTTATCGAATATTTTGCCTGTCTTGGCTTATAATAAATGAATAAATAAGTAAGGAATAGGTAAATAAATAGAAGCATCTAAATATAAATAAATAAATAAATAAATAAATAAATAAATAAATAAATAAATAAATAAATAAATAAATTATCAGTGAAAGTATGTGACTGCTTTGAAAAATAACTCTCACTTTATATGCATGGGTTGTGAAGGTACAATCGATTTCCTGCAGCGGACTGCAATCAGAGGGATAGTAGGACAGAATATCAGAGTCTCCTCTCTGAAAATCCTTATCGGGAAGAGAGGGGACTATAAACTGATATAACATAACAACAACATAACAACTTACTGATGCAGTAGAGAGAGACCCACTGTCGGATTGTCTCCACATTGCAATCACGGTACAGAGATTACTGAAGCAGTAGGCTATAGATTGTTCCCACGTTGCAACCAAGGGGTGTACCAGCCTTTCCTGCTTTATTCTCCATTTGATTAAGGACTCGCACATCTTCCTGATCCTGTAGATCCTTCTTTAGCTCGCAGAAATTGGATGTGCCAAACAACAGACGAAAAGAAACAAAGACTTCGCAGTTTCTCTTTTTCTTCTTTACATCCTTTTTGATAAACCAAGAAACGTGCACTGAAGACAAGGCAAGTCTCAACTTCCTTGTAGTAGTAGTAGTAGTAGTAGTAGTAGTAGTAGTAGTAGTAGTAGTAGTAGTAGTAGTAGTAGTAGTAGTAGTAGTAGTAGCAGCAGCAGCAGCAGCAGCAGCAGCAGCAGCAGTAGTAGTAGTAGTTGTTGTTGTTGTTGGTCTTCTTCTTCTTCTTCTTCTTCTTCTTCTTCTTCTTCTTCTTCTTCTTCTTCTTCTTCTTCTTCTTTTTCTTCTTCTTCTACATTGCATCCAGTATATCCTGTTCTGAAATTGAAAAAGTTTAGTTGATTAACTACAATTATACTTTAATAATTATTTTAGTTTTATTTATTTTGTTGTTGTTTTAGTTTATACAAGTTTTGTTACTTTTTTTTGAATGTTGTTTTCTAAAATCACTTAATTTGTGTACAGACGTTAAATAAATTGATGGAATTGACTCTTCTTCTTCTTCTTCTTCTTCTTCTTCTTCTTCTTCTTCTTCTTCTTCTTCTTCTTCTTCTTCTTCTTAAAATCCGAATCGTCTCGTTGATTCTCTGAGTAGTACAAGCATGCATGCTAATAACTAATGTACTTCGCAACATTTTGAACCTCGGCCTACACGCCAAATGTCGATCCAACCCCGATGTTTGAGTCTGTGTAATTCGTATTCACACAGCCCGTTCACTTATTAACAAGGCAAGAGTCTGCATTTCAACTGTAAAACTTACAACCAGAAGGAGGTTGAGGGTGACGATGAGGAGGTGTGTGAGAAGGGAACAGGACTGGACGTCATTATAATATTCCACGGGATGAGGGGTTGAAGAGTATGGAAACGATTGTATGTATATCGCCACCCGTGGTCAGATCATAGACTAGATGTCGGAGGTTTGGGTCTACAATAGCGAATGCGCACTTCGAGACCACTGGACCAAGGCAGAAAGATGTTGAAAGGATAAGAAGAGACCGAATTTGAGAGAGAGAGAGAGAGAGAGAGAGAGAGAGAAACAGACAGAGAGAGAGAGAGAGAGAGAGAGAGAGAGAGAGAGAGAGAGAGAGAGAGAGAGAGAGAGAAAGAGTTGATGTGGTGTTCTTAGTGGTGCATTTTTTAAAAAAGGTAACTTTGCCAAATACGAAATCAATAAAATTGCTTTAATAATGTACCAGCACAGCAAATAAAAAAAAGAACAACTGAAACCATATATTTACAACTATTTAAAACGACTTCTAAGACGTATACACATCTTTTCCGTCTGGGCACTTAAGATCAAAATGCATATATAGAAAACTCGGAAAGCTTTCATACAGTTGGAGTCAATGCAGTTCAAATCGTTAAATGAATAACCCTAACGAGGGTTTGCTAAAGGAGTAGTTGATACTGCCAGCGATGACTATAATTATCCGCTCAAGTAAGACACAACTATTGCACTTTTGTGGCTTGTCTCCAGTAGTTTCAGATTGTTACGTTGAAACGCGAACGAAAGTATGTCGGAAGCGCGCACGATAGATCTAATCGTTTCGTTTTGCAAAGTATTCAATAATGGAGTTTATTTACCTTTGATTTGAGTTTGCATTGTTGTTAGGAGAGGCTTTGTATAACGTTGATAATTTTCGTTGGTCGATATTGTCGGAGAATACTCTGGATTTCCTTGTTTACCATCGATCGAAGGTTCGGGACGATTGTCGAAGTAAGAGAAGGTTCGGGGTATGTGTGGAGAGATGAATGACGTAAGTCAGTGATGACGATCTTTAATTCTGATTGGCTGTAGTGCGTCATTTTAGTCTACTGGGTTCGAAATTTTTCGAGAAAAGAGAGAGAGATTATAAAATTGTGTGCCGCACTGTTGTTGAGAGATTGTTGTTGATAGTGAAGCTGGAGAGTTGCTGTGAAAGTTGTTGAGTTGAGTTGAGAATTGTATGCAGTTGTTGATGTGTGCTGAATAAAAAGTGGAAAACTTCATACGTCGACTTTGTGACTTGTATGCTGCTTGAGCGGGTTGCGTGAATAAACGAATCTGAGTTACACAACTATCAGGAATTCAAGCATCGGGGCTGAATCAGATACTGATAAAGAAAAACACCATCATCGAACTGAGTGTAACATTTTGGGGGTCAAGCCGCGATTCACGCCATAGCCAAGGGTTCAACTGCTACAACAAGCGAGTCAACGTTACGAGAGGCAGTCATCGAGGGTAGCCGCCAACGAGTTGCGTCGAGAGGGGCCAACATACTGGGACTACATCACCGATAGGTTCGGGTTGACTGCAAGGGCGTGTAGTCGCTGAAGAGTTGCTTCGTGAGCGAACAACAGATCAGGACTACGTGGCTGCCGCAGGACTACGTCGAGGGACAGTCTCGGAGCTACATCGCCAGTGTTACAGAGAGCGGCGAGCGGACGTCGCGTCTACTTCAGCACAGGAGCGTATACATCAACACCAGCGTGGTGCAGCGTCGCATACGACGAGGACAGCGGGGCCTGCGTCAACGAAGGCGACTAGTGACAAGCATCAGCGCTACTGCAGAAAGCGTGCTGTTCTAGAACAGTCTAGAAAGGTACAGCACAGTCAAGAACTTTCCAGAAAAAAAAAAGAACTCTACAGTCAAGAACTTTCTAGAAGAAGAACCTTCCAGAAAAGAACTTTCTAGAAAAGAACTTTCTTGAAAAGAACTTTCCAGAAGCATCAAGATGGCTGACTTCTGGCAGAAAGGGGTTGAACTGAATCTAAAAGGCAAGCAGCTGACGGAGTACGTCAAGTCTCAGGAGATAATACGAGAAAGAGAATTGGAAGAGAAGCGTCTAGAAAAAGAAATAGAACTAGAACAGAAGCGTCTAGAAGTAGAAGAGCAGCGTCGCCGTGAAGAACGAGAATTAGAAGAGCAGCGTCGCCGTGAAGAAAGAGAATTTGAACAGCAACGTCAAGAGAGAGAAGAGCAGCGTCGCCGTGAAGAAAGAGAGTTCGAGCTGAAGCGTCTTGAAGGTGAGCGTCAGTACCAGTTAGAGTTGGCGCGTATCCAAAACAATCAGCATGCGCCACAAGTCACCAACGACCATACGGCTCCTAAATTGCCAGCTTTCGTCGACGGGAAGGACCAGATCGACAGCTATCTGGCGAGATTCGAAAGGTTCGCCGAAAGCTCTAACTGGCAACCTCAAGACTGGGCAATTCGACTGAGTGCACTTCTGACGGGGCAAGCTCTCGAAGTTTACACCAGACTGTCGAACGATGACGCCAAAAACTACGACGTCTTGAAAGAGGCCCTGTTGCAGTGCTACAACTTTACAGAGAAGGGCTACCGTAAACGCTTCCGTGAATGCCGGCCTAAGTCAGACGAGACGCCAAAGCAGTTTGTGGAGCGCCTGTCGTCATATCTACACAAGTGGGTGGAGTTATCAGGCGAAACGAAGTCTTACGACAGTCTCCATGACCTGATCGTGAAGGAACAATTTCTCAATGCCTGTCACAAGGACCTAGCGACCCACTTAGAAGAACAAAAGCTGCAGACGCTTAAAGATGTGACTGAGGCTGCTGAAAGATATCTCATCGCTCATGGGAAAACCCTGGGGCCACCCAGCGCGACGAAACATTTTCAGAAGACTGGAAACCATGTGAACCAGATCCAGGGAAGCCAGACGAGCCAGAGACAGACAGACTCCACGCCTCCTCCCAGGGAAGGGCATTCAAGGGGCTGTTTCACCTGCAACGCTACAGACCACAGAGCGGCTAACTGTCCTCAAAACAAAAGTAGCGGACAGCGGAGCAGTACGGACAATTCAGCGGCGGGCAACCGGCAGAGGCGGTTCTCCAATCAACGGCAAACCAGTAGATCTGACCATCAAGTGTGCGGCGGGAGCGTCATTCTTCCGAGTGAGACCGAGCGCACAGCTACCCCTGCGGACGTGCAAGAGTGCATGACTGATGGCCAACTCCTCCTTGCCAACGGGAAATCCATCCCCGTCGTCGCCAGCGCAGCTGTGACCGTACAGAACATGCCTGTTTCCAAGGGACGCGTCGGAAATCATGAAGTGACTGTTTTAAGAGACTCTGGCTGCAGTGGGGTCATCGTCAGAGAAGACCTAATCGCTAAAGAACAATTCACTGGCGATTCTAAATGGACACTCATGGCCGACAGCAAATGTGTGAAAGCGCCAGTTGCGAAAGTTCATGTCAGCACCCCTTTCTACGTAGGTGAAGTAGAAGCGGTTTGCCTGAAGAAGCCGCTGTATGATTTGATGATCGGGAATATCGACGGCGCGAGACGACCCGACGACCCCGATCCAGAGTGGAGTCCTGCCTCAACCCAACGCGTCGAAGTTGTGGAGGAGGATCCATTGCCGTTTCCCGATGGAGACCTTACAGAGCTGCTACGGGACAATGTGGTTACTCCGGCTCAGCCCTGCCGACCAGAGATCGTCGGTGCTGTTACTACCAGGGCCCAGGCCAAGAGAGACAAGATGTCTACGCCACTGAAGGTCGCCGACAACTCCAAAGCTGCCATCGTGGACAGAGATAAGCTGATCCAGCTCCAGGAAGCTGATAGTACTTTAAATAAGTACAGGAACCGCCAAGACCACGTGACCAAAGGCAGTGGTACGGTCTATTTTGAGGTGAAGGCCAAGATCCTGTACAGAATCTTCCAGCACCCGAGGGTCAACGGAGGGAAACCACTACGTCAAGTCTTGATACCGTTACCTCTAAGGCGCCAAGTGATGGAAGTAGCTCATGACTCTATCATGGGAGGTCACCTAGGCATCAGAATGACGTCAGACAGAATCCAGGCGGTGTTCTACTGGCCAGGGCTTCATGCGGACGTCAGCCGTTTCTGCCGATCATGTGACATTTGCCAGAAGACCATACCTCGAGGAAGGGTCCCGAAAGTGCCTATGCAGAGGATGCCTCTGATCGACCGACCTTTCAAGAGGGTGGCCTTAGACTTAATCGGCGAAATAAGACCTCCGAGTGAAGAAGGTCATCGGTGGGTACTGACTTTAGTGGACTATGCGACTCGGTACCCAGAAGCAGTGCCACTGAAGAAGATTGACACTGAATCTGTAGCAGAGGCACTAGTGGACATGTTCAGTAGACTTGGAGTGCCTGAAGAAATTCTGACAGACCTCGGGACGCAGTTCGTCTCTGACTGCATGAAGGAGGTCAACAGACTGCTGAGCATCCGGCATTTAACTACGACACCCTACCATCCGATGTGCAACGGGCTTGTCGAGAAGTTCAATGCTACGCTGAAGTCCACCCTGAAGAAACTGTGCAGCGAGCAGCCCAGACAATGGCATCGCTACATCAACGCCCTACTTTTCGCCTACAGAGAAGTACCGCAGGAGTCCACCGGCTTTTCTCCGTTCGAGCTGCTGTACGGAAGAACCATCCGAGGGCCGATGCACATCCTGAAAGAACTGTGGACGAAGGAAGTGGACACCCCAGAGGTAAAGAACAGTTACCAGTACGTGTTTGAGCTACGGGAGAAGCTGGAGCAGACTCTCGAGATAGCCAGAGAAAACCTGAAGAAGTCCCAGGACTGTGGAAAGCATTACTACGATCGTAGGGCTGTGAACAGGAAGTTTAAACCTGGCAACAAAGTGCTGGTGCTGCTACCTACCGATCATAATAAGTTGCTGATGCAGTGGAAAGGCCCGTACGAAGTGGAGACCGTGGTGGGGATCAACGACTACAAGGTGAAGGTCGGCCAGCATTCCAAGATATACCACGCCAACCTCCTTAAGCTGTACGTGGAAAGGCCATCAGAGACTGTACATGCAGCAACAGCAGCTGAGATCGACAACAGCTTTGACAGCGAGGAACTGTTGGAACTGGGAGACTTCCACAGCAAAGAAGGCATCGATGATGTTAAGCTAGGACCAAGCTTGACGGAAGGTCAAAAGTTGGAGCTCAAGGACCTTATGGGCGAATTTTCCCATAGCTTCAGTGATGTCCAAGGCTCTACGACT
The DNA here is from genome assembly GCA_036898135.1 of Oncomelania hupensis. Taxonomy (NCBI): domain Eukaryota; kingdom Metazoa; phylum Mollusca; class Gastropoda; order Littorinimorpha; family Pomatiopsidae; genus Oncomelania; species Oncomelania hupensis. Next base: position 31,955,013 of record CM072512.1, read on the forward strand.
TTGGTCGAACATGAAGTCCACACCCAGACCTGGAAGGAGCATCCGCAGACCTTGAGGGAGCTGTTCCACCGTCCCGCAGAAGCCAACCTGACCGTGAGACCCAGCGAATGCATTCTGGGAGCTGACAACGTCGACTGCGTCGGACATCCGACGGAAGAGGAAGACAACGGAGGATGCACTGACTCCAGGGAAGCCCACGTGATCATCGTCTTTGACCCTGGGCCGATGACGACCGCAACTGACGAGGGCGTCGATTCCTTGCGAACGAAAGAACATTGACTGTGGGGACGAACTAAGAATATTGGTAATGACAGACTTGAAAATGAAAAACGTTGACTGGGTAAATGATCTGTGAACATTGACAGTATCCAGAAAGACTTGCAGATGAGAAACTTTGACTCTGTGTGAATGAACTGAGAACATTGATAGTGTTCAGACAGGCTGAGATAAGTCTTAATTCTGTACTTTGTTTGTGCATTACGTTTCAACGTTGTTGAAAGAAATTAGGTAAATTTCTTCTTGAGTGGGGGGTTATGTTACGTTGAAACGCGAACGAAAGTATGTCGGAAGCGCGCACGATAGATCTAATCGTTTCGTTTTGCAAAGTATTCAATAATGGAGTTTATTTACCTTTGATTTGAGTTTGCATTGTTGTTAGGAGAGGCTTTGTATAACGATGATAATTTTCGTTGGTCGATATTGTCGGAGAATACTCTGGATTTCCTTGTTTACCATCGATCGAAGGTTCGGGACGATTGTCGAAGTAAGAGAAGGTTCGGGGTATGTGTGGAGAGATGAATGACGTAAGTCAGTGATGACGATCTTTAATTCTGATTGGCTGTAGTGCGTCATTTTAGTCTACTGGGTTCGAAATTTTTCGAGAAAAGAGAGAGAGATTATAAAATTGTGTGCCGCACTGTTGTTGAGAGATTGTTGTTGATAGTGAAGCTGGAGAGTTGCTGTGAAAGTTGTTGAGTTGAGTTGAGAATTGTATGCAGTTGTTGATGTGTGCTGAATAAAAAGTGGAAAACTTCATACGTCGACTTTGTGACTTGTATGCTGCTTGAGCGGGTTGCGTGAATAAACGAATCTGAGTTACACAACTATCAGGAATTCAAGCATCGGGGCTGAATCAGATACTGATAAAGAAAAACACCATCATCGAACTGAGTGTAACACAGATATTCTGGAGTCGGAGAGTTTACACACTTGTTGAATGAATACCTGGGTTCCACCTGACTTTTTGGGGTTACAGGTTGAGCGCAGGTGAAACGGATGGCTTGTCCGCGCGGGCACGTTAAAGCAAGACGATGATGTTCCGCCCCTCACTGCGGACTTGGTCATTTGTCATGCTGCAAACACACAAATGCAGGCTGTTGCGATGATGGGGTCTGGACCCACTATAAATTGGGGATTGGCACAGCATTAGAAAGTTAGTGGGGCCGGGTAGCTCAGTTGGTAAGAGCGTCTTGCTAGTAACCGAAAGGTCGCTGGTTCGAATCCCGGATTGGTCAACGTGTGATCATATTATTTTCCCCTTTACCAACAACTGGCCCGCTGGTGTCAGTATAAATCGGTCCAGTAGTCACCTATATGCGAAAGTGTCGTGTGAATATAATCTACAAACAACATTAGAAAGCGCCCACCGCCGTAGCTCAAATGGTAGAGCGTTCACCTGGCACACCGATGACCCAGGTTCGAATCCTGTGATGGGCGAAATAAAAAGTGGCCATTTTTCACTGCCCATTTTAGCAGTATGATTGCTCTGGTGGTTCAGTGTTCATTTAGGTCCATACCCCTTGTTTCCTGGGATGGTTATCCCCGTCTGCCATATCGCCAATGGTAAGTGTAGACGTTAAACCTGAATGTTCAGTATGAGAAATTACATTACATTACATTACATGTTTATTGCTTTAGGTCCAGCGGACTCTTCCGAGCCAAATCAGGACCAGTATAGCCAAATCAGGACCACAAAATCAACTTCGCTGAAAGAGCACTCGCCCCTGATCCGCATAAAAGATCTGCCGAAACACCCCTATAGGCAACACTGAAGGCACTCCACCAGCCGGTCACTTTACAATAAAGATATCCCACGCAGGGGACGCTGAGGCTATACTCTAATTTATCGAGCCCCGTTTACAAAAACAAAATAGAATATAAACATCATTATAAAATATCAACAAAACGCATACATATAAAATGCCTACATTGCCAAATAATAAAATCATAGGAAGCCCCAGTGACCACCTGGCAGAAAGCGTCCAATATTTCCACGCTGATCCAACAGACCTCACACACAAATGAGGAGTTTTGTCCCGGAAGAGTTTTCAAAAAAAAGGGTAGGTGACTGGTCTAGCAAAGAAGAAGATAGTGCATGTATTTTTATGTAATGACTATGTAAAGCGCGGTGAGTCTGGTTGTAGGCTGGAGTACCCGCTATATAAAAATCCGTTATTATTATTATTATTATTATTATTATTATTATTATTATTATTATTATTATTATTATTATTATTATTATTATTATTATTATTATTATTATTATTATTGTAGATTGATAGAACAGAGTAGGAATGAGAAAGAACAAAGGAGAAAGACAGTTTTTTTTATGCTTCTTTTCACTTCTCTATGGGCTCCTGTGTAGTCTTCTTGGGCCTTGGCCTTAGCTGCTCTGGTTCTGCTGTTGTTGACTGTTGCCTTCCTCTTCTTTCTTTCTTCTATCTTGACCAAGGTCTCTGCTGTGATCCACTCTTTCTGTTGATGTTTCTTTGGCCCCACTACTTCTTGGCATGACGATCTTAGTGTCTCTTTCACTTTCTGCCACCTGTTGAGTACACTGTCTTCTTCTTCTTCAAATAATTCTTGAAGCACTTCAAACCTGTTCCTTAGCGCCAGACTAAACTGTTCTTTTGTCTTTGGATCTTTCAGAAGGCTGATGTTGTACTTCATTCTTCTGCCTGACGAATTTAACTGGGCCCTCTTCAACTTCAGCTTCAGTTTCGCTACCACCAAGTGATGGTCGGACGCCACGTCTGCTCCTCTTCTCACTCTAACGTCTTGCAGGGATCTTCGGAATTACTTGATAATGCAGATGTGGTCGATCTGGTTCTCTGTCGTGTTGTCTGGAGATACCCATGTACTCTTGTGGATCCTCTTGTGAGGAAAGATGCTGCCTCCGATGACCAGATTGTTGAGTGCACATAGGTCCGCAAATCTATCTCCATTCTCATTCATTACTCCTAAGGCGTGGGTGCCCATAACTGGTTCGTATCCGGGGTGTTGTCAGACCCAATCTTGGCATTGACATCTCCCATGAGGATGGTGATGTCCTTGTCTGGGTAGGTCTCAAGGATCCCAGTGGTTGCATTTAGCCTATATATATTCGATGATTCTCCACCTTTGCGCAAAGCAGATCGAGGGTATGGATGAAAAGAAACAACACGTTTTAAGTGCCGCAGGGAAAGTGTGTATTTTATTTACCAAAGTATTGTACTTTCAAACGGATCGGAGAGGCAAATATTCTACCATTCCCAATGCAGCCATTATGCTACAGTAATTATTTATTGCCTCCATTTATACAAGCCGTCTTAATTCTGCCCAAAAAAAATCCCATTATTGCCATTATCTTTCTAGCTGTAGAAAAGGTGAAGTTGCTGCAAGTGGTTGCGATGAAAATCAGGTAAAAATTTATTTATTTATTTAGTTTGTTTGTTTGTTTCTTCCCTGATCTTCCTTAACCCTTCGAGAATCGCCTATATATGTATTATGACCGCTATGCCTTAAATATGTATTATAATTCAGAGTCTCTTTAGGACTTGAGTATAGGACTTGCTTGAAATTTGCTGCTGTGAATTATTAAGCGTAACAGCCAGATCAGAATCAGACAGGAGGGTGGAGAGAGAGAGATAGAGAAAGAGAGAGAGAGTGAGAGAGAGAAGGAGAGAAGGAGATGGATAGGCGGGGAGGGGGGGGGGAGACAACGAAGAAAACACTACACGACAAAACAGCTTCTCTCCATCCTTCCCCTTCATAATCCACGCACTAGTGTGTGCTGGACATTACTCATTCTCATACTAGTTTAACCAACCATTTTATTCAATTGAAAATATAATGCATTACAAACAAGTAAACGTTTTGCAGGACAAACCACAAGCAAGCTTATGTAAGCCGAACCTGAGTACATAAATTACACATTCACCTTCCAGTTGAGTCTCCAAGTAAATTTTATTTTCCAGTTGTAAATAATGTGGCTGGCTTTCTCATACTGAAGCCCCCGGTGTGGGTGCCGGGGGTTTCAGTATAAATAGTATCCCCACTTTCAGGAAATTTAGTGCTTTAAATTCCCACTGTCTTTCTCCTTTGTTCTTTCTCATTCCTACTCTGTTCTATCAATCTACAATAATAATAATAATAATAATAATAATAATAATAATAATAATAATAATAATAATAATAATAATAATAATTATAATAATAATAATAATAATAATAATAATAATAATAATAATAATAATAATAATAATAATAATAATAATAATAATAACAATTGCAATTATATGAATAATAACAATTACAATAATAATGGCGACGCGACCTCAAGGCCGACACCACCAAGATGGGCTACACCTGGAGTCAGTTAGAAAGAATGGCACAGGACAGAGGACTCTGGAGAGCTGTTGTTGGCGGCCCATACCCTGGCAGGGGTGAAGGGCATTAAGTTAAGTTAAGTAAATGCAACCACTGGCAGTCTCACTATGTGCGTACATCTTTATGATTTTACAAGCACAAAACTACCATTTGGAAAGAAACGTTAATTTCACGGTAACATTTTGAAAATCTGTGGAAGAAGATCCCAACACTTAACGACAAACGAGTCGTCTAGTTTGCTGGCAGACGGAGCGCTCGCGCCCCTCCGTCCGTACGGCGACACGACGCAGACGATATGGCTACGCAAGTGCTCTTCCTTTCCAGAAACATCAAGGGAGATTGTTAAGGTGGAGCTGGGGGTTGGGGAAGATTGATGTTTGTTTGAGGGGGAGGCTGTGGGAAGAGGGGCGAGGGAGAGGAGGAGGGCGGTGGGGGAGAGGAACTGGATGTGGGGAAACCTATTGGCGACAAGAACATTGTTGGAAAGTGGCTTTTGAGGGAAGGTGGGTGGGGTGGTAGTGTCTTACCCTTTTCTTCCCAATCTGTACCACCTCAATTACCGTTACTTTTTAAGCTTACATGCTAAGTAAACGAACGTCTATCTAACCACTTGAGCGATCTCGCCATTCAGTCGCCCTTTCTCAAGCCACCTGCTTTTCACTGTTTCAGGGGGGGGGGGGGGGGTTGGGCCTCGAGTAGAGAGAAAAGTTTGTGAAGGAGTCGGCTACTACAGTCGGTAGGTAAATAGTGCCGGTAGATTACCTGCCCGCTGTTTGAATTTGAATTCCAGGAAACGCGGCTATGCACAGCTTGTCTTGCTATCTTATTACAATTGTATTCTTGAAAGAAGAAGAAGAAGGAGAAGATGGAAAGGAAGAAGAGAAGGAGGAGGAGCAGGAAGAGGAAGAAGAAGAAGAAGAAGAAGAAGAAGAAGAAGAAGAAGAAGAAGAAGAAGAAGAAGATGATGATGATGATGATGATGATGATGATGATGATGATGTTGAGGTTTAACGTCTACACCCACCATTGGCGATATAACTATCCCAGGAAACAAGGGGTAGGGACCTAAATCAACACTGAACCACCAAAGCAATCATACTGCTAAAATGGACAGTGAAAAATGGCCACATTTTATTTCATGCACCACGGGATTCGAACCTGGGAGAAGAAGAAGAAGAAGAAGTTCCCCTTATCCACAAAAGTGTTACGTATTTATATACACTGTATACAAAACGAAGAGATGAAGGAATGAACATTGAGGTTTAACGTCTACACTAACATTGGCGATAGGGCAGACAGGGAGAACCATCCCAGGGAACAAGAGGTAGGGACCTAAATCAACGTTGAACCTCCAGATCAATCATACTGCTGAGATGGACAATTAAAACAATGGCCACTTTTATCTTACCCGTTACGGGATTCGAACCTGGGTCATCAGTGTGCCAGGCGACTGCTCTACCACTTGAGCTACGGCGATGGGACGAAGAAGAAGAAGAAGAAGAAGAAGAAGAAGAAGAAGAAGAAGAAGAAGGCATGGTGGGGAGGAAGTGAGGGAGGGAGGATGGTGTTGTGGTGAATAAAGTACGCTAATTACTCTGTTAACTCTACAAATTACCTAATCAAAAGAATATTCTGTAGTATAACGTTAAAATAAAATAATAAAAAAAAAAAATTGAGAGTGAAGAATATTGTAGTCATAAAAGGGAATGGTTATGGGTTTCGGTGGAAGATTTTAAACATTATTAACACATTAATTACCTTAATTATGCCTTCAAGGACTTCACTCGGAACAGATATAGACATACTCGTATCTTCACAACTTACAAGTTACGCAAGGTTACCAACAGTATCAGTAGTCTGTTCGCCAATGCCATTTGAAAGCAAATTGAAAAAAAGAACCTAAAACTTGCAGGTTTTTTAATCCACAGCCGACAACACCTTTGTCAAGTTTCATTGACTCGTGCGATGTCTCCCATCATTATTATGCACGAAAACGATCATTTCAGGTTCGATTTGTGCGAACATTGTTAACGGGCAACTTAAAATCCATTGTAGGGTTTCTGTTGCATCATTCGGGTTGGATAACGAGAGTTACAACTCTGGTTCTCAGCACCCTTGATTTTTGTCTCATGTTTTACGACATTATATGTATCCTTGCTAGTGCATGTGCGTGTATACGTATGCGTGAGAGCGCTTAGAGGAAGCTTTGGTTTTGCGCTATAAAATTGTTATTATTATTATTATTATTATTATTATTATTATTATTATTATTATTATTATTATTATTATTATTATTATTATTATTATTATTATTATTATTATTATTATTATTATTATTATATACAGTTTTTCGACTCTTGCATTGACCAATTTTCAGAACACTCATGTTGTATGTCGTTGGGCCGACTGTACTGCATACTGTAATACATTTAATAGGTATAACTATACGGCTGCTCATTAATTCTAAACACTTTTCTCTCGTTGTATCGACTGTATCATGATCATTGCCTTCTGTTAGTAGAGGCTTTGAAAGGGTTTGAGTTTCCGAACACTGGTTGATCATGTAGAAACAAAAATCTTCATTGGGATGACCGAGTTATAGTCTTATAAAAAAAAGTAATACATAGCAGGTGCTTACTTACTGATTTAAATGTAACACACCTCACTGCATATTTGACAATTCTCAGATCATCTTCAGCCTAATTCGTGTTTTTTTCTCTCTTTATTGACTGTATGAGCGAATAATAAGCATTCACTTCTATTAGCTAAGGTTCCTGGATTTTATAACACTTACGAGTATAATTAAGATCTCCTGTGCACCGACATAGGCTTTATTTTACTAGACTGTAACTGGGGGCCGTATTTCAGTTTGACTGTGCGGGTGGTTCGTAAAAGAATTACGACGAAAGGAAGGAAGGAATGACTACAGTTGCTATATCCTCCCACCCTCTAGTCCCTACTACTTACTATCCATGCCCCAAGTCATTGTGTCCCGTGAATGAACTCTGCTTGGGGATTTCACGAGTCTGAAACCGAGGCCTGTCTTTTGAGTTGCGTCTTTTATAAATAATACAGGTGCGAATTATCGTGTCATGGCTGCGGTTCTTAAAGCACCGAAGGGTCTGTTATTTTGTATGGACAATAATTATGATCCTATGTGCTTTCCCTTAATTGTCTTTTTTGTTCACTGTGCATTGAATGACAAGTGGATTAGAAAAATTAGTCAATAATGTAATTAACTATTCGGTGAACTCCTGACTCTGGTTAAGCAAACAAAGTTGAAAGTAGTGTCATAATGTAGGAAAATCCAGGATTTGTGTGTGTGTGTGTGTGAAAAATGTGTAGAATACTGCACTTCCCCCTCCCCCCTTCCCACGCACCCCTAATTACTCATGGGTCGGTCGTTACTGCACATTATGGTGGTTTATACTAGGCTAGAGAGACTGGAGAGAAATAGAGAGACAGACAGACAGACACACTGAGACAGAACAAATAGACAGACAGACAGAGACACAGAGGGAAACGTGGAAACGTCTAAACGTGTTTTATTCCTTTAGGGCACACCCCATCAGGAAGGGATGTGTAAAACAAACAAAATGTACATCACAATTTATAACAATTAAAAAAAAACAACAACAAATAAATGGTCACAAGAAACAGAGGGACAAAGAAGGGGAGACAGAGACGCAGAGATGCATAACAGCGCCGTTGATCTCTTCAACTAAGCACATTTGTCAACAAGAGGAACGACAAGAGTGAAAGAAGAACATAGGAGAAGAAGAGAAAGACTACGAGAAGAGAGGTAGGAAGAGAAGATAGATCTGTTAAAATGAGTGCGAGAGACGAGAGTGGATCTTAAGAAAAGCAGAGGAGAATGATGAATGAATGATGAAAGAAAGGGCGAAGTGAGAAAAAAAGAAGAGGAAGAAGAGCAGAAAGAACTTCTTTTGTAGGTCCTTTAGCCTACTGGGTCAGTGAGAGAGGCGGAGGTGAAAGAAGAAGAAGAAGAAGAAGAAGAAGAAGAAGAAGAAGAAGAAGAAGAAGAAGAAGAAGAAAAAGAACCATCTGTTGTGCGTCAAAGCGATAGACTTTTGGATCGAAAGAAGAAGACGATGGTGGTCCGGTCAGAAAGGATTAGACGAAAGAGGCCAAAAAGTTATCTTTTGAGTGTGGGACAAAAGGTTATCTTATGAGTGTGGGACAGACGGATGGGGTTTGGAAGAAGAAGAAGAAGAAGAAGAAGAAGAAGAAGAAGAAGAAGAAGAAGAAGAAGAAGAAGAAGAGACAACAGTGAAGAAAAGAAGGGAAAATAAAAGAGATAAGAATACTGAAAAGAGGAGGTAGGTGGGGGGTGAGGGGGTGAAAAGGGAGGAGTTGGGGAGTGGGCAGAGGGTAAGAGGAGGATGATCAGTTGAGTGTGCGTGGGAGGAGTCACTGGCTGTTCCTGCTCAGTCCTCCCTCCCTTCTGGTCTACTACAGCGCGACCAGTGGCGGCCGCGGCCCCTCCACTAAACACCGCCGTCGGATAATGTTTGTACTCTCTTTACTTCGCCGTGTATACTCTTCGTGCTCGCATGTGAGTGTGTAGACCACGGATGATGAAGTTTTGTTTTTGTGTTTTCATGGAACATTCTTCGAGATTCAACGTGGAGACAGTGCTTCTACGATAGCGCAAAGTAAAAGAAGCTTCCTTTCGTATTTCGCAGTGATAGTTACAAACACCAGTCAAACTGCATGTAGCCTACAACAGTTTTCTTGATTAGCCCTGCTTGGTTCAATACGTTTCACTCCAGCGTTGTTTTAAGGTTTGAATTCAAGGCCTACTATAGAAGCTTTATAATAGTAGACTATTCACTGTACGTTCCAGCGTGGTTGATGACGTGCAGATAATGTCTCGGCAATGAGCTGTTATCTATGGCGTTTTAGACTATTGTGCTGTGAAAGTTTAAGTTGGAGCCTGTTATGTGAGAACTTGCTTGACTGAATAACCGTTTAAGTTTCTGAGGAAACTTCGATCTGAGTATATATGAATGACAGCGTTGTGAAACGTGTGTATATAGTGATTTAGACATTTGTTTTTTGGAGTAGGTCTACTGTCAAAAAGGTAGTTTGAGAAAACTTCAACGTTGGGAAAAAAAAGATGTTTTAAATCAGCTGTGTTCTTTTAAACTGTAGAAATCGAACATACAACGTACAACTCTCAACAAATCATCAACGTTTTGTTGGAATACCAATGCGATTAATGATTGAACTTCATCTCAGAGTGTCTAGAAGCATCGAAGCTGTTTTGCCTTAAACTTCGGCCTAATGGGAAGACAGAAGAAAAACAATTTCAGAATTAGAGAGAACTTCAGCATTGGAATAAATTAAAACATCGTTCGTAAATAAACGGAAGTTGTTTTGTTTCTAAATTATTTTTATGCGCGTTAAATTTCCAGTATTGGGGTAAACATCTTTCCTAATTCTTTGAATCTGTTTAAATCATTGAAGCTGTTCAAATCTTTGAATCTGTTTAAATCATTGAAGCTGTTTAAATCTTGGAAATTGTTTAGATTATTGGAGCTTTGTAACTAGTTAAAGCTGTTTAAATCGTTAAAGCCTTTTAAATCATTGAAGCTGTTTAAATAATTGAAGCTGTTTAAATCATTGTACTGTTTGAAATCATTAAAGCTGCTTAAATCTTTGAAGCTGTTTAGATTTTTGAAAGCTGTTTTTAAGTCATTGACGCTGTTTCGTTTTAACTCCTAGATGTTGTTGTACATTTCTCAACGCATCATCCACTTGTTGAGTGCAGGCGGTTAAGAGCCAAGAGCTCGGTGCATGTGTTTGTGTGCATGTTATTCTTCAACCAACTGTTGGCCTCTCGTTGGAGATCAACTGTGCAACGTTTTTCCATTGCTTGTCTGTCAACATCAGCTGAGCAACAGAGAAGGTAGTCAACATTCTTCTTCTTCTTCTTCTTCTTCTTCTTCTTCTTCTTCTTCTTCTTCTTCTTCTTCTTCTTCTTCTTCTTCTTCTTCGCTCTTTCTTTCTATCTCTCCTCTCTCTCTTCTCTCTTTTGTTTTATTATATTAACGAAAAGGGGGAGGGTGGTGGTGGAGGAAAGTAGGTAGAAGGAAGAGGGAAAGGGGGCAGAAAGAGGGGGGGGGGGAAGAGAGAGAAAGAGAGAGAGAGAGAGAGAATTCGAAGTCCAAACCTTTAATAGGATAATAGCATAGGTCCTATGGACCTGTCTTACAGCTTGTCCTTAATAAACAATTGAGAACAAACAAAATAATTAACATAACATAATTTGAAATTATTAACTATGGAAAGAAATAATTGAGAATATTAAAACAGAGAGAGAGAGAGAGAGAGAGAGAGAGAGAGAGAGAGAGAGAGAGAGAGAGAGAGAGAGAGAGATTCATTTTGTTAAGCGGAAGACAGTGACGTTTTCAGAGCAAGTTGAAGTGTTTACTTACGCATGTGAGAGCTTGGCGTGATCTTTAGACAGACGGGACCTTAACGTGAACTGAGTAACGAAGAGAATCTAACGTTTCTGTTCCCAAGCAAGCGTTAAAGTGGGGACGGAGCGGAAAATTATGATTTCAATGTTGAATGTTGAGAGCACACTGACGTGACCCTAGCTGTGATAGAATACCTTTGAAAGAGTGTCTAATGGAAGATATTGGTTACTTTAAAGTGTTATCACATCAAATGTGCACATTTTGGAATGTTGTACATATGTATGTTTTAGTCCCTCAAGTTTCTAGTAAATCAATTTATTTTGTGTGTGAATGGCACGTGTTAGGTTGTAGTTGTATACATGTGTACTGCCATAATTGTCATTGTGTTTATGCTCTTTAGATTATTGCAATTAATTGTGCCATCGTTTGTATTTTGCTTTGATGTTTTTGTTATGTGATTTTAATAGCAGGCGTAGTTAAAATGTGTCACTCTTTTTCTTTCTTTTTATTTCGTTCGCCCTTTCTATCTTATTTTGTTTCTTTCTTTTATTTATCTTTTCTATTTTTGTATTATTAAAACCAATCATTTCTATCTGTATTTAAATGTTCTTCCAACCTCTCTATTATATCTGTCTGTCTTTCTTTGTGCTTAACCGGGCATTGGGGCAGTCATTTATTTTCTTCTGGAGGTTCATTCTCAAATCATTTACTAAATAATAATGCCGAAGTGTCCCAAAACCTTGAAATTTTCGATTTGCCATGCATAGTAGCATGTTCTTACTACTACACAGTTATTTTATCACTGATACCAGTTCTAAATAACTAGTTCTACAACTGATTAACTCCCGGCCTGTGTGGACTAAGCTTGCTCTATTCCTTATTCAATAATAACAACACTGAGATAAAAACTATCGCAACTCAAGTGCAACTCTATGATACAACTATCTTAAAGAGTCACTGAGCAAACTATTATGCTATCATGGTGACAAATCGCCACAAACCATTAGAGTAATCACTAGACAAACCATCAGAGTATTCTAGTATGAAAATTCGTAGTCATCATTATGAGAAGTCTTTAACCGTCTTTAGAATACTGAGATATTACAACCTTTGCTATCACCACATGGTAAAATCGGGAGCGTCCAATTTTTTGAAACCGAAATGGCAAAGTTTGTGATGAATCATAATGCAACTAAGCTAGAAAGCCGTCATATTTATCATCGTGATACTCATTCTTATTGGTTTTGCTATGTTCAGCTATGTTTATGATCTTTGCCGTGCTAATCACAGCTGAAATCAAGGGGGTGAATCCTTTTGAAATTATAGAGGAGAGGTTAGGTATAACTATTGTAGCAAGAAGTACTTGATACATCGTCATAAGTAGTCAGCCAGCATGTACATCGACAGGGATGTGTTGGCGATGAACCCTGTTAGACTAGTTATCAGTAGGATTGTATCCAAGATGCTATCGATAAATTCCAGTCCATCTCTTTAGGCGAGCGACCTTTATCGCTTGTGTTTTACCCACGCTTTGTGTCTCCCTGAATAGTCACTGTTGTCATTGTGATAAATTGTGGGACAAGACGCTGCTACTCCAGAAATATAAAGTCTTTTCAACTTCTGTTTGTACAGCACGCGGTAAAATTCCATACAGCCATGCATTTGAAACCAATTTCGTAGATGGAAATTGAGATGTAAATGTTGTTTTCTTGGTATATATACTGTTTGTAATTTAAATCGAGTTTACATGCCAACACAGGTGGAAGCATTTTGTTTCTTTGGGATGATGTTGTGATGAAAGATTACTAACGACAAGACATCGGGAATTTCAGTTCTGGCTGAAGGAAATAGGTAATAGGATTGGAAAGAAAAACAACATGGATATTGTCGAAAATAAAAAGCGATAAAACATGTGTCTCAGAAAAACCCCACCTAATCAGGTATAAATAAAACGGTATATATATATGTTCCTAGTAGCATTGCAGTCATCGTGGCAGCAAAATGGAGATAGACTACCTTCTAAAGTTCTTTCAAAATTCTGAAGAGTAATGACGAATCTGTACCTCTCTTATCCGTTTTCCAAAGCGTTTGCGAATGAACATTTTTTGAGAAACAAGACAGTGACCTTATTTATGACAAAAGGTTGATAATTGGCTCTCTTATTGAGTCTTTTAGCCGGGGTTGTAGGTTTTACAATATAGAGGCCGGTATGAAGTAAACACGAGACCGTTCTTTAAGAAGACAACGCTAAAGGTATGCTATATCTTCGTGACAGAAGGTTGATTATATATCTCTTGATATTATTAACCCAGGGGTGTGGTTACGGTACGGAAGCGAGCACTAGTACTAATGGCCAGTCACAGTTGACACAATAGTTGTCACTGGCGGCCAAGGGATTACCGTGTGGGTGATGGAGATTGTTGGTTACGACATCCCCTTTGCTGTTGCCGTGCAGCCACGTTCTAGTTTTGGTGGTGGTAATATTGCTGCTGTTACTGTTGATGTTGCTACTGGTTATGAAGTTACTGCTGCTGTTGTAGCTGCTGCTGCTGCTGATAATGATGATGTAGGTTTTAAGCCTGTCGTTGCTGTAAGCTAATAGTTACGACTCTATCGTAGGTCTAAAGAAAATTGTATTGTCCATGCGGACATCGTGCTCGTTGGTTACGGCATCATTTTTTTGTGTGTGCATCTGCAGCTTGTTGTTGTTGTTGCTGCTGCTGCTGATTTGCTATTGCCGTTGTTATTGCCGTTGTTATTGCTGCTGCTGTTTCCGTTACTGTTGGTGTCTTGGGCATTGGTGTCACAGTTACACGACGTTAGTAAATCAATTCTTATTGTTCATGCAGCGTTGCATGCAACAAGCTATCGATTTGGTTGTGGTTGGCTAAACAGAAGATGAAAAGAGGACCGACGGCCTGAATTTCATTGGATTATGATGCTTCAATGAAGAAGGTCTATAGATCAGTCGATTATTACTCTGAATACAACGTTATTCAATCCTGAATACACTGTTATTCAACAGTTCACTTCAGCATTTTCTACCAGATTATATAGAAACCTGAAAGTCAAACCAGTTCAGAATAAAAAAAATGGATGGATGGATGATTCTACCTGTAAGCAATAATTTTCAATAAAGTTTAGATACTGGACCAATCAATTTTTTTCAGCGTTGTGATTTTGTACCTGATTTTTAAAACTTTGGGTTAAAAAAAAATTAATATCCTAAAAATTTAACCTTTCATATGCCCATTGGTTTGTATAGCGTGCGGGATCGGTCATGTTTTAAAATGTAATGCCTATGTTATAATATAGATCTAAGTTTACTTGCTTTTAGCAAGGCAGGCTGGAACATGGCGGAATATAATTCTGCAATTGTTCTATCTTACTGTTATCACTAATAGAAGTTATTTAATATGTAAAATTTAAAAGAGGCCAGTACATACCACATAAGTTAACATTAATGGAAGGAAGTTGTTTTTTTGGTTGAGCCCTTGTTTATATCAAGCCACCGTTTACTTTATCAATGACTGCAAACAATAGTCACTGCTCTTGCTGTCTGTTATAGACTATGTTTATAGTACATACTGTATAATTTAGATTAATTCAAAATGTATATTATATAATTTAAATATGACTGTATACGGGGCCATTGTGTGACATTTGACAAAGGATTTAAATAAATCGGAAACTTGTGCTGTTACCTGGCGAGTTATGATTTTATAAAATGCCTTCTTGTTGTACTTAATATAAATAATATGTTTGAGTGATGATTGATTATTGAACTTCACACGCGTTGACAGTGAAGGAAGAGAGTTTGTTCTGGGTGACTGAACACTTGCTGCATCTAGCTAACCTTTATTTCATTCTGTAGCTCTGCAACTAAGCACATACACCGGAACTAATCCGCAGAGAGTATTAGTGACTTGGCATTATTCGTCTGGTACTCAATCATGATCAACTCTTTCCCATCCTCACCCTCACGGAAGTATAATACTGGAGAAACAGGTATAGCTTAGCACCACACGCTGCGCTGCGGAAGACTAGTCGAGTATTACGCCCGCCTAATGGAGAGGCCTTGGTAAAGGTAAAGCTAAAGGTAGTCCCATAGCCTTGTGGCCGTAGGGGAGCGTGATGTATGAGATCACACTTATCCTGGGCCAGCATAATGAGGGTGATGCCCATCTTTCTCCATCGCTGCTTTATCTTCCCCACCCTTAAGAGAGTAGGTACTCAGTCACAGTTGAGTCAACTGGGGGCGTTGTTATTTGTCGCTTCACGTTTTGCGGTCACCCATCCAAGTGCTCCGGTCCTGATTTGGCTCGGAAGAGTCCGCTGGACCTAAAGCAATAATCAATCAATCAATCAATCCAAGTGCTAACCGCATTGGACGGTGCTTAACTTGCGACACAGTAGTGAGTGCTCCAACCACTGCGCTTTCCGACACCCCAAGAGTCCTTGGGTTACACAGTATCATCATAGTCTGCATTGACCTAACACTGAGCACTTGCATATATATGCTTATGTTATCTACAACGTGAAGTGGTTGTTTTCATTGTTTATATAATCTATTTCTTCGTTCTTTATTATTAAAGCCGTCGTCATATTATTATTTTTTGTTGTTGTAGTTGTCATCATCATCATTATCATTAATATGATGTTCTTATTATCGATCCCATTGATAACAGAAGCTTTGACGTAAGCGTTATATTAGCAAAAGCTTTGATTGATTCTCGAGTGACTCGATTAATATAATTTGGTATTGTGTATGTATACATGTATGTATGTATGTATGTATGTATGTATGTATGTATGTATGTATGTATGTATGTATGTATCAGTGTTTTAGATCACGTACATTTGGAGGTACTATACCTCTTGGCGTCCAAAATCACGTAAAAGAGTGCCAGATCATACGTCTGATCACGTAATGGTTTTATCGATTTATTTTAAAACCGACCTTTTGAAAGAGGTTATATTTTGGTTGGATCTTATGTTATCCCGATGAGGGAAATTTGAAGAGGATCTGCAACGCTGAAATGTGTTCCTTTATGTGAAGCATCTCTTGTGCGGAAAGTCAGTTTTGGATCCGGTGTAAGTCATTGGTTTGCCCCCAAAAGCTTTCCTACAGGAAATCTGGTCTCTGGAGAGAGAGTGAAAGAGAGGCAAGGAGACAGATATTTGCTATATGAGCTGCGAAGAAAGGGTGAGGGGAGAAACAGTTGGATGGGGGAGGGTGAGAGAGAGAGAGAGAGAGAGAGAGAGAGAGAGAGAGAGAGAGAGAGAGAGAGAGAGAGAAGGAAAGCGAGAGAGAGACGGAGACAAGACGACATACACACACGCACGCCCGCACAAACGCTCACATCACACATACAAACACAGTTTTGTATGTAAATTTATTGCAATTTCAGTGTTGATCTGAGAAACGTCTCTTATAATCAGAATAGTTGCATAATGCAGCTACATTCTTTGTCACTAGATTCGACAAAAAACAAAAAATACCACAACAACAAATTAAAATCCGTTTTTCGTAAGTAAACGACATATTTTGTAATAAAATAAACTTGGTACATTTTATAAAAGCCGAAACCTACCACTATTTTTTTTATTACCACAATGGGGTTATAATTATTTTTTAGGTTTTTGTTATGGTTTTGAATTTCGTAGTGATTTCGTGGGCGTCTGATTGGAAATAAAAATCTGTTTGGATAAACGTTTAAATAAAATTTAATTTAATTATGGTCCCTCAATTATTCTGTCAATTGTTGCACGCAAAGATTGTAAATCTCTCTTAGTTAAAATGAAGAATCTCTCTCTCACTTAGGCCTACTCTCTCTTTCTCTCTCTCTCTCTCTCTCTCTCTCTCTCTCTCTCTCTCTCTCTCTCTCTCTCCCCCCCTCTCTCTCTCTCTTTAAGTCTTCCGCCCTCCACCCCACCCCTTCTTTACCTGCCTCCTCTCTTATTCCTCCTCCCTTTTCACCTGCTATGTGTGTGATGAACATGCAAAGGCAAGAGGACAGCTGTCAGGGTCTAGATATACAGACAGCATTCCCTGTACATTTGAATCAAAACCCCATTACACGCCACATGCGACAAGGAGGAAAGGCGGAGGGGAAGATTAACCTCCAGTCAGCACCTGAGCTCTGCTAAGTCCACTGATAAGCGACGACAGGTAGCAGCTATGGGCAGGTAGCTGGAGAGACAAGCAGCTTGAAACTTAGCTTGGCCACTCGATTAGTTTTACTTAAGGGTTTGCGTTTACGTAATGTGTGTCGTTAACTGTCTTAGACCACTGCCTTCGAGTCGTCAGGCTGATCCGCAGTTTCAACACACACACACACACACAGACACAGTAAAATCCGCGATACAGGTATATATAATGGATGTTGAAGGCGTTAAAAAAGGCATGTATAGAAAGCGACGCTATTAGGCTTCGGCATCTTTCACATTCAGATACAGGCGCCTGTTGTTGGGTTGTGATTGGGTTTGATACAGGATATCGTTAGTTCAAAACTCGATTGATATTAGGTTGGGCTGAAGTGTTCGCAAATTTATTTTAACTAAGGGATGGGAGTAAGACCACAAACATCAAACAAGCAAACAGTTACAATGCAGCTAACTACAAAGCTTGCTTAAGATCATGTTTTGATACTGCAGTTAGCTTACTTCATAGCGGCAATAATTGTGTAGTATTAAAGGTTTACAGGACGCAATAGATAGACTGATACTTTTTCTTTCCAAAACCTTCAACAAAAAATAATTATTTCAAACCAATGTACGTTGAAAGAATTTTGACATTGGAAAGTTTGGGTTTTGGTTGTATGCGGTTGGTCGTTTGCTTATAATAGCAGATATATAGATATACATTAGGTACGGTTGTATAGGAGATCGCTGAGGGTTTGAAGCGATTGGTTTATCCAGGAAATGGTGACAGCGGTTTCAAAAATAAAAGTCTGAGTTTGTTAGCTATTGAAATGAGAATTAGAATTAGCATTAAAGCTACAAGTTTTGATTTTACCTCCATCTCGTAATAACTGTATTTTGCCGTTATATGAGTGACAACAAATGGACTCGCTTACAATATGAGAAAGATTCCACATTTTGTTCAGGATGTGTGTTTGAGTGGTGAAGGGAGGGAAGAGAAGAGCAGGGAGGTGGATTTGTGGGGTTTAAGGGTAGGGTAGGTGTGGGCTGGTAAGGAGTTGGAATACAGGCTGAAACTCTTGTACTGTAGGAACCACTTGTGAATAGTTAAGACCTTATCTAGGGTGTTTGGGTTTTTATGTTACATGCAATTATCGTGGTAACGTTCATATGCCATGCAGTGTGTTGCATTGTATTGAATTGTAATTCATAGTCACAGTCATTTTCTAATTTAAATACAGTGAAACTGGACTTATTCAAGCCTTATTAGAATCATTAGAATTGAGATAAGTTATTACTCTGGTAAGCTATTAGAATCAAGATAAGTCAAGGCAAGAATACTTTTATAGAACCCGTAACAATGTTGATAAATTAGAAATTCTCGTGTAAACCAATTACAGTTTCAAAAACAATGTGCACAGCGTCTTCCAAGTATGTTTACATTAATACTTATACAGCCGCAGTTAGACAACAAACCCACTTGCGCTTTTATCAAAGCAGAGAGGAGATTTCTTGAGGCTAATTTCCCTCTTTACTTTTAAGCCGAATAATAATGTACACGTGTTCCGCTGAGCTATAAACTTGCTCTGAGAATACACTGAAGAACCCGACTTCACATTTACGCACCCCATAAGGTCGTAAATTCAGGTGTTTTTTTTTCGTACAGGACAGAAACTACGTAATGTCGCCCCTTCCATCCACCGTCACGACTGACAGGTGGATTTTCTTGAAAGATTTAACGTGCTTTTCTGCTTGTCTGCCTTCAAACGTCAAAGAGAGAGCGAGAAGTGTGGTGGGGGAAGGAGAAAGGGGGGGGGGGAAGAGAGAGAGCGAGAGTAGAAAGAAAGAGATTTAGATTCAGATTCAGATTTAATATTTTATTACCAGAAGGAAATGATTTTAGAATTAATTTTGCTCATCTTACCATCAGCTTTATTTCATGAAAAATATTTTCTGACAAAGTTAGACTTTTTATTTGCGAGGGCTTTGATACTTATGTTTAAAAATTTGAACACATTTTGTCGTTGCTATTTAAAAGTCTTTTTAAGATATCAGTTTTGTTTCTTCAATAAAATCTTCGTTTTCTTCATTAAAACTGTGGGATCAGAATACAAATGTGTTAATATCAAGACTGTCTTTTAAAGCTCGATTTGAGGGATCATATGAGATTTATTGGAAGCGGTCGATGTAACTGAAAGCAATACAACTTGTCGTTTACCAATCAAAAACTCATTTTGAAGGATCGGGTAAGCGCATAAATCAAGGCTGGCGTTGGGTCTCAAAACTGTTTTGGATGGAACAGATGAAGCAGTATACGCATCAAATTAATGATGAAAACTGTCGCCCTGAGGGTTTGCAGCGAGAGGTTCGATCACTATAAAGTTGGTAACATGTGACGTGTTCCTAAAAGCTTTTGTGTGTTGGGCTTCAGGTGTGGACATTGAGTATCAGAGGTAGTATGCCGACTGTCCATTAAGCTTAAGTAGTACGAATTATGCTGTTCGCGGCGACGTGTATTTCTGTCGTGCCCAACGATCGAGAATGTGTTGCGAACGTGAAGGAATTTCTGAAATCTCGAGAAATAGTAGTCGTTCTCAGCGATAAATATATTATGTAATAATTTGTAAAGCGTGAACTCCAACTTGGTAGTCTGCTCTATGCGCTCACACGCATGCACACAGGCAGACCACTCTCTAGTTAATAGGTAATAGAATTACATCAGCAGTTACAAACAATTACATGAGATATAAATATAAACTATCCTATCCTATCCTATCCCGTAACTCGGAGGTCGCAGGGGCACCACAGATGATCGTTTAACCAGCGTACTCCATCTTTCCCTGTCCTCAGCAACCCTGGTTGTTTCGCTCAGTGTCAAACCAGTCCATTCTCG
Organism: Oncomelania hupensis; assembly: GCA_036898135.1. NCBI lineage: Eukaryota > Metazoa > Mollusca > Gastropoda > Littorinimorpha > Pomatiopsidae > Oncomelania > Oncomelania hupensis. The sequence goes on from CM072512.1 coordinate 31,975,143, forward strand.
AATGTTGTCCTCCCACCTCTTTTCCGGTCTCCCTCTTCTTCTACCTCATTGCACTGTGCCTTGCAGGATGGTCTTTGCAAGACCTGATGATCTAGTGTCGTGGCCATACCATCGTAGTTTCCGTTTTTTCACCACATGATATAAACTATAGTCGAGATTTTCACGGGACATTGCAAAATTGTCCGCGGCAATACTTAATAACTCGCTCTGGACAATTTTAAGTGAAAATTATGGTCGCAAAAAAAAAAAAAAAAAAAAAAAAAAAAAAAAAAAAAAGACCTGGGGAATGTCGCAAAATCATTTAATCAATGTTCAGTTTATTCTGTTCGAGCTGAACGTATTCAGTGATCATTTATATTAGATTTTAATGTTCCACTGGATTATCAGCTGACCCGCTGCGACATGGAATTAAGTGTTCCGTGTGATTAGATTTCGATCCATCTTCTTTATTGTCCTTTGGCACGTTAGATTTAGTGAATCTATTTCCTATGTTTGTTCCGTGTAAATATAATGTGCCTTGTTGAAACTCGCTTCAAACTATGGTAGAGGGTAGGAGACTGGACTGAGACAGTGGTTGGTGGGGTTGCTAAGATGTAGTGGTGAATTGTTGAGGGGGCGGGGGAGGAGAGGTGAGGGAGAGGGGAGAGGGTTCTACTGAAGCGTGCAAACGAAGCGATTTAAAGTACGGTTCAGTGAATATGTGTTTTAAGGCTTATCGATCGTCGTAAAACTTCAAAGATTGTTCTGTTGTTATTTTGTGATTTTGTCGATATGCGTCCGTCTTGTTGTTTACCTTTAGAAACAGCAGATAAACATAGCTGAAATAAATCAAATCTTTTATTTAGGGAGTGTCATGACAACACAGTGCTCTTACAATTATGGCCGTCTGCCTCTAACAAAGGAAGATGATTATCCAAGGATACATTTTACCTGTTAAAAAAAAGTCCAACGTTCGTTTTTCTTTCCTTTCTCCGGGTCTTTTATCATTGAGTGATTCAGTCACTACTTCACTGTGTTTTATTCCCCCAGCATTGTTTTTTCTTCATCTGTTCGTTCTCATTGCCCTCCCCAAAACTTCCTCTCCATTTCTCTATTTCCAAACAAAACGTTAAGGTTGGGGTGGGAGGCGGGGTGGGGCTGGGGTGGAAGTGGTGGGAGCAAAAAAATAAAGTAAAAATAGGAACAAAACCAACAAGAAAGTCAAAGATGCATTTCATTTCTTCAAAATTAAATGTCTTCACCAAAGTGATATCATACAATCCCTAATTCCCCTCACCCACCCATCCCCGCCCCTCCTCGCGTAGCACCCACCCGGAATGTAAAAAAAATTCAATGATAAAAAAATTAAAAGGAAACAAAAAGAGAACATTAATAAATTTAACAAACCAGAATACATTATATCACCGCTCACACACATTGACAACAGTTCTAACACATTTTGCGGGTATCATAGTACAGTCGCTATCGGCGATATTAGTATACACTTTGCTACATCAACAACAATCGAATAGTCTTCAAAAAATGTCTTCTGTTGTTTTTCTTTTACATTTTTAGCAAGCATAGGTTCTTTTTTTTTCAGACAAATAAAAGATGGTAAAGATTAATTTGTCCACCACTTACACACTTTACATCGAGAAAAAATTTGGTTTTAAAAGCATATAATTTGGTTCTAAAAATTAGACTTAAAACATTTTTATTACTTTTTGTACAATTGTATTGCATATGGCGGCACTAAATTTCTTACACCATTTGAAGTCTAGTTGATTTTTTTAAATATTTGTCCCATATTGTGGCTTCCATCAATCTGTAACATTCTCGTAGTGTTAATAATATTCATTTTTCTCAAAGACGAATCTTGATTCTTTGCTCCTAGTTTGGCTGCTCTCCCTTCCCATTCATTAATATATAATAAACCACAATGAGATGGCATCCAACAAAAACTTACACTCGTTCCCCCGTTCATTAATTAGATGTATAATATCACATGTAAGTTTTCCTCGTACTTTTATATTCAATGTTTGTAATGCCTATAATACTGATTTTGAGTCGAAACAAACAGAATGTGAAAAAATGACTTTGGCAAAAATATCAAAATCATTTAAAGCCAACAATGTAACAGTTAGTTTAGCTGTAAATATTGACTAATGTTCACCAAAATGATTAGGCTTGATAATATTTAACGATGATCAAAGATGCGTTAGGAAAAACGATGAAAGGCTAATAAGCGTTACAAAACGGGTTGTTTGGGGGTATTAAGACAAGAACAAAAAAGTTTAATATGGAAACAAAAGACATCTAAATAGTAAAAAAAAAAAAAAAAAAGAAAAGAAGAAAATAAAAGCAACCCATCACACCAAAACAACAGCAACAATAAAACGAGAATAGACAAATAAGCTTTACAAAATGACGTGTTTGTGGTATTTAAGACAACTGTTGGGAGCCCGGTGTTCGGGGGAAACACGAGTCGAAACAGTAACGATGGCAGTAAAAAGACGGAACCGGGTAGGTTTAAAAATCTCTTTTATTTCCTGAGGTTAAAAGAAGAACCGGTTAGAAAGACAATAGCAAGAGAGAATGTTCAACAACTGACAGTAGGTATTTTTCTCTTTCCTTCTTTTAAATTTTTTTTCTTTCTCTTCACACATTCCAGGGTTCGTTGTAGCAAATCAGACTACTGAAACATAGCGCCTTATTGGATAATTTGTTCACCTAGGGTGACAGAAAATCGTGATATCTTATTGTATCATTAATTTCTGTTTATCACTAGGGTTCTTTGAATATTTGCAAGAATTTTGAAAAAAAACAATTATTGGTTAAGTCGTGGAACCGCTCTTCAAAATATGTCAATAGAAACTGTGGAGGTCGCAAAGATCCGTTTAGAACGTAACCCAAGAATAAACTGAACACGGGTTCGCTCATGGTTCAAATGCTCATAAGAAGGAGGTGGGGGTGGATTTGTTTACCTTAGGAGCACGAAGAAGAAGTAGAAGAACAAGAAAGAAGTAGTCAAGTCAATACGTGTTCATTCCACAGAAGAAGTAGTTTATAGTAGTTTTGGGGATGCCATGTTAAAGTAGAGAGGTTAGAACGATAAGTTAGAATATTTTGCTGCAAAACAGGAAGGTGAGAGAGAATTAGCTGCAAAATAAGAGAGAGAGAGAGAGAGAGAGAGAGAGAGAGAGAGAGAGAGAGAGAGAGAGAGAGAGAGAGAGAGAGAGAGAGAGAGAGAGAGAACAATTGCGTCGTGGATAGAAATACATGTAGGCTGCTCTCTTCCATTTCCCAGTGAAAACGAAAACTAGACGGAATGTTTGATGGAAAGCTATGCAAGGTAAAAGACAGTAGGAAAAAAAAATCTGCTTTCCCGCCATTAAAACAAAAAGATGGAGTGAGCGAGCGAAGACTTGTGTACGACTGGGAAGATAGAAATATGACTTTTGTCATAGCTAAACAAACGAGGGTGATGGGAGGTCAACCTTTGCAGAGAGAGAGAGAGAGAGAGAGAGAGAGAGAGAGAGAGAGAGAGAGAGAGAGAGAGAGAGAGAGAGAGAGAGAGAGAGAGAGAGAGAGAGAGAGAGAGAACAACTTTTGATGTCTTTTAAAACCTTTTAACATGTACGACAAATGAAGAGAAGGCGGTCGGGATGTGGCGATGGGAGTGGAGGTCTAGAGTGGAGGTGAGCGGGGATGGGAATGGAAAGGCATGTTTAGGTGAAAGAGGCAAGAAGGAAAAAGCAACTCTCTCCGTAAGAATAACAAATTTAGTTCTCCGAAGGCTGGACATAAAAGATGAAGACAGACGGGAGAAAGAGAAGCAACAGTTGCCAGTCAGGCCTGACTTCAAGACTTTGGTTTCTCCTTTCTTTTCTTTCGGGTTTTGTTTCTTTAAAAGATTCTTCTTCTACCTTAGAGCTAGCAACCTGTCTGTCAGCCAACCAACTGTGAAACGCTTCGAGTTTTCTTACTTAAAGAAAACACCTATGGGTCAATGGTGGATAGTATGGAAGCTGACGATAACATGGATCCTTTCTCGTAACGTTATGGTCGTAGAGAAAGAAGGTAGTGGTTGAAGATCTCCATTTTCTCTTTCTTAGATTTGTTAGGACGGTGTATCTGATTTCTCCTTCGTAATTTACTTTTCCTCTACTTCAGTAGGGATGATTGATAATTCTTTTTCTAAAATACATATTGCTTCTAACAGCCATTAGAATCGTTTTCTACTTTATGGCTTTTATAATTTTGTTTTGGCTTTGTTTTGTCAAGTTGAATGCAAATAATAAGAAATTTTGTTGACTTCTGTAGCCTAAATATTTATTGCAAGTTATGGTATTTTTTTAAAATTGTTTTTAAGTTGTTGATATTTTGGGTACTAATTTTGCTTGAAATATACAACCTTTCGTCAGGAATTATCTTCTGAACAGTTATAGGGGTGAGCTTTTAACCTCTACAGAAGAAGTTGTGTTTTTTTTTAGCCAAATACATGTGATGAGAACCATTTAATCTGGTGCGTTTATATTTGCTTAGGTTTTTAGCGCTATTTGGTCTTCTTATAGTCGGCTTTCTTATAGTCAGCTTTCTGCTTTCTGCTTTCTTTCAGTTTAGTAAAGCTCATTACATAATTAATACTGGTTCTGGTGACTGGTTATAACAAATGGGAGTGAAAAGAATGAAACATAATGCAGTAGAATTTTAACGAAAAAGTGACAATAAAATTTCCCGCATAGAGATTACACGATGCATGGTTGTGAAAAATCACCTGAAAATGTACATCAAGAGAGAGCACTGGTACTCAGTCACGTCAGTTTCTTGTCAAAATAGAAAACGCTGCCAGGGACTATCCCTCAGTTCACTCTTCTGACACGCATCAAATTCTAAAGTTTAGGTCTTTAAAAAATCCGACTCTTTTGTTGCCATTTTGATTTATTTTGGTGTAATGACAGCACCACATTTTTGCTCCATTGAAAAAAAATAGATACATAAATGGCGCGCGCGTCTTTGATCTGTTTTCATATGTCAGCAATTCTTCTTCTTCTTCTTCTTCTTCTTCTTCTTCTTCTTCTTCTTCTTCTTCTTCTTCTTCTTCTTCTTCTTCTTCTTCTTCTTCTTCTTTCTCTCTTCATTCCTTTCTTTCTTTTTCTTCGGAGTGAATAAATCTTTACATACGCATCCGTTTATCTTGGTCTTCAAAATCATTCTTAGTATTCCTTTCTACGGAATATATTAGTCGTCTGGACGTCAGACGTTGCGCCCACTAGCTGCAAGCGAGCGCCGCGGGCAGCTTGACTTAGATCCTGTATGTGCCAGCGTATTGAGCAGCTCTTGAGCTGGAAAAGCGCTATATATAGGAACGATTAAATAAATCTCATCCTATCTTATCCCGTAACTCGAAAGTCGTTGGGGCACCACAGATGATCGTTTTACCAGCGGACTCCATCTGTCTCTGTCCTCAGCAACCCTCATGGCTTCGCTCAGTGTCAAGCCAGTCCTTTCTCGAATGTTGTCCTCCTACCTCTTTTTCCGTCTCTCTTTTCTTCTTAATTGCACCGTGCCTTGCAGGATGGTCTTTGCAAGGCCTGATGCTCTGCTGACGAGGCCATACCATCGGAGTTCCGTTTCTTCACCTCTGTAAGTATGTCATCGTGTTGTCCAATGGCTTGTGTGATGGTCTGTCGGACTTCGTCGTTGGTGATGTACTGGGTATAGGAAATGCCCAGAAGTCTTCTGTAGCACCTTATCTTCATGCTTTGTATTCTTCGTTGTAGGTCTGCTGTGAGGGTCCATGTTTCGCAAGCGTATAGGAAGATGGAGATGACAAGAAAGCGCAGCAGCCTTACCTTGGAATGTAGATAGATGGTCCTGTCTTTCCAATTGGGTTTCCACCTTGTCTGGGCAGCAGTTGTTTGTGCGATCCTGGAGAGGACATCCTGTCGATGACGGAATCCATTGTCTAATACAATGGCTCCTAAATATTTGAAGCTATGCACCGTGTTGAGGGATTGGCCTTGGACATTGATGTCCGTGTTGATGCCATTGGTGATGATGGTCATCATTTTGGAATTATCTGAACTTATTTCAATTTCAAAGGCTCTGGAGTTGGTGTCAAGCCTCTGTACCAGCTGTTCAAGTTCTTGTTCCTCTCCAGACAATCCATCAATGTCATCCGCAAAACGGAGGTTGGAGATTGCTCTACCCTTTATGCTGACTGTACCTTCGTGATCTGCAAGGGCATTGGACATGATGCGCTCTAGGAAGATGTTGAAAAGTATTGGAGATACTAGGCATCCTTGACGCACGCTGATTGTTGTTCTGAACCAGTTCCCGATGGCGCTGTTGTGGAGGACTGTACTGTTAGCCTTGTCATTATGGCTTTTGATGACTTTAATAATGTTAGGGCTGATGTTGTACACTCTCATGGTTGCCCACAGAGCTGCATGCCAGACTCGGTTAAACGCTTTCTTGAAGTCTACAAATACATGATATAGATATTGTTGGTGTTGTAGATATTTTTTGCAGATTATTCTGAGGTTGAAAATCTGTTCAGTGGTTCTTCGCCCTGCCCTGAATCCTGCTTGTTCTTCAGCTATATGAGTTGTTCAGCTTGTTTAAATATATATTTATAATTTACGTTCCTGAGGATTGTGTTTTCTTCTTGTTGTTGCAAGTAACATCAATTACATCGGTTGACATTCTCCAGCTGTTCACAACTGTATACTGTTCAGTCTAAGAAGAAGAAGAAGAAGAAGAAGTCTATTCAGTACTCCTAAAATAAAATAAAAACCACCGAGATTGTGCTGTTTGACCTCTTCAAAATCCAAATTATTGCTTGACAACTTTAATATCTTATGGAAAATTGTATTGCACATGCACGAAAATCATTTGTATTTTACGTCTTTCTACTTGTGGCTTTGCACCTTCTTTGCCGTCATCTTCCAGACCTCCCTGAGCTGCTAGTCTTATGTAATGATGCCATAAGTTACAGGTTATGTGCCCCGTAGGAACCGAACCCTCTTGTTTGAGCATCTGTTTTTTCTGCAGACTCCATCAAGACAAATATACAAAATAACGAAACAATAACAAAAAGCGAAAGGTTCAAGAACGTAGCTTAAGGTACAATTGAGAACGCCTGGAAAAAAAAACAGGTGGAGTGAAGGAGAGAGGGGGCTTAGGGAGAGAGTGAGAGGAGAGGATGATGAAGGGGGAAAGAGGATGGTGGAGGGAGAAGACGGAAGAGGAAAGGATGGGAGGAAAGTAGAAGGGGGGAGGGCGGAGAGAGAGAGAGAGAGAGAGAGAGAGAGAGAGAGAGAGAGAGAGAGAGAGAGAGAGAGAGAGAGAGAGAGAGAAGGAATTATTTTGTTGGACATGTGTATGTAAGCTTGCAAGCGAATAAAGGCCGATATTAGCACATCACTGGCGTTACAGCCTTTGGGGGCGTACAACAAGTGTAATTTAAAAAAAAATACTAAGGATTATAAATAATAAATACTAAATACTATAAATTGCATCCATACTTCAGCGAAACTATGTTTTTTTTTTCATGCTGAATTTGGATGAACAGCGCCTTCAGTATGTCCTTTATCCGGAAAGTTAGCTTTTCAAGAGCAGACAAATCCATCGACAAATGTATACAGGTATTTCATTAGCGATTCATTGATTTATCGATTCATAGTCCTTAGCGCACAGTACACAGAAGACAGAAAACAAAAATGCACCAAGTCTTGGTATGGTGGGATACTGATTGCGTTTTTGTTTGCGCCTGATCGAGCGGTTTTCGTTTTTGTTTTGTTTTGTTTTGTTTTGTTTTTTGGAATGTCTGTCTTTAAGGGAAATAAGACTTATTTCGAAGTCTGCTCCACTTACAGCTCACCAATATAACGAACAATTTCATTCACCTACATAGCGAACAACTTCATTCCAAGAAAAAAACATGGTCGAGCAAAACTCCCTTTTAAAGATATTCACTGATTGTAATGTTTTTATTGTAAATTTTAAAGTTCTGTTGGCATTTTAGGGAGGTATGGTGAGGGAAAGAGTTACGAGCATGGATAGTTTGCGAAGAAAATGAGGGATATATTTTTGCCTCATATATTATTTTATACGACATCTCCGCTGTGGTGGATTTCAGCGATAGTTGCTGATTTATGACCATCGCAAGATGGAACGAGTCAGCTATGATCGATGGCGAATATTGATGTTGATGTTGAAACTGGCGTGGATCTTGCATCAATGATAGTTGATGTTGTTTGCGTTGGTGCTGGTGGTGATGGTTTTGTAGATGCTAATGATAAGATGGAAAATGTCAGAAATGATCGATGGTCCAATATAAATACTGACTGGCCGGTTTCTAGCCGTTATGTTAAGGTTCATTAAGCGTTAATGTAGGCGGTGGAAGGGATGATGATGATGATGATGATGATGATGGTGGTGGTGGTGGTGGTGCTGCTGCTGCTGCTACCACTGCTGCTACTACCGCCGGAGATTATAATAATAATGATGACGATGTCCAATGTTGCTGTTGTTGTGTCGGTGGTTAAGTTTCTGTGCTGTTGCTGCTTCTGATGGGATTACTTTGTTGCTGCTTTTACTGTTTCTGCTGCTCCTGCATGCTATTTCTGCTATTGCTCCTACTGCTATTTTTACTGCCACTACTACTACTACTACTACTACTACTACTACTACTACTACTACTACTACTACTACTACTACTGTTACACGACCTAACTAGCCAGAGACATTCAAAACACTTCATTCTATGATTTACTATTTCGCTGGTACTGTAAGATGACAGGACGTCAGGAATGATCGATCGTTGTCTAGCGTACATAGGTTTGTATCAGCAAATCTCTATTTTCATCCTTTAACGGTTATGTTGGCGCTGACATTATCATACAACTGAGAGGCTCCTGTTACCGTTTTTAGTTAAACGTAGCGAATTGCAGTAGTGGCAGGGTTAATCTTGGTGTGTTTCTTGGGCTTATTCTCTTTGTATGTTCTGTCTTACATTTGTAGCGGTTCGCTTTTCCTAGCACATCCATTCGTTTGGAGTGGTTTTGTTTGGAGGTGTTCGATTTTCCTAGCAGCAGCATAGCGGTTTTGTCTTTCCTTGCACATACATTTGAAGCAAATCACTTTTTCTAGCACCATACATTTGGAGTGGTTCGGTTTTTCGAGCATGGCCAACTAGCTTGGTATATATATATTTTTGAGCCTCGCCATTTTTCTAGTAACGCCATATGTTTGGGCATTTGGAGTGGTTAGCCGTTTCTAGTAGCGCCATATAATTATTTTGAGCAGTTCGCTTTTCCTTGCATGGCCAACTATAGCTGGAGCGATTCGTTGGCTCATCATTTGATAAGGATATCTAGCCCCTCCAGCATGTCTTGTTTTAAAGGATTGTGTGCGATAGAAGTAGACGTAGAGTTGGGCCTAGATTTCAGGAATAAACCATAGGAAACTTCACGATGCTAACGTCAGGGGTGCCACGCCACTTACGAACACGTTAATAACTGGATGATCATTGTATGTTGAATGCGATTCCTCTAAAGAAATGAAATTAAAGTTGTTTCCAATATGCTTACTAATTTCGAGGCTATCAATGCCAATAATAATAATAATTAATAATAATAATAATTAATAATAATAATAATAATAATAATAATAATAATAATAATAATAATAATAATAATAATACTACAAACTTTATGTTAAAATACAACATAGCAATAAACAGAAAATACATTAAAGATAACAAGTAAGAAAACATAAGCATATATTTATCTGTTAAACAATATTTAAGAACCATACAAATCCAAACTAATTTACAAAGGTGCAGACTAACGATCGAAAACCAAACAAAGTAAAACAAATCATTATTCAACAGACATCTATATCTCTATCTACAGACACACAAACGTGGACAACAGCACATACCTTTGGTCCTGATTCGGCTCTTTGCAGTCCGCTGGACCCCTTAAACATTGAATATCTTTCTACGCACATGCCTGAATGCTGATACACATCTATACGAACCAAATGATACCACATTGGGGAGAAGAAACGGTGTATGATTAAAAGTATTTAGTGAAGAAATTCATGTTACGATTGTTTTGGAAAATAGCAAGAGTCGGAATAAAAATCTAAGCTGAAATTGTTAATATTTGTTTTCGCATAAGCAAGTTTAATTCTTTTTTTTTTTTAACAGCAAGGGTCTGAAAACAAATTTAAGGAGGCATTTTTATTATTTGTTTTCGCGTTATCAGTTTTCCTGTTTTGAGATCTTGAGATAAAATTTCTAAAGGAAAAGAAGAAAGAGGAGATAGTAAATGAAAAATAGAAAAGTAAATTAATGTTGTCGGCAACATAGCTTAAACATGAAAGGGTAAATTAATGTTGTCGGCAACATAGTATGTGTAGTGTGGGGGGGGGGGGAGGAGGGGGGTTGTGTGTAGGGAGGAGGAGGTGGAGGGGGATGTGTATAACATGAAAAGGTAAATTAATGTTGTCGGCAACAGGGCTTGTGTGTGGGGGTAACATGAAAGGTTTCCTGTTGAGGTCCCAAAACGATGAACATCAGGTGACAAGACCTGATTCAATCCAACAGAAAGTCAATTATTCCGCCCATGGAAGCAGAAGAAGCAGAAGAAGAAGAAGAAGAAGAAGAAGAAGAAGAAGAAGAAGAAGAAGAAGAAGAAGAAGAAGAAGGAAGCACGGTGGTCTAACGGTAGTGCTTTGGCTTGCGGATCTGAAGGTCCCGGGTTCGAGCCCTGGCCGGGCCATCGTGTTGTGTCCTTGGGAAAGACACTTTACTCCCGTTTCCTACTCCTTCGGATGAGAGTATACATTCCATCCTGACGCTATTGTCCTAGACGGGTTAGTGCCGGTAACAAGAACACACCCAGCATGCACTTGGTCCTTTTCCCCCATCCCTCGCTGCCCAGGATTGTGCTCAGTTTTTCAGTTGTCCGGGCGTCAGACCATGCGCCCAAAGGCTGCGGGTGGGAGTCTCGGGCGGTTTGAGTTAGATCCTGTTTCGGCCAGCGCTTTGAGCGGCTCTTGTGAGGGTAAAGCGCTATATAAAAAGTGATTAAATAAAATAAAATAAAAGAAGAAGAAGATAAATGATGATGATGATGATGACGATGAGGAGAAGGATGAAGAGGACGAGGAAGAGATGAAGAATAATGCAAATAAGAAGCAGCAACGATGTAGAAATAAAGAATAAATAAAATAAAAATTAGAAGAAAAGAAGAACAAAAAGCAGAAGAAAGAAATTTTATTTACAGTAAGGATGGTACCCATTTTTGGCTTTCTTGACTAAAGAATACTTGCAAAGAAGAAGAAGGAAAAGAAGGAGGAGGGTTGAAGAAAGGAGTACACGAGAGATCGAAGAAAGAGAAAATGTATTTCCTGAGGTACAAACACCAAGATTATAGAACTTTTTTTTTAAAGGTACAACAGCGACTGATCGATTTTCCCCGTATACTAAACTTGAGGCATGAAAGCGTGAAATGATGTACACTCTGAAGAAGTTTTACATTAAATTACGCATGGCAGGGCATTTTGCGTGTAAAACTAGAAATAGAGGAACTTAAACACAAACATAGGCAGGTTCTTCTTTTTCTTCTTCTCCTGCTCTTCTTGTTCTTGTTCTTGTTCTTCTTGTTCTTGTTCTTCTTCTTCTTCTTCTTCTTCTTCTTCTTCTTCTTCTTCTTCTTCTTCTTCTTCTTCTTCTTCGTCGTCTTCTTCTTCTTCTTCTTCTTCGTTTCTTCTTCTTCTCTTCTTCTTCTTCTTCTTCTCATGTTTCTGGTTCTGGTTCTGGTTCTTCTTCTTCTTCTTCTTCTTCTTCTTCTTCTTCTTCTTCTTCTTCTTCTTCTTCTTCTTCTTCTTCTTCTTCTTCTTCTTCTTCTTCTTCGGCGTCGTCGTCGTTGTCGTTGTCGTCTTCGTCGTCATCGTCGTAGTCTCTTCTTCTTCTTCTTCTTCTTCTTCTTCTTCTTCTTCTTCTTCTTCTTCTTCTTCTTCTTCTTCTTCTTCTTCTTCTTCTTCTTCTTCTTCTTCTTCTTCTTCTTCTCCTCTTCCTCCTCTTCATTCTTTTCTGCCTCTTCCTCCTCCCTTTCTTCTTCATTCCCTTCCCTTCTTCTGTCCCCTCTTCGTCCTCCCCCTTCCTCCTCTTCTCCTCCGATGTCTCCTTCGTCTTCTCTCCCCTTCCTTCCTCATCTTCATCTGTTTTACTCGCACGTCACCCTAATCCTTTTTCTGCTCCTACTCTCCAAGGACTTGTCAGATGGAATCAAGTGCCCATTAAGGTCCTCCCCATTGTGTGCTAATGAAATTAGTCGCTATCAGCTGGGCAAAAGGCCCCAAACGACGCCCTTGATTTTATAATCCTAACCTTCTCTACATGCCCATGCCGTAATGTGTATTAGTCAAGGTCGGAGAACCTTTTAAAGCTTAGTTAGTAACTTCAAAATCTGCGCAGCTCCGACAACAGACGGGAAAAGAGAGACAAAACGTTATGTAGAAAACCGACAGTAGATGTTTTGGCTTTTTAAGTTTTCTCGAAAACCCAGACTGTTTTGTTCTTGGAGTTTTTGTTTTATTTAATTTTTTTTGTGTTTGATTTTGGTTGTTATTGTGTTTTTGGTTTCCTTTTGGGGTCCATTTTATTTATCACACAATGGATCAGAGCTGAACATATTTATTTAAATTTTTTTAGTATTTTAATAATGTATTTAATTTTTTTATAGTTAAAGTGAACAGACGTCAAAATACAAAAATTGAATTGTGGTAATCGGGCAACATTCCGGTTGACAAACGTAAAAAAAAAGGTAGGTCTTTCAGCCTTCACTGATTACTGTTGTAAGGTATAAAGGTCTCTCCTCTTCTTCTTCCTCTTCCTCCTCCTCCTCCTCGTCCGCCTCCTCCTAGTCCTTTTTCTTTTTTGTCGTCGTCGCCTCTTGTTTAATATTTGGGAGGAGTATCTCGCATATCGGGATGCTAATGAACCTTGCTTGGTGCTGAAGTGTTTTTTGTTTTGTTTTATTTTGTTTTAACATGCTAGCATTAGCCACGTTCTCCATATCATAGTAGAACCTGCTTAATTCTCTCTTCAGCACAGGGTAAGCCTCGAGTCTTTACAATAAAATCCAATTAGTGCTAGAAACCGTTGTCGAAAAACCCAGATACCCTGCAGAGGCGTTTTCTGTGCATGCCGCAATATAATTTTTTGATAACAAAAATTACAAACCAGTTGTATCGTTATCGGATCTCCTAATCTTGTGTATGTGTGTGTGTGTGTGTGTGTGTGTGTGTGTGTGTGTGTGTGTGGGTGTGAGTATGTGAATGTGTGTGTGTGATTGTGTCTTTGTGTGTGTGTGTATGCGTGCGTGCGTGTGTATGCATGTATTGTGTGCTTGTATGATAAAGCATAAGCCCTGATGGCGTTTCCCGCGCATTCAGATTTCATATTAACTTTTTACAATAGACATCCATTCAACGTCATTATCGGATCTTCAAACATGTTTGTAGGGCCAATATGCTAAAAAGCTGCTGAGAAAAAACACACTGCCCGCTGGTGTTCCAAAGCCCGATCTGAAGCGTTCGTATTTTAATTTACTTTTTGCTGACCCTTACCAACAAAATCATTATCTGAACGCCAATCCTGCATCGTTATTGGAACTCTCTAAGCCTATTATGTTTGGGAATTAAATTAATGATGCAGAAAACATCAACAAGGTTTCAAATATTTTTCTTTTACTTTTTCAGTTTCCTCTCTTATCATCATTATTCATTTTATTATGAACGTTCAATGTTTATGTTGAGGACTGCACTGGTAGCATTGTCATACAGTACAGTACGCTATCGGGAACTGGTTCAGCCCAACATTCAATGTCCGTCAAAGATGCCTACTCTCTCCAACACTCTTCAACATCTTCCTAGAGCGCATCATTTCAGATGCCCTTGCAGGCCACGAAGGCACAGTCAGCATAGAGGGTAGAGCAATCTCCAACCTTCGTTTTGCGGATGACATTGATGGATTGGCTGAAGAGGAACAAAAACTTAACAGCTGGTACAGAGGTATGACACCACTTCCAGAGCTTTAAAATGGAAATAAGTGCAGAGAAGACCAAAAAGGATGACCAACAGTACCATCAACACGGATATCAAAGTCCAAGGCCAATTCCTCAACACAGTGCTTAGCTTCAATATTTAGGAGACATTGTATCAGACAATGGGTCCCGACAGGAAATCCTCTCCAGGATCGCACAAACAACTGCTGCCCTGACAAGGTTGAAACCCATTTGGAAAGACAGGACCATCAGTCTACACTCCAAGGTAAGGTTGCTGCGCTCCCTTGTAATTTCCATCTTCCCATACGTTTGCGAAATATGGAATCCTCACAGCAGACCTACAACGAAGAATACAAAGCATTGAGATGAGGTACTACAGACGACTTGTGGGCATTTCCTATACCCAGCACATCACCATCAGCGAAAAAGTCCGACAGACCATCACACAAACTATTGGACAACACGATGACATACTCACAGTGGTGAAGAAACGAAAACTCCGATGGCATGGCCACGTCAGACCTTGCAAAGACCATCCTGCAAGGCACGGTGCAACGAGGCTGAAGATGAGGGAGCCAGAAAAAGAGGTGGGAGGACAACATTCGGGAAAGGACTGGCTTGACCCTGAGCGAAGCCTTGATGGTTGTTGAGGACACCGACAGAGAAACGCTGGTTAAACGATCATCAACGACTTTCGAGTTACGGGACAAGATAGGATAGGATAGTGTTGACTGTTTAGATTTTTTCGTTCATTTTTCATCAAGGTAGTCATCATCATCATCAATATCATCACATCGTCAACGTCGTGATCATTATCATTATAATCATCATCTCATCATCACAACATCATCATCATCATCATCATCATCATCATCATCATCATCATCATCATCATCATCATCATCATCATCGTCATCATTATCATCATCATTATCATCAACGTCAACGTCGGGATCATCATCATCATCATCATCATCATCATCATCATCATCATCATCATCATCATCTTCGTCTTCACCATCATCATCATCTTCATCATCATCTTCACCATCGATTGTTATTCCTTGCATTTTGATCTTTTTTGTTTAACATGGCCGGAGGTAACTTTTTCAGTGTAATGTTTTGGACGAATAAAATGTCTCCTGCCTTATGTCAAAACGACTTGAAGACTGACCTCTCGTGCATATTCAAGCCGGCCTGTCATGTGTTATAGATCTGTCATTTTTATTTTTTTTATTTTATTTTGCGCGTGTACTCTATAATATTTTGATCGGTTTGAGAAGAGAGGAGGGGGAGGAAGAAGAAGAGGAAGAAGAACAAGAAGAAGAAACTGAAGATGAAGATGTTGTTTATGATGATGATGAGGAGGAGGTGGAGGAGAAGGAGGAGGAGGTAGAAGAGGAGGACAAAACCGAGGACGAGGAGGAAAAGAAGAAGACGACGATGAAAATCTTAAGGAGGATAAGGGACAAATTAGATAGCAGTTTAGCCTTTGTTGGGTACGGGCGTGTAGAAGAAGTGGTGGGGGTAATGATGACGATAACGATGATGACAACGACGACGACGATGATGATGATGATTATAATGATGATGAGGAGGAGGAGGACGACGATGATGATGACGACGACGACGATGGTGATGATGTTGATGTTGATGATGATGATGAGAGCAGGGCAATGAGCACCAAGGAGTAGGGTAGATGGAATTGGTTTCTGTGAGGATGTACCGAAAATTATGGAAGAGGGAAAAGCCAGGTAATCAGGCCTTCATGGCTGATTAGGAGGATGTAATGAAATTAGGGGTTAATTTCCTTTCCACTTTCAGCAGCCTGGTCGTGAAAGGGTTACTTGTTATAGTCCCCTCTAGCCTTTTAAAACTACATGAAGCTTTTGTTGCATGTTTGTAAGGCACCAGGAAGGCACTCTCCACCGCACTCTCGTAGTCACAGCGCCCGGCCTGTTTCTGGATGTTTTTAGATATATATAATATTTGTACACATGCAATGATGCAAAATAATGTAGAAATACATTTAAAAGAAAAACTATTATCTAAGCTTGTTTTAACAAACTTTGGCGTGTGAAGACACTGAAGAGCACGAAAGGGAGGTAAAAACTCTGTACGGTTTTAATTAGGTCTGAAGTCGTTCCATTTACAATATCCCTCAGACGTGATGTGAGGAAAAAAAAAATTGAATCCTGGACAATACCCAGTCCTTGATATGTCAGGTTTTATCCACAAAACATGTCAGGCCACTACCAACTCCGCCGCATCGGACTTATCCGTAAAGGCCTGACAATCGACGCAGCTTGTAAACTTATGACGTCTTTTATTCTCTCTCTCTCTCTCTCTCTCTCTCTCTCTCTCTCTCTCTCTCTCTCTCTCTCTCTCTCTCTCTCTCTCTCTCTCTCTCTCTCTCTCCCTCTCTCTCTCTCTCTCTCTCTCTCTCTCTCTCTCTCGTTCTCTCGGTCTCTCTCTCTTTCTCTCTTACACACCCGCACCCACGCACACGCACGTACATACACAAACAGAGAGTTTGCGAGAGCGCACTTAACAAAATGCTATTATGGTTTCGCCTGTAACAGAATAACCTCCCTTTAATGGCACACGCATTAATTTTTGTTGTTTCGTTGCATTTCCATTAGTGGATAATAGTTTCTTGAACACTATCTAATCTCCATGTAATTACTACACGTTCTCCACACAAACATTTTTGTTTCCCAAATACTACCTACCTGAAATATTGGAAGTTTATATAGCATGAAAAGTTTTTCCCCATAACTGCTTTGTTTAAAGTGAATAATCGTAACCGTTGTGGTCGCGTGGTCTAAGGTGGGACTAACTTACCTTGTACACAGGCTAGAAACCAATGGCGCCTGACTTGTGTGGGATCGATGTCACCTCTGGGCGTTATGTTTCTCCCAATATTATTTACCCCCAGCAAAATTTCAAACTAAGCTTACAACTACTATTAGGTAGTTTGGTTTTGGCGCGCCAGGGACTGGGGCTGCCCAGGGGAGGCTGCCCAGAATTTCCCGATAAAATGAATTTTTTCTCTAGGGACGAAATAAGGTGTGAAAAATGATAACCTCATTTTTTCAGGACCAGCTGTTTTAATGAAGGATGTGCCTCTTGTCCTCTGAGAAACTGGATCGATTTTTTTTTTAATTCTTTGCACTATATTAATTTTGTCGCCGCATCTTCTCGCGTAAATTCCATTATGTAACTTTCACCCTGCTAGTCTCCTTTGAGTCTAATGGAACATAAATTTTGCTCCTATTCGACATCGTGACCTCATCCGTGATCCTCTTCAGTGAATAATGGAAAGCCATTTACACGGTAACTTGTCATGGCGTCTTTGTTATTGGGAGCGTGGTAGTTTTGCGCGTAAGAGGGAACTTGATGAATGGGACGTAATGCTCATGAATACGATCAAATTTCAATAATAGCAAGACAGGACTCGTTGATAGAAGCCATTCGTAGTGGTCGTTGGTGTGCGTTGTCGTCGTTATTATGGTTATCGTCAAAATCATCATCTTTATTATCAACGCCTCCTCCGCAACTGCAACCGCACGAGCCACTGTCGTCGCCATCATTCTTGTGCGGTCATCAGTCGTCGTCCTTAGCGTAAACCATTTTGCTGTGTGAATAAATCTGTTGTGTCAACCGCTGACGGTATCTACCGGTTGAAATCTCTAATTCGATGTTCCCTGCATTCAGCTTTTCGGTGCGCACTGTTATTTGCGCAGAGCTTTTACACAATAAACATAGATGCACTTGCTTTCATGTTAGGGCAATCGTCTTCTCACTCTAGACCATACCATCTCTTTCACCCACCCCGCCGATTCCAACTTCTTGCCCCCAACACAAACACACTCAGCTACACGCACACACACACCCACACACACACACACCTTCAGCTTCCTCCAACACTGTAATTTCTCTATTAAGCAGTGGGGGCTAACTTGGTAAGCATATGCAGCAAAATAAATTTGACCGAGGCAGACCCTAGTTTTTTGTAAGCTTAGGGAGCTGCTTATCTTATAATCTTCTGGAGCTTCACTGAGCTAAAGGTGTGTGTGCACAGGAGTTAAACCCGCTCTCGGAGATGGAATGACGTAAGCCTCGGGGAAGTGCTTGAAACTTGGAGGAGGAGGAAGATGATACAAAATAACATGACCCTGACTCACAGGCAAGCATCCCCCTACTCCTTCGGATGAGAGTATAAACCGAGGCCTAGCCTGTGCACGCAGGCATTCTATCGCACGGACTTTAAAGAGCCTAACGCTCATGTCTTTGACCGGCACGGTGAGTGGCCTCCACATAAAATACACCCAGCAAGCAGTCGGTCCCGTCTCTCCTATTCCCTGTCCGCGGATCGCCCATTATTGTGCTCAGTTGTCTAAGGAGCCAGACAATGCTGGTACTTAGGCAGCGAGTCTTGGGCGCGCATCAAGGGCAACTTCAGTTAGATCCTGTATCGGCCATAGCCCAGCTGGAAAAGAACGATAAAATAAAATGTATTGGCTTTCTTCAGCTTTCCTTGCAGTCGAATCTCTCTCCTACTCTCTTCCCCTTTTCACCCGTATGTGTTTTGTGTTTGTGAAAGAGCGACGTCAGAAATTAACGCTAATTTGTCTCGTGAGGTCGGGACGTCAGGGGGGAGGGGGGGGGGGTGAAATATTTGATGAAGCGATACAGCTTGTTTTGACATTTTACCCCTTGCTGATCGTTTGATGTTTTTAGCTTAAACGGAGTTTACGCAGACTTCCTGACGCTCATCCGTAGTTTAAAGTGCCTTAATCAAGATATATCTGTTATAGAGTTGGTTTTAAATCATGTGTTTTTGTGAAGATTACTCGTAAAAGTAGTTATCTGAAAAGCATTTTAAAAAAATTAAATAAATTAATAAAATAATATATATATATGTTTACACATAGTAAGACGTAGAAATCATACATGTCTTGAAAATTTGTTGTTTTAGAGGAACTAGTATTAGAGCTAGTCACTTTTAGGAATTAAAATTAAATATATCATGTAGTAATTTGTGCATAACGTTTTGACATTTAATTTGTTTGTCACTTTCTTTTTGTATATCGTTGGTTTAAACAGAATTTTATTCACGAAACAAGTAAACCAGGCATGGAGAACATAAAGGGCACACAAAAGCAAAGCTTAAATGAGTGCTACCCTTTGACAAATGACAACAATAAAATATATATATATGTATATCGTTACATGTAGAGATTTTTTTAACAATTAAACAATAAAGTTGTATTGTATTGAATTCTATTACATCGCATTGCAATACATGTTTTGTATTGTACAAGAAAGAAAATAATAAATGTATGTGTGTGCACATCCTGCAAGGCACGGTGCAAGGAGGCAGAAGAAGAGGGAGACAAAAACAAGAGGTGGGAGGACAACATTCGAGAATGGACTGGCTTGACACTGAGCGAAACCATGAGGATTGCTGAGGACAGAGAAAGATGGAATACGCTGGTTAAACGATCCTGTATGGTGCCCCAACGTCCTTCGAGTTACGGGATAGGATAGGATAGGATAGGATAGGGTGTATATGCACAAACATCCTAATATAGGGAAGAAGTAAGTCTAATATGAACCTGGTATGATCGATGTGTTAATATAATGTAAAATTAATTAGTTATCTGTTCTTTGACCTTGTACCTTGAGCAATCTAAGATTTTGGGTTTGTATTATTTCTATTTAAGTCCCTGCCACACTTGTGTAACGCTTATGAATTCCAGGAAATTACCAAAACGAGAGTGTGACGTCACGAATTTTGGAGGTCAACCTAAACTCCTCCCACACACATGATTACACGTAAAAAAAAGTTGTCTGCTACACACGACTTGGCGAGCTCAGGCATTGAATTCACTTGTCGCGTGTCGATCTTAGTAAAGATGTTTCATATTACAGACAAATCATGAAAGAGTGCATTACATCGTCATGACAAAAGTGCCTTGTTGTAGTGAAAGTACACAGCTACACACGTTCATAAATTGAACCGGGCCATGATAATCATGGCGCCACTATATACCTCCGACCTAATGAATAAGCCGTAAAACGTAAGACAAATGTGGCCATTAAACTCATAAGGTGTTGCCACCCGTCAAATTTCTTGTAAATGAAAAATCTTATAACCCAAGGCATAAGCCGTAAAACGTAAGCCACATGTGGCCACTACTTTAAGGTATATATGTAAAGTAATTTAAAACTATATTATTTTCGACAAGAGTAAATGATATATTAGAGAAATATAGATCGCATTTCAAAAGGAGCATTTATTGTCAATATTTAAACCCATCTTA
This sequence comes from Oncomelania hupensis, assembly GCA_036898135.1. NCBI lineage: Eukaryota > Metazoa > Mollusca > Gastropoda > Littorinimorpha > Pomatiopsidae > Oncomelania > Oncomelania hupensis. The sequence goes on from CM072512.1 coordinate 31,995,535, forward strand.
AACAGTAAAATATTGGTAGGGTAGATGTTATGTAGCAGTTTCCATTGTAATTCTCTCAGCCTACTTTCATCAGTTGTATTTCTGGCTAACTCCCAGTGTTTGTTGTTGATACTGACGCCAAGCTTACACTGCCAAAAGTGTTCACAGCAAGGGACACTGTATATTTCTTCTATAAAAGTCTAAGGAAACGTTTTCGCAGTGCTACAGCACAAGTCATTAAAGACTAAGGTAATGTCATCGTAATTCTTACTATCGTTACCAGCAGGCTGTGTTCTGAGGTAGGCCGATACTGCCGCTCTAACCACTGTGTACTGAAGGAACAAGGCAGGACAGTTCCCCAGCAGATCTTCCACTTGTAGAAACGAAAGCACAAAATTGTTTTGCACTACATCATTGACACATGTTATTCCTTTTGATGCCCAGTCTTTAAAATATATCACTTTCCCTTGATAAATAATGTTTGCATTATTCCACAAGCACTCTGAATTAACAGTAGTGGGTGTGTGCACTTTATTATGACTTAGCCAAACCCGTACGGCTCGCACCCAAAATTCAGAGGGAATTTCTTCCAAACCTTTAAACTTTTTACCAACAGTAGAGTTTAAAAAAGACATATTTTTTCCAAACACAGAAAAATACATTCGAGGAATCCAGGACCATTAAATCCGTTTCAGATTTTGATAACTTGTACAGCCATTCACATTGAAATGATTGTTGCATGAGCTTAATGTCTACCATCTTGATACCGCCCTTGGATGGTTCATTTATTAAGACACTTCTCTTAATCTTTTCAAACGCCTTTTTGTTACAATTTTTCCGTCTCCACAAAAATCTGTAAAACAACGTGTTAATCTCAGTTAGTACATTATCTGGCATACATATAGCTTTCATTATATAGATAAACTGAGAAGCTAAGAAGCTTTTTATCACACAAATTTTACCCAGTATACTAAGGTTACGTTTTTCCCAATTAAAGATTGTTTGTTTTATTTTTATAATTCTTTCTTTCCAGTTTGCTTCAATTGAAGATGCCGGACACGCATTAGAAAATAATACTCCCAAAATGCTAACTGTATTTGCCCAACGCAGACCATACCCTGTTGCTACGTTTGTTCTGTTAGACCCCAACCACATAGCCTCCGATTTGTTTCTATTTATGACTAATCCAGATATCCGTTTAAAACTGTCTAAAATAGTCAGCACAACGTCTAAATCTGCTGCGTCTCTCAAAAAAAGGGTTACGTCGTCGGCATATAAAATTATTTTCAGAATTCTATTAATATCTTCTGGCTCAGTTGCGTGTTTAATATTTATACCTTTAACATTATCACCAGCACGTATTTTGATTGCGAGTAGCTCTAGAGCCAGCACGAAAGCCAAGGGCGAGAACGGACAACCTTGCCGTATACCACGGTTAACGTCAAAGTCTTCTGACATCCAGCCGTTGTAGCCAATGCGACTTCTACAGTTCTTAATAATAATAATAATAATAATAATAATAATTAACATTTATATAGCGCCCTTTCTAATGAAAGCTCAGAGCGCTTTACATTCACATAAGACACTTCTTCTAAGAACTAAAATGACTAAACAATAACAATATAAAAAACACGGTAAACAAAACATACAGAATGTAATTACATAATATAAACACGCACGCACACACACACACACCCACTCACACACACACACACGCCAAGTTCAACACGAATTTAAATTGTGATGTCAGCAAAGGAACGTTTGAACAGATGGGTCTTGAGGCCAGAACGAAAGGCAGCAGATGTTTGGGAAGAATGGAGAGACATGGGAAGGGAGTTCCAGACGGTGGGAGCAGAAAATGAAAATGAGCATTTGCCAAAGGACTTGTTCACTCGTGGAATGGAGAGATTTTGGGCAGAAGAAGATCGAAGGGTTCTAGAGGGTATGTAGGGGTTAACCATGGTTTTGAGATAAGAAGGGCCGGATAAAGAGAGAGCATTGAAGCAGAGGCAAGCAATTTTGTACTCAATTCTTTGTTCAATGGGAAGCCAGTGTAGGGATTTAAGATGAGGAGTTATATGGGCAGATTTTGGAATGCGAAGAATGAGACGGGCGGCATTATTTTGAATCTTTTGAAGTCTTTACATGAAGGATGCGCGCATAGCCGTTCCAACTCAACCATTTTCGTATAACTATAGCATCATAGAAAAGACGGGTCAGCGAACTTCGCGTTGCTGAAATAAGGGACGCAACCTTTTGTTTTATTGATTCCCTTGGAGTAACTCTCGTGTGATAAAACAAGAAAAATCGTGTTTCCAAGGGACAGTACTCGTGTGTACTCTGCCAAGCAGTATCCTACAACTAGGCCTACAAAACTGATATTGTAGAAGAACTTGACACGCCTAATTTATCCATTTAAAAAAAGGTATATAGATATATAAATCGTCCCATTAAACAAAACAACATAAGTTGCATGTAAAAGCAATTGCCCTATTTCTGCTAAGATATCGATATAATATTATATAGCGTTAGAATAAAAGAGCCATGAGCTTTTCGCAGGTTCGAAACTCGCAAGGGACGAACGTATGTGACGTAAGTCACGGACGGTTTTCTCGGGTACTCCGGTTTCATACCTTCTATCAGTAATGGTAATGGAGGCAGTCTGTTTAAAATTTCAAAATACAATTCGAGTTCCTTTCCGTGTTTTAATTGCGACACGTCTTTAGACCACATGTTTATGTGATGAATGTGGTTTGTTGGAGTGTCTGTAACATGTGAGAGTGTATTTTGGTTATAGATCCTAGCGCTTTAAGCTTGATTTAGGGTTAAGCGCGTTAAGCAGCCATTATTATTATTATTATTATTATTATTATTATTATTATTATTATTATTATTATTATTATTATTATTATTATTTTTATTATTATTAACATTGATGTTTAAAGTCCATACCCTCAATTGGCAATATGGCAGACCGGGATACTCACCCTAGGGAAGAGAGGTGAAGACATTAACTCAACAATGAACCACCAGAGCAATATGTTGCTCAGATAGTGAAAACTTTGTCACTTTTTCTCGTGCCCAGCACGGGATTCGCATCTGGTTCATCAGTGTGCCAGGCGAAAGCTCTATCACCGAACCACGGCGGTTGAAACTGCAGTAAGACTACAATTTCATGAATAAACGCAATGTGATCATACCAGTTCTTTGGATGATTCATACTCTAATTCCCGAATAAACTGTCTTTATTTGCATTTGTAAAAAAGATCAGACAGCTATAGATAACCTTTTAGTCTGGGTCACGTTTCGGTTGCATGGAGCCTCTGAAAAATCTGTTGAAGATGATGAGTGTTTCTGCTCACAAACAATTTGAGGCAACCAAGCGCTGTGCTGTGCTACGCTCAAGATATTCAGTGCTATGTATATGCTATATATATCTTTCTGTCTCTCATTATTATTATTATTATTATTATTATTATTATTATTATTATTATTATTATTATTATTATTATTATTATTATGTGTGTATGTGTGTGTGGGCACGCGCGCGCCTGCGTGCGTGCGTTAAAGAGAGAGAGTGAGTTTATATCTTTGCTTTTGCACAGAACTCGGAAAACTGTACCTTCGGATAGATAATATACTTGATTGGTACTCAGCCGGTTAGCAAGGGTTAACTTTTTCACTTCAAAAGATTATTTTTTTGTTTTGATATGTTATCTAGTTTGTTTGGACCTGTGTGACAAACGAAGAGAGATGAAACAGAAAAAGAACACCTCACGGGTAGCTGATGCCTACCGAAAAATCAACAATGACATCCGAAAAAGCATGGGCACAGAAAAGTAGAGCTGAATAGAAGATCAATTCCAGGAAATAAAGAACAGTCTGAGCAAGAACAACGGCAAGGCCTATCAGAGTGTGAAGCGGCTGACAAGTTGTAAACAGCCCAAGGTCTCCACGACCCAAAGCAAGTCTGGCATATGCCTTACAGAAGAACAAGAAGTCTTGGATAGATGGACAGAGTACTGCTTTGACCTTTACAACCACACACCAAACAGAAACCCATCTATTCTAACATGTCCCCAGAACAGTGAAGAATAAAAAGAAATCCTCCTAATTCTCCGAGAAGAAGTTGAGGCAGCAGTGCAATCGCTGAAGAAGGGGTAGTCAGCGGGAGTGGATAACATATCCGCGGAATTGCTTCAAACAGGAGGAGAAGCGATGATTGACGCCTTCACCATTATATGTAACAAGATCTGGCAGAGTGGGGAGTGGCCTACACCAAGGACCCAGTCGTTTGTCATCACTCTTCCCAATAAGGGTAACCTTCAGTAGTGTGAAAATTACCGCACCCTCAGCCTTGTCACGTGGGGTTTATGGGCTCTGCACAATGGAATTATGGACCCTCATTTATTCGGTGGGAACTGCTAGTAAGTCACCCTATGAATTACTTTAATAAATTTATTTGTTTAGCTCGTTCTGTGTTAAGGTTGGGGTACAGAGATAGATAGAAAAATGGTAAAAGATTACTGTCACACTAGCTTTCACACGGCTATGAATCATATGTAGTCCAGCCACTTGATAACAGTTAAAATCACACATTTATTTCTTCTACTCTATACAAGATTCTCTGAGTACTAATCTAACTTAAAAAGTCTCAGTTACTGCTAATAGTTCGATCGCTGATAGTCTAGGCAGCTGTTATATCTTCCTCGGGCACTTGCTATTATATCTCATGTAGATTTGGACTACTGTGGTCCGTTTTACAGTTTCTGACGAGTTGGACTACTGTGGTCCTGTTTTGATCAGTATAAGTGCACCTTCGGAGATTACACTTAACTTTCTTATGGTGCGGTCGAAGTCCTTCTGTGAGGTAGCTTCTGGTCCACCTGTGTCGTTGTGTAGTTGGGTTCCCTTGCCACGCTGTGGGGTCTGACAGGGTGTTTTTCAAGGTAGCTCTTTCCGACTTGTGCGGTAGAGTCTCCTCAACCAACTTGTCGTTTCTGTGGAGTGGGGTGCACAGGATAGCTCGCCTGCTCGTCTGTAATATAAGAGACGAAATTCTGCACAACCCTGAATAATCGGTTTGTGCAGAGCGTCTCACTGAAAGCCAAAGTAGCCCTCAGTGATAGCTCCACATCTCTATACATAAGCGACGAACATTCTGCTACTTCCGGGGTCCACTGGAATCTCACTCTAAATTCCTATACATACATAAATAAAAAAAAGTGGCTAACTATACACATACAGACTTAATAATATTATAAACATTCAGTGGTACCGCCACTGGTCTGCAAACATACATATAAGTTCAACAACAGTGGTTCCGTACGGTATACAACATGGCGGCGCAACCGGTCGTGTTTAGCCACCTGTTCGGCTGTTCCACATGGTCACGCAAATTCGGATTAACAATTCACATTTATGCATAGCAAATTCCACAAACATAATTTCCACAATAATATAAACATATCACGATGAAACAGAAGGGTGTTCATTTACCTGTTTGACAAGTTCAGGCCCGTGGTGGCATTCTAAGATTTTAAGTCCTGCTTCCTGGTCTAAGTGTGGAGAGATTTCTCTGCCAGCTTTCTAGCTGTTAACACTTCGGTGTATTCCTCCCAACTGACCCAAGATAAGCTAGGTTTGGACCCAGCCAAACTGGATCCAACCGCTTTGCCTAAGCTCTCATTGGTTAAAATGTTTACGACCCTCGCCCGCAGTGCTGATTAACTACGCAGCGTGGGTCGGGCTCGCGGTGTGTACTTTAATTGCTGCTGTGTACTATACTGACTCTCTACTGTTACAAAGACTACACAAGGCTAAATAGTCACTGGGCAGGGTTAAAACTACTCGGTTCATGACAAGCCTCATCAGCCATTTTAACAAAGTCCTCCTGAAAATAATACTCAACAGGTTGAAACCCCAAGCTGAACAAATCATAGCCGAAGAACAAGCAGAATTCAAGTCAAGGCGAAGTACCACTGAACAGATCTTCAACTTCAGAATAATCTGCGAGAAATACCTAAAGCACTAACAAAATTTATATCATGTGTTTGTAAACTTCAAGAAAGCGTTTGACCGAGTCTGGCATGCAGCTCTGTGGGCAACCATGAGAGTGTACAACATCAGCCCTAATATTGTTGAAGTCATCAAAAGCCTGTATGACAAGGCGACAAGTGCAGTCCTCCCCAACAGCGCCATCGGGAACTGGTTCAGAACAACAATCGGCGTGCGTTAAGGATGCCTACTCTCTCTAACGCTCTTTATCATTTTCCTAGAGCGCATCATGTCATATGCCCTTGCAGAACCCCAAGGCACAGTTAGCATCGGGGGTAGAACAATCTCCTTCCTCCGTTTTGCGGATGACATTGACGGATTGGCTGGAGAGGAACAAGAATTTGAACAGCTGATACAGAGGCTTGACACCACCTCCAGAGCCTTTGGAATGGAAATAAGTGCCGAGAAGACCAAAATGATGACCAACAACACCATGGCATGAACACGGACATCAATGTCCAAGGCCAATTCCTCAACACAGAGCATAGCTTCATATAGTAGCCATTGTAGCAGACAATGGGTCCTGACAGGAAATCATCTCCAGGATCGCACAAACAACTGCTTCCCTGACAAGATTGATACCCATTTGAAAAGATAGGGCCATCAGTCTACACTCTAATGTAAATCTGCTGCGTTCCCTTGTCATCTCCATCTTCCTATACGCTTGCGAAATGTGGACCCTCATAGCAGACCTCCCATGAAGATTACAAAGCATGGAGATGAGGTGCTACAAAAGACTTCTGGACATTTCCTATACCCAGCACATCACCAACAAAAAGGTCCGACAGATCATCACACAAACCATTGGACAACATGCTCACAGTGGTGAAGAAACGGAAACTCCGATGATATGGGCACGTCAGCAGGGCATCAGGCTTTGCAAAGACCATCCTGCAAGGCCCGGTGCAAGGAGGCAGAATAAGATAAGATAAGATAAGAATATTTATTCACCAAGTAAAAACGTTCAAGGATTTTGGTGTGGCATGGCGACAGTGAAATACACCTTTTCTTGCACAGTCATTCATCGTGTCATACACTTCATTGGCCTACAACATGTATGCAGCACTAAAGGATAGGTAACCACAGTAACATACATCACTCATCAGTCATATAAAGTTATGGAGTCAAACACACCCTGCAGGTAAAACAAAATACAGCTTTAAAACAATTTAACAGCATTAAATAAAATGAGAATTATTAAGAATGTTAGGCTTCACAATCCAAAGAGGGAGACAGATAAAGAAGTGGGAGGACACATTCGAGAATGGATTGGCATGACTCTGAGCGAACCCATGAGGGTTGCTGTGGACAGAGAAGGATGGAGTACGCTGGTTAAACGATCATCTGTGGTGCCCCAACGACCTTCGAGTTACGGGATAGGATGGGATGGGATAGGATAAGGTTATCTAGGCCTTTTAATTTGGAAATATCCCTGTTAAACGTCTGTTTTTTTTTTGTTTTTTGTTTGCATAATATTTTCTTTCTTAAAACAAAAATTCCTTATTAATTTTTTACACACCATTTATTAGTTTTTGAGTAAAGCCCTTTAGTCGGCTTCTGAGTGCTATCCATATAAAATATCCTATGCATTCCTCCATTCAAATACTTCTTGCTAGTCTTCAGTGTGTTTGCTTTGTCATACGTCTTATCATTGTAGGCTTTGACGTGCATTTAGGACTCTCTTAAACACAATATCTCTAAAGTAATGCAGCATCGTCTTCCCAATTACATACCCGAGATACCCCTTGCTTTACTCCCAGCAAAACCACTTCAATCCGTCATCTTGTGAAAGACAGATTTGAATCAGCCTGTTTGAGTTACTCGATGAGTTCTGTTTAGCATAACAACTTAATAACTTCTTCAGCAAAACCTCTTTAGTTTGTTTACACTACTGCGCTCCGCGTGTGCAGACAAAACGAAGTGCTGTGTTTATTGTTGAGCTTTGTTAGAGAGATTATATCTGACAGAAGTCTGTTTGAACCTCTTAATCCCCTGCGCTTCTGTTTAGTCGGAAGGGGATGCACATTTTCAAAACACAACCGCTGGTTCTAAGGAGGAGCGCGCAATGCGCATTCCCACACACATACACAAAACTAGAATTCTTATACATTGGCTTTGTTTGATGTTTCGGCCGTTCTCAGTGTAACTTGCAGGAGTGCTTATCGTTATAAATTTGAGTGTTTATAATCATCTGACGTTTCTTTCGTCCCCCATCCCTGGACACCACCACCTACCTCTGCCATTGTTTCATCTCATCTTCCTCTCCTCCTCAATCCCTCACTCCACCTAACATCTTCCGCGATCAGAGACTAAACCATTTTAAGTTTACTTGCGACAGCAGCAAGCTAGTTTTATATGATTTGTTTGAACGATTCTTTTTCCCATGAAGGTATTAACTAAACACACGTAAAATGTATTTTTCTTTGTTACATACAATTTAACATAGCGCATATATCTAACATTTATATGCGCTTTGGAATGGAGTAAGCTTACATTAGCGGCGGTGTTAGCATCTTCATTAGATCTGATGATGTCGAGTTTTTCCGACTATAAACAACTTCTGTGACGCTAAATTATTTGAATATGCGGCCAATCTTCATGAGATAAACTGTGTAATTTCCCACTAATCTAGTGCAAAACAGTTTGAGGAACACCAAATTATACACCGATAAACAATATTCATGAAATAAATTATATAATTCACCGCTAATCTAATGTAAAACATTGACGCAAGTAAACAGAAGTAAGCGTTCTGTCCCTGGGTGGTATTCATGACCGTTGGTTAAGGCTTAACCAATGTTGGTAAAATTAACGACGTTGGTTAAGCTGGAAATTTTAAATTCATGAGGCCTTAGCAGAGTTAACGACGGTTGCTAACCATGGTTATTTTAACGGAGGGGGGACCACCCGATAACCAATGGAACACTGGTTAAAAATGGCGGCCATCGTTTGGTGGCAACTTCGACAGAGACGAGCTCCGAGGAGAGAGAGAGTATTTCGCGACAGAAGTAATCCACTTGACAAATTTGATGATGTGGAACTGGTATCAAAATTTCGTTTTCGTCGGCATGATATCATCACGTTAACGAACGCGGTAGACAGACTGAAACTGTGTGATCGGCAAGGCGTTTTGTCACCACTTTTACATGTGTGTCTCACTCTTTGTTTTTATGCCTCTGGCACCTTTAATAATCTGTCATATTAATAAAACGGGTTAATATTATTATTATTAAAATATTGTTGTTGGATTTTGACTGGTGATGTGTAGGCTTATTGTGTATCTGTATAGTTTATACTCGTAGGGTAATGCAACCCTACGAAATAAAGACAACATTTCAAGTTCCAAACTACCCAGAAACGGCAGAAATTGACACCTCAGTCTAAAAACAAAATGTAGGCCTAACATTACAAACTACAAAGTGATCAAAAGTGATTTCTCTCCTTTCACCCCAACAAAAAGCTCGCTCTCCTTGCTCACTATGATATCCAGCATGCTGTCGGTAGGCTTGCTAATCACGCCACCATTGCCAGACTTTAATCGTGCGGCTGCACGATTCCGATGGTCTTTTCTCAAGGAGAACATTAGTTTCAGTGTACGAAAAAATTGCTTTTCTCTTTGCCATTGCCACAGCCATTTTTATAGGCCTATTTTGTTGACGAAAGAAGGAAAACAGCTGCTTGGATAATGCCCCCTTACGGATATTCCCGCACAGCCCAAAAATAGCCTTGGTTAAGTACCTAATGGGTGGACACTCGCTCATGAATAGCGATCTGCTAAACGATGGTTAACGATACCAGTGTTGGTTACAAAACCAATGTTGGTAACGTTAACCATCGCCTATAATTTAACGGGCCATGAATTCGACCCCCTGACTGCAAACTGTGTAAAGTGCTTAGTTTACATTTATGTTACGGCAGACCTACACGTAACCACGACTGGATGATGAGCGACGATAATCTGCTCCTTCTGTAGGGACACGTGCTCCTCTGTCACCACGAGCATTCTATATTGAAACAGTCAGAATGCAGGCAATGTACAAAAAAAAAAAAAATAATAATAATAATAATAATAATAAGAAGAAGAAGAAGAAGAAATAATAATACTGGCTGCTATACGCGCCTTATTCCTAAATCAGACTCAAAGAGCGGCGATCTGTAACCAACATACGCTCACACGTTACGAACACTACTACATACACAACAAAAACACATTCGTCACTCAAACATGTGATGTATGTAAAGCAACGTCGCTACTAGAAGACGGAAAGGAAATCGAAATTTTTTTCGTGAAATTTTAGATTTACTACATCCAATACCATTATTGAAGGGAGGGAGGAAACCGGAGTACCCGGAGAAAACCCTCGGTGACCTCAATAGTCTGGTACCTAAGTCACATAAGTTCGCCTCTTGCGGGATTCGAACCAGCGACCTTCAGCATAGCAAACCGGCGACTAATCTACTGCGCCACGATGCCACTCCAGAATTCTTTATCGTCCCCATAAACATTACAAGATTGCAGCCAGGTTAAACAGCGTTGTGGGTACTACTCAACATGGAGCACTCCATTTTATCGCTCGATTGTTGGAACGTGTAATCCGGCTTTTATAGGAACTGAAGCATAAACAATGTCAATCTTTTGTCAATCAAAGACATGCTATGCGTGGTTGGTTGGTTGGTTGGCTAGCTTATGGTTTGTTTTGCATGTGTTGTTTACGTAGTCCAGACATCGCGCTGTGGACATCCCGCTGTGGACATCCCGCTGTTTGTTGACTGTTTTGTGGAGACATGGAGACGGCGCTATGCCATGAAACGTGTGGCAGGATGCCTTAATGTTGTGTATGAATGAAAAGAGTAAAACTAAAGCGAACAGCTGGCGATTGTAATATTATTTGCTGTTTTTAAGTCTTGTGCTTGTCACGAAGTGAATTGATAAATATTTACAATTGTGTATACATCACGTGTTTATAGAGTTAGGACACATTGGGACGGTAGTTGACATAGGCATGTGGCGTATGTATTCGCTTTGCGTTGGTACTGTATTTCCTAGTTCATTAATATTTTGGTGATGAGACTCTGCTATATAAAGACTGTTTATAAAACAGAAGGCTCTTAAGAAGATCCGTTGGATCTCATTTTTGATATGATGATGATGGTCATTGTTGTCAGGGTGGCGACGTGGTGATCGTCCTTAACGCTCATGCAATAGGACGTTAAGCATCGTTTTCCGTTAGAAGGCTCTTTCCCCTATACGCTATGTGTCCGGGGACGTTAATTGACCAGAAGGCTCATCTGATTCTGCTGTTGACTCTGCTTGAGAGAGGATGTTGTAGTTTGGTTCTCCGTCTTCCAGCGTGTGCCTGTCTTTGTTTGGCGGCGGTTTCCTCTGCACTTCGACATCTTTCGAGTTTGATGGCACCCTACCTGGCGTCGCTGCGTTTACACTGAAGACTCCTCTGTTGTCCTAGGCCGACGCCACTCGAGACATCTGTTGCCTGCGAGCTGCCCGGTGCTCTCGTCCGGAGGATCCCTTGCTGGGTGAATATCTATTGTTCAGGCCCTTGGAGACTGTTGTCTCACCCCATAGGAGTGGGATATATAGCCTGCCGTGCTTGGTCCCCTCCTAGTGGGTCTTAGTTTTTAATTGTAACTTTTAGTACTGAGTCCTGGACTCGTACATTTTGGCATTCTTATTCTACCTTCTTACAGTGTAAAGTTTATACAGGTCCCTGATAAGCCCTGCCTTTTACATTTTTATTCATTTATTTCCTTTTTGTTTATTTTATTCATGTTCCGCCCGGGACTTGGTTTTAACCTTTGTGGGCGATCTGTCGCCCTTTTCTTTTCCTTATTTTTGCCGACAACCCAAGTCCCGCGGAGCCAAGAGCTCGCTCGGTTTAACAAGGAGAGACTCTCCGGTTGTCAAGAGTCGTGTCGATACCGATAGCGCTTCGGAGGCTTGCTCTGCCGCGCCAATTCTTACACCCGTACCTATCCCTGCGGCGGACGACCTGTGGTTGACCCGCCTACACCTAGTAGGAAGAGACTTTGGGAGACCCTGACCGACTCCTCTTTCGCGTCCTCTTCTGAGGACATGCTTGAAGCCGATATTGACTCCTCCTCGGACCTGGTCCCGGAGGGCGAAGCCACCGTAACGGAACGCCGCGTTGGAGAGGATGAGCACTTGGTGCACTCCTCCCAGCCTGGAGCGCTAGACCCGCTGGTTCCGGGTGAGCAAAATTGGACTGCTGTGACCGGCAAGCGGAGGAGTCGAAACAGGGTGCCTTTGCACCCCCCTCCCCTGCCGAGCCACAGCTTATGCCGCTTCTCTGTTGTGGCGAAGTTCTCTGAGAACTTCGGCCCAGCTCAACTCAAGTCGCTTGGCTGGCAGTTGGCCGAGATACTGCGCACTGAGGTCGGTCCTGTCGAGCGAGTCCGCCCGCTCGCCGATGTTTTTTTTGGTGGGTTGCGTTTCTCGCACCCAACAGCAGAAGCTGGTCGGGCTCGCCGCTTTAGGCCAGCATCGCGTCGTTTGCTCGATCCCGTGCCCTGTCGTGGAGGGGGTCGTACAGGGTATCCCTCCCACGGTGCCGGACTCGGAGATCTTGTCCAGGTGCCAGGGCTCCGTCGGTCCCGATTGGTTCTGCCTTGCGCGATTAGATGCTTTCGCCGCCTATCTCGTGCTGACGGTTCTCCGTCGGACTCGGACAGGGTTACCGTGGATGCCCCCGTTCTTCCGTCTGCTCTCTTGATTAATTGTAGGGAGTTTCCTGTGCGGCCGTACGTCGCGGAAGTTGTCCGCTGCCATCGGTGTCAGAGGTACGGCCACACCAGGAAGTCCTGTAAGTCTGTTCCTACTTGTTCGTCCTGTGGTGTCTCCGGTCATACCGGCGCCCAGTGCAAGGCCAAGCGGCGATCTTGCCTTAACTGCTTAGGCGAGCACTCGGCCTCAAACCCAAACTGTCCTGCCCTGAGGGAGCGCGTTCTCGCGAACCAGCTCAGGGCCGCCCAATACATGCCCCGTGCTCAGGCTTTAGGCCTGGCACGGAAACACTTAGCCTCTTTTGCGCCGGCTCCGGCGCGATCACACTTTACTTGGGGAGCTACATGGATTCCCACTGTTCCAGTGGCGGGAGTACCTGGTGCTCCTGGTACCCCTGCGGTGGCTGACGTTTTGCCACCGTTACCCCCAGTGGACCGTCTCGGCCCGCCCTCCCTTGTGGCTACCAATAGGCCCAGTGGGGTTCCGAACCATACCCAGGGGCCGCCTGCTCCAGTTTCTGGCAGCGGCGACCCCTGGGCTGCCATCAATCGGTTAGAATCCATAGTAGAGAGGCTTTATCTTGCTGTTGCCGGGCTTGTAGACATTGTCCGCGGCCTGGCGGGTCGTAGGTCGTCCTCTTCCAGTCAAACTATGTCTGAGACCGGCACTCAGTCGGACTTTGAGGTCGCGACCGTTAGTCCCGGGTGTGTTAGCGATGTGGCGATCCAGTCTTCCCCTAGTCTCTTACCTGCTTCCAAGCAAACTCGGACTTGTTCTACTCAGTTGAAGCGCGCTCCTTCTGGCTCCGAGTTCCTTAGATGGCTGGAGGTCATTGGTGGCGCGCTTGCCCCGCATATGGATAGGTCAGAGCTTAGCGATGCCCTAGACACCTTTCGCTGGGGCCTGAAGCACGTCGCTGTGGATGACGCGCTCCGGTCATTCCGGTCCCTGGGCCCCTTGGACGGGCAAGCTTCTTCCTCTGGGGCTGCCCCTTAGTCGGCTATGTTTTAGCTTTCCCCGTTTCCGCACGGCGCCGGTTGCCTGCGTTTGTCGGAGTTTTAACCTTTGCTCGTTGACGCCTCACTCCACGGTTTTAAATTTGCTTGGTTGTCCCATCGGATCTTATCGTGCGATTTCTATCGTTTGTATATTAGTCGTGTTTTACCGGCCTCCGGCCATTTTCTTTTTCGCCTTTTATAAAATTTTATGTTTGGAGTATTTCTTCATTTCTTCTTTATATTTATCGTTGTTTTAACGTCGTCCTGAAGGATTTTTAAATTTTTGTCTTTTGCCTTTGCTTTTATATTTTATGCCCATTTCTGTCCTTGCCATAGCTTGGCAGACCTGGTCTGTCTTCATTATAAAAACCCTCCCTCCCACTGGCATCTTTAGTTCCCTGTAGGTTCCCCCTAGTAGCACTCCCTCTCCATGGTTACGCCTTTCTACTGGTGACGCCTCCTCCCTCTGGCAGCGGTTCTGCTTCCTCCTTGTGTCGCCTTCGAGCGCTCCGCCTCTACATACTCTTCTCTTCGCCTCATCTACAGCTTCACTGTCTTCGTAAATCATTTCCCCTTAATGTAACTGTAGATTATAGTCACACGACACCGAAGCGTATAGGCGACTCCTGGTCACATTATTCTGACACCAGCGAACCAGTTGAAGGTAAGGGGGAAATAATATGGTCACACATTGGCCAATCCGGGATTCGAACCAGGTACCTTTCGGTTACTAGTAAGACGCTCTACCAACTGAGCTACCCGGCCCCACCATTCCCCGTCAGCTGCCTGTCGGCCTTTATCTTCTGCCTTCAACACCAGTCTCCCATACGCTTATGTGTTCGGGGACGTTAAATCCTAACCAACAGAAGGCTGAATCTACCTACCATACCATACCAGAAGGCTGAGTGGGACCGCCACCGGGTACCTCAGTTGGTAGAGCGGCTTACTATACTAGTAACCGAAAGGTGCCTTGTTGGAATCCCGGATTGGCCAACGTGTGACCATATTATTTTCCCCTTACAATCAACTGGTTCGCTGGTGTCAGAATAATGTGACCAGTAGTCGCCTTTACGCTCCGGTGACGTGTGACTAATCTAAAATTGCCCCTTACATTACCCAGAAGGCTGTTCTCGTATGCATCTGAGTGTGAGTGGATGAAATAGGACTAGGATAGGGTGTATTGTGGAATGAAAAATAGACTGGGAAAAAAAGAGCGAGTGCTTATTTTGTGTCACTTTAAAATAGTGTTTCTATGTAGGTTACTTCTGTATTTCAGTGTGGTGATTCTGGAATCTGTTCATGACAGACACGGTAATTTGAGTATTTATATTTTATGATTTACTTGTTGGAGATATAACATTAAAACTAATTTTGTAAATGCATAAACATTTTCATAAATTGTTAAATGTGATTTTCTGTCAGACCGGAAACGGGATTGCTGCAGAGAAAAATAAGATTATATTATAGTTCAGCTATTTTATTACTCTAGAACTTATAGTTTTCTTGAATGACGTTTTAATTATTATTCTACTACCTTGAGTGAGAAAGAAGATAACCATACAATTAGCAAAACGTATATTGAATTTGGGTTCCAACTGTTTTGTACTTTACGTCATCAATGTTTCAAGTTTATCTCTCTGTCTCAACTTGTGTAATTGTATAAGAAAAACCTTTTGATGAATGCGTGTATACGTGAAATTGGAACATTAAAAACTGTCTATAAACTAATATCAAGTTTGTAGGAATCTTCTGAGAATAAAGCTAATTATTTTATAACACGCACAAGAAGTTTATGACAGAGCTTTAAAATCATCCCGTCCGCCCTTCCCCATCATCTCTGTATTAGAATACAGAATGCAGAATCCTTTATAGTCCTCATTAATATTCACAAGGAGAATTGTGTGCAGGGTCCATTTACATATAAACATTTAATTTGTTCAAAAATACCCAACACGTAATTAGAAATTAATTATTAAAATACACTATGATACCTACCTGCCTCAGTATGACTCGTTTCTCGGCAGTGTTCTAAACGCAAGTAACAAATATAATAACAGCTTGTTGTTGTTGTTGTTTGTAGATTATAGTCACACGACACTTTCGCATATAGGTGACTACTGGACCGATTTATACTGACACCAGCGGGCCAGTTATTGGTAAAGGGGAAAATAATATGATCACACGTTGACCAATCCGGGATTCGAACCAGCGACCTTTCGGTTACTAGCAAGACGCTCTTACCAACTGAGCTACCCGGCCCCACAACAGCTTGTTATAGATAGAGCGCTGTTGTGGAGCTTGTTATAGATAGAGCGCTGTTGTGGAGCTTGTTATAGATAGAGCGCTGTTGTGGAGCTTGTTATAGATAGAGCGCGGTTATATAGGCCCCTATAGATACTGAGCTACAGCAGGTCTGCATCCTGCAGAACTACTTCTTTAGTATTCCAGCAGTATCCGGAAGATAATTATCTCTCTGTCCGCACCACTAATCCTGCCCGCATTTTCCTTGTCACAACCGTTCACCAGCTTGATGTTGACGAAACAATTGTGGCTGACTTTGTTGAAGAAAGAAGGTCCGGATACAGTCCATTTGCACAGAGGAAATGCTGCACTAGTGCTGTCCCTTTACAGGAAATGCAGCACTAAGTACCGTCCCCTATTATGTGGGAAGTACGTCACAGTTTGCTGTTTTTATCCTTTTAAAATATTCATGCCTACCTAATTAACATTTTGGTTCTCCTTCCCTTTTCCTGTCCCCCTTTCTCTCCACTCTGTCCTATTAAAATATTCCCCCCCGCCCCCCCCAACTAATTATTGCAGACTTCCTTACATCAGCTCCTTCATGCCCGGGGTGTACTACACTTGCATTTTGAGTCTTTGTCTTTATCAAGTGGATTCTTTTGACGTCACTCATTTTTCGCAATGTTTTATCTTTAAAATCACCTACCTCATTCGGTCAAGAGGTATGTTGCTTCTGCATAGTAGTCATCCATCTGGCAATACGGCTTTCCTATCATAATGTTTCCTTGTTTTCAGTCAGCAGTGTCAGGGCGGGCAGGGCTAAGCGAGGACATACTATCCTATCCTATCACATAACTCGGAGGTCGTAGGGGAGGAGAACATACTAGTATAGTAAAAAATAGTACGTTCGGGGTACTGTGTGTCGCTTGTTGTAACCACTTGACTATATTTTCGGTGTGTGCATCTCTTAGGATTTACGGATTTAAAGGGTTGGGAGTGGGTGAGGGGTGAGGGGTGGGTGGCTGGAGAGAGAATAAGAGAAAGACAAAGAGAGAGAGAGAGAGAGAGAGAGAGAGAGAGAGAGAGAGAGAGAGAGAGAGAGAGGCAGGCAAACAGACATGCGGGCGGAAGGAAAGAGAGACAGACAGACGGACGGACAGGCAGACGGACAGAAAGAGAGAGAGAGAGAGAGAAAGACAGACAGACAAACGGACGGACGGACAGAAAGAGAGAGAAAGACAGACAGACAAACGGACAGCCAGAAACGGACGGACGGACAGGCGGATAGAGAAATTAAAAGAGAGAGAGAGAGACGGACAGACAGAAAGACAGACAGAGAGAGAGATAGAAGATAGTGGGAGAGAGAGAGAGAGAGAGAGAGAGAGAGAGAGAGAGAGAGAGAGAGAGAGACTCAGAGAGAGGGGGATAATGTACAACTGTTAGTCTCTACTTTGTGTTGGTCATTAAGGTTAATGATGATGATTTAAGAGAATGTTTCGTTGCTGTGGTTTATCGGTGGTCTGAATCAGAAAAGAAGGAATTATGTTGGTAATGAGAGACGAGATCGGACATTTTAAAGAAGAGATGAGTTTTTAAGTTCGACTTGAAAGTGGCTATGTTCGGAGAGCTGCGAAGAGACAGAGGAAGACAGCTCCAAGTTAAAGGACCAAGCACTGAGAAGGAACGACAGCCTGCGGAGGAGAGTTTGCAGCGGGGTATTTGTAGCATGAGGGTGTCAGAGGAAGAACGAAGATTTCTAGATGGCTTGTAGAAGTGAATGTCCTGGGTGAAGTGGGAAGGGGCTTATCCATGGCCATGGACGCATTTGTAACAGAAAGTACATATTTTGTAGGTAATCCTCGGAGATTCAGGGAGCCAATGGAGAGAATGTACAGTAGGAGTGGTGTGATATGATCAGATTTTTTTCTCTTTTTGAGAACCAGACGAGCAGCTGAACAGAGGAGGAAGGAAGTCCAGCTAGAAGAGAGTTACAGTAGCCTAAGCGTGACAGAACAAGAGAGCAAATGAGTTTGGCTGTAGCGTCAGGGGTCAGATGCTTGCTGACGAGATCTATGGCCTATTCTACGGAGCTGAAAGTTGCATGTTTGACAGGTTTTGCGGATGAATTCTGACATGGAGAGAGTATTGTCAAGGATGACACGAAGGTTTTTGACAGAATATAACATAGGAATAGTGGTTTGACCAAGAGTGACAGTGTGTAAAGACATAAGACATACGAGATTTATTCGTCCAAGAGTTCACATTGGAAAAATTGCTTCCAGCCTTGCAAAACAATAATAATAAGGTGCCGACAATAATAACGACGATACATAACAGATTGTATGGCGACAGCATGATAATGATAACGACGACGAGAATGATTATAATGACGACGACGAGAGATGATGTTGAAGATGACGAAGACGAGTGTTGATGATGATAATGATGATGATGACAACGACGACGACGATGAAAATGAACGCTTTCACGTATGCGGTTCATTTCAAAGGTCAGTTTAACGAATTCATTCGCAAGTCATGCAGTGACATCAGGCATAGTACTCTTGACTCACAAGTGGTCATTGTGCATTCTGATGGCAAACGGGACAAAGGGTTGATGAAAACGGTTGGTCCTTGCCCCGAGGCGCCTCAACCTATCTGATGATCCACGAGTCGACCTCTGAGCAGCCAACACAATGTACATTGGGTGTGACGAGTGTGCCAAGATAGCTCCGAATCGCATCCGCACCTTCTTCTCGTGGTGGGCGTGGAGATTGGTCACAGCGCAGCCGACGACACTGGTGGCAGTTTTGGTCAGCTTAGTCAACCTGGAGATGTCAGCAGCACGTAGGCTATCAAAGTAACAGAAGCTGTTGTACGTCATGAGGCTCTCTACTGTAGAGCACCATCAAAATCGCCTGCTGCACGCCGAAGGACCTCAACTTTCTGAGAAAGTAAAGGCGTTGGTTCCCCTTCTTAACCAGCGCAGTGGTATATAACTTGGAGTTAAAGACTGTGCCCAGGTACTTTTGCTCCTGGACAATCTTGACCTCTTCACTGTTGATCCGGAGGGACTGGATAGGCGATGGGTGTCTCTGAAAGTCAACAATGACTCCCTGGGTCTTGGTGACGTTAAGAAGGAGGTGGTTCACTTGACACTACTCGACAATCTCAGCAAAAAGCCAGCCTATATGCAGATTCGTCACTCATATAGGTGTCGTCATAAAACTTTATTTGAGGACGTTATCATCTCTACATCGGCAGTCGGTTGTGTACAAGTTGAGGAGAGCTGGGGATAGTACACAGCCCTGCGGCGCGCCGGTGTTGGTCACGATCTGATCAGACCACACATCCGAGGCGCACTCGCTGTGGCCTATTGGTTAGAAAACTTAAGACCCACTGGATCAGCGTGAAGTTCACATTCATCTCCAATATCTTGGTCATCATTAGTTGCGGCTGGATGGTGTTGAAAGCTGAACTGAAGTACAGGAACAGCATGCGGGTGTACAGGGGGGGGGGAAGACAGGTTGTGTTTGGTACCCGTGAGCATAACTTCAGCTTTGGTAGCTTTGAGCTGGAGCTTGATGGCAGTAATCCAGTTAAAAATGTTTTCAAAGCAGTCAGAAGTTTTGGTCAGAATATATGGGATTATGAAGAGTGTCACAGTTTTTGAGCTGTGTATTATATTCGTAGAAATGGTGGAAAGTGTCATGGTTTGGGATGATCTGAGACAGAGGAGATGTATAAAGGGTGAATAAAATAAGGCCTAGAACTGACCCCTGAGGAACACTGAAGACAAGTCTGGGCGGTTCAGAAAGGTAGTTGTCGATGCCGACCGATTGGAAACGATCAGAAAGGTATGAATGGAACCAGACTTGCGCTTCTGATGTCATATGATATGATATGATATGATATGATATGATATGATATGATATGATATGATATGATATGATATGATATGATATATGATATCATGTCATATCATATATCATATCACGTCACGTCATGACATACTATATCATTTCATATCCTATCCTATCATATTGTATCGTATCGTATCGCACCATGTATCGTATTGTATCATATCGAATGATATCGTAGCTTTATACAGGTAGGTCTACATGTATGTGCAACTTTTAAAAAATCCTTCTTTTACAAACTTTAAATCAGGTACACCACACCGGCAATCAGTTTAAAAGAGAAAGACAGTTGGACTTTTGACGCCGAGCTTACCGTGTACTGTGAAATAGTATAGTGCGTGCAATACTTTTTGTTTGTAACAAACAATCATAATCCATTGAAAAAGACGGCTGGCGTTTTCAGGTCATTTCCCCTCGACCCATCTTTAACAACAGAGATGCAAGGTTAAGCGCTGTAGTAAAACATTTGTCGTTTTAGCACATGCCTGCAATTTGTTTATTCCACAAGAGCTTTCACCTGTACTGCTGCTGTCTCAGACCCAAACACCTGCCCTGTGGAGAACTCATACTGAGTGTCTGAGCAGATAGAGCAAGACCGTCATAGCAAGATAATAGCCGAAGTGAGACTCTACACTATATATGACGACGCAGAAGAAGAAGAAGAAGAAGAAGAAGAAGAAGAAGAAGAAGAAGAAGAAGAAGATGATGATGATGATGATGATGATGATGATGATGATGATGATGAAGATGATGATGATGAGCATAATAATAATAATGATAATGATGGTAATGATGGTGATGAAGATGATGATGCTGACGACGACGACGACGGCTTGGTCTTGTATAGCGCACGGAAACCAGAGATTTGAGACAAGACAACGTTGTTCGTGTGATCTAAAAATCACCAGTTGTAGATTGTTATAAATTGTTTTTATTTTATTTTTCCGTCGTTGACTAATATCACCCAGAGTAAACAGACGTACAATTAAAATACAGATTTAGACAAGTTTCTTAATTAAGAGGGGTGCTCGCCTTCTCTGGTCTGTACATGTCACGCGCAGTTGGCTTGGCTGATGCGCTCTATAGAGTTGATAAATTACAGTATCAGAGATGAGTCTGTAAGACTTGTTTTTGAGAGATCTTGCATGAGACATGACTCGTGTGGTCTCTAAGCATTCTGTGTATACAGCCACAAAAACAAAACCAAGAAGTGCAGCTAGATTGCTTGTTGTCCGTTGCAGTGCTTCAGGGATGAGGAAAGAGGGGGAGGGGTTGTGCATCGAATTCCAGGTTCTGGAAATGCTGCAAACGTTCAGCCTTGTTGGAAATGGCTAACTTGTTGGACAGGAAACTTTTGTGCACTGTACACCAGGTCCTGTACACAACCTACATGCGCGCAGTCTGTCTTCTGAGACAAACGTTTCTTTCGATCTATCTGCCAAGACTATTGCTTTTGGTTTAAACAAATGTTTTATTCAAAGAAAAGTTCAGAGCAGTACTCTGTCCATCTATCCAAGACTTCTTGTTCTTCTGTATGGGATATGCCAGACTTGCTTTGGATCGTGGAGACCTTGGCTGTTTGACACTTGTCAGTCGCTTCACAATCTAGTAGGCCTTTTTGCTGTTGTTCAGACTATGTATACCCACCGGGAATAAATATAAGTATTTATAATTAAGTGACAGGCAACTAATCATTACATATAAATGAAAAAGAACACAACAATAAAATAAAAAATAATAATAACGTTTAGTAAATAATTAAATTGAATATGCAGAGTAACATTTAATTACAAAGTGAGTTAAGAAAAAGATAAAAATAAAAATAAAAAGAGGGATCAAATATTTAACTTGAAATTAAATGCGGATATAAATAAGTACTGGACATTTTAAAACAAATAATTGGTTTTATCGACGTATCTCATGCCAATATTCTTCCTACATTTTTAATTTATTTTAAAAAAACAACAACAATTTCGTATGACAGCATTAAAAGTCGCGTTTCATTTTGTATGTGTATCGTCAAAGTTTGATCTGAGTCCCTTCTATTATACATGGCCTCCGAGAATGGTAGGCTGTATGTCGGAATTTTATTTGCCCTAGGTTTGTCACAGTTGCGCACTGAATCAAAGCGTTGTGACGAAAATGATTATTTTGGGGGGGGTTTCCTTGTATCTGTACACATGTATCTGCCTATGACGCGCCTGTGGAATAAACTTGTAAGATGAAATACAGTTTTCACCGGTTCCGCAGTTCACTTGCCACTTCTAGTGAAATACACATTGTAGTATAACTTCTCGTAAGAACGCTAACAACCTCTGCAACTACAGTACGATTGCAAAGCTGTTGAAGTGGGTTCTTATACGATCCCGTCTCCTCTTCCTGTTTTAACCATCGATCGTTGATCTTGCTACCCGTATCGCCATCTTATCACAAGGCATACCTCCCTCCACCCCTCTTTACTTTAATTTCCATTCACACTTTTGCCACCACCCCATGTCTATACTCCCTCCCACCAACCCACCCCCTCTCCCAAATATCTTTGGAGATTTATTCGTCCACTAATCACTTCGTTGTGATGTAACTCTCGTAAAACGCGTCATTAGTTACGTTGCCACGGCTGGTCTACGACTGACTTTAAACTCGCAATGATAGACTTATTAGTCTATACTAACCGGAGTGGGAACAGCTTTGATGATGCGAGAAAATCTCGTTTTCGGTCTAGCTCTCTCGAGGTCTTAAAAAATTATAAAACATTTAAAAAAATTGTATCTATAGTTCTTTATTTGGACGAGATTGATCACTTCTCGCCTCCGTTCCCTCTCTTTGAAGAAGCGTTTTATTTTTATTTGTTGTTGAACTGTGAGCTCGAGTATTTATTTTATTTTATTTTTATCTACTTTACCTGGCAGTATAAACATTTTTTATTAAGTAATTCTATTTTTTTAAAATAATTTGTAATATATTTTAAAAATGGCAAAAAGCACCGAACTAATGGGACTTTAGTAGCGAAATAACCTGCATAAAACTGTATAGTTAATCTTCTTCTTCTTCTTCTTCTTCTTCTTCTTCTTCTTCTTCTTCTTCTTCTTCTTCTTCTTCTTCTTCTTCTTCTTCACACACACACGCACTCATAAACATACACGCACGCACGCACACACTCAAAAAAAAAATACACACACAGAGACACACACACCACCGCATATATTAACGTACTCAAACACATAAATAAGCATAATATGTATCGGCTCAATAGTAATGCATATATTTATTATCAACTCTCTTTCTCCTCTCTCTCTCTCTCTCTCTCTCTCTCTCTCTCTCTCTCTCTCTCTCTCTCTCTCTCTCTCTCTCTCTCTCTCTCTCTCTCTCTCTTTCTCTCTCTCTCTCCAATTCAGCCCCTACTGTTTAGACATTTTAGCACAAGGACCCCCCCCCCCACCCCCTCCCACGTTAGACCTCGTGGCCCTAAAAACCTTTGGGATAGCAAGATTGATTTTTTTTTTAAAGACAATCAGGAATTAGACATGACAAGACCCCTGTCTCTGGCATAGTACTGTCTACTTTTATCTGTCTGTAGCTTATCTGAAGCTCGATCTTCCTCTTCTGCTGTTTTAGCCACACTGCGAGCCAGATAAGCCTGGTAATTACTTCGTTTACCACAAGCTAAGCCCCTGGTTTGTCTTCTCTTGATTAACAGTTTATCTCCGAGCTGTCAGAAACTCTACAGGAATCAGTTCTTGTTCGCTTTATTGATAAAGGGGCCCACTTTGATCGCGCCTCCCCTTGTCCCTTCCCTCCTCCTAATTCCCCCCCCCCTTTCCCCTCTCCACTGACAGATCTGTTTAGCATTTACAATGACTGGATGTTATCCCACTGATTACAAAAAATAACTTAGCATGTAACAACAACAAAAAAAGACACAACAAACAAACAAACAAACAACAACAACAAAACAAACAAACAACAACAAATACAAAACAAACAACAACAACAAAGGCAAAACTAACAAAACAAACAACACCAACAAATACAACACAAACAAAACAAATAACAACAAATACAAACAACAACAAAGACAAAACAAACAACAACAAGTTAACAACAACAAAAGACAAGCAAACAAACAACAACAACAACAACAAATACAAGCAAACAAACAACAACAACAAAGACAAGCAAACAAACAACAACAACAAAGACAAGCAAACAAACAACAACAACAAAAGACAAGCAAACAAACAACAACAACAACAAAGACAAGCAAACAAACAACAACAAACAAACAAAAAAGAGAACTATTTGAAAAGTATAGATTTGTTAAAATCAATAAATTCCGTAGTTTGTGTTTCTAGTAATAGCAACCGCTAGCTACCGCTCCAGCGCTAAAAAGTTATCACCTAGCAAAGTCTATTGCACCGTATTTATTGGTGTACCATTAAACATGTGACATTAAATCACTCCCTGTCTGCACCGAAATGGAAAATTCAAATTTTAGCGGTCGGTTTGAGCAAGGGAAAGGCAAATACTTTTCATTGTTTAATGTAATATTAACAGCGCGAGTTTTAAGGATAAGGTATAGCCGTTTTCGTCAAAACTAATAAACCTGTTCATCAACTCGGGACCCTTTAATAACATTTCCTTAAGAGAATGAAGTTGACTTTTTTTTTCCCCTTTCTGGATAGAGTTGTCAAAAGGCGTTAGTTGCTCCGTTCATTAAAGCCAGTCCGGGGAGTAATCGCGTGTACAGAGGATGTCAAAACTGTCTTGTCTTGATGGAGAGGAGGAGTATGATGGCGGAGGGTAAGGGTAAACGTGTGGACGGTGTGGTGGGGGGAAGGGGGGAGTGGTGGGCCGTGGGGATGTGAAGGGGATCGAAGTGTGAAGAGTTGTTTTTCTAGAATTGCTAAAACTGCTATCTATAAAGAGGAAAGGGGTTAGATGTGGAGCAAGGAGAAAGGGGGGGGGGGAGAAGAGGAGGGAGAACGGCGGTAAGAGGGGGGGGGGGGTAATGGGACTGGGTGAACCGCTTAGAAAGGTTTAGCACCGTGAGTGAAGGGTTAGGGTTTTCCGCTGTGAACGATGATGATTTTCAATTGTGCACGTTCCGAATTCATTGTGAATGTTCCACATGCTTTGAAGTTCATCGTGTAAATGTGATTTACAAACGTGTGTGTCTGTACAGTGATGTTGCTAGAAATTTTCAGCATAGGCCATTTGGCCGATTCAGTCACAAACCTTTAGGACAATTTGAAAATCTGTCGGCCATCATTTTGACTTCTTTCCAACACCAAACAAGAGGCCACTGACAAGTTTCGTTTTCTTTTTCGGCGGCATTTCGAAAACATTGGCGGAAGCACGCCGTTCGCAACAAGGGGAGTTACTCTAACTCTCTCTGCTGATGTACGTGTCGTCTGCTTGGCGCTTCCGACACGCGATGTACCAACAATAACTCATAACACCTTTATTTATTCGATAGGAAATTAATATGGCCAGAAGCAATAACGACAAAACAGACATGAGACAAGCAAAAAACGGCCAAAGGGTGGCCGATTGAGGCATAAAACCTTAGGACAGCGGGCCGATCAGAACATGACTCTTTCCGACATTTGGGAATTTTATCGGTGAATGGCCGATTTGCCGGCGAAAACGACATCACTGTCTGTACATGAGGATTCTCTTTAGTTACTTGAATATATTTTAAGGGTCGGGTCTACTCAGTCCTTTTAGCCGAACTGAAGTAAGTCTCTCTCTCTCTCTCTCTCTCTCTCTCTCTCTCTCTCTCTCTCTCTCTCTCTCTCTCTCTCTCTCTCTCTGTCTCTGTCTGTCTGTCTGTCTGTCTGTCTCTCTCGCTGGCTGCCTCTCTCTGTCTTTCTGTCTCTCTCTCTCTCTCTCTCTCTGTCTCTCTCTCTGTCTTTCTGTCTCTGTCTCTCTGTCTGTCTGTCTGTCTGTCTCTCTCTCTTTCTCTCTCTCTTTATCGCTGGCTGCCTCTCTCTGTCTTTCTGTCTCTGTCTCTCTCTCTGTCTGTCTCTCTCGCTCTCTCTCTCTCTTTATCGCTGGCTGCCTCTCTCTGTCTTTCTTTATCTGCCTCTCTCTCGCTCTCTCTCTCTCTCCAGGGCGGCCATCTAGTGCACCATTAAACGTGGAAACCACTCCTAACTCCATGACTTCTGAAATTGAAAACGTTCCAATTCTCCTTTTCCTCCGTCTTCTCTCAAGCTAAGAACGTCCTTAAAGCCTTCTCAATAAACTGATAGTTCCGCTTCGTAAAAGTCCTATGTCGAGAGAAATTATTCGCCGACAGAAAAATGCGTTTAAAATATCACTAGATCGTCCATCTTCGGCTCCTCCCCCCCCCCCCCTACTCCCCCACTTTCCCTTCCGACACGTTTTAAGGTCCCTCCGAGTTTCGCCTCTTTTATAAATCTATGTAAGTGTGATCATATAGTGTGAAAGTTCGGTTTTTTCCCCCTCCCGATGACCTCCGCCCCAGTCCGGTAACGTTTTCGTTTTTTCGTTTTTTTTTCAAGTTGGAACGAATGTGAAGTTTGAAGGACCCGGGGTTTTGCTGGTATGATGTCGGCTGTTATCTTGTATGGCTTCAGTTCGTCGTTTTTTTTAAATAATAAATATTTTACGTAAAATCGTTAAGAACTTCTACGCTTCCGCAGAAATACCAGTCTCTTACAAGTGCGATCCCCTCGCTTTAAATGATTCAGTCAGAAAAACAACAACACCGGTTTAAGTCCTTACTTGAATTTGTTTTCATCGATAAACCGAGGGAAATGAAAGATGAAATGGAAGAATGGGGGACACGGGTTGGGAGTGGGTTGGGTTTTCGGGAGAAGAGGCGGGAGGAGGAAGGGGTAAGAGTGGTACGTGAGAGTGCCATTCATGAAAGGAAAAAATTAGTTTTCCGTCTCTGTGGTCTTCAAGGACGCCATAAATATTGGGACTAAGTAATGATAGGTTATGATTTTTTTAAATCTTTTTGTGTGTATCATTTCATGCGGTGCCATGGCCATGGAGAAGTTATTATTTGAACTTGTTTTGGGGGTTCAAGTTATGTGTAAAGGGTTAAAGATTACAGAAGGGGGGGTTTCAAAGGAGCATACGCTGTTCTTCTACATGTCATTGTGGCTGCTGTTGGTTGCGTGGGGTGGAAGGACCCTTTCGCTAAGCAGGGGGGTAACGTCGCTCCACCCTGGTTTACGAGGGATCGGCAGAGACATTATGGTTGTTATTGTACCGCGTGCACGTAAATGTCCTGATTAGAATGCATTGTGAACCCAAGAACTAGGTCTGATTCACTTGCGCCACTGATTGCAAATGCATTCCATGCACTGTGCTTGCAGAATCATCGAAATAGTGTGAATTTTATGTTCCAGTGGGCCTTGAAATATTCGTTTTTCGTTCTAGTAGTACTAGTACGCGTTTGAACTAATTCCCGAGTAACGAGTACCTCGAGGGTGGACTGAAAATATTCAGTTAAGTACTTGTTGTAAGACTAATGCCGCTAATGTATTTTGGTGTGTGCGGGGGAAGGAGGGTGGAGGCTTATTAAGCTTGTATGTGTGTGTATGTGAGAGAGAGAGAGAGAAAGAGAGAGAGAAAGACTGTGCGCCAGAGTATGGACCCTAAGTGCACGTGGGTTTGGTGAGTGAAGGCATCAGTGTGCAGGTTAAAGCCTGCAGGGAGATGAAGACTTTCTGTCAAAACGGAAACAGCGCCAGTTAGTCTCGAATGCATATGTCTTAATCCCAATTTCATACGCGATTTTATCCGTTTTTGTAAACTTTTCAGAGGGCCAGGTAGAGGGAGAAAGGGACGAGGAGGAGGAGAAGGAGAAGGGGGAAGTGAGAAAAAAGAGAGAGAAATAGAGAGAGATAAAAGCAATGAATAATAATAATAATAATAATAATAATAATAATAATAATAATAATAATAATAATAATAATAATAATAATAATAATAATAATAATAATATTTTGTAAAGCTCACATATCGCATAACAAATCTGCTTAAAGCGCATGTAACACCAAGCCACACAGTGGGAAAAAAAACGCAAAATACTACATAATAACAATAGTAATAAATAATATAAAGATTTAGAACGCTACATCCAGGTAAAGCAACTCCTTGACACATTGTTCTCTACTGCCACATTTGCGTTAGATCTAGATCGCATTTAAGTGTAAGACGGTTTTTTGTGGCACACTTTATTGTCCTTTATTACGGGGAAATTCTGGGCCGATTCCCCTGGGGGAGGCGTAGTCGCAGCCTGTGGCGCTCTCAAACCCCACCTACCTAATAATATTAGTTGTTTTTTTGAAATTTCTGCTGAGGAAGAAAACCGAAGTACCCGGAGAAAATCCCCGAGAGGTTGCCCGAGTCGAAAGTAAATAATATTTGGAGAAACATAACGCCCAGATCCTGCTGGATGGACGGACCCCATTTCTGTCAGGCATCATTGGTTTCTGGCCTGTGGACAAGGCAACTTAGTCCTGCGTAGACCACTCGGTCACAAGGCTCGCTTGTTATAAGATATCGATTAAGTCTTAAGCTATAATTCTTTAATTTCATTAGTATGTACACACCTGACGTTTTAATACAAATTTAAAATCAAACATATATCAGTAAGCTTTACTTAAGCTTACAAGTGGATTTAACAAAAACCAAAAAATCGTCAATGTATACCTTCGAGACATACTGAGACTAGACGAGTTTTTATTTATGTAGGCTATGTGGTTGAGACGGCGTCATCATTATTTCCATGTGATGAACAGATAGCAAACTGTCTCTTCAGTCCTATGTTATATACTTCTTCATGTGTACAATTCCTAGTAATTTATCTGATAAAATTAATGCTATTTTATTTTACCGTAGAATGTAAAAGTTTGTAGACTTGGGTGCAGATGATGGATGTGCTGTAGACAGCCTCATCATTATGATTATAATATTATTTATGTGTTGAACTGATAGGAAATTCTGTTATTATATTAAAGAAGAAGAAGAAGAAGAAGAAGAAGAAGAAGAAGAAGAAGAAGAAGAAGAAGATGATGATGATATAGTCTATTTACTGCAAAATAAGGATGTATGAATTTTAGGCTATTTTGACGTAGTTTATGCGTGTGGTGGAGACAGCGTCGTCATTGAATTAATTTGACGAACCGCGATAAACGGTATTTGCAATCAATCAAAAGTGAATAAATACAATTCTTTTATCAGGATAAATAGCTTGGTTGATTATCAGCAGCCCGATTTTTGCCCGAAAAGATAACGTTAAAAGGTCCCAATTCGAAGGCTTTGTTTAATTTCGCCGCAGACAGGTTTACCATAAGATTCGCATTGTTATTACATTACACATTGATGAATTGGCCTTTCGTTGCTCAAACCAAAGGTTAAAGTTTGAATATTACATTTCCGTTCTGACAGGGATTATTTCCCCTTTTTTAATGGTTCAGACGTGTGAACCTTGACCCTATTTCTGAGTAAATAACGCGGCTTGGAGAGTGCGTCTTTGGTGTCTGGGGTAGATTAGATTCTATTTTAACAACCTAAAACGAAAAACCTTACGAGCAATGGTTTTTTTAACTTTTTTTTTCTTGCCGGCTTTGGTAAATGCTATTTTTAGCTCGAGGACGTGCGTTGGCAAGCCCTTGCTATTACTAGGAACAAAAACTAAGGAATGTATTCATTACAAACAACAACTACGTTTTCGAAAGAGTTTTTTTTTTTATAAGCTTATTGTTTTAGCGGGGCAACACGCACTGTGATTGTTAATATGATCCGTCCAAGGAGATGAGGGGTAATAAAAGTAAGTCCCTTTAAATAGAAATCCGCATCGACACGCATTTCCCTTTGTTTTCGCCATGACACTCTGCTATCCTCATTTAATCTCTTCTGCATTAAAGATAGACAACAACGCGAAACAGACTCGGGTTGTCTTTCCCTTACGATAACCGTGTTTGCTCCTCATGGAGTGTGAGAAGTGGGGGCGGGCGAAGGATGGTATGGCTGGGGGGAGGGGAGAAGGGTGATCCTCAGGGCGGTGGTGGTGTGGACGGGGGAGGAAGGGGTGAGGATTCAGCGATGAATCCTATCCTATCCTATCCTGTCCCATAACCCGAAGGTCGTAGGGGCACCACAGATGATCGTTTAACCAGCATACTCCATCTTTCTCTGTCCTCAGCAGCCCTCATGGCTTCGCTCAGTGTCAAACCAGTCCATTCTCGAATGTTGTCCTCCCACCTCTTTTTCGGTCTCCCCCTTCTTCTACCTCCTTGCACTGTGCAAGGAGGTAGAAGAGTGTAAGGTGCAAGGTAGAAGCTGTCGAAGGTAGAAGCTGTCGAATGGAAATATATCAGCAGTACAGCGGTGACATTACGATTGCTACTGGAACGAGTGAAAGAGCGAGTTTGTGAGGACATGGGTGAATTCGTGAACGCATGACTTACTAAACCAATTTACCTGACTGAGGGACTGGACTGGCTGACTGATTAAATGACTGAATGAAAATGTGTATAACTAACCTCACTGCGATAGTTAAGAAGGCGACAGCGGTATAACGATGACACATTACGAATGCAACCCGCCTGACGCCACCGCTATCGGAACGCCCGTCGCCGATGATTTTTATGATAACGATTTCCATTGCCTCCGCCGTCACTACTCTAGTACACATCCGCGCTGCAGATGACTGTGTTACACCACACATGGAGAAAATGGACCTAGCGCGTGCTGGGTGTATTTGTGTAGCCGGCAGTCATCCGGCCAAGGACATGAGCGTCAGGTTCTTTAAAGTCCATGCGACAGAATGCGTGCGTGCACAGACTAGACCTCGGTTTATACTCTCATCCGAACAAGTAAAAGTGCAGTCTGTGCCTTAGGGTAATTTTTTTTAACATTATTATTTTATTTTATAGGCTACTCCAGGCCGTTAACGGCGTTTGAACTGCTGCCAGGCTGCAATATTATTACCTGACATTCGAATGCACGGCGAACACCACTATCCTATCCTATCCTATCCTATCCTATCCCGCAACTCGAAAGTCGTTGGAGCACCACAGATGATCGTTTAACCAGCGTACTCCATCTTTCTATTTCCTCAGCAATCCTCATGGCTTCGCTCAGTGTCAAGCCAGTCCACTCTCGTATGTTGTCCTCCCACCTCTTTTTCTGTCTCCCTCTTCTTCTTGCTCCTTGCACCGTGCCTTGCAGGATGGTCTTTGCAAGGCCTGATGCGCTGGTGACGTGGCCATACCATCGGAGTTTCCGTTTCTTCATACCATCGGAGTTTCCGTTTCTTCACCACTGCGAGCATGTCATCGACTGTGAGCAGGCGCTCCATGTAAAAGCTTACTGAGAATATATTGTAAGTATGCCGAACGGGGAAGTAAAGTGAAGGTAAAACTTCAGAGGGAAAAAAATGAGAGAAGAAAAGGAAATAAAACCAAAACTGTGTCTGATGGATGCGGCTGTGTCAAAATAAAACATTGTTTTGGGAACAGAGGGCAAATATTTTGCGTTGCATGCAGTTTGAAATACCAGCGTGGGTGAGATGAAGAACGCTAGCGCTAGCAAGGAGCATAGCATCTGCATTTCTGACAGCGTTTGTTTACTTTCTGCATTGCCGCGTTCAAGCTAAACAACCCTCGTTTCATCTTCTTCTTCTTCTTTTTTAAAAGAAGAAAGAACAAAGCACAACAAGTTTTATGAAATTCACGATGCTCGCAGAACCTAAAGCTCAAATCCTTGCAAAATGTTGTGAATGGGCTACAGTCAACGGTGCGCGAAAAGAGGATGGTGGTGGTTTGCGTAAACGAATAGGGAAGATGTGTGTGTGTGTGTGTGTGTGTGTGTGTGTGTGTGTGATAGGTCTCGGAGTTTGGGATGAGTCCAAGTGAAGAGGTGAAGGTGCCTTTATATGTGGTGGTGGCGGTTATGACGGGTCTAGAGATGAGCGAGCGTGCCAGTCTGGGCGAGGGGCAGAGAGGGTTAATGTAAAGGGTACAGAGGGGTAAATGACTGGGTCCTGGAGGGGACGGGAAGGGCAGGCAGTTAAACGTCGCTGACACGGTCTGGGGGAAATGGTGATTAATGAAGACTAGCCATCAGTGTAATGGTCACAACCACAGTAACCTCACTCACTGTAGCCACTGTTCTTCCTTCTCTCCTTGTCTTCACTAGTTACGGTTCTCCTTGTCGTTGTTGTACAAATCTTTCTTGCTACTCCCTATCACACCCCTCCCCCCGTTGCATCCTCTCTCCTCACATCTATTTCCATGTTCACCTTACCTCCCCACCCCTCCCCCGCTCCACCACCTTGTGAAGTCAAAATAAACGTTGCTTTCATTGTACATGTAAGAAAATAAATTAGGTAAAGGTAAAGGTGGTCCCATAGCCTTGTGGCTGTAGGGGAGCGTGGTGTTGGAGATCACATTTATCTTGGGCCAGCGTAATGAGGGTGATGCCCATCTCTCTCCCTCGCTGCTGTACCTTCCCCACCCTTAAGAGAGTAGGTACTCAGTCACAGTTGAGTCAACTGGGGGCGTTGTTATTTGTCGCTTCACGGTTTGCGGTCACAGTAGCGAGTGCTCCAACCACTGTGCTATCCGACACCCCAAGAAAATAGGAATTATGATTTTTTTCATTCTACAAACTCGCTTATATTCCTTGATACTGATGATTTTATGTAATGTATGCTGTTTCGTTTAATTATTTTGAAAAGAATGCATATGTGTTTATTAATGTGTATAATGTCATCTAAACGTTGTTTTTTACAAATTGATCTGTCTAAAGCTAAAAATGTTAAATATAAATTTAAAATTGTTGTGCAACTCCACCTATTTATTGCAATGCTTGTCATGTACATACATGTGTTTTTACTCAAATTTTATCTGTAAAAATGTAATCGTTTTTATGTCTTTTTTAAAAAAAATAGTTTCAGTAGAATAGTCCCTATTTAGTGTGAGGGCTAGTTGTAAAAAATGCAGACCATATTTATCTTATTTTATCTTATCCTCTCTCTCTCTCTTTCTATCTCTCTCCCTATCTTTTGTAACCCATAAAGCTAATGTAACGTTTATCTGTGTTTGTTTCAGAAGTGGTCTAACTGTGGAATACTAAATCGAAGCTTCCTTAACTGTTGACTGATCACCGCAAACTTGACAAACTTGGTTATACTGTACAGAAAGAACGTGGTTAAACTTCTGCATCGAAGCAGTGGAGGTATGTCCAATAAATATTTGTTGCCAAGTTTCTGCTTGTTTATAGCAAAGTACATGAAGTTTGAAGGATGTAAATATGCCAGACTATAAGATAATGTTCATGTACATGTTAGAAACTTTTTTTTAAAGTACCTAAATGTGTGTGGATGTATGTGTATGTAAGGTTTTGTGACAGTCTAAAATCATTTTTTTCAATGAAAAGACTAATTTTAAAAAAAAAGAACTCAACTGGACCTGTATTGCGCGAAAATGTTTCCACAATAGTTACAAACCAACTGAGGTAAGATTAGTTGTAAGAAAAAAGTCTGTAGAAAAATAACACTCTTCGACCTCCTTCGCAAAGTAAGTCACCAAATTCATCGCGAATCTATTTTAAGATATGAAACGTTAGTTCAAAAACGACTCAGTCTTAACCAAATGCATGCAATTATTTATAGCTCGTGCCCGTAAATTTACGCACTCATACCTGATGCATTGTCGTTAATCACCTGAACAACAACAAAAAAAGTGAGTAAAGTACTCGCATTGTTATAAAATCTCTGAATATTAAACGAATTCCCCACTCTCATAACTTCAAATCAAAAGATTCTCTCCCCTTATGAATCGGAAAGTAAAGTTTTCTCCCCTTTCTTAAGAGGAGGGTGTACCCAGTGCAAATCGGAAATAAAATGAGCTTCCCTTCGCATCAAATAAAATCTGATGCACACAATATAAAACGGCGATTCGAATAAAAGTTAAGGGCGATGCGCATAATTTGGAAAGACTCCAAGCGGACAGCATAAGAATCAGTTAGCCTTAACTATATCGAACAGGGTAGTCTCGGTGTACAAGAAAGCTTGCTTGTGACCGGTAGGTTTTAGGCCGCACTTCATAGATTCAGAAGTAGGCCTATGTTTTTAGGTTTTAGATACCGGTTTTCATGTTTTATTCATTTGAAAAATTATGATGCTTTGTTTTTTGTTTGTTTGCTTTGCATGTGTGTGTGGTTTTTTGGGTTTTTTTTTTTGGGGGGGGGGGGGGGGTGAGGGGCGGGAGGGGGGGGGAGGGGGGATGGTGGAAGGAGGGCGAAACGGATAATATTTAGAGGAAAAAAAAAAGAAAAGAAAGCTTAGTACAAAAACTCTAGGTTTTCCTCTGTACACCCCTCCCTCTTTCTCCTCTTTTTTCCCCCCACATCCTTTTTTGCTTTTTCCTGCCGATGGAGGGACAGAGAAACACTGAAGTTTGACTGGGTATTGTGACGCAACGCCTTCATTTCTCTTTTCGCAGTAAACGTTGCCCCAGGGCTCTGAAAGAATACACACTATTTTTTTTTAATGGGCGCTGCGGGCAGCTTGAGTTAGATCCTGTATCGGGCAGCTTGAGTTAGATCCGTATCGGGCAGCTTGAGTTAGATTCCGTATCGGGCAGCTTGAGTTGGATCCTGTATCGGGCAGCTTGAGTTAGATCCTGTATCGGGCAGCTTGAGTTGGATCCTGTATCGGGCAGCTTGAGTTAGATCCTGTATCGGGCAGCTTGAGTTGGATCCTGTATCGGGCAGCTTGAGTTGGATCCTGTATCGGGCAGCTTGAGTTAGATCCTGTATCGGGCAGCTTGAGTTGGATCCTGTATCGGGCAGCTTGAGTTAGATCCTGTATCGGGCAGCTCCATGAGCAGCTCGTGAGTTGGTAATGAATGAATAAATAAATAAATAAATAAATAAATAAATAAATAAATAAATAAATAAATAAATAAATAAATACATAAATAAATAATGTCTTTATACACCATCAGGATTATCGGAGACTATGGTCATCGCCTTCTTTTATCCCTTGTTGAAAAAAACAACAACTTCTTGACTCGTGGAAAAAGCATTACTATCGTCTTCTTTGCATTGACACACAGTGTGTCTCATTGAAGGACTTAGTTTATCAACCCATTTCTTCTAGCCATGGCAAATCTTTTTCTAGGTTTTGTTACAAAATAGCCATTTTTTACCGTGCCGACACAAGGATATTTTTGTTTTGACTGTCGACAGTTATACAAAAATTAAACCTCTCTTTCTTTTTATTGCTGCAGGAGAAGGTCCCTTTGATCATCTTTTTCCTTCTTAATGAAATTGTAGCCTACTAGCCGATTTCTTTTTGCCAGTTATCTTGCGCTAGGCAATAGGTGTCATCTCGTACTAGACCTATCGTTGACTTGTAGTGTGATGTCGATTGTACTTTTTATCATGATACCATTGTCTGCTCCATCGCCGCATTTGCGATGGCAGTTCATCACACCCATCTGTTTTTTAGTTAAGACCCAAACCTAGATTTGTATTTTTGAGGGAGGTCGGGTATTCGACCTTTCAGAACTAAACACAGGTTGCTGCT
Organism: Oncomelania hupensis; assembly: GCA_036898135.1. NCBI lineage: Eukaryota > Metazoa > Mollusca > Gastropoda > Littorinimorpha > Pomatiopsidae > Oncomelania > Oncomelania hupensis. Next base: position 32,031,072 of record CM072512.1, read on the forward strand.
CCTGTTGTTGTTGTTGTTGTTGTGGAAAACAGCGTTACAAAACAAATAAACATGGCATGTGCGCATGTGTATAAAAAGCGAAGTTAAATTAATCTAATATAATCTAATCAGACGCACTTAATTAATCACTGAAAGAAAGTCTTTAAACCACAAAGTTTTGGGGATTTGTGTGTTTGTTAAAAATTTTTTTTTTATATAAGGTGTCACGAACTGGCTAGTATTAACTCTGCTCATTGACTATTTAGCCATGTGTAGTCTTTGTAACAGTAGAGAAGTTAGACTATTACACAGCAGCAATTAAATTACACAGCAGACCACACACAGCGAGCGAGCCACCCACATCGCAGTGAGTCAGCACTTGAGTTTTGAATCGGACCGTTTTAACCAATCAGAGCAGGCTCAGTGGGTAGAGCAGTATTGACTGTGTCAGAGCCTAACACAGTTTGAATCAGTCGTGTGTGAGACGAGGAAGAAGTAACATCTCCTTAGCTAGCAGAGAACTATCTTCACTCATAGACCAGGAAGCAGGACTTAGAATCTCAGAATTCTATTTAGTCATCACGGGCCTGAACTTGTCAAACAGGTAAATGAACACCCTTCTGTTTCATCGTGATATATTTGTATTATTGTTGAAATTATGTTTGTGGAATTTGCTATGCATAAATGTGAATTATTAATCCGAATTTGCCGTACCACGTGGAAGAGCCGAGCACGAGGCGAAACACGACCGGTTGCGCCGCCATGTTGTATCCCGTACGGAACCACTGTTGTTTAACTTATATGTATGTTTACAGACCAGTGACTGTACCCGTGAATGTTTATAATATTATTAATTCTGTATGTGTATAATTAGCCACGATTTATATTTATGTATGTATAGGAATTTAGAGTGAGATTCCAGTGGACCCCGGAAGTAGCAGAATGTTCGTCGCCTATGTATAGAGATGTGGAGCTATCACTGAGGGCTACTTTGGCTTTCAGTGAGACGCTCTGCACAAACCGATTATTCAGGGTTGTGCAGAATTTCGTCTCTTATATTACAGACGAGCAGGCGAGCTATCCCGAGCTATCCTGTGCACCCCACTCCACAGAAACGACAAGTTGGTCGAGGAGACTCTACCGCACAAGTCGGAAAGAGCTACCTTGAAAAACACCCTGTCAGACCCCACAGCGTGGCAAGGGAACCCAACTACACAACGACAAAGGTGTACCAGAAGCTACCTCACAGAAGGACTTCGACCGCACCATCAGAAAGTTAAGTGCAAAAACGAAGGTGCACTTAAACTGATCATAACAGGACCACAGTAGTCCAACTCTTCAGAAACTGTAAAACGGACCACAGTAGTCCAAATCTACAGGAAATATTATAGCAAGTGCCCGAGGAAGAAATAACAGCTGCCTAGACTATCAGCGATCGAACTATTAGCAGTGACTGAGACATTTTAAGTTAGATTAGTACTTAGAGAATCTTGTATAGAGTAGAAGAAATAAATGTGTGATTTTAACTGTTATCAAGTGGCTGGACTACATATGATTCATAGCCGTGTGAAAGCTAGTGTGACAGTATCTTTTACCATTTTTCTATCTATCTCTGTACCCCAACCTTAACACAGAACGAGCTAAACAAATAAATTTATTAAAGTAATTCATAGGGTGACTTACTAGCAGTTCCCACCGAATAAACGTGAGGGTCCATAATTCCATTGTGCAGAGCCCATAAACCCCACGTGACATAAGGTAAACAGTTTTAATAGTGCATTTCGAAACCCATTACACGTAAATCCAAAAGACGAGACAGCTAAAACTAAAGGAGATATAACATACCATGTAGATCAGAGGTCTTGGAAAAAGGAAAACGTTTCCCAGCTAACCATGATTAACGATTTAAAACATATTTAGAGTCCATCGGTATACAGTTATTTTTTTAACAGTGCATTTTAAAACCCATTACATGTAGATCAGAAGGCCCGGAAAAGAAACACGCCTTCCCGCTAATTACGGTAACCGGTATTAAAGCAAATCTAGCATCAATCGTTAATGTTTAAATTTGCCACTTGAATTTAAAGTCATAAACATTGTTAATATACCCTTACATTCGTTAAATGTTTAAAATATCATGCCCTCCTAAAATCTTAAATATTTAAATGCATGCCCTGATAACCTTCTCCACTCTTTCTTAACAGATGGTTTCAGGACCCATAAACATCTGCCTATTTCTTTGGAGGATACTTAGTTCTTATTTATTTTTCATGGTGTGTGTGTGTGTGCGTGCGTGTGTGTGTGAGTGTGTGGTTTTAGATACCGTCTGTTACATACCGTCTGTGTTTGAACATTAACGTCAAGGTAATTCTAGATACGCAAGTTTTGTGATTTTATTTTGGGTTTACCCATGTTTTGATTACTTTCTTTGCCATTTGCATATATCTCCTTCTTCTTCTTCTTCTTCTTCTTCTTCTTCTTCTTCTTCTTCTTCTTCTTCTTCATCATCATCATCATCATCATCATCATCATCATCATCATCATCATCATCATCATCATCATCTTCTTCTTCTTCTTCTTCTTCTTCTTCTTCTTCTTCTTCTTCTTCTTCTTCTTCTTCTTCTTCTTCTTCTTCTGTACTACCACCTTCTTTTCATCCTCTACCTTCCTCCTCCTTCTTTTGCAGTCGATTTCGTGGTGGATAATTTGCACAGCGAAGTAGATGCTGACGCCGTTGCACCTGATAACGAGTCTGGGCAATTAAGTCTTAAGTCAACATTAATCAAACTCACACAGCTCACATTGATAAGTAGACGACGAAACTGCAGTTAAAGCGCACGATCTCCCTCTTCTCCCTTTCTCTGTGCGCACATTGATAAAGAGGACGACGAAACTTCAGCTAAAGCTGCATAATTTTTCTCTCAGCGCTCATTGATAATTCGCCGACGAAACTTCATTTAAAAAAAAAAAATCAAGCGAGTAATCTTTCTGCAGTGTAATCGTTCCGTGTCTGAGTTGTCCCGGAAGTTATCTTTGGCCCCTTTTCGATACACTCCGAACCCAATGCATAAGTTATCTTTTCTTTGCTTTTCTTTTTTTTTTAATTTCTTTTTAGAGGGGATGGGGTGAGGGGTGGGGGTGGGGGAATGGGTTAGGATAGAGCAGGGGTAGATGAGGATGGGAGTGGTGTAGATGAGAGAGGAAGGGTAAGCTTGGTTGATGTGGAGTAGGTGGAAAATTATTGGGATTTACAAAAATAGAGGAGACATGCGAATGGGTCGTGATAAATGCTTTTACAAGCGTAATGGTTAGCTATTTTGTTGTTGTTGTTGTTGTTGTTGTTGTTGTTGCAGCAATATAATTAGACTTAGAGGATGACACACGTTGGCATTATAAACAAGATAATTTTATATTGCATTTCATTTATTATAAAATGTTCTTGTTTATGATGCACATTCAACAAGTTAGAAATTTAACCAAGTAGAATGGATCGTCTACAGCAAAAAGAAAGTGGATTCTCGATAGCATAGCGGTAGCCGTAGTATGTATAATTTCTATATACCTTATCCTGCAAATGGCTGTTTATTATTTACCGCTGCGCTATCGCAGATCCGTATCTACCGCTGATCTATGGAGGATCCTCCCAACTTCAATTGATGTTAATGCCCTTGTGATAGACTCTTTTTAGAGAATGTCCAAGGAGATTTTTGGAAGAGATAGTCTCCTCAGGATCGTTTTAGGAGCTCTTAGAGTAAACGCCTAAAAAGACAAGGATACTGTAAGCCTATTTTGAGGGAGGGTGTAGATGTGAATGGATTAGGCCTACAATGGTATTTAAAAGAAGCAGAAATTTACAAGATAAATGTATTAGTCGGATATAATTTAGAGAAGGGTTTGTAGATCATAAATGTATGTATGTGTGTGTGTGTGTGTGTTAAATGTAATTATACATAATTTAAGAAATTAATAAGTATTCCGAAAACAGCATAGTCCATGTGCAATGGTGTTTTTAAAGGCGACCGTTGTAAGAACAAGGTATGAGTCACCAGTGTTTTAGAAAGGCAGACGTCTGTCACATGAAGTGTATTTTATAAACTAGACTGTAGTTCAAATAAAACACGCATACTACATACAGGTTAGGTCGGGGTTCTGAGCGCAGTGCAATAATTTGGGAAGCCCATATTATAAAAATATATTTGATATCATATAAAATATATTTTTTAAAGAAGAATTCTGTTACATATATACTTTATCATCGGAACTTTAGAAGAAGAGAAATGTCTTTCTAAGGAGTATTTTTAACCGGACTACACAATGTAGCTGAAGTGTGTATTTCTTGATAGAATAGCTAGATAGATATTCAGTGTTTATAGGGTCCAGCGGACGGCCAAGAGCCGAATCAGGACCACACAAAATGAAGTAAAATCAGACGTATTTCTTGATGAAGCATTTAGTGAAATGCGTGTATTGAGACCATTGTTGTTAGTTTGTTGCATTTTATCACATTTTTTAAAAATTTCTTCTATCTCGCCTTGTGAGTTAAATAAGACATGCATGCCAGAGACGCAATAGGGTGGGGTTGTGCGCTACATTGCAATGGCAGGTGATCGCGGTCGTAATGCCATGTCTGGGAACCATAGATCCGGCTGATGGCAATCAGAACGCAAGCGCAGAATAGGGAACAAGACTAACAAGAATGAATTACTCAATGATCTCTCTGCACGCACTCTCAACCTTTCATTGCATTTTCCGCTTGTGATCGCACATTCCTATGCTAGTAATTATTTACATTGTAGGCAAGCGTTTGCAATATATATCTATCTCGTATTTGCATGAATTCGTAATACGACTGTGGCCAAATCCCTAACATAAAATACATGCATGTCTTTTTGCAATGGAGTACATTTGGTGTACGTTTATGTACGGTATTCTCCTTTCAAATAAGAAAACAAATATTTGCAACGTGGTAGTTTGTGAATATTTAATACGTCATAGTTTGAAGTGCCTCGCTGAATCGCGGCAATGTCAGATCTACATTTCTTGTTTGGGTGCATTCCTGTACGTATTTGCTGAATCGTTGTTAATATCAAGTTTCATACTTGAAGTCCCCTGGTGCAATTATATTATTTAAACAGATGATTGTTCCTTCGTTCATTACATTTGCTTCTCATGAGTTTTTGTGTCGATGCGTGATAGGAATACAATCACCGCTGAAATAAAAAATATAATTATGCCGTGGTCTCTGAATCGGTGCTAGATCTATATCAAATTTCGTGTTTGAATTGCTCTGGCGCATTCCAATATATGCATATTTGCATTGCAGACATTTGGCAAGGCGGAGCGTGATAAGCTCCAGATTTGTAGTTTCTGGCTATTTCATAATGGCAGCCATATTTTCTTGTTTAGCTCGCTCTGCCGTGATTTGACAAAACCGAGTAAGTCCACCTAAGGTCGAAAATGAGTTTTTTGCGCCATCAAACTTGCAAGAGAATGACGCATCTTACCTGTAAAAATCAAATCGGAACTATGTTTAGATTTGGAGATATCATAGAGTAAGTCCTTGTTAAAAAAATTTTAAGTGGGGGAATAAACTGATAAAACCAAGCAAGTCCCCTGCGATTTTGTTTCGGCGATCCTCTGGCTGATGCTCGAGTTGGCATGATGACGTCATTTTCTACAATAACCTGACAAAGAAAAGTAAGTCCTCCCGACCAATGAGAAAGCGCCTTAGGATAAAGTGGACCAGTGAGAATCCATGTTATTGCTGCTGTGCAATATTATTTTCCTGTGAAAATGATGACGAAATTTCGGCTTTTTGAAAAAGAGTTTTCTTCATGTACTTTCCTGCCCACCATGAAGGATCCTGTAGATCTTCCGCCTACGCGGCAACTTCCACGAGGTGTGGAAATAAACAAACAAACTATCCTATCCTATCCTATCCTATCCTGTCCCGTAACCCTGAGGTCGTAGGGGCACCACAGATTATCGTTTAACCAGAATACTCCACCTCTCTCTGTCCTCAGCAGCCCTGATGGCTTCGCTTAGTGTCAAACCAGTCCATTCTCGAATGTTGTCCTCTCACCTCTTTTTCGGTCTCCCTCTTCTTCTACCTCCTTGCACTGTGCCTTGCAGAATAGTCTTTGCAAGGCCTGATGATCTGGTGACGTGGCCATACCATCGGAGTTTCCGTTTCTTCACCACTGTGAGCAGGTCATCGTGTTGTCAAATGGCTTGTGTGATGGTCTGTCGGACTTCGTCGTTGGTGATGTGTTGGGTATAGGAAATGCCCAGAAGTCTTCTGTAGCACCTCATCTCCATGCTTTGTATTCTTCGTTGTAGATCTGCTGTGAGGGTCCATGCTTCGCAAGCATATAGATAGATGGAGATGACAAGGGAGCGCAGCAGTCTTACGTTGGAATGTAGAATGATGGTCCTGTCTTTCCAAATGGCTTCAACGTTGTCAGGGCAGCAGTTGTTTGTGCGATCCTGGAGAGGACTTCCTGTAGGGACCCATTGTCTGATACAATGGCTCCTAAATATTTGAAGCTATGCACTGTGTTGAGGGATTGGCCTTGGACTTTGATGTCCGTGTTGATGCCATTGGTGTTGTTGGTCATCATTTCGGTCTTCTCTACACTTATTTCAATTCAACACAAGCTTTGGAGGTGGTGTCAAGCCTCTGTACCAGCTGTTCAAGTTCTTGTTCCTCTCTAGCCAATCCATCAATGTCATCCGCAAAACGAAGATTGGAGATTGCTCTACATCCTATGCTGACTGTGCCTTCGTGATCTGCAAGAGCATCTGACATGATGCGCTCTAGGAAGATGTTGAAGGGTGTTGGAGAGAGTAGGCATCCTTGACGCACACCGATTGTTGTTCTGAACCAGATCCCGATGGCGCTGTTGTGGAGGACTGCACTGGTAGCCTTGTCATACAGGTTTTTGATGACTTCAATAATTTTAGGTCTGATGTTGTACGCTTTCATTGTTGCCCATAGAGCTGCATGCCAGACTCGGTCAAACGTTTTCTTGAAGTCTATGAACACATGATATAGATGTTGTTGGTGCTGTAGGTATTTCTCACAGATTATTATGAGGTTGAAAATCTGTTCAGTGGTACTTCGCCCAGCCCTGAATCCTGCTTGTTCTTCAGCTATGATTTGTTCAGCTTGGGGTTTCAACCTGTTGAGTAATATTTTCAGGAGGACCTTGCTGGGATGGATGATGAGGCTGACGGTGCGGTAATTTTCACACTCCTGAAGGTTACCTTTTTTGGGAAGAGTGATGAAAAGCGACTGGGCCCATGGTATAGGTCACTCTCCACTCTGCCAGATCTTGTTACAGATAATGGTGAGGGCATCAATCATCGCTTCTCCTCCTGCTTGTAGCAGTTCCGCGGGTATGTTGTCCACTCCAGCTGACTCCCTTTCTTTAGCGATTGCACTGCTGCCTCAACTTCTTCCCGGAGAATTGGGAGGATTTCTTCTTCTTTGTTCTCGGGACATGCTAGAACTGATGGGTCTCCATTTGGTGTATGGTTGTAAAGGTCAGAGCAGTACTCTGTCCATCTGTCCAAGACTTCTTGTTCTTCTGTAAGGCATATGCCAGACTTGCTTAGGATCGTGGAGACTTTGGGCTGTTTGAAACTTGTCAGCCGCTTTACAGTCTGGTAGGCCTTCTTGCTGTTGTTCTTGTTCAAACTGTTCTCTATTTCCTGGCATTGATCTTCTATCCAGTTATCCCTTTGATGTGCGCATGCCTTTTCGGATGTCATTGTTGATTTTTCGGTAGACATCAGCTCCCTGTGAGGTGTTCTTTTTCTTTCTTTTTTTTTAATCTCTCTTCGTTTATCACACAGATCCAAAAGTTCAGGTGTGATCCACGGCTTCTTCTTTGGTCGGTGCTTGCCAAGGATCTCAGTGGCGGCATCTGTCACAGCTGAGTTGAAGATGGTGGTCATGGTGTTGACATCTACTTCACCAGCCCCCAAAATGAGCAGTGGTGCAAATTTCCCTTCAATTGTGACCTGAAATAGTTCTGCCACCTCCGGGTCTTGCAGTTTGTCCAGGTCGAACTTCAGTCTAGTGCAGTATTTACTCTCTTCAAGTGGAGCCGGAAAGACATCATCAAGAGATCGTGGTCACTTCCGATGTCTGCTCCTGGAAAAGTGCGTGTCCTGCCAATGTTGATGCTTGATCTAAAGCGTTTCTTGACCATGATGTAGTCTATTTGGTTGTGATGATCCCCCCTGGGACTGTGCCATGTCCATCGTCTGGAGTTTTTGTGGAGACCAAGCGTGTTTGCCAGTACCAGATTATTGTATCTGGCAAACTCCAAGAATCTCAGACCCATGTCATTTGTCTCGTTGTTGCAGTGGGGTCCACATGTGTCTCCCCAGTTGTGGTGCGCATCTTGGCCAACCTTGGCATTCCAGTCGCCTTGCACTATGACTATGTCCTTCTTCGGCACTTGGTCAAGGACCGCCTATAGATTTTCATAAAAATCCTCCACTTCGCTGTCGTCATAGTCTGATGTTGGGGCATAGGTCTGGATGATGGTGATGTTGAAAGGGGCTGCTCTCAGGCGGATGGTAATGAGTCTACTGGGCGGCAACCCATGACAGTGGCTAGAATGTTCTTGTGGACCAAGAATCCAACGCCGTGTTCGTGCCTGTCATCTCTACCGCTGAAATAGAGCTTGTGGCCTTTGTCTGTCGTTGTTTCACCTAGGCCTTTCCAGCGCAGTTCGCTGATGCCTAGAACGTTCCATCGATAGCGGTCCAACTCGTGGGCCAGTTCTTCTAATTTTCCTTCCGCAGTTAGGGTCCTGACATTCCAGGTTCCTATGACGATGTTGTTTCTCGTGCGGATCTTGCTAAATTGTCCATCAGTAGCATACTTAACACCTCCGTCCTGGTGGCCAACGGAAGGCGCGGTCCTTGAGCCGGGCGACGACCTATCCGGTATGGAATTAGTGGATAGTGTCATCATGCATGTAGTGTGTCTTGGGCAAAAAAGGACCTGGCGGTGCCCAATCCTCTCCAGGCTGTTGGGCACAGCCGAAATCCACGAATACAGTGTGGCTCGCCTTGGCCCCGAGCACGTGGTCGTTGAACCTGTAGCAACGTGAGGTTCCTCGCCCTGGCCGGTGACTTCTGTGTAGAAGACTTTCGCCCAGTGATGCCGTGCTAACATTACCCTTGTTAGTCGCTTCTTACGACACGTCGGGAAACGTTGGGCCTATTCTATTCAGTGCCCGAACCCACAAACAAACAGCAACAAATATATTACAGACACACAACAAGGGCAACAAAATACAAGACATACACGTGGTGTAAAGGCAGGAAGATCGCTACAATAGGAAACTGAAAGGAAAATAGTTTTGTATTTTTAAAATTAAATTGGCTGCATCTAATATTATTTTGAAGGGAGAGAAAAAAAAACCATGACTCCTGCATACCAACCCAGGAATATTAAGTGAAGAATGGCTAAAAACAATAAACAGGCACACATATACACTCACTGTAACTGCCGCACCCACATCTTACAAAACCCAACTTATGTGACTCATCTCGTCAGACTTTTTAACAAAGAAACGAAACGGCCTATGGGACTTATTTGGTTTGGTGAATTTTGAAAACAAGGATTTACTTAATAATAAACTGACAAAACCAAGCGGATTTGACTTACTTGGTTTTGTGAATTTTTTTAACAAGGATTTAATTCAATAATAAACTGACAAAACCAAGCGGGTGACTTGCTTGGTTTTGTCATGTTCTCAACAAAGATCTATCTCAAGAATAATCTGACAAAACAAAGCAAGTCCACAAATAGTCTTAAAACATCAAATCTATCAAACATTTCTTTAACATTCAAGGTATGCACTCTTAAATCGAGGAATTGCATTATAATATGCCCTTAAACTTCCAGAAACGATCGCGTAATATAGCGCAACACAAAACGTCGATTTTCTCGAAAGTAGGTTTTGTGGACTTGCTCGGTTTTGTCAGTTCACGGCAGCGCTGTGCGTGGTGCGCATTGTAGTAATTTACATTAAAGCTCCTTATTGGTGTTTCACTGGGTCTTAGTATAGTAAGTTTTTTCCCGCTGTAGAAAAGGAACAAGGTGATGGAGGAAGAAGGAAGAGAAGAAAGTAGTGGAAGAATAGGTTAGAAGAGAGGAGGGAGGATGACGAAAAAGCAACTAGATAATTATGTTGAATTCTCAGGATAGGAAGAGGATAGAGATGGATGATAGGAAGGAAACATGACGACGATGATGGAGGAGGATTGAAGGAGGAGGAGGAGGAGGGAATATGCAAATACCGAAATAGGAGTAGAGTTGGGACGTGCCTCCATTGACTGTTTAAAAAATAAGAGAGGAAACAAGAGGATGAAGTGAGAGAAAGATAGGGGAGAAATAATAGGAAGAAGACGAGGCCATGGTTGCAAGTACTTGTCGTTGGCTGGTTATCGACGTTATGCAGCGGTGGTTTCCGTCGTAAACTGATCCACAATCAATGTCCGGTCAGAGGGACACAGCAGGAAAATAAAAAAAAGGGAAATAAAAACGAGAAAAACAAAATTATCTCTCTTGCTTGTTTGCTATAATTCTCAATGTTTCTGGGTTCTGTCGTTCATGCGCTCTCTACCCATCTCCCTGCTGTTCTGTATTATACTGAATGTTTCTAGGTTGCGGCGTCAATACCCATCAAAGATTCAGTTATTTAATCTTAGGAAAGAGGTTCATCTGCAGATAAGCACGAGGATACATTGCCAGCATTGTACGCTTAGGTCCAGTAGTATTGAACAAAATCACCAATCTGCATTTATTTCAAAACGCTCTATTATTATTAGTTGTGAACTCACCAGCAGAGCCCAACTACTCTGTTCATATCTTCTTTAAAAATTAAGCTCTTTAGCATAAATTTGCCCAATGTTGGAGAAGTACTTTATTATTCATTCCTTTGCGTTTGTCAGTTGGCTTAAACAAGCTGCAAAATTCCGACCAACGTGTGTGCACACACACACACATACACCACTCTCGCCTCTCTCTCCGTCACCCTATCTCTCTCTCTCCTTTAATGGTAGTGAAAAAAGAAAAAGAAGAAAGGATAGAGATTAATTAAATAAGAAGAAAGATGACGATAGAGACTTCACAAACTGCAAGAAGAAGATCAAGAGCAAGAAAACAACAACAACAACAACAAGAACTAGAAGAAAGATTACTGAGATTAAAGCAGCAGCAGCAGTAGCAGAAGAAGTCGAAGTCGAAGTCGAAACCTTTAATTGGATAATAGCATTAGGTCCTATGGACCTGTCTTACAGCTAGTCGGAAGTCCCTAATAAAATTGTAAAATTAAGTTCAGAACAAACAAAATAATTAACATAAAATTGATTTGAAACTAACACAATCCTTAACAATGGTAAGAATTTAAAAAAAATTACTAAAAAAATTAATGTACCGAAATGCAATACTCCCTCCCCCCAACCCTCTCCAATACCCCTTCCCTAGAAGAAGAAGAAGAAGAAGAAGAAGAAGAAGAAGAAGAAGAAGAAGAAGAAGAAGAAGAAAATGTGATTTGTCTTGAAGAAGAAGATGAAATATAGCAAGAGGAAGAGAAAATATCTATCTTCTCAATATCCTGAAGAAGAAGAACAAGAACAAGAACAACAAGAAGAAGAACGACGACGACGACGATGACAACAGCAACAGAACATGTAGGCCTACACCATAAAGACCAACAATTGCGGTAAAGACTAAGGAAGTTTGCAGGGAGTCTTTTTGTGTGTGTGTGTGGTGTTAAAGCCTTGCCATAAATATAGCAGTCCTTGCTGACAACTACATGCCTTTGGACTCGCCACTCAATCACCACGAGTCATCAAATCCCAAGCCACTCTTTGGCTCACACGCGTCTCTCACACAATGCAAATTGTTTGGAGATTAACTGCGGTGGAGAAGCTGAAGGCAAAGTAGCAGAAGAAGAAGAAGAGAAAATATCTGTCTTCTCAATGTCCTGAAGAAAAAGAAGAAGAAGAAGCAGAAGAAGAAAAAGAAGAAGGAGAAGAACAAGAACAAGAAGGAGGAAGAGAAAAAGAGGAAGGCGACGAAGAAGAAGAAAAAAGAATTTCCCGATAAAAAGGGACAATAAAGCGTTACCAAAGAAGAAAAGGCAGAAGAATAGGCGAATGAATAAAAAGAAGAGGAAGAGAAGGAGGATAAAGAAGGAGGAGGAGGAGGAGAAGAGAGAGAGAGAGAACGAGAATGAGGGAGAGAGAAGAGAAATAAACATTATAGAAACAAAGAAGAAAAGTTGGCAAGAAAAGTAAAAAGAAATTGCAGACACGGCAATACGATATCAACAGCAATCAGAATTAGAAGTAGTAGTAGAAAAAGAAGTAACATTAGTAGCAGCAGCAGCTGGGAGTCGCAGGATGTAGCCGAGGGTGAGGAGGTAGGAGTGTGGAGAATTCGTAGTTGGAAGTAGTCAAATCAGTAAAATCTATTAACGACCACAATCACAACAGTACTGACAACAGAAGAACCCCCCACCCCACCCCCCACCCCCCCGCCCCCCCACCCCCCCCTCTCTCTACCCCCTCTCACTTCTCTCTCTTCTCTCCCACCATCTCTCTCTCTCCACTCATTCACTCTCTCCCACCGTCTCTCTCTCTCTCTCTCTCTCTCTCATCTCACCTCGCACCTTTTCCCTCTCTCTCCCACTATCTTGGTCCCTAATGAAATCATTCAATAGCACATCGGTGTTTTCCCAACCGTCTCGCCTTCCCTTTCCATGGCTTTCAGAATCTTGTTTTCCATCTCTTCTCTCCAATAAAACCTGTTGTTGGCTAAACGCTATCTTAATGGGCCCTCTCCTGTTTTAGGCCGTTTCCGAAGTGTCTGGACACATCTTAGCTCGTCTTTCCGATATTTCTCTCTTCCTTCCTTCCTGTTCGTCCTTCTTACTTCCTTTCTTCTTTTTCGATGTCTCGGACAATTCTTTGTTGGCTGAATCTAATTTATTTGATCTTTTTTCTATTTAGTTCCTCGTCGTCCCTCTTCCTTTCTTCTATTTTGATTTCTTGGACGTTTCCTATGATTTTAACCCTTCGTCTTGTTTATTCCTTCTTCTTCGTCTTCGTTCTTCTTCCTAGCGGCAGGGATAGCTCAGTGGTCAGAGCGCACGACTTGTGTTGAGTGCGTCTTGGGCGACGTGGGTTCGAATCCTGACTTCAGCAAACTATTGTGTGATTGCTGGATATATTACGAGTCAGCGCCTTGAGAAGCTCTCTGAGCTTGTAAATGCGCTATATAAAAGAAATCTCTTTCCTTCCATCCTTCTTTTTCGATGACCTGGATAAATCCTGTCGGCTTAATCTACTTTTTTCTTTCCCTCCTTCTACCTTCAACCTCTCCTTTTTTCCTCTCTCTCTCCCTCCCTTTTCGATTTCATGGACAATTCCTTTTTGTCTTAACCTTTGGCCCACTAGTCCGTGTCGCCACACAGTGAGGCAGCGTGTTGAAAATGCGCATCTTAACGTGGACCCGTTCTTTGGTTTTCGGCCGTTTCCGAGTTGCTTGGACAGATCTTAACTCTGAATTCATTCCTGTTTCTTCCTTCCACCTTCATCCGTGTTCTTTTTTTTCCCTCCTTTCGATGAATTGGACGCGATTCCTGTTGGCTTATATATATAACCTTTGGCTTTGTGGTCCGTGTCGCTACACAATGAGACAGGTTGTTGTAAGTGCGTGTCTTAATGGGCCCTGTTTGTTGTTTTAGGTGAGACGAACTGAGGCCTGCGTTCTCCTCTCCGCTTGTGGGAGATTCACGGCGAGTTTCAGCTACAATGTGTGTGCGGTCTGGGCCAGATCTTAGCTCGTTTTCCTTCTTCCATCTTCTGTTTTTCCCGTCTCCTCATTCTTTTTTATTCTTCTAGCTATCTTTTTTTTGTTCAATGCCGTTTGATCACAATAGTAAAATATTTTTGTTGTTGTCAAAACTGAGATTTTTTGCAATCCTCGAATAGAAACCGCAAATCAGACACGTCTTCAGTGTGAACGGCGGCCATCGCCCTGAGAAGCTCTTGAGCCGGAAAAGCGTTAATAAGAACAATTAAATAAAAATTAATGAAATAAATATGTACAAATTAATGTTGAAAATCTACTTTCCTTAGATTGGGAGATCCAGGCGCTTGTCTCATTGCCTGTGACAATGTAAAGCCCCGGTCACACAGCCCTTTACGGCTGAATCACGGCCAAAGCGCGTCCAAAATTTGTTACCCGTGGAGTGGACGTTGTTCGCGTTGATGTCGAGGTTAAGACGAGCTACGGTCGAGGTATAGACGTGGCAGGACGCGGGGAGAAATCTGAACGGCATCGGACGCGGCAAAAAGATGCCTCGGTCACACAGCACTCCACGTCTTAATCACGTACAAAAAGTTCAAAAAATCTGGTGGACGTGGTCGTACGTGGTAATTTTCGGTCAATTTTGGTTTGGCCTTGCTTTGGACGGGGTATGGCCGTCGGCGGCTGTTCCACTGCTAAAGCACTGCAACCACGTCAAGCCACGTGTAAGCCTAAAAATAAATTTGCACATGTTCACGAGAGGGAAAAAGGCGACACTGCACGTGCCGAGGTCTAAGAAAATTACGGTATTTATATGCCGCAAATCAGAAGTGATGCAGAAGTGATTAGGCAGTGATCAGGAGGTATTTCGAACTTGTTCGAGACGTCGTTAGGTAGTGCTATGTACGTGGAAAAATCCATTTGTCAGTGATAAGCCGCTAAACACACGCTATTTCCCGTGATTCCAACGCGGTACATGCGTCCAATGACCGTGCTCTGGCCGTGACTGAACGCTAAACTTTCGCGTCTTACCGCGTCTCCCCAAGTTTTAATCACTGCCGGAACACGGATTACCACGCGTGTTTCACGTGTGTTGCACGTCTTTACCGCGTGTGTTACCCGTGGTTGTGCCCGGGCTAAAATTTTGAGCAGTTCAAAACTTTTTGCCGCGTCCGATGCCGTTCAGATTTCTCCCCGCGTCCTGCCACGTCTATACCTCGACCGTAGCTCGTCTTAACCTCGACATCAACGCGAACAACAACGTCCACTCCACGGGTAACACATTTTGGACGCGCTTTGGCCGTGATTCAGCCGTAAATTGCTGTGTGACCGGGGCTTTTTGAACTGCTCAAATTTTTAGCCCGCGCACAACCACGGGTAACACACGCGGTAAAGACGTGAAACACACGTGAAACACGCGTGGTAATCCGTGTTCCGGCAGTGATTAAAACTTGGGGAGACGCGGTAAGACGCGAAAGTTTAGCGTTCAGTCACGGCCAGAGCACGGTCATTGGACGCATGTACCGCGTTGGAATCACGGGAAATAGCGTGTGTTTAGCGGCTTATCACTGACAAATGGATTTTTCCACGTACATAGCACTACCTAACGACGTCTCGAACAAGTTCGAAATACGTCCTGATCACTGCCTAATCACTTCTGTATCACTTCTGATTTGCGGCATATAAATACCGTAATTTTCTTAGACATCAGAAGTCTCCTCTCTGAAAATCCTTACGGGAAGAGAGGGGACTATAAACTGATAAACACATAAACACAGACCTCGGCACGTGCAGTGTTGCCTTTTTCCCTCTCGTGAACATGTGCAAATTTATTTTTAGGCTTACACGTGGCTGGAGGTGGTTAGCCGTGCTTAGGCAGTGCTTCAGCAGTGGAACAGCCGCCGACGGCCATACCCCGTCCAAAGCACGGCCAAACCAAAATTGACCGAAAATTACCACGTACGACCACGTCCACCAGATTTTCCGAATTTTTTGTACGTGATTAAGACGTGGAGTGCTGTGTGACCATGGCTTCAATGTAACTGTAGATTATAGTCACACGACACCGGGGCGTATAGGCGACTACTGGTCACATTATTCTGACACCAGCAAACCAGTTGATGGTAAGGGTAAAATAATATGGTCACACGTTGGCCAATCCGGGATTCGAACCAGGTACCTTTCGGTTACTAGTAAGCCGCTCTACCAACAGAGCTACCCGGCCCCACCCTGTAACAAGTCTCCCTTCTGGTATTTTATAGGCGCTCGCCTTTCCAAATACAAGCGCCTATGAAGCCAACCAATAGGACACAAACATTCAAGTAAGATACAAAACGTCAGTGTGCTCAAGAGGTATCCATACCTGTCAAGGGGTTTTCGGGTTGTGGTGTAGCAATTTATCAGAAAAACCATAGCAAATGGATGTTTGGTGTAGCACTAATGTGAATCACGCGATTCGCAACAAAACTGGAAACTGTTGATCATCTGCTCCATCAGCACCAGGTCCAGTAAGTCCGCATACGTGGCCTTCTTGTTCGCTAGTCCCATCCAGCGCTCCAGGAACAACTCTGACTTCCGCAGATACTGTTTGAAAGTCTCTGGTGGCTCCCTTCGTAGCTGGCGAAACTTCTTGCGATACGTCTCGGCCGTCAGGTTGAAACGTACCAACAACGCTGCCTTCAGGATCTCGTAGTCGGCAGAGTCGTCCTCATTCAAACCAACGTAAACTTCCCTCGCCTTCCCCTTCAACAAGGTCCCCAAGCGAATAGCCCACGTGTCCTTGTTCCAGTCTTGAGCCTTGGCGAATCGCTCGAACTGACACAAGTAGGTTTCTTGGTCGTCCTTATCCTCAAAGAATGGCAACCTAAGCTTGACCGTCTCGAACTCGGGTTGACGATTCCTGCGGTTCCCGGCGCCTTCCTGCAACCTAAGTTGCGCCATCGCTAGTTCGTGTTCCATCTCCCTCTCTCTGGCCCTCTGGTGCGCGTCTTCCCGGCTCGCCCGCAGCTCTATCTCTCTCTCCCTCACTCTCTGGTTTGCTTCCTCCTCCCTAGCCGCTTGGTCTATCGCGTAGTCTAACGCCGCCTGACCTTTCAACCCTTCGCGCTTGGCGAGCCTCAGGATCCTTTCCATCGGCGTCTCGCCCGGGAACAGTCCTGTCCTCGGCGTCGGTGCCGCCTCGACCTTGTAGACCGAACGGTAAGGGTTGGTCTCGAACCTCTTCGGCCTCGTTGCATCATCCAGGCGATCCTGGTCTCCGTAGAAGTCGGTGCCTGTCGACATCCCGCCAGTCGCGCCAAATCCCGTCACAAAAGGATCACTCACTGTGTCTCTGGCTTCAAACGTCGTCGCCTCCTCGTCTGCTGACCCACGACGCGATGACCTAACCGGCGATCTCCGCTGCTCGGTCACAGAAGGTAAGTCGGTGACTCCTGAATCCACCGCTGACGTCATCGCCCGCTCGTCCATCGTGACACCCACGCGAGAACGCGTACGAGCCGCGATCGGTGACACTCCTTCAGTCTCCTCGATCGATGCCATCCTGCTTAAGGAAAGCAACAACAACCAACAACAACAAGTCAAAGTCCTACATACCTTACCTAACCCTAGCCTAGCCCTAGATACTAACTACCTACCTAAGCTATCTTCCTTCCTATCACCCACCTCCTCCCACTCAAACAGTGGAAACTGGCCCGCAAGGTAGCGAACCGGCTAGAGAGTGCAATGGCCCCCTCCCTCACGTGTGGTCGAACCTAGGCCGGCTGTGAGCCTCCGCTAAACAGCGACCTGACTCCCTCCAACCACCCGCTGGGGTGCACACTCTCACCGAATCACGCCTCACACACTCGGACACCACAAGACAATCACAAGACAACTTCACGTCTGGGCACACTCACACCTACCCTGCATCTCCACCAAATGTCACTGCCACGACTCCCCCTGGGCAGACACCACAAACGGACAACTTCCACACGCAGACAACCCAGAAAGAATGACTGTTTCCCGCAGACGTGAAGGGATGAAAACACAACGAATATATATACAACTTTCAAGCTATTTATTCATTCATAACACACACTCATACACATACAACATTTACACATGAAACGAGAAAAATGGTGATGGAACAATCAATGGATCAATGAGCAATGAAATGGAAATGTCAGATGAACGGGGGTTGCTGATCAACCACGTCTAACTAACGACTGTGCAACGCCAATGTCCGGGCACAGAGGGGGCAAGTGTTGAGAGGGGGACAAATAAAGAACGAGCCGACCTGATAGTAGGGTGTCCCCGTTGATGCCTCCGAAAGGTAGCTGCCTCCTCGTTGTGGTTGACGCTGGACTGTCGCTGTTAAGTCCGGCGTAGTGGTGTAGTCACTCCCTCCGCCGCCGACGATGACGATGATGATGATGATGATGATGGTGACGCTGTAGTTGCGGCGGCCCTGCCGCCGTCGACGCCTCTCAGCCTGACTCCTCCTGTCGGCTACCTTGTAACGCCGAGGCTAGGTCCCGCAACGGACGTCACAATCACGCGGGAAAGATGGGGTGGTGGAATGATGAGGATGTCAACAACCGTGGACGTGGACGAATGGGTGGTGATGATGATGTGGGTCCAACGACCGGATGTCGTCGTCGTCGTCGCACTGAAGAGTTTGACGAACTTCTGAGCGACGAACAAAGACTCTCGATGATGAACCTTCGAACCTGCAACATGCTTGCTGTATTGTTAATGTCATGTCCACCCGATTCTGTCCCCCACCCTCCTCACACTCTCCCCCCTTACTACACTAACTAATTCCTGTATCTTGAGGAAGCGCCACTGCTGTTCATTTCACTTCCCTTGACTACTTTCACTGTCACTTGTAATCTAACACATAATTCAAAAACTAAATGACATTATGAAAGCATGAAATGAACAATGCTGCAAATGAATACATGAAATCATCAACACATTATCCATCTTGAGCAACCGCAACCTCAACAACAGCAACCACTTCCATCCTACCTTCATCACACTTCACCCCCATTCTCCCCCCTCATTCTCCCTCCTTCAGTCGCACCCTTCCTCTCCTCAGTGCAACCATACTTCCCCCAGCCTCACGCACAGCTATCGTTCAACACCCCAAACAGCCGGCCATTGGTCATTAGCACAGTAAAGGAAAATCACCATCACACTCACCCAACGGCTCGACTGTAACGGTACCTGTAGCTAGCCAGCTTCACACTGCTTGCCTACACAGTACTCCAAGTAGGGTAAATCCAGTGCATAGTTTCCATTAGTGGATAATGCCTCACACTAAACTACCACACTGCACAAACTTGGCTATATTATAGCTGCCCTCCAATCTGAGAGTTAAACTACAAAACACAGCACCTTTTCCAACTAGTATACTCTTTTTGGAACCAGTTACTATTATTCGTTAATAACTGTCCCCCCTACTTTTCCAGAACAACCAAAACACACAGAGCAACAAAACAACCCGGTCTACACCGTAGCTCTGCCAAAACCTGTTCTGACTAACAGTGAACACTTTCCCAACTGGCTGGCCAAACTATGCTGTTCAAAAAACACGCTTTCCACGCATAACCATACATTCGACACCGCGCAGTTACTACCCCAACTCATTAACTCTCCACCCACACTTACTACTCGGTTTCAACACAGGCTGCCCTGTGACAGTGTATACTGTTTGTTTGTGTTTGAATGCGTGCGTGCGTGCGTTTTTCATTGTTTTGGTGGACTCTGATCCATAGGGTTGTTTCAGGAGATCTTTTATAGGGGTGAGTCCTTTTTCAACCAAGTTGTGGCCCTGATTCGGCTATTTGAAGTCCGCTGGACCCCGTAAGCAATGAATTGCCAACTAATTAACTAACTTAAGCTTCGCTTTTGTGTGTCCTTTACGTTTTCCGTGTTTTGTTTGCTTGTCTCGTTAATAATAAACGTCCGTTTAAACCAATTTTTCAAAACGAAATAGGTATCTCAGCTTCCTTCATCGATAGCTGCCGAAAGATGCGCAGAGCTGAGAACGCTAGCCAACAGCTACTCTACACGCAATCATTTATGAGTGTCTTGAGCGTGGATAAGTGGATAGGGTGCTGTGCAAAGTCATCAGGAACAGTCCCCCTTGCTCGAGCAGCTGAGATCGAGTTGTATTTACCCTTCTCTGAGCAAACACACGCAATTTCCGAAACGAAGGAAGCAACTCCAGTTTCCGTCTTCAAGCCATCTCAGCCTTTCCTTTTCTTCCTCTCTTGTTTTTCTTCCTTCCCTAAGACATTGATTGATTTTCACATGTTTGTGGACAAACTGTGTTTTGGTTGAATGGCTTGCTTGATCGATCTTTTCGTGGTTAAGCTATGGCTAAGATGTCTGGGCAGTTTTCCTCTTCCCCTCCCCTTTCTTTGCCCCAACCTCTTCCTCCTTCTCCTTCTTCACTTCCCAGCTCCTTTTCCTGCTCTTCTTCCTTCTCTCAGCTCCTCGGCATCGTGGAGTAAGTAGTAGTGTGGCTGAGTTGCTGTAACACTCCATAGCTTTATTTGCCAAAGAACTGGGTTTGATTCTCGATAGGTGACTGAAGATTTGTAATTTCGCAACTGAGGCGTCTCTTACGAATCACTCTTTATACGGTATTTCTCTCTCTATATCTAAATTTCTCGCTCTCTTTACTTCTTTCTCTCTTTCTCTCTCTCTCTCTCCCCCCCCACACACTCTCTATTTCTCGCTCTCTCCTTCTCTCTCGCTCTCTCTGTGTCTTTGTCTCTCTCTCTCTCTACCCCCCCTCTCTCTCTCCTTCTCTTTCTCTCTCTTTCGTGCGTAAAGAGCCTGTTTGTCTAAAATACAGGCGACAGGTTTAATAATAAATAAACAAGCATTAAAAGTCAGGGGCGGCTGCATGTTCAGAGAGTCTGATAGTGCGCTTGATGGCAGCAAGCTGCAAGTTTTGAGCAACTTGTTTTTCCGATCCTAACTGCGGACAGCATCTTGAGCAACTCTTTTAGCGGGTTAGTGCACTATGAGGAACGATGACCTCAGTTCGCTTTGGTATTACAACCAGCTGGCTGTTTGGCCTCTTTGTTTTTAATCCTGATGAACAAAGCAGGGCGCCCTGAGTAGCTTTCTGAACTCCAAGTACACTATATAGGAGCAGTTACTCTTCTTCTTCTTCTTCTTCTTCTTCTTCTTCTTCTTCTTCTTCTTTATCCTCCTCATATTCCTCCTCCTTCTTCTTTTCATTTTAAAAAATTTTAAATGTTTCAATTGACACAATTTAATGGGTGTTTTGTTGTTGTTGCTGCTGTTGTTGTAGTTGTAGCTGTTGTTGTTGCTGTTGTACTTCTTCTTCTTCTTCTTCTTCTTTTCCACAGCCGTTTGATTTGAGTCTGAATTGATTGGTGCTTTTCTCGT
The DNA here is from genome assembly GCA_036898135.1 of Oncomelania hupensis. NCBI lineage: Eukaryota > Metazoa > Mollusca > Gastropoda > Littorinimorpha > Pomatiopsidae > Oncomelania > Oncomelania hupensis. The sequence goes on from CM072512.1 coordinate 32,052,304, forward strand.
TGAATCGCCAACCCACGAGACTTTTTTTTGTTTTAACGAATGCTTGTTTGTAAAATAGTGTTTATTTTATTTAAAAATTTTAAAATGAACGCTCCGCTAACTATATGAAAATTTTTAGTTTCATTGCACTTATTCATGCCAAATTTATTGCTAACCTTCAGGGTGTATTTCTCCTGTCTTCTATAATGAATGAATGATGAAATGTTCTTCTTTGTGTGAAAGGTTTTCGTCTGCTGTCCACTGGAGCGGATTCATTCTTCTAAAAGGATGATTAAATTCTCTTTGTATTTCGA
>CM072512.1:32057596-32072596 GCA_036898135.1 Oncomelania hupensis
TTGATAACGTGTGGAAGCGTTTTTGTGATGATAAATACTACTAATAGTAGCATAGTATCAAAATGTTTTGAACCGACATTGTAATAAGAAACACAGTAGGAGACTGGGACAAAGGTCTCAAAAACAAGTGGCGTTGGGACTGGCTGCAGAGAACACTGGATTATCATTATGAAGTAAAAGGTGTCGGAAAAGAAAAAGAAAAAAAGAAGTACATCGAGAAATTTGGCGACCACATCGAAAAGCTTAAGGTTCCGGGCAAAGCTTACTGTACACTGTGCCGGACTGAAATAAGTTATGGCGGTTCTGACTTGTAGCTTGGTAGCTGACTTGGCAGGCCATCTTAAGTCCAAGAGGCACAGAGAGAAGAAGATCGAATTGGAGAAGAATACTCATCTTCCATTTTTACAAAAAGCAATCGAAGAAAACATGACTTTGTAAAAAGAACACTTTTAAACTCAAGGTTAGTTTATTTTGTTCACTCTTCTGAGGACTGATGTTATTTCTAAATGACAGACTATAATACAATAATGTTAACAGACATGTAGGCCTACCAGTGTCATAGTTTAAACTAAAATGTTTTTTTTTTTTTCGTCTTTGTTGATTGATTTATTGTCTCTCAAAAAGTGCTCAGAATGTGCCAGATTGCACAGATTTTAACTTTAAAAAAAAAAAAATTCCGGGGGGGCATGCCCCCGGACCCTCCTAGGGGGCTCGCCTGCTTTGCAGGCTCGCTCTCGGGGCTCTGCTAATCCTTCCAAAATTTTCCTGGAAAACAAAATTTTCAGAGTAGCATGCCTGGAGAGAGAGAGAGAGAGAGAGAAAGAGATGTTTGGGAAGGAAGGCAGAAAGGGACTGGGGGTGACGCGTGGGGGTGGGTGTTGGGGAGGAAGAGAGTTATGAAGAGCCGGGTGGTAGAAGCGGAATTGGAGTGGGGTATAATGTGAAACTGTTGCTAGGGGCCGGGATTGTGAATGGCTTCATCTGTTGCACAGTCGATGCAGATTGAGAAAAGCGGTTCCGTTAATGGGAAATGGCAAACACACAGATTTTCAGGGACGCAGTTTCGTCCCAGAGTGACAAACATAATGCAGTTTGGGGTACCAGAATAGCTCAATCGCTAATAAATAGTACAGTACTGTTTTTGTACAGCGCGCTTAATACAGCTGCCCAGGATCTGAACTCTCGCCAAGCCGCCCAAGCCTCCAGCTTGCTACGTCAATCGGGGTGTTTTAACTCCACGGACGATTGAGCCACCCTGACCAAGATACATGTTTGAGCGGGTTTTTGTGTGTGCGTGTGTGTGTGTTTTTTTAAAAGCCTGTTTCCCTTTTGTACATTGACATAAAGGATGCGTTCTTGAACGTGCCGCCGCGGCGACACAGAGATAAGGTGATTGATCTGAAATAGTCATTGGCAGAAAATCGACTTCTGCGAGAAACATCACCTGTCATGGAAAAGACGCGAACCCAGGTATTCCCGCTCGCCATGCGAGCGCAATACCACTGAGCCACTTTGCCCAGCGTGTTCGGTTGAGTGTTTTATTCTGAACATTCATTGCATTGCGGTGAACACTGGCCACCTTATTGCTTCCATGGATACTAGATCGTGTTATCGTTATTTTACGGTGGTTATCCAGGATTCCCGAGCACGAAACTATAACTCTTAGCGCTTGTCAGTGTGGTGCTTATTGCAGTGCAGATTGGTGCCCTGGTTCGGCTCTTAGCAGTCCGCTGGACCCTATAAACATTGAATATTTAATCTAATCTAGCGCAGAGTGGGCTGGTTTAGGAGTGGACTTACTTCAAATCAAGTTAGGAGGAATGGGTTGAGGGTTGGTTCTATTTTCCATTTAGTTTAGGAAGCGCTGTGCTGAAGTTGTTGTGCTTTCACGTCACTCAAAAACAAAAGAAGAAAAAAATAAGGAAAATGGTTAAAATAGGTAATACCTCGGATTTCATCATCATGGGTGACAAATAAATCTGTATTTCCAACAGCTGAAAAGAGAAGCGATTTCTAATTGGTGCATGATAGTCGGTATTGTTGAGCCTATTGGCAGTGATGACGTTGAAAGAACCACGAGGATATTGATATCCGATTGCGTTCCAGAATGTGTGTGCTATTGCTTGCAGATTCTAGATTTTCTGGATTGAGAGAGAATGTTGGGGTAGATGTGGAGGGATGGATGGAGTTATGTCCGTCTGTCTGTCTGTATAATGTACGGTATGTCTGTCTGTCTATCTGTCTGCATGTATGTCTTCACTCCTTCCTTCTTTTCACTCCGTCTCTCTGAAGGGCGGTCATTCTTTCTGTTCAAACAACATTTCAGTTTTAAAGTTGGACGAAGTTGGAAGATTGTGAATCGTGCAGATAAATCCCATCCCATTGCTCATCCGTAATGGATACAAATGTCTATCATGTCACCAAGGGTGGATGAAGACGTTAAACGTCAACGTTCATTCTCATTTTCAAAACTGTCTTCCACCAGTTATATGTAATACTAGTGGTTTTGTACCCTGGCAAGCCAGGGTACACAGGTTGCTGTTTAAAATGTAGACAGAGAGACAACTGTTGTCTGGGAGTTAGCATTAAACATTAAAAATGCACTGAAATGATTGCAATAGTTTACTTGCAGGGGTCGAATGATGAAGCACTGCAAAACAGAGTAGATTAAAAGGTACATGTTGATGTTCGACTCGAGCAATGCATTGAACTATTTTAATTTAAATGATAATTGCAATGTACCGCAGAACAGAGTATAGGTGCATGTTTGAGTATTGCACTAAAATATTTTATTGTAATTTAGTATTTATGTTAGGCAACGTATTTTTAAATGTCATACCTTTATTTAAAAATATTAGGCATGCAAGTAATCTCCCTTGGTACCATAATACTTCCGGTATATTTGTATTCGCGGTAGCGCATAGGTACTGCATAAACAGTGATTTAGTTAGAGGGAAGTAACCGTGTTACAACTCTACAAACATGGTTTTCGTCAGCACAGATCTTGTATGACACAGTTGCTTCAAGTAATGGAAGATTTTATGCAAATTGAATTTTTGTGCGCATATAAGTATGGATGAAAAAGAAAGTGAACAGGTAACCTTCAGCTGTAAGATTGGTGACATGAGTGCAAAAGTGTTTTGAATGGAAATAAAACAAAATTTGCGGTATTACGGAACGGCAGTTCTTAACACGGGTTGAATCGGAAGCGCCGCGCGGAATGAGGCTATTGCAGTTTGTGGACATTTTGTTTATTTATTTATCTCAGAAACGGTTAAACGTTCGGTAAGGAAATGTCGGCTATAACGATTTCGCGGGTTTTGAGCGCACAGCATGCCGATCCGCAGCGCCCAGCACCTGCCCAGATCAGCGTCCATACCGGACAAACTTTACAGTAGAGGCAAAGAAGGACTTCCGGCTAAGCAATTTATATATATAGATGTGTGTCTGAAGTCCAAGAGTAGAAGGGTTGTGAATCCAGTTTCTCGTCTTATCTACCCTATTCTATCCTATCCCGTAACTCGAAGGTCGTTTGCGCACCACAGATGATCATTTGCATTGAATAGAAAAGAGTCTTCCTGTCCTGTCTGTTTTGCTATCATCCTCCCAGTCCGCCTCTACGTCTGCGTGCCTGTCTATCGGGCGGTCATCTTGCCTGACTATATCTCAGTGGGTTGGGTGAGAAGGAGGGTTCGGTTGTGAATAGCGCCGGGAAATCCAGTGGCTCATCCGAAATGGATAAGAAAGGGTCTTCATTTCAATTACTAGCGATTGTGGAGATCGTTCTATCCCCTGTCCGATCCTCATCAGCGCCAGACGTGCTTGTCTCTCCCCTATGTTTTCTCGTTTGTGCGCTCTCCACACAGTGGAGTAAGGAAAGCCAGAAAAAAAAGAAAAAAAAAGAGTTAGTGATGGGGATGGGGAAGGACAAGAAGAACATGAGAGAGAGAGAGAGAGAGAGAGAGAGAGAGAGAGAGAGAGAGAGAGAGAGAGAGAGAGAGAGAGAGAGTTGAACTGAATTGAATTCAAGTGGATCATTTAGTTGGGTAAAGGTTTAGGATTAACATCCTAGTCTTTCAACCTGTCCTAAATAGTAATGACTCAAATTAACAATCTGATTATTGAGAGAGAGATGGAGAGAGAGAGAGAGAGTGTGTGTGTGTGTGTGTGTGTGTGTGTGTGTGTGTGTGTGTGTGTGTGAGTTGAACTGAATTGAATTGAAGTGGATCATTTAGTTGGGTAAAGGTTTAGGATTAACATCCTAGTCCTTCAACCTGTCCTAAATAGTAATGACTCAAATTAACAATATAACAATTAAGAGAGAGAGAGAGAGAGCATTACATTACATGATTATTGCTTTAGGTCCAGCGGACTCTTCCGAGCCAAATCAGGACCAAGAGAGAGAGAGAGAGAGAGAGAGAGAGAGATAGAAAGAGGAAAGTGAGAGAGAGAGAGAGAGAGAGGGGGAGGGAGGAAAGGAAAGAGAGGGAGAGAGGGAGGGGGAGAGAGAAAAAGTAATGGGGTTGGTAAGATATTCCATATTCTATGATGGGAATGACGCTACCCAAAACACTTTATTTAGCATTCTCTTATAAATGTTATATAGGAAGAAATATGAATCAATAATTGGTTGGTTGGTTGGTTGTTTTATTTACGTCTTTTCCACCAAAGATGATAAGACGGGGGGTGAGGGAGGGGGAAGAAAAAAATTATTTACACAAATCTAGCCACAGGAGAATCTATCAAGAGCTTTGCTAACAATACACTTTGATGAAAATTAATCTCATCTAATGTTTTTATGTCATGCAGATGCACAGTTAGTATAGGCCGAAAATGACGGCAGCCAAAAAGTAAATGATATAATGAAAAAGTCTCATTGCATACACAATGGACATCTGGACAATACTTTGTGTTTATGGCATTCAACATTATTCTGTTAGCCATAGTAAAAACTGTTCTCGAAAGTCTACAGTCTACAGCAATCAATAAATGAACCAATAAACAAGGTTTTCTCAGAATGGTTTCAAGGAGATCTTTACGTCCATCAAGCAGCTCAATTAAATGCTAGATCTCATTTCTCCACAGCAGATGAAACCGTTCATGGTTGCATGTAAATCCGCTACCGCCTTTCCAACTAGAAGCAGATGGAATTCTAAACTCAGCTTAAACCCAATCGTCTCTCTTCTACAGAAAGGACATGTGAAATTAAAAATCCCACTGCCGTAGCTCAGCGGTAGAGCGTTCGCCTGGCACACCGATGGCCCAGGTTTAAATCCCGTTAAAAGTGGTCATTATTTTGTTCACTGTCCAGCTTAACAGTATGATTTATCTGGTGGTTCACTGTTGAATTAGGTCCCTCTACCCCATCTTTCTTCCCTGAGATGATTATACCCGTCTGCCCTATCGCCAAAGGTGGGTATAGACGTTAAACTTCAATGTTCCATGATTCCATGTTCCATGGTGTGGAATGAGGTAGAAAGTTGTTGAGAATTACCCAAAGAGACTGTGAGCACTTAGGCTACTGCCAACGCTCAAGTTTAGGAGAAACCTTGGAGACTTGATAGAGGTCTGCAAAGTTCCATGGCTACTAGGACGTTCAGAAAATGAAGTTCAAGTTGTCCGCAAACAAGACATTTCTACGCATCTCGTTGAGCCTTGAGAAAGACAGATATAAATTGAACATTTGGGGAAAGTTTTTTTTTCCAAATGCACTAGCACTTTCTTCTTCTTCTTCTTCTTCTTCTTCTTCTTCTTCTTCTTCTTCTTCTTCTTCTTCTTCTTCTTCTTCTTCTTCTTCTTCTTCTTCTTCTTCTTCTTCTTCTTCTTCTTCTTCTTCTTCTTCTTCTTCTTCTTCTTCTTCTTCTTCTTCTTCTTCTTCTTCTTCTTCTTCTTCTTCTTCTTCTTCTTCTTCTTCTTCTTCAGTTTACTTTGGATATTCCGCAGGGACGAAGCTATAACTCCACAATTTTGTCTCCATGGGGGATAGCTTCAGTGACTGCTTCAGCTTAATTACTATCACTTTGTACGACCCTGAGTGACAGAACTGACTTCAGCAACCCTGTCTCGAGATCTCTTTTGCACACTATGCAGTTAAGTTTTAATGTTGTTGAAGGACGATCAGGCCTCAAGAGCAAGTCAAGTCAAGTCAAGTCAAGCGGTCTTCTGCTGTGCTAATTTGTAAACCAGAATTCTAAATTAAATCGAAGTCGAAATATCGAGAGAAGAAAATTGATTCATTGAAAAAGAAAGATGTATTTTATTTAACTTTTTTTGAGAGGAGTGTGGAAAACGGCTGAGTTTAAGTTTTTCTTCTTATAGCCTACTAGAAGCAAAACGACATTCTAAGCTAATCTGACTGTTCTATCACTCCCGAAGGATACGTGGAATTAGAAAGTTCTATGATAGCGATGTTCTATTCTTCTGCCGGTTGTTTTTAAACTGAGAAGCAAAACGGAATTCCAAACTAACAACGAATATTTTTATATCGTAAAGTATTACGTGTATTTAAAAAAAAACAATCTTATGTTACATTACAAGAATAACGGATATTTCTCTCTTTTTTCTCTCTCTTTATTACATACAAACACACACACACACACCTACACACAGAGGAAGAATAGTTGCAATTAGACCGTCATAATGGTCTGTCTTCATTGGAAGGTCCGTGGAAGGTTCGGGGAGGTTCAAAAACCTTTTTGAGGTTCTGAGATCCTGAACTTAGGTTGCTGAACCTTTTGGACAAAACCTAGGTTCGGGATCCGAGAGCCTCGAAAAAATGCGTTAAACATTCCCGAATCTTCCACGGACCTTCCAATTAAGACAAGTAGTACCCACTGTATCCTGTGTGGAGGAGTGGTGGTGGGAGGAAGTGTATATTATATATTTAATTTAATTTAAATTAATCACTTTATTTATATAGCGCTTTACCAACTCATGCTCAAAGAGCTGGCCGATACAGGATCTAACTCAAACCGCCCGAGACGCCCACTCGCAGCCTTTGGGCGCCTGGTCTGACGCCCGGACAACTGAGCACAATCCTGGGCAGCCAGGGATGGGGGAGAAGGACCAAGTGCATGCTGGGTGTGTTCTTGTTACCGGCACTCACCCATCTAGGACATGAGCGTCAGGATCTTTAAAGTCCGTTATGATGGAATGTATGCGACACACAGACTAGACCTCGGTTTATACTCTCATCCGAAGGAGTAGGAAACGGGAGTAAAGTGTCTTTCCCAGGGACACAATATAATGGCCCGGCCAGGGCTCGAACCCGGGACCTTCAGATCCGCAAGCCGAAGCACTACCATTAGACCACCGTGCCTAAACAGAATGTGGCTGAAAAGTAGGTTTACAGTTATCACGTAGACTATTGATTTTTTTAAATTTCGACACTAGAACAGCGGGAAATTCGTTATACCTGTTAACATACAAACAGCAAGGAAAAAGCTGTTTATGTAAGTTAGATTTATTCTGTGAGGAATGTTTTATATTGATATTACTAAGCAAGTAACTTCAACCATATAAAAGGTAGGTTAATAACTGTAAACTTACTTTTGGGCCACCCTGTATATGAGAGTGTAAGGGAAGGGGGGGAGGGGGAGGCGAACGCTTGAACTTTACACGCTAAGCTTGAAGTAAACAGGTCTACAGTAAAGCAAATTGAAGGGATAGCTCTAGCTTAGTAATTAGAAAATTATCATTCCTAGAGAAGGGCATCCATGGTGTAACATGGACCATGTAACATGTAACATGGTGAAATATGGACCCTCACAGCAGATCTCCAACGAAGAATACAAAGCATGGAGATGAGGTGCTACAGAAGACTTCTGGGCATTTCCTATACCCAGCACATCACCAACGACGAAGTCCGACAGATCATCACACAAGCCATTGGACAACACGATGACCTGCTCACAGTGGTTAAAAAAAAACACACGTAAATTCCGATGGTATGGCCACGTCACCAGATCATCAGGTCTTGCAAAGACCATCCTGCAAGGCACAGAGCAAGGAGGTAGAAGAAGAGGGAGACCGAAAAAGAGGTGGGAGTACAACATTCGAGAATGGACTGGTTTGACACTTAGCGAAACAATGAGGGTTGCTGAGGACAGGGAAAGATGGAGTACGCTGGTTAAACGAAAATCTGTGGTGCCCCTACGACCTCCGAGTTACGGGATAGGATAGGATAGGATAGGAATAGAGAAGAGCATGGTGAGTGTTGAGTGCTGGGGGAAGTGGAATGGGAGAGATAGGGTGGCCGATACAATCTTGCTTGTGAAACTAGAAGCAAACGGAATTCTAAACTAAAGCCGAATCTTCTCCTTCTACTCAAGAATGGATACGTGTAATTAGAAAGTGTCTGGAACAGTGTTTAGGCAGGCAGATGTTTGTGAAATGAAGGAATTAATGCGAGCCTGAAAGAAAATAAGTACAGTGTAAGGGTAAAACAGATAATAGTCTAGAGGGGGAAAGAACACAGGAAGAAGAGAATGTAATCTGGCTCAACGGGAACAGAGCCTAGGATTTTCTGAAGGTCTGGTCGATGCATTGCAAATTGCTTTTGCTGCTGTTGATGAAGGTGAATGAGTTTGTTGTTGTTGTTGTTGCTGTTGTTGTTGTTGTTGTTAATGCTGCTGGCATTGCTGTTGGTGCTATTGTTGTTGGTTGTTGTTGTGTTGGAGGTGGTGTCTTTAATCAATTTTTTTATAATAATATTTCAGAATAAAAGATGGCCTTTTATTTAAAACGTTTGTTTCAAAATAAAATCTATAGCTATTATATACCTTGCTAGACCTACTTTTCCTGAAAACGTTACATTCATTTTCGATTATTAATTTTTACTGATTATGAATATTCAAATTTTCTTATATTTTAGAAGAGATTTGGCGGAATCGACATTACGGAATCATGACATCGACAAAAAGATTGGGGTTTCGACATCCACAGATAAAGGGCTTTTGAATTTCAGTAGAAAACAGATGCGGGTATCATTGGATTCCGGGGAACAAGGGAAGCTAAACGTCTAGGCATGTTTTAAAAAAAAAAGGGGGGGGGGGAGGTGGTTTGGGAGAGGGGGAGGAGGGAAAGAAGGGGGGGAAGAGCATATGGGTCCAATGTCGCCCGAGCGAACATAAAATAGAGGACAGTTGGATTTTCCCACTTCTTCCTTTGTTAGTCCCCGTTCTCTTACGTCTCAATTTCTTTCAAGCCTGTTAAGGGAACAGACAAGCTTGGAGGAAATTTTTATTTCAATTGTCAAAGTTATAAAATCTAATTTGATTGAGAGATTGTCTACCTTCCATTTGTTGGTTAGTCTAGCCTTGGGCTGCTCCTGCTATGCGGAATCCTTTGGAGTGGCCATTGGGTTATGCAGGACAAGGCGACAGGACATATTTTCTCTCACCGACTGACCATTCGTCTTCTGCTTTTGGTGGTGAGCAGGACTACATTGTCGGCAGGCATTTTATGCAGGTTAGTGGCAGTGACCTGCAGAGAGTGTCGTGGCACTAGTAGCCGGCAATTCGGTTACTATCAACACGCTTCCCCGCCTTGCAGGGCAAAATATTTTGATGCCTCTCTTACGAGAGATAAATGAAAATAACAGAGCCTCGGCCGTGTTCTCAAGGTCGCGGCCGAGAGGCGGAAGTCAAATACTCCGCTCGGCTACACCAAAAACAATATTTCCAGAGCTTTACCGCTCGGGAACTAAAAAAAAAAAAAGCTTCAAAACCTAGGTTCGGGATCTGAGAACCTCGAAATAAAAAAGTCGTGAACCTCCACAAACTTTCCAATTAAGACAGGCCTTTACCGTCTCACTCCGGCTACAGTCTCTCCTACTACATATCCTCCTCCCTCTCCTCCTCTCCCTTTTTCATTCTCCACCTCACTCTCATCCTTTGTTCTTACCCCCCTCCTCTCTCTGTTTCTCTGTCTATCTGTCTGTATCTCCTTCTCTGTCTCTCTCTGTCTCTGTCTCTGTCTGTCTCTCTGTCTGTCTGTCTCTCTGTCTGTCTGTCTCTCTGTCTGTCTGTCTGTCTGTCTCTCTCTCTCTCTCTCTCTCTCTCTCTCTCTCTCTGTTAGGGACTGAAGTCCTTTGAACTTTGGAACTTTGTCCTTTAATTAGCAAAACCACATATAACTCCAAACATGAAACAAGGCTCATAGCCCAGGGGGCATTTTAGCCAAAAGTAGGGGGGAAAAAAGGGGGTCGGGGAATTACAGACATTAAAAAAACAATGAACTGCACAAAAAAAGACTGCTCCATAGGCATCACAAGACAAAACTCTGAAATGTCAAACTCATTGTAAAATCAGCAAATTAATGCTAAAATCATGTTCTTCTCGTAGTAAAATATTGAATTTGAATCTGAATCTCTCTCTATCTCTCTCTTCTTCCTCCTCCTCCTCCTCCTCCTCCTCCTCCTCGAAGAAAGCAAACAGGACCAAGGGAGGATGATGATAGAGCTATTAAGGAGAGTATAGAAAGGCACCTGACAGACCCGCCGTCTCAGCAGCGGCAAACAAGGAGACAAACACACAGCACGGCACACAAACCAACTATATCCTGAGTATTCGAGAAAATAGAGGGCTCCCTCTCCCCGACACGCTATAAAGGGCCCATTTTGACCGCGCCTCCTCGACAAATTCTTTTTACCATTCACAGTGAGTGTTGTCCCTCTGAAATAAACAAGCTTAAAAAATATTTTGATAGTGTATGATTTTTTTAATTGAATAAATTCCGTTGTTTTCGTGCCTATTAATAGCAACGTCCAAAATCCTGGAGCTATAAATAGCAGCTACCAAAGCGCAGCGGGTTAGGGGCCGGGTAGCTCAGTTGGTAAGAGCGTCTTGCTAGTAACCGAAAGGTCGCTGGTTCGAATCCCGGATTGGTCAACGTGTGATCATATTATTTTCCCCTTTACCAACAACTGGCCCGCTGGTGTCAGTATAAATCGGTCCAGTAGTCATCTATATGCGAAAGTGTCGTGTGACTATAATCTACAAACAACGCAGCGGGTTAGAGATAGACCCCCCCAAAAAAATGCTCGCAAGGTTTTAAGGTGATAAAATAGACGCTACCTTACCCCAGACACCGTTCTTCAAGCCGCATGGTTTACTCACAAATAGGGTCACACGGCTTGCGTATCAGTGTACCGCTAAAACAGGGGAAACAACTCCGTGTTCAGCACCGAAATGGAAAATTCAAACTGTAGCGGTTGGTTCGAGCAACGAAAGCCCACTGTATCATTGTGTAATGTAAATTAAAAATGAAAATTTCAGTGTAAACCCATTGTAGCTAAATGTAAGCGAATCCTTGGAATTGGGACGGGTCTCAGTAATAACACAGAGCTTATTACGGATAGAGGGGGAACTTCCATTATGTCATATACAAAAATGCGAGACGCTCTCACGGATTATTTCCCTTTGCTCGGGCTGGCTATATTTCATCATCTGCTATATGAATGATCTGTGCGTGGTAACTTATTGAGCCTATGCCATTGCAAAAGAACATTTTTATGGCAACGTTTGCAAAAACCAAACTTTTAACCATCATTATTATTAATATTCCGCTACTGCTGTCTTTTTTGTTTTTGTTTTTGTTTATGTTTACTTATTGACATTTATTAGGTGCTTTTATGCTGCTTATGTGTGTATGTCATAGGTTCGTTTTCTGCCCTGGAATTTATTATTTTTTAATCAACGACAGATATTTTAAAATTAAAATATGCATGACAGACTGTTTTATTTAGCCTAAACTGTGTAAATCCGTAATCGTGAGAGAGAGAGAGAGAGAGACTTCAGACTTCAGACTTCAGAACTTTATTTTAAAAGGTTAAGATTTTAGGCATGAGCCTATTCTTACAATCAGACCTTTTGTAATAAGATAACAACGACAACATCAAAATGTACTAGACAATTTAAAAATAATGACATTAAAAAAACAAAAAACCAAAAAAAAAAAACTTTATTACAACAAATACAAAAAAATATTTAAAAAATTACGATACAAAAAACACAACCACCATTACTGCTACAACTAGTCTATACCACCACTACTACTATAATAAACGGCTAGAAACATTAAAAGCAAATCTTATTTAGGAGACAATAGCAATGAAACAATCTTAAGAGGTTTAATTAGTTAAAAGCAAAGTACACAGCAACAAAAATTTTACATAGTTAGGAAACAAATTAATCGATATGAAGCAATACATTTCATTTTTACATGCGCATTAATGATATACATTACAACATGAATTTTACATTTGCAATTTTGATACAGTTTATATTACAAAATATTAGGTTTTTTTTAAAAATAAAACTTAATACATACGTTATGAAAATTAAGGCTGTGACATAATTACCAACTGAGCATTAATAATATTGGTTTATTTTATTTGATTGAATAAATGGTAGCGTAATTTTGTTTTGAAACCGCCAACTGTTGTCTGTTGTTGGATTTGTGTAGGGAGGAGGTTCCAGATTGAAGGTCCAGAAAAGGAAAAGCTGGATTTAAATTTATCATTGTGTGGTAAGGGCAATAAATACCTTTTAGATCTGATGGATCGACTGTTTGGGGCTGCAGAGAGAAGGATCTTTAGGTATTCAGGTGATTGATTTGTGTGAACTTTGTACATAAGCATTGCTTTGTTGTAAATAAATTGCTTATCCAAAGGTAATATTTGCAAAGTTTTCATTTTTTGTACAGTAGTCAAAGTCGGATCAGTGTGAATAAGCTTAACAGCTCGTCGGTGAAGAGAGTTCAAACTTTTTAAAGTGTTATCACTCGCCATACACCAGATCGATGATGCATAATTTATATGAGACAAACAGTGTGCATAGAAAAATATTTTTCTAGCTTCAAGTCCTACATATTGCTTTAGTTGCTTAAGTAGAAACAAATTTCTAGATAAAGTTTTGCTAACCTTATTTACATGGCAGTGCCAGTTTAATTCGTCATCAATAACTACACCAAGTAGTTTATGTTCACGGACTTGAGTAATTGGTTTAGAATCAATGTCCAGGTTTAAATTAAGAGGCTGTATTTGATGCTTCTGTCTTGTAGTTATTACCATTGATTTTGTTTTTATGGGGTTGAGTAACATTTTGTTTTCTTTGCACCAGTTTTGCACATCCAACAGACCTTGCTGAAGTGAGGGTGAGAGAGTGAGAGGGGGGGTTGGGGGAAGAGAGAGCTTTGTCATTCAATCAATTAATCACAATAAAGCACAATAACAAAATGTTTAACTAATAGTGTGAATTTAATTTATATCAGGTGTCCCCCTACCCCCCAACCCTCTCACCTCCCACATCACTGGCTTAATGACATCAGTCACTTCTTGGAAAATAATTAATTAATCAGACAGAACAATCAGAACATAGACTACAACATTCCACGAAATATAGATCTAATGCGCAGAAATTCACAGATCAGAACAAGGACTGAGTTTCTACATTACATTTTTTTTCCCGTTTACACTCAAACGAAAAGGGATTACAACAGATCAAGGACCATTTTTTTGCCTTGTTAAGGGGTTATCTTGCACAGTATTTGATCACGAGGAGAAAACAGACTTAGTCTAATTTAACTTGTTAACATAAGCAGTTTGACGAAGCCAAACTGCCAATCTGACATCTACTTTTGAAATATAAGCACAAAGATAGTCAAACAACCTAGCATTAACGTAAACAGTGACCGACCTGTTGAAGTAAACTGTCAGCAAAATTATAGCTGCTTTTTTTAAAGTGAAAAATTCTGTAGATTTTGTGCCTATTAATAGCAAAAGCCAAGATTCTGGAACTAACGATAGCAGTTACCTAAACCGGTAAGAGACAGTTCCCGTAAAACAATTGCTCGTAAGGTTTGTCGTTTTAGGTTGATAACATAGACCATACCCCTACCTAGACACTTTGATTGATTGATTTATTGTTGCTTTAGGTCCAGCGGACTCTTCCGAGCCAAATCAGGACCGGACAACCCCCGATCCGCATAAAAGATCTGCTGAAACAACCTTAGTGGGAAAATTGAATGCCCTCCACCGGCCAGTCACTTTACAATAAAGACATCCCACGCGGGGGACGGCTGAGGGTTGACCTCAACTACGCGAACCCCCGGTTACAAAAACAAAATAGAATACAAACATCATTATAAATCATCAAAACACATACATATAAAATGCCTATAGTGCTAAATAGTACAATCATAGGAAGCCCTAGTGACCACCCAGCAGAAAGCATCCAACAGACCTCATACACAAACAAGGAGTCTTGTCCAGGAAGAGTTTTCAAGAAAAAAGGTAGGTCATTGATCTAGCGAAGAAGAAGATAGTATAGCAGAGTGAAGGACAGAGCAGGAATAGGAAAGAGTAAATGAGGAAGACAGCGACAGTGGGAATTTAAAGCACTAAATTTCCATAAAGTGGGGATACTATTTATACTGAAAACCCCCGGCACTCCAACGGGGGTACTGTTGCCGCAGTGAATCTGTCTTGCCTATAAAGGAAAGACAGGTTTTCAACTGTGGCTTTCACTGTTCCCTTTATAGGTTTGAACAATCTACAGTGGCAAGATTGCTCATGACCCCAAGGGGTATACCTAGACACTAAAGGAGCACACCTCAAGTCGCGCGGTCCACTCACAAATAGTGTCAAAGGTCGCAAGGCTGTACCCTTTAAAAAACAAGGGAAATAACTCCCTGTCAGAACCGAAACTGAAAATAAATTCAAACTTTAGCGGTTGGTTTTGTGCAAGGAAAATCCACTTTATCATCGTGTAATGTAAAAACAATGCGAAGTTTAGGGTAAACCTGTTTTTGCCTACAGTAAACAAAGCCTTCCAATTGGGGCCTTTTTGTCGTCACTCTCTCACGTATGACTGAAAGACACGGAATATGGGCGTTCCTCGTATCATAAAAGTCAACGTGGTGCAAAAATGCAGAACAAGGAAAAGTGGCCCCGAGAGACTTTGAGTAAAAGGTCTTGCCTAATGGATTTTCTAAAGTGAT
>CM072512.1:32082596-32145096 GCA_036898135.1 Oncomelania hupensis
ACCCACACACACCCACACACACCCCCACACACGCACGCACACACACACACACACACAAACACGACATATAACTCGCTCTGTAAAACATGCCATCACAGTTTTTTTTTTTTTTTTTGTTTTGTTTTTTCATCCCATCGAGGGAGTAAATTATAGGTGTATCTGTCAGCATCCTGCGTTGTTTTATCTGCAGATATCGGCGAAGATGCAGCGGATGTGTTTCCCCTCGTTTACTCCCTAGTATTACAATGCTCACCTTTTATCTCGGGGACCTTCTGTGGCCTCTCGAGTAGTATGCACGAGAATAGAAAGCCCTAGAAACAAGGGTGCTTGCTGGTTTATTTAGCAATAATGGTGTGCAATTAAAAAAAAGTATATGCGGCTCGGCAGTTCTAATACCTTTATGTTTTGCTTTGCAGCTGTATAAACGGAATGCGGTAAGGTGACGTCAAAGTAATATTAGGCGTTATGTGCCGTTCTGTCAAACAAACAATATCTGCAGTTCTAATTCTAGATTGTGTTTTGTGGCTGTGTGTAACCTAGAAACTTTCATGTTACTCGGCAGTCCTAGAAAACAGCCTATAAAATTTTATGCAGCTTTTGGCTTGGCTTGGCATAATGCAGACAGGATGCCAGCGAGCGGGATGAATAGAACAAAAGGGCAGGGGTCGGAAGAGTAACATTACCCTGGGTATAAAATGATAGGGTAGTGAGTCTCTCTTCCTCTCTCTTCATCAAGTAGACTGTTTACTGCTACCACAATCATGGAGGACCACATTATCTCTCATTCTTTGAGTGCATTGTGTAGGCGGCTGCTGCGTGAACGTTACAATACTATAATTATATTATTGTCTCTCCCAATGTGCATTGAGCGCATATTACTACATTTCCTATTGTATCCAATAGGTATAATTATGAGGACCAGCAACCAATCAACACACGCTATGACTCTAGGCTGATTTTGCTCTGATGTCCTCTTCATTAAAGTAAGTTTGAGGTCTTTTTTCCTTCAAAATTTTTACACCAGGTAACATGAACATGGAAGAGTTTATAAAGCTTCATTATTGAAGCGTAAGCTCTCCAATAAGCAAATACGAAGCTGGAAAAAAAAAGTAACTCCGTACTTTATGATGATACCTCGCGAGTTTCGTAGACTGCTATGCGGATATTAAGTGCGTCAAACGAAACAATTAAGAGACCGACAGACCAAGTCGCATGCAAACAGCCACAGGAAAGCCGCTGATACCGTAATTGCGTTGAATCACGCACATATAACTCCAGGTTTTCTGCCCTCGAGCATGTATAGCAAAGAGCGGTAAGTCATCCAATGCTAGCAGCAGACGACTTTTTGACTAGTCGGACAAGAAGTTTAGATTCTATTTTCGCAAATGTTACACACACACAAACACACACACACACACACACACACACACACACACACATAGGCTTATATATACACACAAGTCATGAATATAATAATAAGCAATTAGTCATCTCTGAATTAAGCGTTTTCCCGCAATTTTGATCTTTAGTTCAGACACCCTTTAAGCAATGTGCTCTCAGATGCTTTTAGAAGTTGGTATAGAATGGGATGGCATGGAGAGCTAGTATATGAACCGTATTATTAAAAGAAGACTGTGTGGGGCCGGGTAGCTCAGTTGGTAAGAGCGTCTTGCTAGTAACCGAAAGGTCGCTGGTTCGAATCCCGGATTGGTCAACGTGTGATCATATTATTTTCCCCTTTACCAACAACTGGCCCGCTGGTGTCAGTATAAATCGGTCCAGTAGTCACCTATATGCGAAAGTGTCGTGTGACTATAATCTACAAACAAACAACAGAAGACTGTTTATGCTAATCTGTCAGGCTGCTCAGTATAATCGTGGTTGGTACTTCACCATCGTCTCTCACATGCGGCATGAGCAGCTATCTAAATGGATGGTGACGCTATACCTGACCTCCTTTTTCTCATCATGACCATCATCGCCGCCTCTCCCCAAAGACCCGTTCAACGAATTGTTATAGGAAAATCCTTATTTGTTTTAACACTGAAAGAGAGCGAGAGAGAGAGAGAGAGAGAGAGAGAGAGAGAGAGGAAGAAGAAGAAGAAGAAGAAGAAAAAGAAGAAGAAGAAGAAGAAGGAAAAAAATAAATAGAAGAAGAGAGAAAGAGATGTGAGAAGAGAGAGACAGAGATGAAGAAGGAGGAGAAGGAGAAGAAGAAGAGCAAAACAAAAAAAGAAGAAGAGAGAAAGAGACGGGGGGGGGGGGGGGGGGGGAGGAGAGAGAGAGAGAGAGAGAGAGAAGAGAGAGAGAGAGAGACTATACGTTTTTAATGAACTGGTTCTGGGCCCATTTCATACAATACAATTATAAGCAAACAAAAACATCAAGAAAAATGGGGAAAAAAAGAAAGAATAAACACAGGGTGATACGAGACGGTACAAAATAGAAGGTTACAATAAATCAAGGGGAACAAAAATGCAAGACCCCATATGACATCTACAGCCATTCACGCCAGTGTTGTAGAAAGACACTACACAAACTCCTTTAATCACACACTCACGCACAGACACACACATCCACCAAAAAGAACAATAACCTCTCTCGCATTCTTGGTAAAATTTTCTTACATCTTGAATACACCATACAGATACACAAATAAGTCAGCATCCACTCTTGCATTCTTATCTTAAACTGTTTTGGATAAAACAGAGAGAGAGGGAGAGAGAGAGAGAGAGAGAGAGAGAGAGAGAGAGAGAGAGAGAGAGAGAGAGAGAGAGAGAGTAAAATTATGGATGTAAAGTTTGTGTTGGACACAATATAATTATGGAGCTTCTCCACGTTGCTGTACTCAAGGGATGCATTGTCTGGCATCGGAGGCGAAGATGGGGAAAATGTACGACTGCAGTGCCATCTGTGAGGTGTCTCTCTATGGAGTGCTTTGGAGGGAGAGACTTCGGTATAGACCTTCTGAGTAATGAGAGAGAGAGAGAGAGAGAGAGAGAGAGAGAGAGAGAGAGAGAGAGAGAGAGAGAGAGAGAGAGAGAGAGAGAGAGAGAGAGAGAGAGAGAGAGAGAGAGAGAGAGAGAGAGAGAAGTCTCCGGTAATGTCTTTCATCACAATAAGAAGTGGGAGCGCCATAACTGCTCTGTGGCTATTGCTAGGGGTCAGCCTGTGGAGACCAATAAACAACGGGGTTGACATCCTCAACCTGACAGGTCATTGATGATGTTCGAACTGGAAGTAACAATTGCTGATCATTTGAGACAAGGGTCAGTTTATGCAAATGTCTTCTCTACAACGTTCTGTCTCATATTATCATGCAGTAATTGAGCGATACTTCAGTTAATCTTTGATGCTCAGTCTGAATTGGGATGCAGAATGCCTTAAGATGGAACCCACTGTCTCAAAAATGTTGCCTTTTGGGGCAAAATAATTTAGTTGTTGTTGGAAACATGTTAGTAATTCAATAATAATTATAAGGATATTTATTTAGCGCTTTTTCCTATAAAACCTCGGTTCAAAGCGCACATCAGACGTATTCGCACACCAATCTATGTCATCCATGATATAAATGTATATAGTCATCTTCAAGCTCTTGAGTTAAATATAATTTCTGCGCTCCCTCTCACCCCCCTTCCTCCCCTCTTCTTCTTAGCAATGGCATGATTAGAACAATCAGTATTAATAAATCGCACGTTTAAAAAAAAAACCTGCAGTGACAACATTATATCTGTGCTACTTACAAAGTTACTGTTGGGTTGTTTCTGAGGCTTACAACTGTTACAACTGCGTAAGTACCTGATGCTTACAATTACTCTACGTCATTGAATTTGCAGCTTTGTTCTTGTTCGTAATTGATGCTATTGTTGCAGTAACCTCTCTCTCATTTTTGTCTCAGATTAAGATGTTGTTTTGTGCTTATCTTCTTCTTGTTCTCGTTCTTCTTCACGTACCGGCGGCTATCACTGTTCACTTTTCTACGCTTTGACGTTCTCCTGCATAGATTATTACTTCATTAACCCCTTGGGGTCATGAGCAATCTTGCCACTGTAGATTGTTCTAACCTACAAAGGGAACAGTGAAAGCCCCAGTTGAAAACCTGTCTTGCCTTTGTAGGCATGACAGATTCACTGCGGCAACAGTACCCCCGTTGGAGTGCCGGGGGTTTCAGTATAAATAGTATCCCCACTTTATGGAAATTTAGTGCTTTAAATTCCCACTGTCGCTATCTTCCTCATTTACTCTTTCCCATTCCTGCTCTGTCCTATCACTCTGCTATACTATCTTCTTCTTCGCTAGATCAATGACCTACCTTTTTTCTTGAAAACTCTTCCTGGACAAGACTCCTTGTTTGTGTATGAGGTCTGTTGGATCAGCTTGGGAGTGTTGGACGCTTTCTGCTGGGTGGTCACTAGGGCTTCCTATGATGTTAGTATTTAGCACTATAGGCATTTTATATGTATGTGTTTTCTTGATAATTTATAATGAAGGTTGTATTCTATTTTGTTTTTGTAACCGGGGGTTCGCGTAGTTGAGGTAAACCCTCAGCCGTCCCCCGCGTGGGATGTCTTTATTGTAAAGTGACTGGCCGGTGGAGGGCATTCAATTTTCCCACTAGGGTTGTTTCAGCAGATCTTTTATGCGGATCAGGGGTTGTCCGGTCCTGATTTGGCTCGGAAGAGTCCGCTGGACCTAAAGCAACAATCAATCAATCAATCAATCAATCAATCAATTACTTCATTAGATCTCCTCTGGTCGTGTTTCCTTTCTTTTTCCTTTTTTGTTTTACTTTTCCTTTAAATCTGAAGGTTCCATAGACCACATGAGAAATCAAATCAACACTGTGGTCAGGAAAAGGTATGCATATAAGTGTTACGTTGAAACGCGAACGAAAGTATGTCGGAAATGCGCACGATAGATCTAATCGTTTCGTTTTGCAAAGTATTCAATAATGGAGTTTATTTACCTTTGATTTGAGTTTGCATTGTTGTTAGGAGAGGCTTTGTATAACGTTGATAATTTTCGTTAGTCGATACTGTTGTAGAATTTTCTGGATCTGCGTGTTTACTCTCGATAGAAACTTCCCGATACATGTCAAAGCAAGAAGACGTTCCGGAAGGAGAAGAAAATATGTATGACGTAAGACAGTAATGACGAAGTTAGAAGCGATTGGTTAAATTGCGTCAAACGAGATTGATCCAGGTTATTCGGGAGTATCAAGAGACTATTTAAGTGCCGCGCTGTTTCAAAAATAGGAGTGAAGTTGTTGATAGTGAAGTTGGAAAGTAAATTTGAGAGTGGAAAGGCGATTGAGCGATTGTATGCAGTTGTTGATGTGTGCTGAATAAAAAGTGGAAAACTTCATACGTCGACTCCGTGTCTTGTATGCTGATTGAGCGGGCTGCGTGAATAAACGAATCTGAGTTACACACTCATGAGGAATTCAGCATTGGGGCTGAATCAGATACTGATAGAAAACACCAACATCGAATCGAGTGTAACATTTTGGGGGTCAAGCCGCGATTCACGCCATAGCCAAGGGTTCAACTGCTACAACAAGCGAGTCAACGTTACGAGAAGCAGTCATCGAGGGTAGCCGCCAACGAGTTGCGTCGAGAGGGGCCAACATACTGGGACTACATCACCGATAGGTTCGGGTTGACTGCAAGGGCGTGTAGTCGCTGAAGAGTTGCTTCGTGAGCGAACAACAGATCGGGACTACGTGGCTGCCGTAAGACTACGTCGAGGGACAGTCTCGGAGCTACATCGCCAGTATTACAGAGAGCGGCGAGCGGACGTCGCGTCTACTTCAGCACAGGAGTGTATACATCAACACCAGCGTGGTGCAGCGTCGCATACGACGAGGACAGCGGGGCCTGCGTCAGCGAAGGCGACTAGTGACAAGCATCAGCGCTACTGCAGAAAGCGTGCTGTTCTAGAACAGTCTAGAAAAGTACAGCACAGTCAAGAACTTTCCAGTAAAGAACTTTCCAGAAAAGAACTTTCCAGAAAAGAACTTTCCAGAAGCATCAAGATGGCTGACTTCTGGCAGAAAGGGGTTGAACTAAATCTAAAAGGTAAACAGCTGACGGAGTACGTCAAGTCTCAAGAGAGAATATGGCGTGAAGAAAGAGAAAGAGAATTAGAAGAGAAGCGTCTAGAAAAGGAAGAGCAGCGTCGCCGAGAAGATAGAGAAGAGCGGCGTCAAGAAAGAGAAGAGCAGCGACGGCGTGACGAGATGGAAGAAAGACGATTAGAAACTGATCGTCAGCACCAGCTAGAGTTGGCGCGTATCCAAAACAATCAGCATGCGCCACAAGTCACCAACGACCATACGGCTCCAAAATTGCCAGCTTTCGTCGACGGGAAGGACCAGATCGACAGCTATCTGGCGAGATTCGAAAGGTTCGCCGAAAGCTCCAATTGGCAACCTCGAGACTGGGCGATTCGACTAAGTGCACTTCTGACAGGGCAAGCGCTCGAAGTTTACACCAGACTGTCGAACGATGACGCCAAAAACTATGACGTCTTGAAAGAGGCCCTACTGCAGTGCTACAACTTTACAGAGAAGGGCTACCGTAAACGCTTCCGTGAATGCCGGCCTAAGTCAGACGAGACGCCAAAGCAGTTTGTGGAGCGCCTGTCGTCATATCTACACAAATGGGTGGAGTTATCAGGCGACAGGAAGTCTTACGACAGTCTCCATGACCTGATCGTGAAGGAACAATTTCTCAATGCCTGTCACAAGGACCTAGCGACCCACTTAGAAGAACAAAAGCTGCAGACGCTTAAAGATGTGACTGAGGCTGCTGAAAGATATCTCATCGCTCATGGGAAGACCCTGGGGCCACCCAGCGCGACGAAACATTTTCAGAAGACTGGAAACCATGGGAACCAGGTCCAAGGGAGCCAGACGAGCCAGAAACAGACGGACTCCACGCCTCCCTCCCAGGGAAGGGCATTCAAGAGGCTGTTTCACCTGCAACGCTACAGACCACAGAGCAGCTAACTGTCCTCAAAACAAAAGTAGCGGACAGCGGAGCAGTACGGACAATTCAGCGGCGGGCAACCGGCAGAGGCGGTTCTCCAATCAACGGCAAACCAGTAGATCTGACCATCAAGTGTGCGGCGGGAGCGTCATTCTTCCGAGTGAGACCGAGCGCGCAGCTACTCCTGCGGACGTGCAAGAGTGCATGACTGATGGCCAACTTCTCCTTGCCAACGGGAAATCCATCCCCGTCGTCGCCAGCGCAGCTGTGACCGTCCAGAACATGCCTGTTTCCAAGGGACGCGTCAGAAATCATGAAGTGACTGTTTTAAGAGACTCTGGCTGCAGTGGGGTCATCGTCAGAGAAGACCTAATCGCTAAAGAACAGTTCACTGGCGATTCAAAATGGACACTTATGGCCGACAGCAAATGTGTGAGAGCGCCAGTTGCGAAGATTCATGTCAACACCCCTTTCTACATAGGCGAAGTCGAAGCGGTTTGCCTGAAGAAGCCGCTGTATGATTTGATGATCGGGAATATTGACGGCGCGAGACGACCCGACGACCCCGATCTAGAGTGGAGTCCTGCCTCAACTCAACACGTCGAAGTTGTGGAGGAGGATCCATTGCCGTTTCCCGATGGAGACCTTACAGAGCTGCTACGGGACAATGTGGTTACTCCGGCTCAGCCCTGCCGACCAGAGATCGTCGGTGCTGTTACTACCAGGGCCCAGGCCAAGAGAGACAAGACGTCTACGCCACTGAAGGTCGCCGACAACTCTAAAGCTGCCATCGTGGACAGAGATAAGCTGATCCAGCTCCAGGAAGCTGATAGTACTTTAAACAAGTACAGGAACCGCCAAGACCACGTGACCAAAGGCAGTGGTACGGTCTATTTCGAGGTGAAGGCCAAGATCCTGTACAGAATCTTCCAGCACCCGAGGGTCAACGGAGGTAAACCACTACGTCAAGTCTTGGTACCGTTACCCCTAAGGCGCCAGGTGATGGAGGTAGCGCATGACTCAATCATGGGAGGTCACCTGGGTATCAAGAAGACGTCGGATAGAATCCAGGCGGTGTTCTACTGGCCAGGACTTCATGCGGACGTCAGCCGTTTCTGCCGATCATGTGACATTTGCCAGAAGACCATAACTCGAGGAGGGGTCCCGAAAATGCCTATGCAGAGGATGCCTCTGATCGACCGACCTTTCAAGAGGGTGGCCTTAGACTTAATCGGCGAAATAAGACCTCCGAGTGAAGAAGGTCATCGGTGGGTACTGACTTTAGCGGACTATGCGACTCGGTACCCAGAAGCAGTGCCACTGAAGAAGATTGACACTGAATCTGTAGCAGAGGCACTAGTGGACATGTTCAGTAGACTTGGAGTGCCTGAAGAAATTCTGACAGACCTCGGGACGCAGTTCGTCTCTGACTGCATGAAGGATGTCAATAGACTGCTGAGCATCCGGCATTTAACTACGACACCCTACCATCCAATGTGCAACGGGCTTGTCGAGAAGTTCAATGCTACGCTGAAGTCCACCCTGAAGAAACTGTGCAGCGAGCAGCCCAGACAA
The DNA here is from genome assembly GCA_036898135.1 of Oncomelania hupensis. Classification (NCBI taxonomy): domain Eukaryota; kingdom Metazoa; phylum Mollusca; class Gastropoda; order Littorinimorpha; family Pomatiopsidae; genus Oncomelania; species Oncomelania hupensis. The sequence continues at coordinate 32,091,161 of CM072512.1, forward strand.
TGGCATCGCTATATCAACGCCTTACTTTTCGCCTACAGAGAAGTACCGCAGGAGTCCACCGGCTTTTCTCCGTTCGAGCTGTTGTACGGAAGAACCATCCGAGGGCCGATGCACATCCTGAAAGAACTGTGGACGAAAGAAGTAGACACCCCAGAGGTGAAGAACAGCTACCGGTACGTGTTTGAGCTACGGGAGAAGCTGGAGCAGACTCTCGAGATAGCCAGAGAAAACCTGAAGAAATCCCAGGACTGTGGAAAGCACTACTATGATCGTAGGGCTGTGAACAGGAAGTTCAAACCTGGCAACAAAGTGCTGGTGCTGCTACCTACCGATCATAATAAGTTGCTGATGCAGTGGAAAGGCCCGTACGAAGTGGAGACCGTGGTGGGGATCAACGACTATAAGGTGAAGGTCGGCCAGCATTCCAAGATATACCACGCCAACCTCCTTAAGCTGTACGCGGAGAGGCCGCCAGAGACTGTACACGTAGCAACAGCAGCTGAGATCGACAACAGCTTTGACAGCGAGGAACTGTTGGAACTTGGAGACTTCCACAGCAAAGAAGGCATCAACGATGTTAAGCTAGGACCAAGCTTGACGGAAGGTCAAAAGATGGAGCTCAAGGACCTTATGGGCGAGTTTCCCCACAACTTCAGCGATGTCACTGGCTCTACAACTTTGGTCGAACACGAAGTCCACCTCACTTCAAATATACCCGTTCGATCCAAGCCCTTCCCGATCCCTTTCAAGGCCCGTGAATCCTTGAAGAAAGACATCGATGAGATGCTGAAGATGGGCATCATTAGGGAGTCCAGTTCCCCATACGCGTCCCCTGTCGTGGTCGTGAAGAAGAAGGACGGGAGCAACCGAGTATGCATCGACTACAGGAAGGTTAATAAGATCACCGTCTTCGACCCTGAGCCGATGCCTACCGCAGCAGACCTCTTCCGCCAACTATCGGGAAGTAAAATATTCTCAAAGATTGACCTCAGCAAGGGTTATTGGCAAGTCCCCGTGCGTCAACAGGACATACCAAAGACTGCTTTCATAACTCCTGATGGAACGTACGAGTGCCTAAGGATGCCCTTTGGCATGGTCAACAGCGGAGCTACCCTAAAGAGAGGAATGAGGAAGATGCTCAATGGGATGGACAACGTCGTGTGTTACTGGGACGACCTGCTGGTCCACACTCGCACCTGGGAAGAGCATCTGCAGACCTTGAGGGAGCTGTTTCACCGTCTCACAGAAGCCAACCTGACCGTGAGACCCAGTAAGTGCATTCTGGGGACTGACAACGTAGACTTTATCGGCCATTCGCTGAAAGAAGGACAAAAGGGGCTTCTGCTAGAAAACGTCACCAAAATTCTGAACGCTCCACGTCCCCAAACAAAGAAGCAAGTACGATCTTTCCTGGGATTGGCTGGGTATTATAGGGAGTTCGTACCGAACTACTCAGCCATCACAGCACCTTTGTCGGACCTGGTGCGGAAAGGCTGTCCAAACCAAGTGCAGTGGGGACCGTCTCAGGAGAAGGCATACCAGACTGTGCGCGACCTCCTTTCGAAGGATCCGGTGCTATGACTGCCCGATACTTCCAAGGAATTCGTCTTAAGGACAGACGCAGCGGACGAAGGCATCGGCGCCATACTGATGCAAGAGCACGAAGGGAAACTATTTCCGGTCAGTTACGCCAGCAAGAAGCTGTCCAGGGCTGAGAAAAATTACTCGACCATGGAGAAAGAGTGCCTTGCCATCATATGGGGAATCCGGAAGTTCGAACTGTACCTTCAAGGAGTGAAGTTCGTGCTACAGACTGATCACAAGCCGCTAACTTACTTGAACTCTGCCAAGTTTGTGAACAGTCGGATCATGAGATGGGCTATGTACTTGCAGAACTTTAACATGCGAGTAGAATCTATCAAAGGATCAGACAAGGTTGGTGCGGACTTCCTCAGCAGAGTGTGTGAGTAAAGAACATTGACTCTGTGTGAATGAACTGTGTACATTGACAATATCCAGACGGATTTGAAGATGAAAACCATTGACTCTGTGTGAATGAACTGAGAACGTTGATAGTGTTCAGACAGTCTGAAATAAGTCTTAATTCTGTACTTTGTTTGTGCATTACGTTTCAACATTGTTGAAAGAAATTGGGTAAATTTCTTCTTGAGTGGGGGGTTATGTTACATTGAAACGCAAACGAAAGTATGTCGGAAATGCGCACGATAGATCTAATCGTTTCGTTTTGCAAAGTATTTAATAATGGAGTTTATTTACCTTTGATTTGAGTTTGCATTGTTGTTAGGAGAGGCTTTGTATAACGTTGATAATTTTCGTTAGTCAATACTGTTGTAGAATTTTCTGGATCTGCGTGTTTACTCTCGATAGAAACTTCCCGATACATGTCGAAGCAAGAAGACGTTCCGGAAGGAGAAGAAAATATGTATGACGTAAGACAGTAATGACGAAGTTAGAAGCGATTGGTTAAATTGCGTCAAACGAGATTGATCCAGGTTATTCGGGAATATCAAGAGACTATTTAAGTGCCGCGCTGTTTCAAAAATAGGAGTGAAGTTGTTGATAGTGAAGTTGGAAAGTAAATTTGAGAGTGGAAAGGCGATTGAGCGATTGTATGCAGTTGTTGATGTGTGCTGAATAAAAAGTGGAAAACTTCATACGTCGACTTTGTGACTTGTATGCTGTTTGGACGGGCTGCGTGGACAAACGAATCTGAGTTACACAACTATCAGGAATTCAAGCATCGGGGCTGAATCAAATACTGATAGAAAAACACCAACATCAAACGGAGTGTAACAATAAGGTCCTGGGCAGTGTCAAGCAATTTGGGTGTCTCTTCTGATAATGTATTTGTCATTTTTTGCCATGGCATCGTGTGTGTGGAGGGAGGGGGGAGAGGAGGGAGTACATGTAGATGGGGAGGGGGATAGAGGGAGGAGGGATGGAAGAGGAATATTTATGTATGGAGGGGGAAGGGATGGATGGGAGAAGAGAATGTGAGAGAGACAGAGAGACAAAGACAGAGACAGAGTACTGTGGCATTGGATTCCATTTAAAAGCGAAGAACCACCGTGGTGCTTTGCATGTGACAACTCCTTTTTCCGTCCGCCATTTTATGCCTGATTATTCTGATCTGGTTGATGAGAAGGAAAGGTATTTTGGTTCGATACATTTTTTAATTGAGATTTTTAACATTTGCAGTGGTCAAAACCTGTTTACAGTTTTGCGTGGTGTTGGTTTGGTTTATCGCAATTAGGTCATGTCGTTTTGTTTGTTTGATGTGTTTTACACTTCAACAATAACATTATTTTTATGTACATCTTTTAGAATATTTTGATATATTAGCGGTCTAGTCTGATTTTGAATAGTTTTGCCCTAGTAGTCCACCAGACCCTACAAGCATTGATCATCTAACCTAATCTAATCTTCTTAAGGGGCACGGTGGTCTAATGGTAGTCCCTATGAAAGACTCTTTACTCCCGTTTCCTACTCCTTCGGATGAGAGTATAAACCGTCTAGTCTGTGTGTCGCATACATTCCATAATAACGGACTTTAAAGATTCTGACGCTCATGTCCTAGACGGGTGAGTGCCGGTAACAAGAACACACCCAGCATGCACTTGGTCCTTCTCCGCATCCCTGGCTGGCCAGGATAGTGCTCAGTTGTCCGGGCGTCAGACTATGCGCCCAAAGGCTGCGGGTGGGCGTCTTGGGCGGTTTGAGTTAGATCCTGTATCGGCCAGCGCCTAGAGTCTGGTCAAGTACGGCGAGATAAGTGAGCTATAAAAATCCTCAATAATAAAATAATAAAACCTTCCTTTATTCCGTCTCGGTGCTGTCTGCTCGTTGTTTTGCTGTTGCCACTCACCTTCACACACTTTATCTTCTTTCTTCGCTGCCAGCATCTCAGCTTCTCTGTTCCCGCCATTTACTCTTCTGCAGCTTTCATGTTCCTCATTCTTTTTCCTCTTCTTCTCCTTGATATCGTATCATTCTTTGCACTGAAATATTGAAAACAAATTTACGTGGATCACTATCCCACCACTTTAAAAAAAAAAAACTTTTCTGCCTTGTTCTACAAACATCACTATAGTTGCCCATTATGAGTCAATTAGGCAAATACATAAATAACTGGAAATCGGTAATGTCGATGCGGTCTGTCCTGTAAGGTTTCTGCTTTCCCCCTTATTTTCTTTTTTTATGATTCCCATTCGCATTGTTAGGTTCATAATTAATGCAGTTCTTAAGGGACTCTTTTTACATCATGTGATATTTGTCTGCAATGAGTCTTTGCGCAATGCAAATATATCCGGTTTCATTGCAAAACAGATACATGTCTTTCTATCACGTTGTGGAACAGCAAATGTGCTGTAGGGAAGTATTTAGTAATATTGCACGTATTCTAATAGCTTCAGTGTTATTTTTGCCAATATTTATCCGAACAAATTCCGTGTAGTGATGATTGATGCAACGATTCACCTGGATGTGAAACATAGCTCCCTCTTGGGGGATACAATTTTTTTATAATATTGTTTATGTAGATCTGTCATTACTGTACGCAATCCGATTCAATGAAAGTTATTCTTGTCATATTGAGAATCGTATTCAAGCAGAGTGTACAGTAATGTGAGTCTATGTAGGATAATATTTTCCCACAAACACAATATACATACAATATAGTTGCTGAACTTCTTGTTTTTCGTATTATTATCTATTTTATTCTTTGCCATCAACAATGCATAATGTGAACATAGTTTGTTCAGAGTGTAAATGTTTGGCAATTGTCAGTTGGAAACCCCGCAACGTAGGCAACACAAAAGAGAACACAAACAGTAGTACTACTATTTTGTTTTACCATAGAACATGAATTAGCCTAATGCATATATATTAGCTCTTTACAAAATAAACTAGAATAAACTATACCACAAAATTATGTATTAAAATAAATAATAAAAACGGTGTAACCCAGCTAATGTTATACTGAGAAATTGACATCTCGTTCCGCAGTTTCTTAGCCTCGCTCTTAGTTATACGTGGTCAAATCCGGAAATTCAGTTCCGTAGTTTTGTAGACTCCGTATCAGTTGTCTACTTCCGTGTGGTCTTGCTATAGAAAGGGTGTGTAGGTAACCAATATAACGATTCCCTGTCATTTTTGTTAATTCAGACCCAAAGTTTGTTTGTTTGTTTGTTTGTTTGTTGTTTTTGCTGTGTTTTTGTTTTGTTTGGTACTAATGTCCTGTCAACCCAATATGCAAATAAAAAGTTTAGAAATATACGGATATAATTATGAGTCGATTGAGTTCCGCAGTTTGATAAATTCCATCTCGCCATGTCCATGTGGTCTGGCTATAGACAGAGTGTGTCCCGAATCAATGAATACCGACATATAATTCCCTGCATCCTGCCTGGCACCGATCATAATGCGAATGAATGATACGAGGTGTTTGGTATGCTGATGTCAGCTACGATGCCACTCGGAGTAGTCGAGACTGCTGGGCTCAACCTGCATCGAGTCAAGCGCCTGATAGTGATAACGATGTGGTAGTAATAAGTCTCAGAAACTCAGCGTGCTATGGCGCTATGCGAACGGACATTCTCTGTCAGATCTTGACCTTTCCTTAGCCATAGCGTTAGTATGACACGCCGAAGTTGTGTTGTAAGCTTTGTTGGTGCCGCGTCGTACCTATAAATTCAGAATCCGGAAACGAAATGCAGCTGATGTTCCTTGGATGGGTGGATGAATCTGAAGACTTATAGCTGCGGAAAATTAAACCAATCAGAGCGCTTGGCTTTATGTTTCTCAGATTTCAACACAAAGCAAACAACCAAACTTGCAGTTGGAATTGTAACTATTATTTTGAATATAGAATGTAAAATAGATAGGGCAGATAATTAGTGTCCACCTGTTTAGCTTTGCATTAGGAAATGGTACTTCTTTTACTGAGCAGCCAAATTCAGAGGCAGCTTGCAGAAACGTCTGATTATTGATGATCAAAAAAATTCACACGCGATTAATGTGTTTCTTTACTGTCTGTGCTTGGTCAATTACCAGCAATGGGTGACAAATATTATTTTTAACAATCCAAATATATGTACTATTAAACTGTATTTTCCGTAAAACAAGAACTTAAGAAGTAAAATGTCACTGGAAATTGAGGATAGAAGACTGTGCAACTTCTTCTTGTGACATCGAATCAACCAAAGCTTTTAGGTTTTGAAGTTAGTTCAGCCAGGCTAGCTATAAATAGCTTCGGCGGTGCTCTTCTTTCCTTTCACTGAAAGGGAGGGTGTAGGCAAGCTATAAATAGCCCGCAGCCAGCAAAATGTGGGAGAACCTAAGAGTGCTGCCCACATAGGCATTGAGCTGGTGTGAATTGTATTAACTGATCCATGACTAATTTACTGTCCTATTTGTCTATGCACTAATACTAGCAATGCAATTTCTTTGTGTATGTTTCAGGAACTCCTTCCCAGCTGACTATAGCTACACTTTCCGTGGTCGACTATCATCGTACTACCAAAATCTTCAATCTCAGTTTTCTGCCTTATTAATTACCCGTTAAAATACACAGCAACAACTTCATCACCTAACCGATTTCATCGTACTGGCTGCTATATCCGTTTTAAAACCCTTTTTAGTCTTCTTCCTAATATGATGATCTACCGGTAGAGAGACACTACTGCGGACAACTGTCCCATCTACCAGGGGTGTGTGGCCACCCTATCATGCCTCTGACGTATGGGGATGAAGCGGTTCAGTGCGCCACCCGCTCTTTACCCCAGCTCCACCCAGAAACTTTCCACTCCAACGCCCAGGGAGTGCCCCACCCTCCCACTGTCGCAGACATGGGCACGGACACCATCATCATCAGAAGCAGCTGCAGCAGCAACAGCAACAACAACAGCAGCATAAGCAGCAAGAACAGCAGCACCACCTTCACTTCCAACATCACTATCATCAGCAGGATAATCAACGACATCAGGTAAAACATGTTTGACAGTTATTAGCGTTATAATTATGCCCATATTTACTGATACAGTTCAAATCATTTTTGAAGAGTTTTAAATGTTTTTTAAACGTATGATTATTGAGAGTCTTAGTTAGTTAGTCATTGTTTATTGGGGTCCAGCGGACTGCAAAGGATCACGAGATGAAACTGTTTTTCATCGGCCATTCAAGCGCAGACTTCAAGAAACTGCCATCACATATTGAAGATAAAGGTACTAGCTGGGTATTCTGAGGGGGGAAAAAAAGCGATTGATAGGTTGCTGTCTGCTTCCATTCCACGTTGTGTAATAGCGATCGCTTCAGATCGCCGCGCTTTGAGTGCGATTGAAGAAGAAGCGCGTAATAGCATCATGTGTTGTTTTATTATTATTATTATTATTATTATTATATTATTATTATTATTATTATTATTATTATTATTATTATTATTATTATTATTATTATTATTATTATTATTGTTGTTGTTGTGGTTCTTGAGTATAGTTTTTTTTGTGTTGATGTATTATTACCGTATTTACAAACTCGTTCACTCGTTCATTCGCTCGTCAATTCAAACTTTCCAGGTGCTGCAGCAGCAGACGGATTGGAACAGCAAACGCGTGCGAACAGAGCAGACGTTTGAATGGCTGCTGGATAAGAACCAGGCCAGTGACGTCACGGTAGTCGTCATGACGACGAGGGAGTGTTTCACGCCCACAAGGTGGTGCTTCAGCACAAGAGTGACGTCTTTCGCTCAGATGATCGCTAAAGTGGCGGACACGTCCAATGCTCCTGATATGATACAGGTCAGTGTAAAAGCATACATGTTCGGGAAAAAAATGTGTAAGTTGTATATTTTGGGACTCGTGTGTAATTTGCTATCTTCAGTATAGTTTTCGCAAGCACCCAATCTACATCTCAGCGCTGTTATCCCAAATGATGCGAATTGGTGTTTATGGCATGCGACCACGAAACAAAACACACATACACAACTCAGGTCACGTGATTGATGAGGTGACATGGATACATCGAACTCTAAAGGCCGCGTTTAAAATTCTTCATTTGTATAATGTTTATTATATAAATTATTTATTTTGTTCCCTATCGATTAGTTAGACAATGTCAAACAACGGACATCATGGTCTTTTCAAGTAAGTAAGTTTAGTAGTGTTTAACGCTTCGAGTATTTAAACAGAATGCAATGTTTTTTGTCCAAAGCAGGTGACAGGATCACTGAAGCCGGTATCGCTGGTCATACACGTTCAAGAGGACTCTGAGTGTAGTGCTGCTTTCTCTCGATTCCTCTACTTCTTGTACAGCGGGGCAGTGTGGCTCCATCAGGACTATGTACTACCTTTATACCGATTGGCATCCAAGTACGGAGTGGCGGCTCTCACAGCGCACTGCCAGGCCTACATACTACAGGTATGGGCAACGTTTGATTGACAGTGCTGATTGAGGTCAGAGTGAGTGGGGGTGAGGGGTGTAGTGGGGGTCTCAGTGGGATTGTGGGTGATTTAGAAGATGTTGTTATTGTTGTTATTGTTGTTGTGGTGGTGGTGGTGTCAAGGCGGTCGTGTGAGTGAAAATGACAGTCTTGGAGAGTGAAAAAGAAGAATTGGATGAACAGGTAGAAGAGATGAAGAGGAAGATGATGATGAAAATAGTATGGTTCCCCTGTTTAGGTGTTGGCCAAATCGTGCCGCAACGCCAACAACACCAACGCCACGGCATCCTCCGCTTCCAACCGTCACCACAACCACATCAACAACCAACTACAGCAGCAGCAGCAGCAACAACACAACCACAGCCCGTGCAACACTCTCACGTCCACTTCCCCGAATGGGAATACCCCATTGCCCAACGGGAATGCCCCTTTGCCCAACGGGGATTCCCCATCTCCTAACGGCAATACCCAAGCACCGCAGCCTCAGCCTTATGCCGGGAGCGGGTTTCCTTTGGACGTCGTATGTGACCTGTACGAAGACGAGGCTTACGGCGAAGGCGATATACGGCAGACGGCCTACAGACTGCTTTGTTGTCAGTTCAGGCAGTTGGTGAGTACTCGTAGCTCAGTGTCGTACATGATCTTGTCAGATTCTCCTACATATCCGTTATCTTGTAAACATCTTAGGTCTCAAAATAATAATGTACATATATTTTAAAACAGTAATTTATTTATAAAATAACCACACAATACAATATTGCCCTTCCGTTTATCCATTTTCCAAGATACGGACAGAGAGATGGCTGCAATGCCGAGTGAGTACAGTATGCCGACTGTTGGCTAGTGACGCCTGTGCCGTGGAAGAGAGCCAGATCCTGCAGGCAGCCACAGACTACATGAAACGTAACACGCTGGCTGACAAACGTCACATACAGGACATCTTAGCTCTAGTCAGGTGAGGCTGCACAATTTCTGCAATTTACCTTCATCTCGACTCCAGATCCTTCCCCCCCCCCCCCCCCCACCCCTTCCTCCTTTCTGTCTCAGTCGCTGGCAGTCTTGCGTGGGGTGTGGACGTGTGACTGTTCACCAACATCGGGGAAATTTTCATTGTAGATTTATATGTTGCCATTTGGCTGAATCACAAGTATATCAACTAACAAGTTAGTATCTCTCTTCTATGTCTCTATCGACGTGCGCGTACAACCGGTTGCTTCCCTTTACATGCTTTTCGCTCCATAGAGCGTCATCGGCCTGAAATAACTTTTTAGAAACTTCAAAACCCATGGGAATTATGGGTAGGGATGAAATGACGTCGGCCAAATCCTTCTTTCCTTTCTTTGCTGGAGCAAAGGCAATCTCATAGGTATGGAGCACTTCGTCCATTATAACTCCATCGCTGATAATACTGCTGACAAGTTTCTGACTTTGTTCACTACCAGAAATAGGCAGTTCCTCTCCCAACTTTCGTTTCATTTCAGCGAGAACAGATTTCCCAGAATTCTCTATTCTATTTTTAGGTTTGGGATATTCCCGTCTCAGCTTGTGGCTAAAACCAATGGCAACGGGACCACCGCACGTCGACTTGGGGCAATACGAGATACTAACTTGTTAGTTGATATACTTGTGGCTGAATACATTCTGTAGTCTTTGTTAGTTTGTCCATCTGTCTTTGTGGCTTTCTTTAAATGTTCTATAATTTGTTTTGCCATTACCCTGTCTTTTGTTTTGCTTTTCAGTCAGTTTGTGCCTTTTTTGTTTTTTTTCTTTTGTTCGTTTCTTGTCATCGTTCTCTTCCTTCCTTTGGCAACCCCACTAGTCGTCCTTCTTCTTCCTCCGCGTCTTCTTCTTTCGTTTCTTCTTCCTTGTCTTCTCGGACATCTTCATTCATCGTCTGCCGCCTTTAAATGGTCATGCTCTTTCCTACCGCTGAAATTTCTTCTGTCTCTCCTAGTCATTCCTCTCATCAATCTTATTCTTGAATCGCAGTTTCGAGGGCTCATAACTGATAACAAGAATGGTCACTCAATTTCCTAGGCATTGTCGCCTGTGCAGGTGATATAAAATTGGGTGAAAGAAAACATATATAATTTTATCTAGGAAAGAAAAACAGTTGATTTTAATGTCTCTTCATTTTTATTTCTTTTTATATTTTTTTAATTCTTAGATTTTCAAGGCTTAAAAAAAAAACTTTAAAATATTTGTTTAAATCTTCTTTGTTATTTGGGTTTATCTTGTTCTGCTCTGTCCTGGCAGATACCCGAGACTGCAGAGGCGAGTCTTGTACCACCTGCACAAGAGCGGGTCGTTCAATAACTTCCCTCACATTCAGCAGCTCATGCTCAACGCCATCAAGTACCACTCCTTCAAGGACCTACCCGAGGCCAAGCACGACTTTGTAGGCGCTCAGTTCAGACCCCGCCTGGGTCTCGTCGGCAGCAGCAGCAACAGCAATAACGTCGTCGTTAGCGGCGTCGGGGTAGGTGCAGGAGGCGAGGAGGCCAACGGCGACACATCTCCTACCCGTCCCGCCTCCGTCCACGTGGCTTCAGCTAATGTGACGTCATCCTCTGACCGCATGACGTCATCAGACCGCATGACCACATCGGAGATTGTGATGACATATTCGGGGCATTCTCCGCCGCCCGAGAATGATCGTCAGCGCCCGCATCCTCAGCAACATCACCAGCATCATCAGCTTGAACATCGTTATCATCCGCACGAACACTACGAACATCATCGGCCTCCACAGCATCTCCAGCAGCATAAACATCATAATATTTCTGGAGCCGCGACGGCGACAGCAATGACGCAGACCAATCTAGTGGACTCGGCATTCCCGCTAGAATCTGCTTTCGCCCCTCCTGTAACGCTCATTTCGCGCCCCACACGTCATTCTCAAGTATGACGTGGAATGTGACATCATAGCAGAGCACTGCCATGCTATGGAGTTAGTATAAAAAATTGTAGGGACAAAAGACAAAAACAAAACATGTTTGGCTGTTATTGTAATCCTATCCTTTCCTATCCTAGCCCGTAACTCGGAAGTCGTTGGGGCACCACAGATGATCGTTTAACCAGCGTACTCCACCTTTTTCTGTCCTCAGCAACCCTCTTGGCTTAGCTCAGTGTCAAGCCAGACCATTCTCGAATGGTGTCCTCCCACCTCTTTTTCTGTCTCCCTCTTCTTCTGCCTCCTTGCACCGTGCCTTGCAGGATGGTCTTTGCAAGACCTGCTGCTCTGGTAACGTGGCCATACCATCGGAGTTTCCGTTTCTTCACCATTGTGAGCAGGTCATCGTGTTGTCCAATGGCTTGTGTGATGGTCTGTAGGACTTCGTCGTTGGTGATGTGCTGGGTATAGGAAATGCCCAGAAGTCTTCTGTAGCACCTCATCTCCATGCTTTGTATTCTTCTTTGTAGGTCTGATGTGAGAGTCCATGTTTCGCAAGCGTATAGGAAGCTGAAGGTGACAAGGGTGCGCAGCAGCTTGGAGTGTAGACTGATGGTCCTGTCTTTCCAAATGGGCAACAGTTGTTTATGCGATCCTGTTGAGGACTTCCTGTTGGGACCCATTGTCTGATACAGTGGCTCCTAAATATTTGAAGCTATGCACTGTGTTGAGGGATTGGCCTTGGACTTTGATGTCCGTGTTGATGCCATTGGTGTTGTTGGTCTTCATTTTGGTCTTCTCTGCACATATATCCATTCCAAAGGCTCTGGAGGTGGTGTCAAGCCTCTGTACCAGCTATTCAAGTTCTTGTTCCTCTTCAGCCAATCCATCAATGTCATCCGCAAAACGGAGGTTGAAGATTACTCTACCCCATATGCTGATTGTGCCTTCGTGATCTGCAAGGGCATCTGACATGATGCGCTCTATGAAGATGTTGAAGAGTGTTGGGGAGAATAGGCATCCTTGACCCACACCGACTGTTGTTCTGAACCAGTTCCCGATTGCGCTGTTGTGGAGGACTGCACTGGTAGAGTTGTCATGCAGGCTTTTGATGACTTCAGTAATGTTAGGGCTAATGTTGTACACTCTCATGGTTGTCCACAGAGCTGCATGCCAGACTCGGTCAAACGCTTTCTTGAAGTCTACAAACACATGATATTGATTTGTTGGTGCTGTAGGTATTTCTCGCAGATTATTCCTAAATTGAAAATCTGTTCAGTGGTACTTCGCCCTGTCCTGATTCCTGCTTGTTCTTCAGCTATGATTTGTTCAGCTTGGGGTTTTGATTGTAAATGGGTCTGGAAAACGGATACTTGACAAATCATGCAGTGCTGCTATCACAACCTTATAAACTGAAGAAGCATATTTCTAAAAACATGTAGACAAAACTGAATAGTCAACTTATTGCGAAATAGTGTGTGTACTTTAAATACTTTTTTGTGTGTGCAAATAATTGAGTCAATGTGTGTTAGGTACAGCACTATATCATATCGTCACCAGCTTAGTTTAGTTCGCTTCTTAGAGTTATGCAATGTTCAAATAGACATGGGATTGATAGTTTGCTGGATACGATCGGTGTTAAATAATGCTTAAAATGGAGAAGAAAAAAAAAAGCAAGAGTTCGTGTTAGTTTGATCAAAGTCGACGATCGTCAGTGTTGTATGAGCTGCAGGAAAAAGAAAATACATGAAGATTTTGTGTTAGATGTAGTACAATATCATAACTTCACCACAATTTAGTTTGCTTTATGGAGTTGGGCACTATACAAATGGTGATTGCATTATTGAATTAATATTTTGGTGGAATCTACTCGGCATGGAGGTAATACAGTGTGGGGGACAATTATCAGTGTTCAAATCAATAGCGATGAGCGTGATCCTCCCTAGTGCACAGTATAGCTGAGACTGGCCGGGCACCTCTCACAACTGAGTCAAACATAAGATTCGGCGAGTCTCACCCACGCAGTGTGCTTTCATAGTTGCCCTGTTCGTGCATGAGGTGCGCCTCATGCAGACCTACCTTAAACATGTAATGTATGTTAGTTTATGTGTGTTTTTGTGTCCATGTTCGGGGCGCGCGCGCCTGTTTGTGTATGTGTGTGTGTCGGTCTGTATGTATGTCAATTTGATCACATTAATTTGACATGCTTGTCTGGGTGCTTATTTGTTAGTGGGTAAAATAATATAGTGAGCTGAGGACAGAACGGCAGAGTATGCGTGTGGTCCTGGGTATGTGTGTGTAGGCTACAGGTCCGTGTCTGTTGGATCATATTAAAGTTTAACAGGCACATCAAGCATTACTTTGTGCGTCTTGTCTTGACTGCTAGTGGGCTAGCTATCGTTAGCTGAAGACAGAACGTTACGTCGGGTTCCCATTGTGTAGTTGCCCCTTCGTGATAATGTTAATTACAATGTTTGCATGCTTGCGTAATAGAACTTGGTTTGTGTGCGTGTGTGTGTTTATTGACAATTATTTCTGTGTTTTTGTTGTTGTTGTTTTTTTATGTTACCGTTCATGGCATACATGATTAAATAAGCTGAATGCTTTTGGTGCACATAATTATATAAGGTAATGTTATTCTGGATGTAAATTAGTTCACATTTCGTCCACATTTATGTGATCTTGTGATGTTTTTCAAAGCAAGTGATGGAGGTGTATAGCTTTCGCTTGCCGTTTGTATATAATTATATGGAATAGAAACAAAAAGAGTTTGTTTATATCTTTCAATTTTCGTGGTGTATGGTTTAAGTGAAACATTTGTGTTGCAAGGTGGTAACTGACGCTAACAATTTTGTTGCAATGTTTAAGTATCTTGATGGAAGGTTCATCAATGTCTTGTTTTAAGTGTCTATAGTTTTAAATATGTCCTGGGCAATGTTCTGTGCATTAAAAATGTCCATGTTAGAGGTTTCTGTGTTTTATAAATTTCGCATGGTAGGCTTAAATGTAATTTACTGTGAGTCTTTTTTATCCCTTCCAGATATAGGTCTAAATCATTTAAAAAGATCGCTACATTGGCTAAGTTCCTGCGTAGTCTACTTCTACTTTAAAGCAGGTAAAAGGTAAATAGCTTTAAAGAAGAACTTATGGTAAAAATCAAATTGCATGCAAAGCTGTTTCAGTTTTTAAATTGTGTTTCTCTTAAAGCACTTTGAACTTAAATCTCCCTGTAGAAAAGGCACTGTCTAAATTATTATTATTATTATTATTATTATTATTATTATTATTATTATTATTATTATTATTATTATTATTATTATTATTATTATTATTATTATTATATCAACCCTCACGGAAACTGCAAATGTTGCATTTTTATTAATAACATTACCTATGAAAATTTTTTATTTGTTCCATAATGCTTTGTTAACCATAGTGACATATTAGTTTTGTTTTTCTGAACTTTGGGCCCCTAAAAAAAAAGAATAGTTTTGTTGTTAACATGGCCGCTAACAAGATAAGGTTATTGAAAGAGTTGTAGACCACTTTGACCAGGTTTTGAGAAGGAAGCGAATGAGAGAGGCACGATTCAATATTAAGCATTGTAATTTAAATGTCCAATGTCATGCTTTTTGAAGAGCAAATGATAACCTTTTCGCTCTCAACATCACGAAGAGTGTTGCACAGTTTGTTTGTTTTGAGAAGCATGTTCAGGCTTAATCAAATCCAAAATTGATTTTAATTCTATCGACTTTTTGTGTGTGGAGTGTATACCTATTGCCGGTCACCACAGTACGTTTTTATGTAGGACATAGATCTAGAAACGCGCATACAATTTCGTAAAAGAGTCAAACTAAAACTAATATGATACTAGTATAATTTTCGGGATAACTACCAAGATTTTAATTGTAATGTGACATGTTGATTTAGGTGTATTTTTACAAATCCCATCGCATTGAATATTCTACGTTTTTTTCAATTTCTAAATAAAACACTTCAGTCGCCCTGTTGTTGTTGTTGTTGTTGTTGTTGTTGTTGTTGTTGTTGTTGTTGTTGTTGATGTTGATGATGTTGTTGTTGAAGAAAAATATACAATGTGAAATGTTTCTTAGTCGTTTTATGGTATTTTTGCTATTCCCACGTTTGTTGGTTTAATTGTGATGATAAACGTTTATTTTGGTGTCTTTCGTTTAACGCTAAATAAGTCGACTGGAAATAAACATTTTAAAATGAAACTATGCAGTTTGTTTTTTTTGTAGCATTTGTGTTTGTTTTAACTCTCTCTCTCTCTCTCTCTCTCTCTCTCTCTCTCTCTCTCTCTCTCTCTCTCTCTCTCTCTCTCTGTGTCTCTCTCTCTCTTCGCAGATGATGTTGCGTTGACGTCATACTCAGTTGCAGGACTTCAAAAACAAATTAATATTCTTAAAAATTTTGCAGACAATTTTAGTATGGAAGTTAACTTATCCAAAACAAAAATAATTGTCTTCCGAAAGGGGAGTTTTCTAGCAGAGAAAGAGCAGTGGTGGTACGGAAATGAAGCCATTGAAGTAGTCACCAGCTACAAGTACTTAGGGTTACATTTTACCACCAAGCTATCATTAACTCAAGCTGTTGGTGAGCTGGCTACGAAAGGTAAAATACGGGCTTCCAGAATACTTACTTGTTTATCCAGGCTTGGAGACGTATCCAGCAGCATTTTATTTAAACTTTTTGATGCTCAAGTGATGCCAATTTTGCTGTATGGCTCGGAGGTGTGGGGTATCCATCAATTCGGAGTTATAGAAAAAGTGCATTTATTTGCATGCAAGCGATTCCTTCATGTAGGTCATCAAACGCCCAACAAAATGGTGTATAATGATTTGGGTAGGTACCCACTGTACGTCAACTCCACACTAAGAGCAGTTAAATATTGGCTGCGATTAATTACAATGTCGTCAGAGAGGCTTCCCCGTAAAGCGTATTTGATGCTTTGTGCAATGTGTGACTCTGGTAAGAAATGCTGGGTTTTTCACTTGAAGAATTTGTTTTTAGACAATGGTTTTGTTGAAGCATGGCAACAGCAAAGTGTTGGTGACGTCAAGTCGTTTTTGGCTTCCTTGAAAGAAAAACTTTTAAATCGATTCAAAAGTGACTGGGAACTCAAACTTTTTTCTAGCGAGCGCTTTGAGTACTATGCTAAGTTCAAGAGGGTGTTTAAACTGGAACATTATGTAGACTGTCACCAGCTACGATGCTTTAAAATTGCCTATGTCCAGTTCAGGTTCGGCATCTCGCCGATCAACACACACAGACGAAGATACAGGTCAGGAGTAACACCACAACATCTGATGTGTCCAGTATGCAAAGACGATGTGGAAGATGAGCCTCACTTCTTGTTCACTTGTCCCGCATACGAAGAATTAAGGAATGAGTCACCAATATTTGAAAAGTACAAAGATACTGGTTTTGACATTTCTGGAATTATGAGTGATGATGATCAAACAAATGTGTGCGAGCTGTCCAGGTTTTTGTATAAAGCATTCAGAAAGAGAGCAGAGTTACAGTAGAGTTGTTTTGGATTGAACAGAATCTTGGCAGGAATTTTTACTTTTTATGACGTTTCTTGTTTGTATTTTGAATTTATTGAAATTTGAAAGTTGAAACAGGCGTATTAAATTTGTAGCGGAGAGAGGAGTATTAGATTATAAAGATGGATGGGCATATAAGGTTTAAAAAAATCCTGTGGATTATGTAACGAGAGGGGGTGACAGAATGAAGACGAGAGCTAGTATTGACAAAGAGTAGATGGATATAATAAATGAGAATGAATGATGGTGAAAGAGAGACAAAGCATTCGGACTGGTAAATCTCCTTTTGCATTTGTGCTGAAATTTGTAGTCTTGTATAGTTCTAAGTTTGGAATTTTGTAGTCTTCTTTCTGGTGTGTATTTCTTCTTTCTTGGATTTTGCATCAAATTTCGTTATTTCTGTAAGCTTTTGAATATGGAATGTACAGAAACATTAAGTTTGTATTGTTGGTAATTTTATTTTTATTGCACATGTTGTCATTTTTAATCTGAGTTCACATGATCGCGCTGAATCTCCCACCCATCCTTCCCATTGAAATGAACATGTTTTGTGTTTATTCAATAAAACGTCTAAGTCTAAGTCTAAGTCTCTCTCTCTCTCTCTCTCTCTCTCTCTCTCTCTCTCTCTCTCTCTCTCTCTCTCTAACTCTCTCCATTTAACCACCGATTTTCTCTTTTCACTTTTTCGGATTCTCCTTCGTCCTGTCTAAACGTCATGTTGAGGCGTGGGGGTGCCGGGGTTCAGTATAAATAGTATCCCCACTTTCTGGAAATTTAGTGCTTTAAATTCCCACTCTCGCTGTCTTTCTCATTTGTTTTTTCTCATTTCTACTCTGTTCTATCAATCTACAGGGTGTTCCAAAAGTCTTGGGCACATTTTGACATTGAATATTTCCGAAACTATTAAGGATATAAAAACGCATCTGGTAAATTCAGAAAGCTTGTAATCTCAATTTTTACATGGAATGTTCAAAGATGTTCAATGTGAGCACCATTGGTCACACGACACACATCAAGCCGAAAGTCAAATTCTTGCCAAACGCGTCCCAGCATTTTCTAGTTGAATGAATGCCATTAATGGGTCTGAAAAGAAATTAAAAATCAACAGCTTTACAAAAAACTTAATGTAATTAGCTTTAAAATGGCACAACTTTTATCTTACTACCATTCATAGTAATTGAGATACGGGGACTTCAATTGTGCCCAAGACTTTTGGAACACCCTGTACTATACTATCTTCTTCTTCGCTAGACCAGTCACCTACCTTTTTTCTTGAAAACTTTTCCGGGACAAAACTCCTCATTTGTGTGTGAGGTCTGTTGGATCAGCTTGGGATTATTGGACGCTTTCTGCCAAATGGTCACTGGGGTTTCCTATGATGTTATTATTTGGCAATGTAGGCAATTTATATGTATGCGCTTTGTTGATATTATATAATGATGTTTGTATTCTATTTTGTTTTTGTAAACGAGGGTTCGATAACTTAGAGTATTGCCTCAGTGTCCCCTGCGTGGGGTGTCTTTATTGTAACGTGACTGGCTGTTGGAGTGCCTTCAGCGTTACCAATAAGGTTGTTTCGGCAGATCTTTTATGGGATCAGGGGTGAGTCCTCTTTCAGCGAAGTTGTGGTCTTGATTTTGTGGTCCTGATTCGGCTCTTTGCAGTCCGCTGGACCCTGTAAGCAATGAATAACTAACTAACTAATGTTGAGTCTTTTCGAAAATGTACAGCATACCTAAATGATAAGAGAAGCTTTGTGCACGGAGAAGAGTCAAGTCGCGCGGTTTATCATGTTGCTATACTATAGTTTGTATATTCGCGATGGGCATTTCTGCTGTTGACTGAAAGAGTATGCCGCATGCACACAAAAAATAATTACAGGCACTCGAGGTGCAATACCTCTGTGTAGCTAGGGGGGTTGAAAATATTCGGCACAAATTGCGTATGGAGGAAAAATTAGGTCTAACTATTCGGCGCTCAGATATTACTTCTGGCACTTCACCTACTAACTATGCAGAAGATGTGACCATAAACCGCCACACAAATGCAAAACACAACAGAATGTGCTGCAATTTTTTTTATGTTTCCGTTCAGGAGAAGAAAAAAAATGAAAAAACGGAATATAAGGGACAGACTAACTGCATGAAGAAAGTGATTTTGCACTGAATGTGCTATCTCGCTCACTCACACAGACACACACACACACACACACACACCCACACCTACTCACACACACACACACACACACACACACACACACACACACACACACACACACACACACACACACACACACACACACACACACACACCCAAGCTCACGCACTTTCTTTTCAATAAGGCAATATGATACGATAGGCCTACGAAACTACACGATCATTTATTGCCAAGTTAAAGCTTTACATGGAAAGGGCTTTGGTACATGTTGTAACATCACAGCAAGCCAATATTGAATAAATAAACAAGTAAGCTTAGTCGGTACAAGCAATCGCTTCCACTCTGCATGCAAACTCGCCTGAAGGCAACATTCACAGTGAATTTTAAAAGGGTCGGTGACGCTAAAAGTGCAAAACCTAGTGCCTTTTAAGGAAAGCATGATTAGGTTTTTGTGTTGGTAAACTTATTTGGAAAGAACCCACAATATTTCCCAGAAAAGGTCATCGTGCTTAGCGGACCTCTGTAATCTAGTATCCCTTAAAGGTCATGATAGAAGTTGATTCCAATTAGAAACAGCATCCCCGATGTGAGAAAATCTTTTTTAATGGACATCAAGTAGCTTGTAGATAATCCCTAAGATTATATTTGGATTACCTGAGGTACTGCGTGTAGTGTATGAACTAATGCATAGAGTTTTTTAAAATTTATTTTCTATGAACTAAGGAATGTAGTTTTTATAGTCTATCAGAAAAACAGAGGAGAAGAAGGAGCTGGAGGAGGTAAGTGGTCGGGAGGAGGAATGAGAAGGAAGAGGAAGCAGAGAAAGGAGGTTTAGGAGAGGAGAGGGGGATGAAGAAGAAGAAGAAGAAGAAGATGCTGATGATGATGCTGATGATGATGATGATGATGATGATGATGATGATGATGATGATGATGATGATTGTCACGAGAACCTAGTTAGACCCTGCACTACGGATTCACGCCTTAACTAGTTCACCTGCGTTGGCCTGTGTAGCGTAAGTAGCTGCCTAGCAGACGACACAAGTCAGCTGTGTGCTAAGCATGTGTAAGCTAACTCTCGCTCAGGTAGGCAGTGACCTCATCCTGCTGACGTATAGACACCACCCCCCGCTAGAGTGCGCCACAGATCTCACGAGATTTTCGCGGGCTTTGGCTGACCACAAGGCTAGGTGGTCATTCTTTGTCTAACGCTCACACGAGAAGGAGCTACGCTCTGAAAGATCTCTCTAGCTGAAGACTAGCAGGTGACGGGTGAAATTCATTCATCGCAGTATAGCCACAGCCTGACATTGTCAAAAAGGTAAATGATCGATCTTTTGTTTCATCGCGTTTATTGATAATATTGTTGGTTTATGTTTGTGAAGTCTTGCCATGTTTTATCATTGTGAATGTTTGTAAAACTTAGCGTGACCACGTGGCGGACACGCGACCGGTTTTGGCACCACGAGATAGCCTCTACTGTCCAACTGTTGTTTCTCCTATGTGTATTATTGCAGACCAGTGGCTGTACCAGAGAAAGTGTATATTGTTAATTACTTCTCCATGTTTAGTTTAGCCATGATATGTATATGTATAGGAATTATGTTGGAGATCCCAGTGGACCACGGACATAGAAGATTGTTCGTCCCTTGTATTGTATATGGAGCGATCTCAACTGAGGCCTGTTTCTGCCATCAGTGAGACGCTCTGCTCCAACCTTTGTATACAAGGCGTTTCAGAAACTCGTCTTATGTTTTGCAGACGAGCAGGCTAGTTGGTCCGAGGCAGGGATAGACCACTAAGAGTCAATCCTGACATTCGGTCTGCAGTGGAGCATCTAGCACTGAGCTACGATAGCCAAATAGTCAACAACCAAGGAGGAGACACCACCACCACATCTCAACAAATCAACTAAGTGCACAAGAAGAATTGCACACACGCTGCCCTAGAAGGACTGTGCTGTAGTCCACTCTCCAGAAACAAGAACATTAGACCAACCAGAACAAATAGCCCAATGATGAGACAGGAGCAAATATCAAGAACAGTAGCAGCATAGACCCATCAAGGAACGAACTATTCGAAGTGAACTATTCGAAGTGAACTTGGACATTTAAGTGAATAGAGTGTTTAGAGAATTATGTATAGAGTAGAGGAAATAAATGTGTGATATTTACTGTTATCAAGTGGCTGAACTACCTATGTTTCATAGCCGTGTGAGAGCTAGTGTGTCAGAGAAGCTTTTACCATTTTATCCCTATCTCTATAACCCTATCCGCTCACAGACCGGGCTAAACATATAAATGTATTAAGATTAGTCACAGGGTGATTACACTAGCCGATCCCCGCGGACAAAGACGAGTGGGTAATAGCATTCCATTGTGCAAAGCCCAGTAACAATAGACCCACCGTCACAATGATGATGATGATGGTGATGATGATGGTGATGATGAAGCAGAAGTAAGAAGAGGTGGAGGAAGAGGAGGAGGGGGAGGAGAAGAAGAAGAAGAAGAAGAAGAAGAAGAAGAAGAAGAAGAAGGTTATGATGTCGATGGGAAGAATGCGGACTATAAGAAGTAAAAGAAAATACAACATTCCTTCTGGTACAAAGGTCACTATCGCACAACGTAACTGAGGCATCTGACGCCTACGACGTCTAATACTGTATTGGGTGCAGACCTCAGCAGACTCATGGACGCTGTGTGGATCACTATCTGTGAAAACTCTTAACAACAGAAATTTAAAAATAAATGCTGTGTCCAATATGAACTGTATCACAACCATATGTCTCCCACACTAGTTATCAGAGACTTGCTGAAGCATGCTGATGTCTGTTGCAGGCGTATAAATAGCCTGACAAAGGCACATGCGAATAAAAAAAAGTAATGCTGATTGTTGATTTATTTTATTGAGAATAGAGCAGATATAATCCGCCACTGGTCGTCTGATAACGGTTCTGCATAGACTCGTCTCTAAAGACGTGATCCTTGTTACACACGGTAAGACAAGACATCTCATAATAATAAAAGAGGCGTGAACAGCTAGGATACGATAAAAGCCTACCTCAGCATCCTCTGATACTCTACGTGGATGAACCTCACACATGCTGGTTATGTGGATGACGCTCAAAAAGATTGTTCTATGGATTGGCTCTTCGCTGGCCAAGGAATGTACTCTACGTCAGTGACATCCCTGGAGATATGTGAGGCTGGAGAGAGATGCTGATAGCTTGAGTGCTGACCCCTTTACTATTTACTGTTGTACTACCTACTACTTCTGTATCTTTTTTTTTGTATTGCAGTACATAGGTTAATTATATTTTATGTTTTGGGGGTTTATGATCTATATACTGTACTTTGTTACTTATAGATAACATATAAACTATCTGGCTTAGTCTTGCCCTTATAATCAATTATCGTCTTCTGTACATTACATTAAATTAGTCGAAGGGGCGGTAAATTTCACTGATTCAACTTTAATTCCAATAATATTTTATAAAATTCATTATCACAGAGCAACGTAGATCTATTTACTGTTGACACGGAAGTCGGAGTCTCTAGCTCTGCAAAGACATTATTCCCTACATATCAAACATAAAGCAAACAAAAGAAGCCGAATTTTCTGTCTGCACAGGCTGTAACTTATCGTCTGACATTCGCCATTCGAGTACACTGCGTACACCACTGAGCCAACTGCGCTGTGTTAGATGATTATCCATTGATTGGCAGTCAAACTGCAGTTTGCACCAGTACACAAAACAGAAGTGTTGGATATTGCAATCTGGGAGAGCGCAAGTGATCGACGCACACCCTTCACACCTCCACACTTGTAACCACATAGTGACTACCAAGGTGTTAATACCAGTTTTAAATTGTTAACGGAATAGTTAATGAAGTGGTCAGAAATATAGACCACGCTCGAAGTACTCTCCGCGATTGCAGTTATCCATCATTTCAATGCTTTGTTATAGCTGGCCAAAGACTTGTCTAATACCCATTTGAGCTGGCGCAGGCCTGCCTTCTTCTTAGACTTCAGGATACTGTGAATACTCGAAAAACAGTTCCACAACATATATTATGACTTCAGTAGGATCTTTCCAATCGACAACCCATCCACCTTGATCTCTAGGATTTATTTTTGGGTTGTGTTCTGTGATAAACCAAAACGTCACTACTATCTTCTTCTTCTTCTTCTTTTTTTTTTTAACAATAAGATAGTGTTTAGAGGTTATTAAATGTAGACCAACCATAAGTTTGTACGATCTCTACTTCCCCACCACCTTAGCTCAGTGGTACAGCGTTCGCCTGGCACACCGATGAACCCAGATTCGAATCCCGTATGGGCAAGATAACAAAAAGTGGCCATTTTCACTGTCCATCTTAACAGTGTGATTGCTCTGATGGTTCAGTGTTGACTTAGGTCTCTTGCTATACCCTCCCCCATGGGATGGTTTACCCCCGTGTGCCATATCGCCAATCGTGGGTGTAGACGTTAAACCTCAATGTTCTCTCTCTACTGCAGCGGCTTTTCTGTTCGAACTCTAGGCCGATCGCGTGATAGTCTAACATTAGAAGAGAATGAGGTCTACTAACTAAGCACGTTACTGGCCACAGTTATGTCCATTGCTGGTATACCACCTTTGGTTGATGGACGCTGGGAATTGGGCTTGCTGATTGAGCGAGAGAGATGGACTGGTCATTCATCCTCTGCGAGGACCTAGAGTGCCCTAGATACATTTTCGTGCCCATCTTTGTCCATCTTACTATTGCTATTACCATTATTGTTACTGCATCATCATCATCATCATCATCATCATCATCATCATCATCATCATCATCATCATCATCATCATCATCATCATCATCATCATCATCATCATCATCATCATCATCATCATCATTTAGTGATAGTAGTAGTAGCAGTAGTAGTAGTAGCCGTAGTAGTAGCAGCAATAGTAGTAGTAGCAGCAGCACACGAAGAACGACGGCAACAAATCACCACCACACTACGCCACTACCGGTGATCGCCACTACAAAGTAGATGGAGCAGCAGTCTCCGAAGTATTGCACTAAATTGTTCTGCGACCTCTGCGCTTGACTGATTGATGGAACTGACAATAACGTGAGTAAAGAGGCGACCTCTATTTCAATCTGGACTATTCCCTCCGCCACTGTCCTTACAAAGAAGATGTTCACAGAAAACAACAATCATATGTGATAAGGGGCACACGGAAAATCGCTCCTGTCATTCTTCATGTATTTTCCTGTTCAACTGCTGATGATGTGGAGTACCTAGCTCTGACATTTTTAGAATACTGGTTGTGACAACATGGAGCATTATAGAATGGATCCTCGAGAATATTAGCTGTCGCAGTTAAACTATGCTATCGAGGACCAATTACTGTTTTGCTTTCGAAGATACATTCTACTTGGCTAACGCTCCTGCATTGTGGCCAATACTTCAACTGCACTATGAATTCTCCTTCCACTCGTTTTCCGGTAAAACAACAGTAAGCCTAATTGTATGCGCTATATGCATAGTTTAGAACAGCGGAAGGGTGGGACTAAACCTAGGACAAGACCATTGCTTAAAAGCGTTTTGAACTGGGATATAATGTTAGTGTCTAAGACAGCTGTTTAAGACGGCTCCATGCATTAGTCCCCATATATAGCTACTTAATATAAAAGCGCACGCGTATGTAGCACACCCCCACTCACCCTCTCTCCACCCACCTCTCTTTTGCACAGAGGGACACAGAGGGCAAATAGGGGCTTTTCTACCCTTTGTTATGCTGGCCGAAACTTCAACCTTTCTAGTGGTGTCATTAGTACTTCGAGGGTCTAAACGTCTTTGACTGGACACTAAAAAACTAGTGCGATAATGATGCTGCTAATTCGCTGTGATTGGGCCTATTTGGGGTACTAATTAGCACAAGCCCCGTGAGTCGGAGAATGATGAATGAAAGCTCTGTGCTCACAACCTTTTCAACCTTGAATCTTGAACAGTCTGACCTGACCATGCCCCCCTCTTAGAAACGTCTGAATGGTGTATCCTTTGATCAGAGTTCTGCGCCTGAAACAATTACCGTTAAACCCTTTCGTAAGAGTGGTTCTGAGCTGGGTTTGGTGCAGGTTTCGTGTCTGGCACTTGCAACAGCAGGCTGCACTGCCACCAGTAGCCTATGCGCAACTGAATTACACGACCGGCCAAGGGAAAAGAAATAGTTAAAGATGAAGGAATAAGGCTGTGCAGAATAAGATGGTAATTTAGGAAGTTTCAAGACTCTTCCTTGATGTAGCTTAATGATGGTTTCTTTAATGGTTAGCACTGGAGTATCAGAGTGGCTCAGTGGTAAAATGCAAGCCCGGAATATTGGAGAGCCTGGGTTCGATTCTCGACTTTCTGTAACGACTCTTTATACGGCGGTCTTCACTTGCCGGGCTTAATTATACAAGGCAATAATTTAATTATCTCGTCCGAATACTGTCAGACAGCCTGTTACTTGTCTAGGATACTTCAGCTCATTCCAACCCCACTCTCCACTTTCATCTCTCTCTCTCTCTCTCTCTCTCTCTCTCTCTCTCTCTCTCTCTCTCTCTCTCTCTCTCTCTCTCCCTCCCCCCTTCCTATTTCTAAGGGCAGTAAGCACACTTCCGCTGCGGGAGTAGGGTGTTGTCGCCCTTAAGACTGGCATGCTCAATTGGTTGTCCGGACCAATTGGGTTAACTTTCAATCATACAGTACATTTCTTCTGGACTACTGGTGTGACCATGATGATTCTCATGATAAAAAGGTACAGGAAAGAGTTCAAAAAGGAAGAGAGTGCTGTAGGAGAGGAACTCTAGGGAGGAGTTAGCTATCAATCATACTTCTATGTTTTCTGGATTATAGTTGTATGACCGCGATGATACTTAGGGCAAAAGGATACAGAAAGTTGTTCACTAGAGGGAAAAATGGAAAAGTAGACTGAAAATTATTATATCATTCATATTTCATTTTTCGCTGTAGTATCTGAATAACCATTATGATTCTCAGGACATATTTTTTTAGATTCCCAGGGCAGAGAGAGAGAGAGACAGAGAGAGAGAGAGAGAGACAGAGAGAGAGACAGAGACAGAGAAAGAGAAAGAGAGACAAAGAGAGAGAGAGAGAGAGAGAGAGAGAGAGAGAGAGAGAGAGAGAGAGGAACTTAATAATGTTATTTGAATAGGTCTATTCCTTAAATAGGCCTAGTCCTTGCTCGTTAGAGTTACCTCTCTTGGTTTGTAGAGCAAACTTGGTGACTCGGCTATATTCTGCCCTGTGCAAAAGATGCAGACAGTGAAGCGTTGTGCATGAAGAACATGCAAAACCGAATCCAGATATCCTGCCAGGTGTACAGGGATATAATTTATTCCATTTTCCAAGCCTGGAAAGTATATTTATCACTCAGATCGATGCCTGAAGTGGATCATGGCGTGCGAACCACCAGCCAAACAATTGAGCGTTACAATTTTTTTTAAATTATAATTTTTTAAATCTAATTATTTTTTTGTTTTGTTTTGTACATGAGCGTGAAAACCATCAAATACTGGACGTACATTTGCAGCAACATCGTTTTAATCTTTAGCGAGATATTTATGGAAGTATGAAAGTAGATATTTATAAATGATACGTGATGAGGTAAACAAACTTTTTAAAGCATTTGATTAGTATTCGATTCATTCCTTGAGGCACACATTCTAATAACAGTAACACAGCTCACTTCAAGATATGCAGGATAGCTCAGTTGATAGAGCGGCGAGCTGTGTTAGAAAGGTTGCGGGTTCGGTTCCCGGTGGCCCGAACATAAACATTGGCTGTGTGCACTGGCCATCTTGCGCGTTGCTGTTAGTGTGATGCTGCTCTCTATTATTATCTTGCTCTTGCTATTAGTGTGATTCTGTTGCTATTAGTGTGATGCTATTAATATGATATTATAATGATATAAAAATCTCTTTAACAAATAACTTTATACTGACATGGAAACAGTCTCTAGACGAAAGCAGCAAATATTTCTTCTACAAAAGTGTTAAGACAAAAATAATCTAAACAACTATAGACCTGTTTCAAACCTCTCCTTCCTGTCCAAAGTCATAGAAAAAATTGTTCTCAAACAACTGTTTGCCTACCTATATGATAACGCTTTACTTTGCCCCAACCAGTCTGCCTACCGACCCTTCCACACCCTTCCACAGCACTGAGACAGCCCTCCTAAACGTAACCAATGATCTGTTGCTTGCCTTAGATAATGGTAACGTCTCCGTTCTCACCTTATTAGACCTCTCAGCCGCCTTTGACACAGTCGACCATCACATTCTCTTTAACACTCTTCAACACTACTTTGGAATCTCTGGCTCGGTCCTGGCTTGGTTCCACTCATATCTTTCTGACAGATCACAAGCAGTCACTGTCGATGGCTGTTTCTCCAGCACAGCAGATTTGGTGTGCGGCGTGCCTCAGGGTTCCGTTTTAGGGCCGGTGTTATTCACTCTGTACACCAAGCCACTGCTTCTCCTGCTTAGAAAGCATGCTGTTGAGAGTCAGTCATTTGCAGACGACACACAACTGTATAAATCCACCGCCCCCTCTCTCATTAATTCCACAGTTCAGACTTTGGAGAACTGCATCACAGACATTAAGTCATGGATGACACTCAAACAAGCTTAAGCTTAATGACGATAAAACTGAAGCCCTCCTCATTCACAAGCACAACACCTCCTCCTCACTCTCGCCTCTCCCAACATCGCTTACAGTAGGGACAACAAACATTCAGTTCTCATCCTCAGCAAGAAATCTCGGCTACATTCTCTCCGATGACCTGTCCCTCAACAACCACATCCCCAACGTCTGTCGCTCTGCATACACGGCCATACGCCAAATCAGCTCCTTTCGCCACTATCTTACAGTCCCTGCCACCAAAACCCTAGTCTGCGCTCTCGCCTTTTCTCGTCTTGACTATTGCAACTCTCTCCTTGCTGGCTCCCCGAAACACATCATTGACAAACTACAAAAGGTTCAGAACTCAGCAGCTAGACTAGTATTCCGAGCTAAGAAACGCGATCACATCACACCTCTACTACATTCCCTTCACTGGCTTCCTGTGCAAGCACGCATAGAGTACAAACTCTCTGTTCTCTGTCACAACTTCTTCACAGATTCTTGTCCTTCCTACCTTGCTGATCTACTGTCTGTCTTCTCCCCTTCACGCACTTTAAGATCTTCTGCTGACACTCGCACACTCAAGGTTCCCGTCACCCGCACTAAGACATACGGCCAACGTGCATTCGCTTACTCCGCACCTAAGCAGTGGAATTCCCTCCCCTCCCATATCCGCAACATACAATCAACACAAGCATTCAAAAAGGCCCTCAAAACCCACCTCTTCAAACTGCATTATTCAGATTGATTTGTATCCCACTGCCATTCTCTCATCTTTTGTCTATATCTGATCCGTAAGTGTATACACGGCTGTAAATATTTATATTGTTTTTCTTCCTGGGCCTAACCGGGCATATAAATAGCTGTGAATAGGTTTTTGCTATTCTATTTCTGTCTTTTTTGTCATTTGTGTACACAGTTGTAAATAGTCTATTTTTGTCTTTTTTTGTAATTTATGTACATAGTTGTAAATAGTCTGTACCTTTACTGTTCCGTCTTTTGGTGTATTGTAGCAAAAGTGATGTTTTATCGAGTGCATGTATGTATATGTAATGACTATGTAAAGCGTGGTGAGTCTGGTCATAGGCTGGAGTACCCGCTATATAAAAATCCGTTATTATTATTATTATTATTATTATTATTATTATTATTATTATTATTATTATTATTATTATTATTATTATTAAATTACAGTTTGGTCGTGAAAAGTATATATCTCAATTACCTGATATTTATTTTCATACTTTGATAACATTTCGTTGTTTAGATAATAAGCTACAAACAGAATTATGAAGGCGGGAAGGTGTAATAAGAAAAGAAAGATTTCGTAAGGACTGCAATATGGGTTCAATTGGGGATGAATTTCATTTTATTTTTGAGTGTCCAAAACACAAGCATCTGCGACAAATGTTTATTTGTAGTAAATATTTATCGTGCAAGTTAATGTTTAACTTGTGTCATATGTTTCGGGAAAGAAAACACGTGTTACTAAAATTGAGTAAATTTCTGAAATTAGGAAAGGGCGTATACTAATAATATTAACAATATTATTAAAATGTTATTGTTGTGAATGTTAAAGTTGGAATGTTAGTAATGTTGCTGTTCTTCTTTTTTTTTTTTTTTAAACCGCATTATGATTGTTATGCTTATGTTTTTGTATCCTCCACACCCCAAAAGGGGCGAGTAATGGGATTAAATCTTGAATCTTGAATCTTGTTTCAATGTATAGTTTTAACTTCTTCCCCATCCGCGGTCCCTAAGATTGGGCTCAGTGGTCTGAGCGTCAGACTGTGCGCCCAAGACAGCAAGTGGGCGCTTTGGGCAGCTTGAGTTAGATTCTGTATCGGC
Source organism: Oncomelania hupensis (assembly GCA_036898135.1). Taxonomy (NCBI): domain Eukaryota; kingdom Metazoa; phylum Mollusca; class Gastropoda; order Littorinimorpha; family Pomatiopsidae; genus Oncomelania; species Oncomelania hupensis. The sequence continues at coordinate 32,120,757 of CM072512.1, forward strand.
CAACGCCTTGGGCAGCTCTTGAGCTGGAAAAGCGCTATATAAGAATGATAAATTTTTTAAAAAAATACCTCGGAACCCTAAAAAACGGTCGCAGATTAGCAGCATTGCATTTACAAAATGGGAAGTTAGTTCAGGTTAAAAAACATCTCATTAACCGGTTACCTTGTTTAAATGTCAATCCGATACGATTCTCGTCCGGTGCAGATGGATTTGCCTCAAAAAGGGCTCTCTCTCTCTCTATGGAGAACTTGGTCGTTATCCACTGTTTATTGACAGTGCTCTAAGTGCAGTCAGATACTGGTTCAAATTGCAAGACATGTTTCTTGTTAGACTACCAAAGCAAGCATATGAAATGGGACAAAAACAGATTTTTGAGACTATCTGTAGGTCAGCCTGATGTACATAACTGGGCTTACAATATAAAACACTGTTTTCTCATGTTTGGTTGAACGGGGGAGTAGGAAATAAGAAAGCTTTTTTACGTGTTTTCAGACAACGTATGATAGACTGCTACGGGAATGGTTTAGTAAATTAATGGATAGCGAGAGGTTCCAAAGGTTCTCAGTGTATGGTTCCTTTAAATCACTCTTGCAATGTGAGAAGTACTTAACAGATATTACTATAAATAAGCTCATAAATATCTTTGTAAAGTTACGTCTAGGCATTATAGAATTGAATGGGAATAAAAGATATAGTGTTGTTCCAAAGACATGCCCTTTCTGTAAATCTGTTGAAAATAAAATGCATTTTTGGTGGTATTGTCCAGCGTATAAGGATACTCGTGAAAAGTACATTTTGAAGCACTTCAATGTTGATGTACCACCATTCATGTTTTTTCTTATTACAAAGTGATAGTACGATTATTACAAGAGCTGTAGTGATGTTTACGTACTAGGCAATGAAAAAAACGTGAAGAATTGTTGAGTTAAAAGTAACTTAAAATATTTTTACTTTTCTTTGAGACACATTCTGTCAAATGACGCGTGTTTGTCATATGTATTTTTGTAACTTTTGAAATTGTTGGTGATTTTTGTCTTTTCTTTCTTTTTTTTTCCATGTCTGTTGTGTTACCCCCATGCGTATAGGCTGGTGGCCTCGCATTAAAGTTTCCCGAGTCCTAAGTCTCTTCTCTCTCTCTCTCTCTCTCTCTCTCTCTCTCTCTCTCTCTCTCTCTCTCTCTCTCTCTCTCTCTCTCTCTCTCTCTCCCTCCCCCTCTCTCTTTCTCTCTTTCTCTCTCTCTCTGTCAATTACCATTTATAATAATGACCAATGATGCTTAGCGCCACGTGGTACAGGAAAAAGTCCTTGCGAAGAAGGACGAAGAAGAATGAAGAAACTGGAGAAGTGCGAGCAGAAGAAGGACGAGAAGGAGATTTAGAATATCAGAGTTACAGGAGCACAAAGGAGAATGAGGATCAGAGAAATGTACTTTTAATCGTACCTTATCGGCCTATTTCTTCTGTACTTTAATATGTATGGCCATGTTGATGAGGGATTCTTGGTATAGGCCTACTTCAAAGTTGACACTCGAGACAAACTGTATGCCTACAGAAAAGAAAAATCAAGAACAAAGAGGTTGGAGGGAGTAGAGGAGGGGAGGGGAAGTGAGGAGAGGGGATGGGGCGGGGAAAAGGGGAAGAGTAGAACAAGAAAGACTAAGAAAGAGGAGACAGAGGAGGAATCAAAATAATTAGTTATTCATTGCTTACAGGGTTCAGCGGACTGCAAAGAGCCAAATCAGGACCACAAAATCAGGACCATAACATGGTTGAAAGAGGATTCACTCCTGATCTGCATAAAAGATCCGCCGAAACAACCCTAGTGGTAACACTGAAGGCAATCAACCAGCCGGTCACTTTACAATAAAGGCATCCCACGCAGTGGACGCTGAGAGTGTACTCTAATTTATCGAACCCCCGTTTACAAAAACAAAATAGAATACAAACATCATTATAAAATATCAACAAAACACATACATATACATACATAAAGTGCCTACATTGCCAAATAATAACATCATAGGAAGCCCCAGTGACCATTTGGCAGAAAGCGTCCAATATTCCCAAGCTGATCCAACAGACCTCACACACAAATGAGGAGTTTTGTCCCGGAAGAGTTTTCAAGAAAAATGGTAGGTGACTGGTCTAGCGAAGAAGAAGGTAGTATAGTAGATTGATAGAACAGAGTAGGAATGAGAAAGAACAAATGAGAAAGACAGCGACAGTAGGAATTTAAAGCACTAATTTCCAAAAAGTGGGGACACTATTTATACTAAAACCCCCGAAACATAGAGTCTCCTCTCTGAAAATCCTTACGGGAAGAGAGGGGACTATAAACTGATAAACACACACACACACACCCACGGGGGAAATCAAAATAATGTGAAAGAGGAAGGGGTATGGAAAAAGAAGAAGGCGAGCAGGAAGAGAAGGATTAGCACAAACGCAAGAAAAAAGGCACAAGATTCAATAATTTATTGCACTAAAAGATGTGTATGACATTAACAACAACAACAAAAAGACTAGTAAATAATTACATTCTAGTTGACATAATTACGCCGGAATAATTAACTGTTGTTTTTTTGGTTTTGTTGAGTACCTGAAAAGCATATTTAGCCGTTCTACTCATTTAGATACTTTTTCATTAGGATATACAAAATTGTAAACCTTAAATGAAAAATCTGACGTTCCATGTACATATACAAATACGGAATACATTGAGATGTAAAATATGGTCGTCTAACTTTTCCAAAACAAAGTCAGCAGAACAGAGCTTTCTGGCTTACTTCAAAAGGCAAAACTAACTCGAAATCAATGGAAACCCTAAACCATGCAGAACTGTGATTAACAAACACAAATAAAACAAATGAAGAATACATTTACTAGTTCTTTCTTTGAGTACATAATTATTCATATAGCCAAACAAAATCGGTAATTGTTGCTGACCCATATGAACAAAACAAACACTGACCCAAATGAACAAAACAACCACAACAAAAAGCAAGCCTCCAACAAAAAGACAATTTTGAAAATCGTTAAATAAAAGGTACACACAAACGGACCAGAAATGAACTTACCCTCTTGGCGCAGTAAAAACGTCATATTCATAACAAATACAGTATTCAAGAATCGGCAAAACGTCATTAAAAGAGAATGAGATCACAAAAAAGTTATAGTAAACGATTCCGAACAAACGTAAGTGTCACGTCACCCGAGTGGGTTCAGTGACTTCAGCTCAAAACAGCGAGTGTAGGGATGCAAACTCAAACTAAAATACTAATACAAATGCCAGATGAACATTTACACTCTTTTATTCAACACACAAACATACAGGAGAATGGGAAATCTAAACCACCCGCAACCCTTATCCGGACCCACAACCCTAACGATTAACAAACAATTACCTCCCTTGTCTAATCCGCGACCCTCGACATTGTACACAAGATGCCCACACAACAAGATGTAACAATAAGAAAGTAAAGCCGAAATAAACCGACTAAAGGTTTAAGAGTTCAGACAGCAAGACTTGAAGAATGTATTTAGTTAAAAGGTCTGGCTTTGATACTCAAATGTTCACTGTCTATTTCACTCTTGCCTTTCCAGAAAATCACCAAATGATGCAACAACACAAAGATAGTAAAGGCACACTGCTCTAAACTTCACTGAATATGTAGTATGTTTTATCTGCGTGTAATGTAAGTGTGTATGGCTGTGAAAGTGCACTGTGCCGTATGCGGAAAACCCAAGTGGTCGTCTCCCGGTCGTCTGGGGTGTCACGAAGTGCTCAGGCGGCGATGATCACGCAACCGTCTCAGTGCAGCACCTATGACGCCAGAATGGAGGATCAGCCACCGAGGCAGCAGTAGAAACAACAACAAGTACAGCAAAGACAGCAAATAGGCCCAATCTGGTCAACAAATAAATCGTCTTACTAATCTACCTCAATAAAAGTAAACAATACACGGGAAATAACTCCTTCCGCCGTCCGCCATCTTGACCTGTTTATTTATGCATTACAACAATTCATAATTCTATAATTTATATACCTTCTCATAAACATGATTGTTCATACGAATGCATATTATAATTCCATTTCTAGTCAACAATCTTGATTCATCCTCTCTCTCACCTTCATCACCCCTCTCCATTCTATAGTACATTGTCTCCCCTCTATCACATTCATCCCTCTCTAGCATACTATAATACATCACACATACATACACAACAGACCCACAGACCTACCATCGATCGACAGCCAGACATTAAGCTGGTTCTGATTCCCGACTATTTTAAAGATACATACAGAAAAGGACATACAAAATAAGCCTAACTTCAGTTAACTAGAGAGATCAGTAACTAGCCTTAGGGATTACAAGAAGAGCTCATAAAGTGCGAAAAAAATTTTTCAAGCTACGTAGCGGATCCATACTTGGGTAGCATGAAATCCTTACATAAAAATGAAATCAATAACCTTAATCATCTTCCTTGCTGAGCACATGGAAAATTAGGTGCACTGAGACTTGGGATTGGAGAGAGAGAGAGAGAGAGAGAGAGAGAGAGAGAGAGAGAGAGAGAGAGAGAGAGAGAGAGAGAGAGAGAGAGAGAGTACTATCCAAGGGAAAAGATGTAAGGGACCTAAGTCAACACAGAGCCACCAGAGCAACCATATTGCTACGATGAATAGTGAAAAATTGCCACTTTTATCTTGACTATTACGGGTTCCGAACCTGCTTCATCAGTGTGGCAGGCAAATGCTCTACCACCGAGCCACGGCGGTGGTAGAGAGAGAGAGAGAGAGAGAGAGAGAGAGAGAGAGAGAGAGAGAGAGAGAGAGAGACAGACAGACAGAGAGAGAGACAGACAGACAGACAGACAGACAGACAGACAGAGACAAAGACAGAGAGACAGGGATGAAATTCATAGCCTTATAGCTTGATCCTTTTCTCGTTTAGAAATTGAGCTAATCGAAAATGAAGTGCACAATTGGAGAAGAAATGCGAAAGTATAAATCAATTCACTCTTTCACATGATGCATCACCCATGTCTTGTTAAACAGATTTTAATTGATTCAAAACAAGGTTGTGGCACTTATTTGGGTTATAGATAGCTTTATCTATGGAGATAATTACTGAAAAACAGCGGCAAATAGTGATCAATCGATAGCATATAAAATCGATCTCTTCACAATAATTTAATCTCGGCCGGGATTAGCTAGTTCTGGTGGAGCTCAGTCGATCAAAGAACAAGACCATTCAATATTGGCATCCAAGGTGACCAACAACTAAAAAAACAGAACATTGGGGGTAATTTGGATCTATGAGGGTAATTTAGAACTGTGATCGATTTATACTGATGCACAAATGTAGAAATCGATTGGTCTGGCTCGTAATTAAAAAAAAGAAAATGAAAAAAGAAAAGCCTATAAGACACACACAAAAAACTAACTTTACTTCGACCTTTTATCTGTGCTTTCTGGTCCCTGAAACTAGTTCTACAGCTTTAAAAAACATTGACCATAAAAAACGGCTTGAGGACGTTGGAGATCACACCACAAACTGACACACATCCCTTCTCCTTCACAAAAATTAATAACTGTACTTTCCACTTTTTGTCTGTTCTAAACCCACTAACCACTTTTTTTTCAAACTAGAAATAGGCCTTTACATAAGAAGCGCAAGTTTTTTTTTCGTTCTTTTAATTTTTGATACTTTATTGTCCATTTTTATCTGGAAATTCTAGGCCACCTCCCCTGGGGAAGGCGTAGTCGCAGCCTGTGGCGCGCCCAAACCCAGCTTACCAAATATTAGTTGTATTTTTAAAATTTTGCTGGGGAAGCAAACCGAAGTACCCGGAGAAAATCCCCGAGACATTGCCCGAGTCGAAAGTAAATAATATATAATAAATAATCGGAGAAACATAACGCCCAGACGCAGGATCGATCCCACATCTGTAAGGCGCCATTGGTTTTCCAGCCAGTGGACAAGGTTTGTTAGTCCCGCCTTAGACCACTCGGTCACAACGCTCGTAACTAGATTAAAAGATACGCTCTGTTAAACTTAAACTTTCATCCATAATGTCTGTCTTCTAAAACAGAATTATTTTGCTTCCAAGCATGAACTTTCCTGATATTTCGACTTACTGCACAAAAGAAACTAAGTTCGTTTCCACTTGTTTACTGTAATGTCTGTTCAAGAAACGAAAAGTAAGCTTATGTAAGCCTAGGTTGCAGTAAAAGGACTAAAACACTTTGACTTTCACATGTGCTTAAATCTTTGTCACAAAGTTCCTCTCATATATTTTCTTAAAACACACAAATCAGAATCGAGAAATCTATACAAATGAGATTACCTTCTTTTCGACTTTTTCTTCAACCTATTTTTGTCCCCTCGGAGAAGAGAGATTGAGCGAGAGAGATATTCATAGAAAAACGAACTAAACCACTTTGACTTTAACACGCCTGAAGTTGATGTTGAAGCCATCAAGGTTCCATCTAGCACGCTTTTTAACTCAAGAACCTGCCTTCCAGAAGCCGTTAACACAAAAGACGTGCTTCTTTATTCAATCACCAGAACTTGTAGGGGTGTACTGACTTACAAATAAAATCAAAACCCTCAAAAACCCTCACAAATGTCTGGCGCGAGGTCAACTTGGCTTTTCGAGCCAATGCATGGTGCTGAAGAAGAAACAAAAATCGCCGCTCTGTGCGGATTCTACAAAAATGTTTTTTAATACATTACATTACATGATTGCTGCTTTAGGTCCAGCGGACTCTTCCGAGCCAAATCAGGACCAGTTTTTTAATACAATTTGACTGAGTGAGATTCATACTTACAGAGGATCGAGGTAAAAAAAAAAAAGTCTACACACTCACTGTGATCCCACTCTATAGTGTCGATAGTGCACGATAGCGTTGTACTCGTGATAATGTCGCTCACGGTTGTGTCCCTCTCGCGTTAGTGTCGCCACTTGCTATAGTGTCTCTGGCGGTAGTGTCCCGCTATCGGTAGTGTCGCTAGCGGTAGTGTCCCACTCGCGGTAGTGTCTTTCGCGTTAACGTCTTCATGGTAGTGTCGTAAAATCACCAACGACGTGCTTATTTTTTTTCCAATCACTAGAACGTGTAAGGCGTGTACTGAATTACAAACACATCAAAAGCTCTCCAATTGTCTGGCGAGGCCAACCGGGTTTTCCGATGCCAAGAATGCTACTAGGTTGTTTGGAGGAGAAGACAATTTTGCCGCTTTATTGTTTAGAGCCATCTAGCTGGAGCCATCTAACAAAAACCTTTTTTAAAATTAAACACAAGAATTTGCCTTTTCAGAAGCCTTCTACATAAAGACAAATACCTTTACAATTATAAGGACTTGAAGATAGTACTGACTTACAGTCAACTGTCAAACAAATCAAACATTCTCCAAAATAGCCGGCGAGGTTAGCGTAGGTTCTCGAGCCAGTGAATTCTAGTCAGTTTGTGGAGGAACGGAAAATTCGCCGTTATAAATTGGTCTAACTCGCTGAAGCCATCAAACAAATACCTTTGAACACAAGAACCCGATTTTGTAGAAACTATCTACATGAAAGAGAAGTGCCCTTTCAATTAACAGAACTTGTACAGAGTCTGGCAGGTCAGCCTGATTTTTTCGACGTGAATTGAAAACATTTAAACGACGGGTGGAAAGGGGGAGGAGAGGAAAAAGAAGCAAAGCAAGAGAAACTAGATAATTATGGCTGGGGCGGGGAGGGGGGGGGGGATCGGTTGTTAGGGAGGAAAAGCGGCGGAAAATAACAGAAATATAGATACCACAGGGAAAGTTCTTTCCTAGCGGCACCACCCTTCTACCTTGTTCTAGCTTACACGCGTGCACGCACATACTTCTATCTCTCTCTCCTTTCCCTCCCTCCCTCTCTCTGGTACAACAGCATCAAGCCAATTCTTTAGTTAAAAGGGACACTTCCTTTATAATAAAACAGTCTTCCGAACTCCGTAAATGTATATAGTGACCATGAATGAATGAACTTTGAGGTTTAACGTCTACACCCACCAATGGCGATATGGCAGACGGGTTTAACCATCCCAGGGAAAGAAACACTGAACCACAAGAGCAATCATACTGCTAAAATGGACAGTGAAAATGGCCACATTTTATATCGCCCACCACGGGATTCGAACCTGGGTCATCGGTGTGCCAGGCGAACGCTCTACCACTTGAGCTACGGCGGTGGGACAAATATAGTGACCATAAGAATTTGATTTACTAGTCTGGAGTCTTCCGCCCTCCCATCATCAGTCAAAGGCTTGTTCTTCCAGACTTCACTTCTTCACAAAAGCTACGTCAATAGGTCTGAAATTTGACAAACGGATGCTAATCACTACTTCTACCATGTTCATCGCAAACATGTTAACTTAACGCCACGAAACTGTAGATTTCTATTCACACACACACCCCCCTTACACACACACGCACACACACACACACACACCCACACATACACACACACCCACCCACACACACGCACACATACACATATACACACACCCTCAGAGGTCCTATACACACACATTATTATTTCAAACATGTGCAAAGCACCGAACATTTTATGAAAATGGTGGGTAAAATACCACCTCTTAGAGAAAGCATTTTTTCGTCGAAAAATGTCACTCTTTTCTCTCAAATTCACATCACAGCAGAAAGCTTGTTTACTGTATGTTGCGGAATGGTAGGCGATTGTTCACGCTTGGAAGAGATTGTCTACCTTCCATGTGCTGGTTAGCTTAGCCTTGTGGGTTATGCAGGACAAGGCGACACGACATAATTATGTTCTTTCCCCGACTGACCATTCGTCTTCTGCTTTTGGTGTTTAGCAGGACTACATTGTCGGCAGGAATTTTATGCAGGTTAGTAGCAGTGACCTGCAGAGAGTGTCGTGGCACTAGTAGCTGACAACCCGATTTACTATAAACACGCTCAAGCCGCCTTACAGGGAAAATATTTGTATGTCTCTCTTACGACGGATAAATGAAAAATAACTGTTCGGGTCGGGCCGTGTCCTCAAGGTGGTCGCCGAAAGGCGGGAGTCAAATACTCCGCTCGGCTACATGTAGATTCGCGAAGAGTTATTCCCCTTCGAAATAGTCAATCAGTCAGTCAATCAATGTCGACTGTGCGATCGTCTTCAGATTGCTGCGTCAAATCCCATGGTCTGGCTGACGAGGGCTGAACGGTCTGCGCAGTCTGAGCTCCTGCATTCACCACTCGCAGAGGTGTTGGGCAAATATCCTGCCCACCTTCATTTTCCATTGCGGCGTTCATGCCGATCTGCGTTGTCCATTTGGGCGTTCATGCCGACTTGCAAGTTCCATTGCGGCAATCACATCTCAGCTCACACTTGCTCATAGGAGGGTTTCAGATCCCAGCTGCTACTGCTATGGAATGCCGTTGTGCTTTCGCTTGGCGATAGAGGGGAGACGCTGTTGGCTTTGGTGACCTCGGATAACCATGCGACTGCGGGCTGGGGAGATCCCTATACGATACTCCACCTCAACCTTCAAATCCAATTTTTTCATCTTATGGGTCTTCTTAGAACTGAGTGCCGGCGGCGGATCGTCGCAAGTCGCCTTGCTGCTTTGCTGCTGGACGCTCAACTCCCTGGCTACATCCTCTTTTTTCTACCACTGGGCGTCGCTGGCGTTCGCCTACAACACAAGACTTCCTCCCAAATCCCACGGGTCCATCGCAACATCAAACCTGGAGTCTTCACTGAGACGAACACCTTCCTCGCTTTTGCGCGTCTGCTTTTACACTTCAGAAGCATCAAAAAAGATAAGAAGGCCTACTTGGATGAACTGGTGGCTGAAGCGGAACAGGCAGCGTACAGCGGCAATATGAAACAGTTGTACGACACCACTAAGCGACTCTCCGGAAAGTTCATCAAACCAGAAAGACCTGTTAAGGACAAGCAGGGAAACACCATGAACAGTCTAGACCAGCTGTTGAACGGATGGGCTGAACACTTTGAGGAACTTCTAAATAGACCAGCACCAACGAATTCCCCAGTCATTGAACCAGCCAATGTGGATCTTCCAATCAACTGTGAGAAACCGACCAGGGAAGAGATCAAGAAGGCCATCACCCTGATGAAGAACGGAAAGGCCGCTGGACCAGACGGCATCCCAGCAGAGGCGCTAAAAGTGGTCTTGGAAGCGTCAGTGGAGATGCTGTACCCACTCTTTGAGAGGATCTGGGAGGAAGAAGATGTTTTCCGGCAGACTGGAAGGAAGGTTACCTGATCAAGCTTCCCAAGAAAGGTGACCTCAGCAACTGTAACAACTACAGGGGCATCACACTTCTATCTGTGCCTGGGAAGGTCTTTAACCGGGTCCTTTTGGAGAGGATGAAGGATACTGTCGACCCACAGTTACGAGACGAACAGGCAGGCTTCCGACAGAATAGATCCTGCACGGACCAGATTGCAACGCTCCGCATCATAGTGAAGCAGTCCCTGGAATGGAACTCGCCGTTGTATATCAACTTTGTCGACTATGAGAAGGAGTTTGACAGCGTGGATCTACATGCCCTCTAGAAGCTTTTTCGACACTACGGCATCCCGGCCAAGATGGTCAATCTGATCAGGAACTCTTATGACGGCATGTCCTGCAGAGTTATCCATGGCGGACAGCTCACAGACAACTTCCAGGTGAAAACCGGAGTCCGACAATGGTGCTTGTTGTCACCTTTCCCCTTCCTCATCGCCATAGATTGGGTTATGAAGATGTCCACGAGAGAAAGTAGGAACGGAATCCAATGGACTCTGTGGAACCAGCTCGAGGACCTGGACTTCGCTGACGACCTTGCTCTTCTTTCCTATAGCCAACAGCAGATGCAAGAAAAGACAAATGCAGTGGAGGCCACATCGTCGGAGGTCGGCCTCAACATCCACAAGGACAAGAGCAAGATCCTGAAGATCAACTCCATCAGTACCGAACCAGTCATCTTGAATGGAAGTCCCTTGGAAGAGGTGCAGTCCTTCACCTACCTGGGTAGCATCATTGATCAGCAGGGCGGCGCTGATGCGGACCTCAAGGCTATGATCGGCAAAGCAAGAGCTGTCTTCATTCAGCTCAAGAACATCTGGACCTCCAGAGAGCTGTCTTTGGCCACCAAGATACGGGTATTCAACTCCAATGTGAAGTCAGTTTTACTGTATGGAGCAGAGACATGGAGGACAACCAAGACCACCATAAAAAAAAGTCCAGTCCTTCATCAACAGTTGCCTCAGAAGGATTCTCCAGATCCGCTGGCCCGACACCATCAGCAACCTCAACCTTTGGGAAAGGACCCGCCAACTCCCTGCTGAAGATGAAATCAGGAAAAGGAGATGGGGCTGGATAGGGCATACCCTACGCAAACCAGCGACGAATGTCACCCGGCAGGCGCTGAAGTGGAACCCCCAGGGAAAGCGAAAGAACACCTGGCGACGCGACCTCGAGGCCGACACCACCAAGATGGGCTACACCTGGAGTCAGAAAGAATGGCACAGGACAGAGGACTCTGGAGAGCTGTTGTTGGCGGCCCATACCCTGGCAGAGGTGACGAAAATTAAGTTAAGTAAGTTTTACTCTTCGTTGCTGCCTCATGCGCACACCTCCTTTAGTCAACAACACCATGACTTCGACCTTTTACTTCAACAAGCCTTCTTATCCATGTCCCCTATACGCTCAGGTGTGAGTAAATTATAGTCCCCGGAAACATAAAGCATATAGGGGATATCAAATTAAGATATCAAGTTAAAATGGGACCCAACATAGGAAAAAAGCCCCCCCCCAAAAAAAAAATTAAATAGTTTAGGATAAAATTTAAGTTCCACAAGTTTAAATGCTCAAGACACAAGGTCGGGTCGATAAAAATACCATATGCGAATAGGGCGGGACCATACATACACCAAGCGCACGAACACAGTATCTGATAAAATCTTAAGCAGCTACGTTAAAACCCATAAAAAAGGGCCTTAAGCGAGGCCTGAATTAAGGGTAGTTGGATTAAAACCAAAGATGAGAATAAAAAGTTTATTACAATAAAATTGGAATAAAATGAAGATAAGATGGTAATCCTCATTGAGGAAAGAGATAAATGAAGATCTATGCGTCAAATAAAATCGATGCTAATTTAATTAGTACAAAATACAACAAATAATATATGGTGTACTAAATAATATGAAGTGTTGTTAGATCGAGGGGAGTGTTGCCTTCGGCCATTTACAGCCATTGTGCGGGCAGTAAGCAGTCACAAGGGAGGCTCGACCATCGGCAAGTAACGCCATGTTGGGAACTGATCCCCCCTCCCCCTTCCCGTCCTCCTCCTCCAAGTGAGCAATGAAGAACCAGTGAGCACTAAGACCATATTACAATAAGCAGCTACAGGAGACGCTCAGGTGTCCGGGTAAATTATAGTTCCCGGACACAACAGCGTAAGGGGTAGATGTCCGGAGAATGAATGACTGAACATTGAGGTTTAACGTCTACACCCACCATTGGTGATATGGCAGACGGGGATAACCATCCCAGGGAAAGAGGGGTAGGGCTCTGAATCAACACTGAACCAACAAAGCAATCAGACTGCTAAAGTGGAAAGTGTAAATGGCCACATTTTATATCGCCCACCACGGGATTCGAACCTGGGTCATCGGTGTGCCAGGCGACTAATGTCCGGTTAGATTTGAGTCCCCGGACACTAAAGCATATAGGGGAAAATGTCCGGAGACACGGGACACAAATTTAATGTCGAGAGTAGTAGTAGTAGTAGTAGTAGTAGTAGTGGTAGTAGTAGTAGTAGTAGTTGTAGTAGTAGTAAGGTAGATTAGCGTCCCCGGACACAGATGCATATAGGGGACAAATGTCGGGAGACACGGGACACAAATTTAAATACGAAACGAAAGGAAACCCTTCGCAAGGCTTGGGCCTATGGGGATGCTCGATCGTCGCAGCCGGCCTACCTCAGTTGCCAAGTGCATTTCCATGTGGCGTTTTCTGATTGGTCAATCTTAAAGGATTTGTAAGTACGTCATTTTCCTTATATAGCAAATGACCTAGTTTTCCCGATAAATTTATACGTAACTTTCACAAAAGAGCGGGAGAAATCCTCTTCACGGCAATACCACACCTGATGGGTTATTGTAAGGGTTAAGACCAAAGATTATGCTTTCAAAATAAGCAATTAATCGTAAACAACAGCTTAATTTCGCGTAGTGCTGATGTAATTAAACCCCAAACAAAGTACTTTAAAAGTGCTTTTGGCCCAAAACTGTAATACTGCATCATTATTTAGTGTTTGAAGAACTCATTTATGCTAAAATCCCAAACTCGACCATGCAGATTCCAAAGACCTATTTTCATCATAGCTCGCTTTGCATGCCACAAATGAATGACACTGATAGGCCATAATTATGTTATCAACAAATCATCACCATCAACGTGCTTATGTGATTTTGCTGCATAATTTTTATTGTTTTAAAACAAGGTTTGAAGTGCTTCGAACAATTCTGACAAACTTTACAGGCAGACAAAGGAGAAGCTTATTTTGTTTTACGTTGACCAAAGAAAGCTATCACTATATCGCGATGAGCAGTGGCATGCCGACAAAACTAAGCAGTAGATGGGGATAGAGACAGAAGATTGGGTATTGCTATTATACGGCTTTCGTATTTATGTTATCATTTTTTTTTACTTAATCGTTCTAATACGGCGCTTTTTCAGCTCAAGAGCTGCTCAAGGCGCTGAACGAAACGGGATCTGATACAAGCCGCCCGTTGCTCCCACTGGCGGTCTTTGGGCGCATCGTCTGACGCCCAAAACAACTGCGCAGAATCCTGGGTTACTTGGTACAGGTTTGAGCGGTCTAGTGCTTGCTGGGTGTAATTTGTGTAGCCGGCACTCATCCGTCTAGGACATGAGCGTCAGGATCTTTAAAGTCTGTGCAATGGAACGCGTCGGAGCACAGACTAGACCTCGGTTCAAAAGAGATTGGGCGCAATATCTCAGCGTCAAGTTATTGTTTGTTTCGGCATTCCAAACCGCTTACCAGTTTGGAACGACTGCCTGTACGGGCTGCAATGTTATGGCCTTTATCAACTATTCGAGGCGCTCGAACTAAATTGTGTTAGACGTTTTGGAACAGGCGAAGGATAGAGCTCGTCTACAGATTAGTTTTAAGTGATAAAAGATAATTGTGTGTATATGTTGCAACATCAACAGCAACACAACAACGACGACGAAGAAGAACTAAAGAAGAGAGAAATGTCAAGCGTCGCACGATGTTGACTTAATCCATTCCTTCGTTATTAGCTATATTAACCCCCACATCATAGAATGAGGCTACTGTTAAATTGAGAGAGAGAGAGAGAGAGAGAGAGAGAGAGAGAGAGAGAGAGAGAGAGAGAGAGAGAGAGAGCGAGAGAGAGAGAGATGGAAGACAGACAGACGGACAGACAAAAATAGACAGACAGATCGAGAGAAAGAAAACAGTCTTTTCCAAGCCAAGGCAATAAAATCCATCAGCACGGCATCCCCATTTGTTCCTACCTACAAACACGAACCACAGCCGAAAAAAAAAATCGGTTTTTCTTTACACTTGTTTTCCATCCCGAAGCATCGTCAAAACGTCATCAGGAAACACTATTGTTTTTGCATCATTTAAAGCACTAGCGTGGTTTTACGTCAATGGTACTTGAAACACTAAGCTAGCTTCTGTTACCACACCTTCGGGGCTGAAGCTAGCACAAACACGCACAGAATAAGTATTTCGACACAAGCATTGCGTGAAGTGTGACTCCGAGAGACAATGTGGTGATAAAAATGGACCTACCACCATGCAGGAACTTCTAGACGCTAAAGTTCGTATTTAAAATAAGGTAAATAAAGCGTGACATGGGGAGAAAGTGGAAGAGAGATTAAGGATAGACGGATGTTATTTAGGAGTGCTTAAATGTGCTGCTGTTCGATGGGGAAAAAGTTCGAATCCTTAAGTAAAAAGCATTGAAACCCGTTGGTTGTAAGCAGGAACCTTTTTTTTTCTACAACTGGGCGGGTGGTTAAATTAGTCATTCGGTGCAAAGTGGGCGAAATCAGGCAAAAGATTTAATTAACCCGATGCAAAGACACGATACAAAGCACCGTGTCTTTTGCACAAAAAATGTTAAAGTATCGATACCATTCGAAAGTATCGATACTTTCTGAAAGTATCAATACCTTCGCTTTGAGCAGTTTCAATGAGCATTGCAACTGATGCGAACGGATGGGGTCATTCACTCGATGCAAAGACACGATGCAAATGCCCAAATAAGGTAAAAGTATCCAAACTTTCCGAAAGGATCGTGCAGTTTCAACGAGTAGTTTGAACGCGCACTTCTGACTTTACCCGACCACTGTGACTGAAAGTCGCACAAAAGTGGAATCGGAATTTTCACGGAGATCGAGAATGGCTGAGCAGGCAATGCTAATTATCAATGAGAAAAGGAGGGAGTTGAAGGGTCTCTATTACAAGGCCTTGCAAAAGGTAAATGTCAACAAATCTAATTATTGTGTTCATGCATGTTTCCCTTTTGCATTCATGCATTTTTACGTTCCACGTTTTGCCACCACCACTTTGGGATTGCTGGGAAGTGCGCGTTCAAACTGCTCGAATCTTATTTGCATCGAGTGAATGCCCCTTTCCGTTCGCATCAGTTAAAATGCTCGTTGAAACTGCTTGATGGGAAAGTACGATTCTTTCAAAAAGTATCGATACTATTTTGGGCAAAAGATGTTTTGCATCGTGTCTTTGCATCGAGTGAATGGGCCTTTCCGTCCACTATAGGTCCAGATGTCTTTGATAGTGCTGTACTTCGTTCGTCCCCTCCTCCCTAGTCTCACCCGTACTCCACTTCTCTCCCCACCTACCTCCCCCATTCCCCGTATTTATGTTGAGCATAAACTCCGTTCATCGGTTTAGTTTCCAGTATTGCATATATTTTCGTTCGGGGACCACTGTACACCATGGACTTTCACTCACTCACTCACTCAAAGGACTCTCTCTCACTTCTTTTTTTTTTCTCTACTGCCTCTACTTTCTCCTTTCTTCCTGGTCACGCCGCTCTCCTCCAATGAGTATGACGTGACGTGCTTGTCACGTAACTGTCATCGGCCTGTCATGCGTCCGGCATCGCTTCACGGCGGGTTTCTTCACAGCCGCAAGGATACCCCTTGGGGTCATGAGCAATCTTGCCACTGTAGATTGTTCAAACCTATAAAGGGAAAAGTGAAAGCCACAGTTGAAAACCTGTCTTTCCTTTATAGGCAAGACAGATTCACTGCGGCAACAGTACCCCCGTTGGAGTGCCGGGGGTTTTCAGTATAAATAGTATCCCCACTTTATGGAAATTTAGTGCTTTAAATTCCCACTGTCGCTGTCTTCCTCATTTACTCTTTCCTATTCCTGCTCTGTCCTTCACTCTGCTATACTATCTTCTTCTTCGCTAGATCAATGACCTACCTTTTTTCTTGAAAACTCTTCCTGGACAAGACTCCTTGTTTGTGTATGAGGTCTGTTGGATCAGCTTGGGAGTGTTGGACGCTTTCTGCCGGGTGGTCACTAGGGCTTCCTATGATTGTACTATTTAGCACTATAGGCATTTTATATGTATGCGTTTTGTTGATGATTTATAATGATGTTTGTATTCTATTTTGTTTTTGTAACCGGGGGTTCGCGTAGTTGAGGTCAACCCTCAGCCGTCCCTCGCGTGGGATGTCTTTATTGTAAAGTGACTGGCCGGTGGAGGGCATTCAATTTTCCCACTGGGGTTGTTTCAACAGATCTTTTATGCGGATCGGGGGTTGTCCGGTCCTGATTTGGCTCGGAAGAGTCCGCTGGACCTAAAGCAACAATAAATCAATCAATCAATCACAGCCGCAAGGAGCCAGCGGCACGGAGTGGATGGAGCTTTCATCGTGTTTCACGCGTCGAAACAGAAGTAAAATGATATGTTTTTATATTGCGCACTTATCAGTCCAAAGAGCTGCTCAAGGCCTTGGCCGGCATTTAATGCCTAAGATGTCCCTGATCTCTGGACTGTAGTACTTCCCTTATACGTTCTCTCCCATAATTACGGTACCTATAAAGGTCGAAAAGACAACTAAAGACGGCTAAAGACAACTAAAGACGGCTAAAGACAACTAAAGACGGCTAAAGACACCTATGTATAGACAACTAAAGACAACTAAAAGTTGTCTTTAGTTGTCTTTTCGCCCTTTATAGGTACCCCTAAAGACAAGTAAAGACAACTGAAGACGGCTAAAGACACCAGGGGTAGAAATTTTAGAGGGTATACAAGGCTACAAACAACTTAACGAGCCCAAAAACATCTGCCATCTTTGAAAGACATTGGCTATGGCAGAAATTTGTTGCCGCGTAGAAAGTACAACGGATTTAAAAAAATAACAAAAATATTTTTCAAGTATATTATATAAGATAATTGATTTAGATACAAAGTGAAAGCTGTTCTGGGTGATTGTGTAGTCGGATTTAATGAAAATGCAATGCCCGATTCGAAACTGAGGCTATTGTTGTTTATAGGGTTAGGGTTAGGGTTAGTTGTCTTTAGTTGTCTATACATAGGTGTCTTTAGCCGTCTTTAGTTGTCTTTAGCCGTTAGCCGTCTTTAGTTGTCTTTTCGCCCTTTATAGGTACCGGTCTTTAATTGTCTTTAGTTGTCTTTAGTAGTCTTTAGCTGTCTTTAGTTGTCTTTAGTTGTCTTTAGCTGTCTTTAGTTGTCTTTAGTTGTCTTTAGCTGTCTTTAGCTGTCTTTAGTTGTCTTTAGCTGTCTTTAGTTGTCTTTAGTTGTCTTTTCGACCTTTATGCAGTTTTTCCTCGAAGCTTAGGCCTCAAAGTGATTTAACTGATAAGGGTGGCTCATTGGTCATTGGCGTTGGACCATGCGCTACACTGCAACAAGAGCGCGCATTGGTTTCGATCCACAGACATAAGAAGCAAAAGACCTCTCAGTTTGTGATATGATCCTGGCTTCCGCTAACAATATCGTGAATGCGCATGCAGGGCCTGTCAGTGTGGCGCCTTCAGCTTCTCATTGAACTCGTAAGTACACTATGTAAGAATAATCTTTCGAAAGATCCATGCGCTTTCTTAAATAAGTGCATTCAAAGGCCACGATTCGAAGGCTTTGTTTACTTTTGGCGAGAAGGCGCTTACCCTAAAATTCGCATTGTTATTACATTCAACAATGATACAGCGGGCTTTCGTTGCTCAAACCAACCGCTAAAGTTTGAATTTTCCATTTCTGTTCTGAAAAGGAGTTATTTCCCATGATTTAACGGTACATCTATACCACAGCCCTGTGACTTTTGACCCAATTTTTGAGTGAACCACGTGACTTGAAGTGTGCGTATTTGGTGTCTTGTATAGGATAGGATTTTTTTTTTTATTAACCTAAAACGAAAAATCTTTCGAACAATTTTTTTTAACGGGTTCTGTCTTTTTCCGGTTTCGGTAGCTGCTATTTTTAGCTCCAGAATGTTGGCTGGCCGGCTAGCCAACGGCTGTTGCTATTAAGAAACACAAAAACTAGGAAATGTAATCATTTAAAACATAACTGTTCTTTTAAAGGTTGTAAGCTTATTTAGTTTACTTTTCAGTGGAGCAACATTCAGTGTGAATGCCAAAAAGGATCTGTAGAGGAAGTGACGTCAAAGTGGGTTCCTTTAAATCAGATATAACTGGATTTTACGGGTTTGATCTACTATGAGATTAGGTCTGTACAACTAGTCGGTATGATTGTTGGGAGCGCGTAGTCGCTGAAGAGCATGATGGAAGGAGTAGAAGAAAATTGAGTGCAAGGGAGTGCTGGAGAACTGAGAAGAAGAAGAAAAAAAATGAAAGAAAGAAAGAAAGGAAGGAAGGAAGGAAGGAAGAAGAAGAAGAAGAAGAAGAAGAAGAAGAAGAAGAAGAAGAAGAAGAAGAAGAAGAAGAAGAAGAAGAAGAAGAAAAAGAAGAAGAAGAAGAAGAAGAAGAAGAAGAAGAAGAAGAAGAAGAAGAAGAAGAAGAAATTGAGGAGTGAGAAGAAGAGGAATGATGACTGAGAGAAAGAAGAAGTATGAGGACGTAGAAAAAAAGAAAGAAGACAAAATTGCTCTAGGGTAGGGGGAGAGGAAGAAGACATGTTGACAGCAATAGTGAGCCGGAGGCTAACTGTCGGAAATGGTGAATGTCGCGAGCAGGGTCAGTGATGTCGCCATGTCTTCAGGGTTGTCATACGTCTTCTAGTGTACAAATGACTCATTATGGACGCACATATGTATAGACTGTGTATATTATTGTACTCTATAGCACACACACACACATTCACACACGCACACACACGCACACACACACACACTCCCTGAATATCATTATATTATAGGATACCAAGTGTGGACTTGTTAGATCGCAGGCAATCAATATGCAGGCTAGGCACTAGCATTTGAATATTTGTTTTACAGATCAACATTTTTAAATGACACAACTCGAATCCGTGTTGTGCGTTGCTCAGTTGTCAGCAATGGACAGACTTGCATATTTACAGGATACTCATTTGCCCAAAGAACTGACACTATTCGACAATCATGCCCAAATTAAACCAATTTTAATTATTGGCGTTGTTGTAACCCAGATAAATATGTCAGTTTATTTGAAAGAGTACACCAGCAAACAAACAAAAAATATTACTTGAATTTTAAAACGAGAGAATTCTGCTTTTGCGAATGCGATGCAGCTTCTCTTGAATGATGGGTGAGTGAGTGTGGGTGTGGGAAGTAGGGGTGGGGGTGAGGATAGGATGGGATGGGGTTGAATTCAAGCGGAATTTTCCATTCTTTTCAGGGCCGGACCTGGGAAAAGTCGAAGGGGGGGTTACAGATTCAGCGAAGGCGCGAAGCGCCGATCCTTCTAGGGGGTCCGGGGGCATGCCCCCCCGGGAAATTTTTTTTTTCAAGGATGCAAAATGCTGCAATCTGGTGCAATCTGAACCTTGAAAATGCCATTTGTGATGGTCTGGGACTTTGAGCTTTTTTAACAATTGAACTGACAAACTCTAGGGTACAAAAATAATCCTCTGCCCCTCCCTTAAAAGAGCAACAACACACACACAAACATTTATTTATCAGCAGAGATGTTTTGTATACTATTATTATTCACTACTTTTTGTCGATCGTTAACGGTATAAAGCTTTACCTTGTAGTTTATGAACATCACAGACCTGCTTTCATTTTCATTCTTGCTGCACTAGGTACCTCGGCATTAGTACCATTTGTGATTATTGTATCTTCCTGCAAAACAGTTCACTGCCTCTTTGAAGTCAATATCAACATCCCTGTGCACTTTCAGTAAAGCAAGTCCATTGAGCCTCTGTTGCCCCATTGTGGAGCCCAGGTAGTTTTTCAGGTTGCGCAACTGACTGTTTGAACGCTCACACTCGGCAGTAGTGACAGGCAGGGTGAACAGGTTGGGATAAAAATCCCTGTCACAATGTTTCAGTGCTTCTGATGCCATGGATGGAATGATAGCTGTCGCATTCTCAGCAGCACTTCGCCATTTGCAAACCCACCGTTGGTATTCTGCATCAAGGGTAGCGTTGTCTGATAGGTCAGACTCCCACAACATTGCCAGTGTCTTCACCCCTTCTGAAACCTGCATGAAACCATCCTGGTTGTCTATTAAAGTGCTTGGCACCAGACAGAGACCATCAACTGCTAGGTCAGCATTTTTTAACCTCGAGTCCAATTTGGTAGACAGGTGTTCCAAGAAAGGAATGGCAATGCTAATCTTGAAATATTCTTCTGGAGTGGCCGCAGGTTAGTTGTCACGGAGAGTCTGTCGGGATGCTTGACGAGGAACAATAACATCAGGTGTCAAAGCATTTGCCATTTTGCTTAACTTCACCAAACCAGGCAACGAACGCTGTGTTCATAATTATCAACTTAGCATCTTAATTAATATTTCTAAAAAGTCGTTTTTGGGGGATTAGGGCAGTATCAAGGTGAAGGTGCTGGAAGAGGCTTGCGGCCAAAACAGGAAAATATGGCTGCATTTACTAATTTAGGCTTAGGGGTTGGGTTACTTGGTCGTTTCAACGGGAAAACGCTTTGGACGTTTCAACGGATCCCTTGAAATGGATTTCCGTTGAATTGTCTATAAATAACTCTTTGTACCTTGGACCAAAAGTGACTAAAAACTGCAATGTTTTAAAAACAATTTTGTAAAAAATTGAAACTCTTTGCATTAAGAAAACTCTTTTTTTTTTTTAAACTTTGGAGGGGGGGTTCCGGAACCTAGGTAACCCCCCCTGGATCCGGCCCTGCTTTTTAACCAATGAGGAAAAACTACCCACTCAAGAAATTCCCGATTAATGAACTAGAGCTTATTAAATTAATGATAACTCACCTGTAGCTCTAACAGCGGCAAAGAGCGACAGCACAACCTGAATGGCGAAGCAGAAGGCCGGAGTGTTGAACGTCTCAAACATAATGGTGACCATCTTCTCCCAGTTGGCTTTGGGGTTCAAGGGAGCCTCGGTCATTAGAACAGGGAGTTCTTCCGGGGCCACCCTCAGCTCGCTGTAGAAGAAGGTGTGGTGCCAGATCATTTTCAGTTGGTGAAGATGCCGTGCTCGATGGCATACTTAATCCTGAGGACGCCCCGCTTGCTCTGAGCTTCGTCCCCGACGCATGTGTTCTTCTGCCCCAAGCCCACCATCATGCCCTGAAACACACCAAGAACAAAATCCCAAGAATGAAATACACTACTTTATTTTAACTGAAAGTCTGCTCGTATTAAATTGATTTTAGGACAAGGTCACGAATGATGTTCTCTAAACATTTTCAGTCAATATGGCTGGGGTGATTGTGTAAGCAAAATATATATTGGGTATTATTCACATACAAAAGCTCTGAATCCGTTAACGAGGCCAATCCATGTTGATGGTGCCTTCTCTGTGTGTTGCTTGCTTTCTTGCAGAGATACTATGGCAAATACGTTTTTATAAAAACAATCTTAATTTTCCCAATATTTTATTGTGCTATTGTTGTCGTCTTTATGGTTGTTGTTGCTTTTGATGATGATGATGATTGTGATGATGATGATGATGATGATGATGATGATGATGACGACGATGACGATGATGATGAAGAAGATGATGACGACGACGACGACGATGATGACGATGACGACAAGGATGATGATGACGGCGACGACGATTAGAAGGTGACGCATTATATGTGGTGTAACAATATTCAGTTCTCACAAGAATGAATTATTTTTCTTCAAACTCTGTATCTCCTTCCCTTGCCCTCAGCCTTTTTAAACACCGCCAAGTTTTCTTCCTTCATTCCATTTTCTTTTTTCTGTTAGTCCCAAGTCTCTCCATACATCTTTGTCATACGAATACATTAAAAACTTTTATTAAAGCTAAGATCTACTTAAAAGCCAAAAGAAACGCGCTGAAAAACGAAACTTAATCTAACAGTACTGTGGCAATGAGTGAATACATTATAACTATGTGATACATCATCTACAATAGAGCTAACTGCAGGAAATAGGAAAGAATTATAACGTTTATTGCATAATCGTGCTTGGAATATTTATTTTAAAAGTGTGCGATTGCGCGCGCGTGCGTGCGTGTGTGTGTGTGTGTGTGTGCATGCGTAAATGTTTATAATTTAATAATATTGGAGGTGGGGGGAGGGAGGGGGTCCCGTTTAGCTTAAAATGTAAGTGTGTATTTGTGTGTGTTTGTTTGTGTGTGTGTATGTGTGTGTTGTGCGTGCATTTGTGTGACAGAAAGAAGAGAGAAACAGAGAGAGATAGGGAGAGAGTGTGTGTGTGTGTGTGTGTGTGTGTGTGAGTGTGTGTGACTGTGTGTATGTGTGTGTATGCCCGTGTGTGTGTGCATGCGTGTGCATGTGTGCGTGTGTGTATATGTACGTTTGTAGTTCGGTGTGTATGTCTGCATGCATTTTGGGTAAACTTTGAGAGGAAAAGCAATGTAAATGTCACGGTTTAGCAAGTTTATAACACAGGCGCTTGTATCTGGACATGCGAGCGCCTATGCCTGTGATGCGTCTTAAGGGAGACGCGTCACAGGCATAGACGCTCGCGTGTCCAGATACAAGCGCCTGTGGTTTATAACTTTCCGAACTAGAGGAAATCTTACAGGTGCAGAAAATAAATTGAAGATGATATTAAGGAACAAAAATAACAGTAAGGTTTAAAATAAGCTACATTTATCACGTTAATATAGAGGAACATTTCAGCAATGAGTGACACAGCTTCAGCGTACTCTGAGACGCCAAAACCCACGCTAAAGCATAAAAAATCTCAACTTGGTACATGCAAGCCATAAAAAAACAGAGAATGAGGGTGCAAAGGTTGTTTTTTTTAAACCCGCCCTCTTTACAGCGACAGTCATAAACAGGCATGTCGATGACAGCCAAAACAAGATGTCAAGTCATTCCAATGTATTTCCAGACACTCACGCACACATAAAGACCTGTTACAGATAATGGTGAGGGCGGACTTCCTCTTCTTCAGCGATTGCACTGCTGCCTCAACTTCTTCTCGGAGAATTGGGAGGATTTCTTCTTCATCTCTGTCAATGGGACATGCTAGAACTGATGGGTCTCCATTTGGTGGGTGGTTGTAAAGATCAGAGCAGTACTCTGTCCATCTATCCAAGACTTCTTGTTCTTCTGTAAGGCATATGCCGGACTTGCTTTGGATCGTGAAGACCTTTAACACTTGTCAACCGCTTCACAGGCCTTCTCGCTGTTGTTCTTGTTCAGACTGTTCTCTATTTCCTGGCACTGATCTTCTATCCAGTTCTCTTTTGCTGCGCGCAAGTCTTTTCGGATGTCATTGTTGATTTTTCGGAAGGCATCAGCTTCCTGTGAGGTGTTCTTTTTCTTTTTCCATCTCTCTTCGTTTATAAAACAGGTACAAAAATTCAAGTGTGATCCACGGTTTCTTCTTTGGGAGGTGCTTGCGAAGGATTTCAGTGGCGGCATCAGTCACAGCTCAGTTGAAGGTGGTGGTCATGATGTTGACATCTACTTCACCAGCTCCCAAAATGAGCAGTGTTGCAAATTTCCCTCCAATTGTGGCTTTGAATATTTCTGCCACCTCCGGGTCTTGCAGTTTGTCCAGGTCAAACTTCAGTCTGGTGCACTTTGCTGTGTCTACTCTTGTCACGTGGAGCCGCAAGGACATCATCACGAGATCGTGGTCACTTACGATATCTGCTCCTTGGAAAGTGCGTATCCTGCCAAT
>CM072512.1:32150096-32285096 GCA_036898135.1 Oncomelania hupensis
ATCCCCTCCTCCTATTCATCGTTTGATGGGCTAGTACAGTTTTCATGCGCCTGCTTTGCCCTGGACACAGATGAATGTGTTTTGCTCCTCCTGGCTCGAGCGATTCGATTGTTTTGATCATGCTGAAGTGGCTAGTTGTCCTGCGCTGACCCTTTCAGCCCCTTATAAAACAGGATGAGGGGGATCATAGCCCGGAGAATAACATGGCATTATTGTCCGTACCTGTGGATCGATTATCAGATTATCAGCAATATGGTGCAGGTTGTTGGTCTTTGCGGCAACAGACGAAGGCCGCTGGACCCTATAAGCATTGATTATCTATCTATCTAGCGGCAAAGAAGGGTGAAGGGGAGGAGGGTGGGAGTGGGTGCTTTATTTCCCCAGAATAATTCTGGAGGGTTTACCCCAAGCAAACCAGTGGCTGAATAGCAAGTGTCAGCAAAATATGCTCTACAAATAATTCAAATCATATTGTTATTGTAATGACAAACAACACAATGGCTCCATGAATTTTCACATTGGTTTGTGCACACTTATGGGCAAAATACACGTATCAACTGGAGGAGCAGATTCTTCACCGGCGACGCGAGCCTCGTTATTCACAAATGGATGACCGTTACATAATCTAACAACCCGATTCAACAGCACTGAAAAGACTGATGACCGAAACACACCCATTTGAGCCCAGTTGAAAGACCTACTGTGATATTTGGAATTAGGCCCGTAGCCGTGCATTAATAAAGAGGGGGTGATCCTTGAGCAAACTCATAGGCATTCTCGAAGTATGTCTATATAATCAACCCCCAACTTCTTCTTTTTCTCATTCCTTAACCTTCTTCTCCACCTTCTTCTTGTACTACTTTTCTCAAGCGCACACTCAGGGAGGGGCAATCAACTCCGCCATCAATAACGACGGTTGTTAAGTCCCATGATCCGCTTGTGAGCAGACGATAATAACATGGAAACTGGAGACGCGGGCAATATAGCCGACTGATTTTCTCCATGTTTGAGTTGTGCAGTGTTTGCACCGCTAAGTGGACGATAACCAGACGCTAGCTTTTGCAGTAGTGGCTCTTTGATGAAGACTGTGCAAATTACAACCGAGCAGAAGAAAAGAAAGAAATATTCCTGGACGTTTAAAGTTACCTCTCTCTCTCTCTCTCTCTCTCTCTCTCTCTCTCTCTCTCTCTCTCTCTCTCTCTCTCTCTCTCTCTCTCTCTCTCTCACCTCAGTTCCCCCCTCTCTACCGGTGTTTTCTAGAATCTCTTCCTTTTATACGTCTGGTCGCAGTGTTAAATAAAGTATATGTCAAGAACATTTTTAATATTAGGTTATATATTTAAAGGAGACAATTTTTTGTCTGCTGTGGTTTACCTCCCCTAGATTACCTTATCTCGCCTTTTGAGCTATGTAAGTTGGCAGTATGATTAATTATTGGGACAGAGTCTACGTAATCCTTTGTTCAGATCTCAAAAGAAATCAAGTAATTAAACGGGTCTTCTTTGAACAGGACTGGTTTGGAGTGAATGAGCATGTATAAAAAATATAAGTTAAATTATACGCTAAATTTTCAAATGCCTTTAATGGGCAAGCATATTGTAATATAAATATTCAAAAATGCTTACAGAAAATCTAAACACACTTAAGTTCAACTTTGAAATTTCTGGTCATTGTGTTTCTCGTTCAACGGTCCACGAAATAGAGTGTACTTCTATACTATAATTTAAAATAATAAATAAATAAATAAATTAATTAATAATAGTAATGATGATAATGATGATGATGATAATGATGATGATGATGATGATGATGATAATAATAATAATAATAATAATAATAATAATAATAATAATAATAATAATAATAATAATAATAATAATAATAATGGATGCTTAAGGCGCGCATTTCCCTAAACAACTAATCAGGCTCAAAGCGCGGCGACTTGTTCCAACATGCACGCTCAAATGTTACATACGCTGTCATTTAACATTTCCATTTCCTAGTCAATGACTTAGTCTTCATCTCTAACATTAACGCTACAACCAGCTCCTTCAAATTTGAAAGGAAAAAGCCAAACAAACCTGACCTCTTAGCTTTATAATCGGTAGTCGCTGATTCAGTTTGGGAAGGGTTTGCTCTGAAAGCACATTGTATGGCTGGCCTTTGTGGTCCCAACGGTTCAAACAAGGGATCAAAATAGTTTTATACGCCCAAACTAGGGAGAAAAACAATCTTAAGGACTGCTGACAGACAAGAAGACTTCAAAATGAATCTGAGGCAACACGCAATTATTATCTGTAAGAGTGAGAGAGTTTGAAAAGCAAGATGGAAGGAGAGGAATATGTAAGATGTGGTGGATAATTTTTTTTTGCAATGAAGCTCTGGCTAAAACGCCGATGACTAGACTTGCACTGCAGACCCATATAATAGGGTACTTAGATTTCGTGATCTTAAGGGTAATTTTCTCAAAGAAAACAAGGATACATTTCTCGGTCCGGCCAATCACCATGCTTCTCAATGAAAACGTAACTGTAGTGAAAATGCCCCTGTTTCATTCACCGCTACTGGAAGAAGAGATGTGTATCCTTCTCCATAACAGGTACTAAGAGTTGACAGGGTAATCATTATCTGGGCTATCACTGTAATTTCAATGTGTCTTGGTTTTTTCACCGCAACAGAAGCCTGTTTTTCATCAACACTTGCATACACGCAATGCCAGCGCAGACACTAGATACATAAGCAAGCGACGCACACACTCACACACACACACACACACACACACAAACACACACACACACACACACAAACACACACATACATCTTAGACATTTTAGTCTTCATGCCCTGCCTCAACATTTCCACCTCAGTACTACGCACCCCTCACTCTAGGAGAGGGGGGAAAAAGGGTAGGGGGCGGGGGTGGGGGTCTCAACTAAAGGGAGGAGAATGAGGTTGGCGATGGATTGCAACTTCTCTTTTTAAAACATTTTAGACGGATACTGTCATGTTGTTTTTAAAAGTCATTTTACGTTTATTTATTTATTAGTTTTGTCACAGGCGGACTCTTTAGCCTGTGGCCCTGCTCGCAGTAATCCTCCCCACTTGCCCGCTGACCACGCGATCCAAGCCCCGCCCCTCAGTACAGTCCCACGTGACCCGCGACCGGACTTTTGGAAAGTTAAGGTATAGCTTCGTCAGTCCACTACTGCATGCCCAAGACACCACATCGCCTGCTTGAGACACGTCTGCCTCCACGTTGCGACCTCTGAGCTCAGCTAATAATCTTGTGTTCAACCCGTTCTTTGGTCAAGGTGAGAGGAGTGATTTATTCCATATCATTTTGCTACCCATCACCCGTCGATTTCCCCACATGTTCGTATGTCTTGTAGATATTTACGTCCGTGTCTGTGTATCGTTGTGATGAATTGCTTGTGATATACCATTTTGCTTTATGCACTCATTATCTGTAGTTCGATTGTTGTACATGAACATGCCATGCTTATATTTATACATGTATATCCCCCTAACTACATTCCTGTATAAATCCCCCATGCCATGATCGCCCTGCTGTATAGACTAAAGTACCCCAGCTAATCACTCTTGCATATAATAGCCATTGCCCCTGTATTTACACCCCTTTGCTTCACCCCTGATCCGAATGTGTAAATATCCACCCCTGTTGTTAGTAACCCTTCTTAGGCGCCGAAACTCTCATACATTATCGGCCGCCGTTAAATTCTCCCAACCCCTAGTAGCCATTGTTGTTATAGATGGACAATTGGAAAGTACCGGCCATCCCTGACCAGTGCTTCCAAATTCAAATCTGACTGGCATGCACGCTGAACGGCGCGGCATCCAGAATGTGGGTGCCCTTCTGACGCAGAGAACTAATCATTTGCAGAACGGTTTCTTATACGGGCCTCTGCGGGACTCAACCTCGCTGCGTGCCACCCATATATCTGGTTGTCATGAGACGCGAGAAGAAGACTCAGCCTCACCCTGCCACGTGACGCTGACCAGTTCAACCCACGCCACGCTATTGCGCAAGGACCCGACCCAGTGACCTAGATGAGTCAACCCACGCCACGCTCGCCTGGCTGACCATTGCAAAGCAGCCATCCAGATTCCAGCGGCTACAACAGCCGACCAAACTGCAGTTAAGTGCGCCCTCCGCGCACACCACAACTCTGCAACACTCTGGTTACCCACGCTTAGTCAACCAGCTATCTCGTGCCACCTGATGAAAGCAGTCCATATTCGCCCCCTATTGACTTTCTGTAGATAAACCAGAATAACTCCAGACTACTCTGTACTTCACTAGACTATCACTCGTGATTCATTTGTAAACCAACTAACTATATTTGGCCTACGTCCACCTAATAAATTGTTGATATTGTAGTATAACCACCCGGCTTCCCTTGTCTAAAGTTCTTCACTACTGTTACCTCTCGTCTGTCCTTATAACTCTCTAGCACTCCTTAGCACTCCCAAGCATTACCCCCTGAATGTCATCGCACATCGGCCTATAACAAGGGAGGAGATACAGCGCGGGGAGTAATTGCTTTACCCACATCCCCACAACCCCCTATATTCGTGACAAGTTTAAATATAGGTTACTATTTATTTATTTTGAGTAAATTCTCCATTTTGGAAAGCCAGAGTGACTGTAAATGGTATAGGTAGCCTATGGGTGGTACAGAACACTGACCACCCCCAAGCACCTTCACTTGATGCTCTCAGTTTCACACGCAAGAATTGACACAGAGCACTACCCTAAAAGACCACACAGTTAGTCTGCAAGCTTAGCAAGTGTCCTTAGTTAACTTGTAGATCTCCATTCTGCTCTCTCTCTCTCTCTCTCTCTCTCTCTCTCTCTCTCTCTCTCTCTCTCTCTCTCTCTCTCTCTCTCTCTCTCTCTCTCTCTCTTTCTCTGGAGTTATCGTTTAGATCTCCTTTTAATGAAAATAATCCCTCCCTCTGTCATTTTCTCTGTCTCTCTGTCTCTGTCTCTGTCTCTCTCTCTCTCTCTCTCTCTCTCTCTCTCTCTCTCTCTCTCTCTCTCTCTCTCTCTCCATCCTCTTCACCCTCCTGCGCCCATGCCATTTCTCTGTTCTATATTTTATCTTTTAAATCTGCATTCATTCAATGGAATTTTTACTTTGTTTTAGAATTTGTATTTATTATCCCTCTAGAGTCCTGCCCTCCCCTCTCTCCTTGACGACACCCTAAGCTCCCGGCCCCCCACATTTGGTTCCTTTCGGTTTTTCAGCACAGCCAGTTGGCAGATAACGATCAGTTCGACGAGCCTAAAGAGGGTGTACATTGACGTGAAAACCCCGGGGCCACCACGCAAGTCTCACTTCAAAACTATTTTGCGGGATAAACGCCACCATCCTCCTCTCCATCTATTTATCCACGCACAGAGGTAGCTCAGTGGTAGAGCGTTCGTCCGCCTGGCACGCCGATGGCCCAGGTTCGAATCCAGTGGTGGGCAAGAAAAACAATTGCCATTTTCGTTGTCTACCTTAGCAATGATTGCACTGGTGGTTCAGTGTTGATTTAGGTCTTTATCCCCTATTTATTCCCTGGGATGGGTATCCCCGTCTGCCATATCGCCAATGGTGGATTTAGACGTTAAACTTCAATGTTCGTTGATTCGCATAGACGCGCTTGCGTGCACACGCACAAATGTTGTCTTTCATGCGCACGAACTCGGTCATACATGCACAAACATAAAAACCACATACACACACATACATTTAAAGATTTTATTCTCTATAACATCGCATGAACATATATGCACGTAGAGAATTACATGGATGACACGAAGCAAGCACCATCATGATTGGACAGAAGCAAATTATTCACACTCACATAAAATAATACGTCAATGGCAAATGTTCTCTCTCTCTCTCTCTCTCTCTCTCTCTCTCTCTCTCTCTCTCTCTCTCTCTCTCTCTCTCTCTCTCTCTCTCTCTCTTTCTCTCACTCTCTCTCTCTGTCTCTCTCTCTCTTTCTCTCTCTCACTCTCTCTCTCTCTCTCTCTCTCTCTCTCTCTCTCTCTCTCTCTCTCTCTCTCTCTCTCTCTCTGCCTAATATAATAATGGAACGCAAAATATGAATAATAATATTAAACATTATTACTTATAAAACAAGCACACTATATTTCATTTTAATTATTTCCAGTTTACATTCACAGGTGCATACAACACAGTACAGCATCATCTTTTACAGTCCTTTTTAGCATTAGGCATTAGGGCAGAGTGTCTCGACATCGCTGCTTCCAGATAATCAGCGACCCTAGCATAGCGCTAACTGAACAGTAGCGGGCAACGGCCTTGGCTCGTCGAACAGGCACGCCCACCAACTTCTGTCCGCTAACAAACCATCCGTGGACTAGGCCTAGCGAGCCAACTATCAGAACCACAACTTTGCAGCTATAACCAATATCGCTAATCGTCTGGCACAGCGGGAGGTATCTGTTAAATTTGTTATTGTAAGAATCAGTTACAAAGTCATCAAAAGGTACAGCTATTTCAATAATGGTAGAGGTTTTATTAACATGGTCTATGACACACATATCAGGCCTAGTGTGGGGCAAGTTGGCAAAAACTGCACTACTATCGTTCTGGAAGTGAGAAGGCTTTACAATAGAGTCTGCCAGGATTTCTGCTCTGGGATTAGCATCTTTCACCGCCCTGGCCACAATATCTAACACTCTGTTGTGGCGGTTCTGAATAGAGTTCTTGCTTTCCCTACAGCCATTCAGCAAGTGGCTGACAGACTCTATGTAAAAACCACACCTACCGCACTGCTGCGAGAAAGTCTCTGGATAGTAGGTGTGGAGCCTGACGTTACACTCCAGCAGCTGTAATCTGGCCTTCACCACGAACTTCAGCAGTCGGTCACTTAGATGTAGGTTGGTCAGGTGGGAGGAGGACAGTGAGAAGAAGACGTTGTTGGTACGCGCCAGGCATTCTCTGTCTCTCCACTCTGCCAGCTTGCCCTGTAGTTGTTGGCGTTTGAATGACGTGAAGAAAGCCTTGGGCTCCACGAAGGACAGTTGGATCTCCTCTTCTGGGCTGACTCTGAGGATGTACTGCTCGCTGTCATCCACACATATATACACACACCCACACACACACCTACACACACACACGCACACCCACCCACACACACACACACATTTAGCCTACTTCCAAGCCTTGTCTGGATACCTTCCCATCCATGCCCCCAACTCTATTTCCACCCGTGCCTGGGCCGACCTATAGTTCAGGTTTCCCTCTTCTCCTTGCCATAATTATTATAGAGGTTTGTTTTCTTCTTTCTTTCTTCTCCCCCCCCCCATTACCCTCTCCCCCACTCCTCCTCTCTCCCTCCATCCATCCATATTATTTCTTTCACTATACAAGGTCCTCTCTTTACTTTTAGTTTTCTCTTCTCATTTCGTCCAGTTTGGAAATAAACACTTTACACGATAACCCTCGTTGTTTAGACACGGTTCTGAATACTGCCCTTACAAGACTATGAAAGATCATATTTAAAGATTAAAGCGTTAACTTGCTGGAGCGGCATTCCGTAAGGGGAAGGGAAGGAGGGGGTGGGGTATTTTCTCTGCTATACAAAGTTTCTGAGTCTGTTGAGGCATACGCCGTATTATTATGCGTGCATACTATATGTAGGATGATGTATAAGCAGAAGAAGAAGGAGACAGAAAAAGAGGAGGGAGGAAAACATTCGAGAATGGACTACCTTGACACTGAGCGAAGCCATGAGGGTTGCTAAGGACAGAGAAGGATGGAGTACGCTGATTAATGATCATCTGTGGTGTCCCAATGACTTTCCAGTTACGGGATAGGATAGGATAGGATAGGATGTATAGCTCCGCACGATCAGCTAAGCTGTAAGATCCTTGGAATGCCTTCTCCTCCAAGGTTGACAACACAAAGCTTAGCTGAGACACGCCGAGGACCTCTCACAAACTAGATCGCTACACTGAGGTGAATATTTGACAGGGTTATCTCCCGTCAAAATGGGTTGGTCGACTTAGGTGAAATGCAGTTATGTCCCTTGGCCCTTGTTGCCTGCTCACCTCGACAGTGAGGTAGACTTTTGATTGGAATATATCTTTTTCCAAATGTCGCTCTTTCCGTTCGGTTAATTCTTTTTGTCGCCCTCGACATCACAATACACTATTAGTAGTGTATTGCATATGCACACCACCACAACCTATTGCATATTGCACCACACAAAACGGAAGTAATGCCGTGGATTTCTAACAGCTCTCCAATTTGTGATAATGTGTGGCTCTCTTTCTCTTTCTCTCTCCCCTCACCCCCATCCCAACAACTCTTCTCAAGGTTCCACCTCTCAACCTCGTCAGATTTCCGACACGCGTTGGACTGCTCTTGATGACACACACGTGAGTGTACCCCGTGTGTACCGCCCATAACCCGTCTCTACCATTGTTCCCGGCATGACTCCGGTATGAACCTCTATTTCCCTTTGGTTGAGGAATCACATTGTTGTTTTGTTTGTTTGTTTGTTTGTGTGTTTGTGCGTGCGTGCGTAGGTCAGTTGGAAAAGCGACCAACTCTTATTACAGACTTTGCGGGATCTATTTATCGGTGACCCCAAACATTAAACTTGCCGTAACCACTGGCTATCTTGTTAATGCGATCGATCTGGTGGTTGTCCCTGTGGACAGCGGGTGGGATTAAAATGGAAATATGGAATGGACTGTTATATTGTTGCATTTCTAATCAGCGAATGAGTCTTACATCTGCTGATATGTGGAACGTTTTGCTTTACACGTGTTCATGATTATCAACAATTTGCGAGCAACCCAGCTCCCCCATATTACATCATTGAGAACCTTATCACTACGACTTTTATAGTGCACGCCAAGCAGAGGGTGCCTGAGTTATAAACCCAGGTTTAATGATCCAACCCCAGATTTGTACTGGCTGCACCCACTCCCCCACCCCTCCGCCCCTTGCGTCATTAAACTTACGTGCGGAGCATATCTATGTTCCCCTAGACCTATGTTTTCCCAGGTCTCTGTTCCCCCCAGGTCTGTATTACCCCATAGCTTTGCACTATTTTATCCCAGGTCCATTATCCCTCAGACCTGTATTCCATTAAGTCTTTGTACACAGCCATTTGTTCCCTCAAATCTATGTACTTTCACGTGTAATTGTAATCAAAAACGTATCTCACTAACTGGTGTTTAATAAAATAATATATCGTTAATTATATTTTTACACACACCCACACCCACACCCACCCACAAACAGATGCCCACACGCACGGGCTGTACTGTCTCGTTGGCAACAGCAATTTCCCTTTTAATCTGCAATAAAGATTTGTTGACTTGACTTAATTAAGAAAACCAAAGTAATACACACAGATTCTGGGGAAAAATAGAAAACCTGAGGAATATAGATCTGCAGAACATAGACCTGGCTGAACACCGGTTCCTTATGTGCTAGCATACCAATCAGACACAAGGAGATATAGGTAAATTTACTTACGTCGTGAACTGTGAGGCCTAACCTGAGCTCTTTTTTTTCACTCTTTATCCTATCCTATCCTATCCTATCCTGTCCCGTAACCCGAAGGTCGTAGGGGCACCACAGATGATCGTTTAACCAGCATACTCCATCTTTCTCTGTCCTCAGCAGCCCTGATGGCTTCGCTCAGTGTCAAACCAGTCCATTCTCGAATGTTGTCCTCCCACCTCTTTTTCGGTCTCCCTCTTCTTCTACCTCCTTGCACTGTGCCTTGCAGAATAGTCTTTGCAAGGCCTGATGATCTGGTGACGTGGCCATACCACCGAAGTTTCCGTTTCTTCACCACTGTTAGCAGGTCATCGTGTTGTCCAATGGCTTGTGTGATGGTCTGTCGGACTTCGTCGTTGGTGATGTGTTGGGTATAGGAAATGCCCAGAAGTCTTCTGTAGCACCTCATCTCCATGCTTTGTATTCTTCGTTGGAGATCTGCTGTGAGGGTCCATGCTTCGCAAGCATATAGGAAGATGGAGATGACAAGGGAGCGCAGCAGTCTTACTTTGGAATGTAGACTGATGGTCCTGTCTTTCCAAATGGGCTTCAACCTTGTCAGGGCAGCAGTTGTTTGTGCGATCCTGGAGAGGACTTCCTGTCGGGACCCATTGTCTGATACAATGGCTCCTAAATATTTGAAGCTATGCACTGTGTCGAGGGATTGGCCTTGGACTTTGATGTCCGTATTGATGCCATTGGTGTTGTTGGTCATCAGTTTGGTCTTCTCTGCACTTATTTCCATTCCATAGGCTTTGGAGGTGGTGTCAAGCCTCTGTACCAGCTGTTCAAGTTCTTGTTCCTCTCCAGCCAATCCATCAATGTCATCTGCAAAACGAAGATTGGAGATTGCTCTACCCCCTATGCTGACTGTGCCTTCATGGTCTGCAAGAGCATCCGACATGATGCGCTCTAGGAAGATGTTGAAGAGTGTTGGAGAGAGTAGGCATCCTTGACGCACACCGATTGTTGTTCTGAACCAATTCCCGATGGCTCTGTTGTGGAGGACTGCACTGGTAGCCTTGTCATACAGGCTTTTGATGACTTCAATAATTTTAGGGCTGATGTTGTACACTTTCATTGTTGCCCATAGAGCTGCATGCCAGACTCGGTCAAACGCCTTCTTGAAGTCTATGAACACATGATATAGATGTTGTTGGTGCTGTAGGTATTTCTCACAGATTATTCTGAGGTTGAAAATCTGCTCAGTGATACTTCGCCCTGCCCTGAATCCTGCTTGTTCTTCAGCTATGATTTGTTCAGCTTGGGGTTTCAACCTGTTGAGTATTATTTTCAGGAGGACCTTGCTGGGATGGCTGATGAGGCTGATGGTCCGGTAATTTTCACACTCCTGAAGGTTACCTTTTTTGGGAAGAGTGATGACAAGCGACTGGGTCCATGGTAGAGGCCACTCCCCACTCTGCCAGATCTTGTTACAGATAATGGTGAGTGCATCAATCATCGCTTCTCCTCCTGCTTGTAGCAGTTCCGCGGGTATGTTGTCCACTCCCGCTGACTTCCCTTTCTTTAGCGCTTGCACTGCTGCCTCAACTTCTTCCCGGAGAATTGGGAGGATTTCTTCTTCTTCTCTGTTCTCGGGACATGCTAGAACTGATGGGTCTCCATTTGGTGTATGGTTGTAAAGGTCAGAGCAGTACTCTGTCCATCTGTCCAAGACTTCTTGTTCTTCTGTAAGGCATATGCCAGACTTGCTTTGGATAGTGGAGACTTTGGGCTGTTTGACACTTGTCAGCCGCTTCACAGTCTGGTAGGCCTTCTTGCTGTTGTTCTTGTTCAGACTGTTCTCTATTTCCTGGCATTGATCTTCTATCCAGTTCTCCTTTGCTGTGAGCATGCCTTTTCGGATGTCATTGTTGATTTTTCGGTAGACATCAGCTCCCTGTGAGGTGTTCTTTTTCTTTTTCATCTCTCTTCGTTTATCACACAGATCCAAAAGTTCAGGTGTGATCCACAGCTTCTTCTTTGGTCGGTGCTTGCCAAGGATCTCAGTGGCGACATCTGTCACAGCTGAGTTGAAGGTGGTGGTCATGGTGTTGACATCTACTTCACCAGCCCCCAAAATGAGCAGTGGTGCAAATTTCCCTCCAATTGTGGCCTGAAATAGTTCTGCCACCTCCGGGTCTTGCAGTTTGTCCAGGTCGAACTTCAGTCTAGTGCACTTTGCTGTATTTACTCTCTTCAAGTGGAGCCGGAAAGACATCATCACGAGATCGTGGTCACTTCCGATGTCTGCTCCTGGAAAAGTACGTGTCCTGCCAATGTTGATGCTTGATCTGAAGCGTTTCTTGACCATGATGTAGTCTATTTGGTTGTGATGCTCCCCGCCAGGACTGTGCCATGTCCATCGTCGGGAGTTTTTGTGGAGACCAAGCGTGTTTGCCAGTACCAGATTGTTGTATCTGGCAAACTCCAAGAGTCTCAGACCCCTGTCATTTGTCTCGTTGTTGCAGTGGGGTCCACATGTGTCTCCCCAGTTGTG
Organism: Oncomelania hupensis; assembly: GCA_036898135.1. Classification (NCBI taxonomy): domain Eukaryota; kingdom Metazoa; phylum Mollusca; class Gastropoda; order Littorinimorpha; family Pomatiopsidae; genus Oncomelania; species Oncomelania hupensis. Next base: position 32,162,157 of record CM072512.1, read on the forward strand.
GTGCGCATCTTGGCCAACCTTGGCATTCCAGTCGCCTTGCACTATGACTATGTCCTTCTTCGGCACTTGGTCAAGGACCGCCTGTAGATTTTCATAAAAATCCTCCACTTCGCTGTCGTCATAGTCTGATGTTGGGGCGTAGGCCTGGATGATGGTGATGTTGAAAGGGGCTGCTCTCAGGCGGATGGTAATGAGTCTACTGGAGACTGGGCGGCAACCCATGACAGTGGCTAGAATGTTCTTGTGGACCAAGAATCCAACGCCGTGTTCGTGCCTGTCATCCCTACCGCTGAAATAGAGCTTGTGGCCTTTGTCGGTCGTTGTTTCACCTAGGCCTTTCCAGCGCAGTTCGCTGATACCTAGAACATTCCATCGATAGTGGTCCAACTCGTGGGCCAGTTCTTCTAATTTTCCTTCCGCAGTTAGGGTCCTGACATTCCAGGTTCCTATGACGATGTTGTTTCTCGTGCGGATCTTGCTAAATTGTCCATCAGTAGCATACTTAACACCTCCGTCCTGGTGGCCAACGGAAGGCGCGGTCCTTGTGCCGTGTGACGACCCGGGCGACGACCGATCCGGTATGGAATTAGTGGGTTGTGTCATCATGTAGTGTGTCTTGGGCAAAAAAGACCTGGCGGTGCCCAATCCTCTCCAGGCTGTTGGCCACAGCCGAAATCCACGAATACAGTGTGGTTCGCCTTGGCCCTGAGCACATGGTCGTTGAACCTGTAGTAACGTGAGGTTCCTCCGCCCTGGCCGGTGACTTCTGTGTAGAAGACTTTCGCCCAGTGATGCCGTGCTAACATCACCCCTGTTAGTCGCCTCTTACGACACGCCGGGAAACGTTGGGTCTATTCTATTTAATGCCCGAACCCACAGGGGCGTTATGTTTCTCCGAATATTATTTACTTTCGACTCGGGCAACGTCTCGGTGGTTTTCTCCGGGTACTCCAGTTTGATCCCCCCAGCAAAATTTCAAAAATTTCAAAATCACAACTAATGTTAGGTAGGTTAGGTTTGGGTGCGCCACAGGCTGCAACTACGCTTTCCCCAGGGGAGGTGGCCCAGAATTTCCCTTTGAAAAAGGGACAATAAGGTAAATAAAATAAAATTAAAAAAAAAAAAAATTTTGTCTGTAATAAAACTTATTGTTAAATCATCACAGCTGAATAGAGTTTTTTTTTGAGTGATCAGGAGTGTGCAAGGTGTCCCTTCTCTCAGGGAAAGCCAGCCCTGGTACTGACGAGAGTTCAAATTCTGATGGATTCCCCGTGTCGCTGACAATTTCCGTGGAAAAATGTACAGCTGCAGCAAGATCACCATCAGCGGGAAAGAACAGGACAACAGCATCATCAACAACAGCTACTGCAACAATATCCCCTGAAAAAACAACCTCTGGAAAAGCAATAACATCTACAGCAAATGCCGCAATATCCACAGAAAATGGAACAACATCCACAGAAAAGGCCAAAACATCCACAGAAAAAGCAACAAGTAAATCAACAGGGCAAGCACCAATGACAACATCAGTACTGGCAGGGACTGCAACGAAAGTGCCAGCCAGATCAAACACTGAAACCATTGTGGTGAGAGATCCAGTATTGCATTCTAGTACTGCTAAAGTTGACACGGGCTCGACTTCAAAGACACCCTCAAGCATGAAAAGCTTCACTAACATTATCTTGGTTACTGGCAGTGCTGACGCAGTCATCATGGAAACAGTCTCCCAAGGAAAACAGAGTTCCAGGGCACTTCATTCAAGCCGCAATGAGCAAGCCTCGGATGTAATTTCAGCAAGTTCATCCACTGGTGTGGTGGATGAAGCTATTTCGCAAGAGAAGTTCCACTGCTCAGAGGCACAGCTGCATGAACAAACTTCAGATATCATTTACATTACAAATAATGCTGCTGCAGAAACACTACCGCCAAAGAAGCTCTGTTCAAACTCACAGGCTCAGCAGCTACATTCAGGCAATGATGAAGAAGAAACTTCGGATATCGTCTCTGATTTGAGCGGTGTTGTTGCAGAAACAATAACTCAAGGAAAACAAGTGAGTTGCGATGACAGCAGCAAGGTGGAAATGATTTCTGTTACTGGGAGTTCTTCTGCAGTGGTTGAAACCATCGTGAAAGAGAAGCAAGACATAATGCACTCTACTGTTGCGGTGTTGGCTAACAAGGTAACGGTTATGAGAACCGACGCTGAGTCAGTAGTCAATACCACAACAATAAAAATCAGTGCTGGGTCGACTACTACAGCTAGCGTTGGAACCAGCACCCGCACAGCAAGCAGAGCCCTGCGATCTACCTCTGACAGAACCACGCAAAGCAGCTTGGCATCTTTGAACGAGAAAAAAGCTGGTGGTACAAGACTCTTTCAGATGAAAGCTACTTCCAACGAACACAAGAGCTTGAAGGAAGATGGAGAAAATGAAAAGGGAACTTCAACTGCTGGCTCGTTATATGAAAGCATAATTATTCAGACTGGGTCAGAGACCCCGAAAAGATCGAAAGGTGCTGTAAGTTCGCAGTCATGGACCTCTGCATCTTCTACTCAGATCATTTCTCCAAGAAGCAGCCGAAAGAGAAAGGCAACACCCAAAATGGAGTCTTACCTCGCTGGAAAAATGTGGACTTCCCTGACTAGTGGTAAGAATTTAGTTTAAATTGTTACTTTTTGTTTATTCTGTTTTTTTATTACTTTCTTAAGTTATTTATTTCATTGGTTTATTTTTGTTTACATTTCTTTCTTATTAATATTTAATTATTTATTTTTTATTGTATAATTTTATTCATTAATTTTCGTATGCTTATTTATACTGGCCGATACAGGATCTAACTCAAGCCTCCCGAGGCACCCACTTGCAGCCTTTGGGCGCATGGTCTGACACCCAGACATCTGAGCACAATCCTGGGCGGCCGGGGATGAGGAGAAGGTACCTAGTGCATGCTGGGTGTATTTGTTTAGCCGGCACTCATAGGACATGAGCGTCCGGGTCTTTGAGGTCCATTCAATGAAATGCCTGCGTTTACAGGCTAGACCTTGGTTTATACTCTCATCTGAAGGAGTAGCGCAGTGTCTCATGGTAATTTATATTTTATTATTTTTTATGGCACAACCAAAAGGGTTCCACTCACGCAATCACACATCTTTATCCACATGCTGCTTATTACACAGGCTTTAACAACATTATATCAGGTACACGTACATTGTGTGGTCTGTCTGGTAACTGCATTCGGAACCGAAACTGCGTGGTTGAGAATATTCGAGAACCATCCCAGCTAAGCAGTGTTTTTAAAGCCTTCTCCGTAGAAGCATTCTCACTATCGACCTCAGAACCCGAATGCTGCCAATTTAACCGATCAGATTTTCGGAATAGCTTACAATTAAATGAGAAACGATACAGAAAAAAAACACCAAGAGAAGGTGCGAGTGTTGCAATAAATTATACAGAACACTATATTCACACTTTTTTCTTCACTCTAACTCGGAACGCGGTGATCCAATGACAGAAGTATTAATGTAAAAGACTGTGAAAGGGAATCGATTCTTATTTTTTTAAAATTTAGATTGACTGTATCCAATGCCGTTATTAAGCAACAGCTGTTCAGGGAGAATAATTAAAACATGCTAATCTGATCCTCATACCGTCTCGATACTTTAGTATAGTGGAATCACTGTGTCATTCTATTTGAGATAATATGGAGCTGAAAAAGGCACACAGTATTGTGCGTATCCGTTGTTGAACATTCAGCCTCTCAGCATACCTACACAAATAGTCTAGTCGTGAACTAACTGCAGCAGCCTATAATATATATATTTTTTTATGGTACTGGTAGGCCCTATGTGCACAGAGTATAATCAGACACTTTAATTCAGACATTTGAAGGCGTTGAGCAGAGTATCTCTGGCCATTCGCAAGCAAAATAGCTTTTACCAAATCATTTCTAGCAAACAACTGCATCCAGAGAAGTAAGAGTGTGAGTAATGTTTCCTGCCAAGTTATTAAAAATATTATTCGAATATCAAAATATTTATAGACCACGCTTTATTCTGAATAAATAAAGAGGAAAATGCCATCCAAGGAGCAGCAACCTTTAAAATATCGAAATAATTATCGGGAAGAAGTTTTATTTTTAAAACAACAACAACAACAACAACAACAACAACAACAACAACAACAACAACAACGTATAATCCATTTACCACTCAGCTAATCTCTGCCAAAGACTAAGTATTCGTCAGTTTAGGTTCTTGATGCCCCTGTATCGGTACTTGTGGTGGGTGACTAACGTTAGTAACCTACTATACCCAATGTTTAGTGTAACTTTGAATAAAATAAAAGGCTAGAAAAATACAGACAAATCTGTCAAGATATCCATCTATAACCGTCCCAGCGAGACGACGGGGATAATTTTACACTGACTGCAAATCCACCCGCACAAAAGGCGTCTCAAACTCTGTCGCCAGCACCTCAAAGAACCCGTACAGCGAGGCATAAACCAAGACAACAAAACGTCTGGGATTACACCTGTACAAAATCGTAGTTGTGACTGGGATAAATGTTACTGTTTAAGACCATTCCGGGAATCAAGCTTCATGCAAGACGGGTTCTGATCAAACCCGTTTGGCTTTAAAATGCGTGCGCGGTGAATTATTGCAAACGAAACAAAATCAACAACAATCCTATGACCTGAAAATGATACATAAGCTTAGTTATTTATTGAAAATGAATTTTAAATAAATTGCAAAGGAGATTTAACACAGACTATAGAGAGATATATAAGCCCGATCACCTTAAATAAATATATGAAAATTCTGAGCATTTTCAACCCACTGACCAAGTTTGAATATGAGATCAGTTCTCCTAGGATTGATTGTTTGATTGATTTATTGTTGCTTTAGGTCCAGCGGACTCTTCCGAGCCAAATCAGGACCGGAGTTCTCCTAGGATAACAAGCAGAGTAGCCGCATTACAACACATTTTGGCGCGATCTAACGGAGAAGCGTCTACCAGTGTCAGGGAAGAAAGGATTAAGAGTCTGACGGTTGGGATTAAGAAAAAAAAAACAATGGCGATGTCAAAAACGTTTCTATCGTGTCTTTTGCCTTGTCTCGCCAATGACAAGAAAACTGGGATTGTGTCTGACTTCGTAATGCGACACGAGACAAATCCAAAAGCTAAATTCACAAAGCTAAACCTCGTTGCGACTTACACTTACAAGAAAACAAGTGAAAAACATAAACATCTAAAGCTATTAAAACTTATAATTTAATGAAAATGATTAACAGACAAAATTGGGGACAAGATGTAGAGATATTGATTCATCTAGCATGCGCTTTAGTGAGATCCAAATTAACATACGGACAGGACGCTTATTTTTTGGCTCCTAAATGCTATCTTTAAAAGTTAAAAATTTATATAGTAAAGCGATAAACTTAGCGCTAGGGGTCCCAGTTCATACAAAACTATAGAGGCGTATAAACTTGCAGGAATTATTCCCCTTGAAGAATGGCGAAAGATAAGATGTGCCAAGTACATAGTAAGAGCAAGCGCAGTTCACAACCATATTGACGAAGAGCTATTCATCCGATCTGATATAACTTTTCTCAAACAGGCCCAAAAGGTACTCTTTCCAAACAATAGGTATCTTTACGAAAGATCTTATTCAAGTAGTTTTATTGCATATAAAAAATTCCCTTAAAACTATAATTTCACTAGTAGGCTTACTAGTATAGGAAATTGAACAAGCAAATTATAATATTAATTACTGTAATGTAAATAAGTGTCATACCGCAAACCTGATTGTGTTCGAAGCACGACATCACATGTATGTAAATAGCATTTTGTAAATTTAATAATATATACGGAAGGATATGTTCTTGAAACAGGTGAAGCGGGGTCAGCTTTTGTAATACCAGATTTTAATGTATCAAAATCATATTATCTACGCAAAGGATATTCAATTTCTACAGCTGAAATAGTTGCAATACTAATGGTTCTTAATAACATCTCTAATATATTCATGTATATTTAGTATAGTTATATGTGTAGATTCTATGTCTGCTTTACAGGCACTGAATTCAAACAATTATGGTGAAAGAAAATAAAATAGTTTAGAAATTAAAAGTATTATTGACGGATTGATAATTAACCGTACTCAGGTGAACTTTTGCTGGATTCTATCACATTGTTGATTTCTTTATAATGACTGGGCTGATCGTGCTGACAAACTTGGTGCTTTAAATATTAACTCTCAAACAATAATGGTACCGTTGTCTTCTAAAGAAATTTCAAACTCTATAGAAAATCAAGTTTTAAAAGCAATAAAATTCAATTCCTGTTATCATAAACCTTGTGGAAATGTGGCACACGGAATAATAAGAAACTCAAATAAAATCAAATATTGTGCAAATGTGAATTTCATTTGAAATTAAACTATATCTTGGAAGAATTGTTTAAACTTTAATTTAGTCGTCCTTATTCGCCAACTAAATTACAAACCACGAGTTCTATTGATAACATACGTTTTGATGTGAGCGTTAGGTTATCAAAAGTTTGTATTGATTCTCCAGTAGCTCGGTTTATTTGATTAAGATGTTTTTATGTGTGTGGGGGAGTGAAGAGGAGGGAAGAGGGGGTGGGGGGGGGAAGAAAAGAAGGTGTGCGTCCGTCCGTGTGTGCGTGTGTGTGTGAGTGCGTCTTATCATTTCGACCAGCCTTATTACATCTGTGAAAGAAGTGAAATTGAGAAACCAACACGTACACAAATACACACAAACACATTTGCATACACGTTCACACCCCCCCCCCCCCCCACACACACACACTGACACACCCACGCAGTCCCACACACCCACCTACACCCACACACACACCAGAATTTTAAAAATTATGTCTCTTCAGGTCTTCAGTTTAGGCAGATATAAACGAGTGAAAATAGGGGCTGAGGGTGGGGAGCAATGTGGAGAAACGTATGATGAACAATATCTGATAGGGACAAACGTGTTAGCCCTAAATGTCACAGTGAGAAGTAGCAGTAACGCCCGTCATCAATCCTGACTGATCGCCTTTATGTTTTCTGTAAATAAGCCTTTTGTATCGAGATCTGCACATGCAGTCTAATAAGTATAGAAAGATAGGGAAGGTATTGAATTGAGGGTGGAAAAAGACGGGAAGGAGCAGTGGGGGCCGACGAACGGAAAACAGGGAAAAAAAAATTAAACTAAGCGAGAAAATAACTGAGTACTATTCTATCGAAAACGAATGCCATTTTTAAATAATTAGGCTTAGTGTATAACGATTATCGTTAGGAAAAAAAGTCATCTTCAGTCAGCATGTACAATAAATCTTACAAACATTGTAATTTGTAGGTCGGTGTTCGGTTAAATTCAATTCAACGTTTTTTGTTCCACTGCCGTAGCTCAAGTGCAGTGTTTCCTCCACACACAAAAAAATGTAGAGTCCTTGGGACTCCCAGGTATAAAATTTTAAGAGTCCTTGTGCAAAATTTTGCGAGTCCCCAAATCGGTGGATGAACGGGTTTTGGGCCCAGTCAACCAAGTCAGAAGTGACATGATCGTGTATGATGATAGAATCAAAAGAATGGATTCACGAAGATTTCTTCTGTTCAGTGAATGTATTGCTTGGAGGAAGTTTACAATGCGCGCGCATGCGATTTTTAAGGACGACAACTCCCGACACAATCTTTAATCGTCTGCAATGGCAGTCTCAGTTGGGTTCTGATTCTGATTATGCCGTGAATTAGTTCGCCACTCGTTGGTCGTATTTTTGACTTCAGCGATTCGAAAAAAATGTGTGCGTCAACAGGACGCACACATGCAAATTTTGGTAAAGCGTTCGCCTGGCAACCAATCCAGGTTCGAATCCCGTGGTGGGCTAAATAAAAAGTGGCCATTTTTCACTGTCCATTTTAGCAATATCATTGCTCTGGTGGTTCAGTGTTGATTTAGGTCCCTACCCTTTGTTCCCTGGGATGATTGTCCCCATCTGCCACATCGCCAATGGTGGGTGTAGACGTTAAACGTCAATGTTCACGAGTTGGCCCATGTTATATTGGACTATTTAACATGTTTTCAAATTCATTCCTATCCTATCCCGTAACTCAAAGGTTGTTGGGGCACCATAGATAATCGTTTAACCAGCGTACTCCATCTTTCTCTGTTCTCAGCAAGCCTCATGGCTTCGTTAAGTATCAAGCCAGTCTATTCTCGAATGTTGTCCTCCACCTCTTTTTCTGTTTCCCTATTCTTCTGCCTTCTTGCACCGAGCCTTGCAGGATGGTCTTTACAAGGACTGATGCTCAAATTCATTATCGTCAGGTAAAATATAATTACTATATCTACAAATGTGTTGTACACTCAAATATAATTCTTTGTACAGGAACACGGAGAAAAGAAAGCAGATTTTATTTATATATTTATTTTATATGTTCGTATGTTTCTATGTTCATTACAGAAAATCTACATTATTTTATTTAATTTGGATAGGGTTTGGGCAAGAGCCCCGCGAAACATGGTAGATAATCCCTTGACGTTTTGTTCCATTCTGCTTAGAGAGCGGAAGCCATTATTACCTCCCTTGAAATATGAATAAATATTTCTCTCTCTCTCTCTCTCTCTCTCTCTCTCTCTCTCTCTCTCTCTCTCTCTCTCGCTCTCTCTCTCTCTCTCTCTCTCTCTCTCTCTCTCTCTCTCTCTCTCTCTCTCTCTCTCTCTCTCTCTCTCTCTCTCTCTCTCTCTCTCTCATGTGTTATCTATCTGACTGAATTCTTATCTATAAATAAATATTTCATTCAACTTTTTTGAAGAAATGGCTCTGCAATAAGGGACGGAGTGAGGTAGGAAGATTGAAACTAGCGGAGAAAAGTGGGTGTATTAAAGTGAGGGGTGGGAGTGGGTGGTGAGTGGGGAGGTGGCAGAAGGGATAGTGCCAGCGCTGGAAATAAATTTGCAAAGTCGGGCGCAGCAAAGTATAATATAATAACTGAATAATAAAAAGTGTTTTAATAAGGGAACAAGTAAACAGGGTGACCATCCAATGGAAACAAGTACCAGTAACTTTTGATATTAGGCCTATATCGTCAAGGCTGAACAGAAAGCTGTGTTGTAATTTGTGGAAGACATTACGTGCGTTTATTTTTGTAACTGTAAACGTAGCAAATAAAATTAAACAATACTTGTTACCTCAATACAGTGGTTAGCAACCTTCAGATCGTCTCGGACACAAGCGACAGAAGAGCACCAGCTCGTACTTTATATCAAAACATGCAGAAATACAACATGAAAAAAACACTAACGCCTCAACGTCGTATTTATGTAATGGCATGACAGCCTAATTTGTAATATTATTATTATTATTTTATATTATTATTTTATTTTATTATTATTATTATGATGATGATGATGATGATGATGATGATTATGATGATGATGATGAGGATGATGATGTATGTTTTTTTGATCTTTCCTGTCGTTACAGAATCTAAATGAGCCGTCCGGAGCGCCAGCTTGGATTTATGCACATCGTTCAATCTCAATTGTCGTATTATGTAACTGGTATTCCCTGCCTAGAATATAAGCGTCAGTATTTTTAAAACCCGGGAATAGTATCTTCAGAATCCTCCTCTTCATCCCAACTTCTTCTCCTTTTTGTCCCTCTTTTTCTTTATTGTCAAAAAATGCAGTGGTGAGTGTGAAAGACAGTACGCGAAGGAACTCGGCACTCGTTAAAGTCGATACCCCGCTTCCTCCCCCCCCTTTTCTCCCCCACCGACCCCACCCCCCAAAATAACTTATTTTTATTTTTTTTTTGATTATTTTGGTTAGTCACCTTTCAACATACCCTCTTCCCACCCTCACTCCCAACAATCATCACTTTATTTCATCATCATCCTTCCGGTATCTATCTTCTTCATCATCATCTACCTTTCGTATTCAAGTCCTTTTTAATCTTTTTAATGCTCAGCTGTTGATCTCTCTCTCTCTTTTCTCTCTCTCTCTCTCTCTCTCTCTCTCTCTCTTTCTCTCTCTCTCTTCTCTGATCTCTCTCTCTTCTCTCTCTCTCTCTCTCTCTTCTCTCTTCTCTCTCTCCAGTCCTGTTTCAGATGATTTAATCAAAAAAGCTATCTTCAAACTCCTCCCAAGTCATGTGAACTTGACCCCATGCCCACCAAATTTCTCTTTGAGCACCTTGACCTTTTACTTCCCACTATTACCAACATTATGAACGAGTCTATTACATCTGGTATTGTTCCCCCTGAGTTCAAGACTGCTATCGTCAAGCCTTTATTGAAGAAATCCAACCTCGATCGTAATGATCTGAAGAATTACAGACCTATATCCAATCTTTCTTTTCTCTCTAAACTACTTGAACGTCTCATCCTTCAGCATCAGCTCACAGTCTTCTCATCATCTTCAGACTTCTTCTCCCATATAACGCTCTTGCAATCAAGCATCTCTTCTTCTTCTCATCAGTCTGCTTACCGTCCTGGGCACAGCACAGAGACCGTTCTTCTTCGCGTTCTAAATGATCTTCTGATTTCTTTAGACAAAGACAAAATTTCAGTTCTTCTTCTCTTGGATCTTTCGGCCGCTTTTGATACTATCGATCATGAAATTCTTTTATCACGTCTCAATAACGATTTTGGAATCCAAAACAGTGCTCTTAACTGGTTTCGGTCTTATCTCTCAGAAAGAAAACAAGCTGTTCTCGTAAACGGTATTAAATCTACCGCACAACCGCTTGATTTTGGCGTTCCTCAAGGCTCTGTGCTTGGCCCTATTCTGTTCATTCTGTACACCTCTCCTCTCTCACGTCTCATTAACTCACATTCTGTCCGCCACGAAATGTATGCTGATGACACCCAACTTAATCACTCTGACTCTCCTTCTAACTACAATCATTTAGTTCAGACCCTTCAAGATTGTGTTACTGAGGTAAAATCGTGGATGTCAAACAACCGTCTCAAGCTAAATGATAACAAAACTGAGGCCCTCCGTGTTTCTCCGTCATCTGCAGACCCCTCTTCTCTTCCCTCAACTATCACTGTTGGAAACTACTTCTATTTCTTTTTCTGACACTGTTCGCGATCTTGGGTTTTTTCTCGATCAGGATCTCTCCATGCAGCAACACATTGCAAAAACTTGTCAGATTGCATACATTGAACTTAGACGCATAAGCTCCATTCGACAGTATCTCACACAAGAAGCAACAAAAACACTAGTTAGCGCATGCATTCTGTCTAGATTGGATTATTGTAATTCACTCCTTGTAGGTTGCACACAGAAAGTCCTTAGACCTCTTCAGCAAGTCCAAAACTCTGCAGCTAAACTCATCTTCAAAGCACGGAAATCACAGCATTGCACGCCTCTCTTTCAAGAGCTACACTGGCTCCCAATTGAACAACGAATTAAATATAAAACCTCATGTCTCTGCTACCACATCATCTCTGGAACTGCTCCTAGCTATCTTTCCGAACTTTTGACTGTCTATGTTCCTTCTCGGTCTCTCCGCTCCTCTGCAGATGAAAGGATGTTCCGTGTATCAGAATACCACAGGGTGAGACACGGTGGTAGCGCCTTCAGTTTCTTCTCCGTTCAGACCTGAAACTCGCTACCTCGGTCCGTCCGTCCGTCACAGTCCTTCACTAGCGTCTTTTAAAATGAACTTGAAGACGCATCTTTTTAGAGAGGCCTTTTCTTAGGCGCCATGAGTGAGTGTTGTTAGTTATTTTTGGTGTTGGGATGTGTATGTGGTTGCGTGTTATTGACCAATGTACGCATGTTGTGCTTACATTTGTTTGTGTAAAGCGCTTTGTGATTTTGGAAAGCGCCGTATAAATTGCCTGTTGTTGTTGTTGTTGTTGTTGTTGTTGTTGTTGTTGTTGTTGTTGTTGTTGTTGTTGTTGTTGTTATTATTATTATTATTATTATTATTATTTTATTATTATTATTATTATAATTATTATTATTATTATTTTCTCTACCCTCCTATCCCACCCACTCTCTCTCTCTCTCTCTCTCTCTCTCTTCTTTACCCTCTAATTCCCTTTCTCTCTTTCCCGATCTCTTTTCCTCTCATTCTCTTCCTCTCTCTCTTCTCTCCCCACCTCTCTCTCTCTCTCTCTCTTTCTATCTCTTTCTTTCCCATCCGATATCTCTTTCTTTCCCATCCGATATCTCTCTCTCTCTCCTCTTTCTCTCTCTCTCTCCTTATCTCTCTCTCTCTCTCTCTCTCTCTCTCTCTCTCTTCTTCCTCTTTATCTCTCTCGTTATCTCTCTTTCTCCCTCCCCCCCCCCCCCCTCTCTCTCTCTCTCTCTCTCTCTCTTTCTCTCTCTGTCTGTCTGTGAATAAATAAATAAATTTTAAAATATATATATATAATACGAACACAAACGATTTTGTTTCTGGTAAATGCTCTTCGTGCGGATCATGGAATTTACTACTGCTGTAGCGAGTTGCTTTGTTTTGCAGCGAGGTGCGGTCTGACGGGAAGTGAAACAGAAAGCAAAACAGCCAGTAAAACACAAAACATCGTAGTTTTGACTATGTTTATCGTGTGACTAGACCTAAAGCATAACAGCAGCTAAGCGCCGAAGTGAAGCAAAGCCAGTGCTTTCAGTTTAGAGTGTGCTCTAAAATTTTGGGTTGCTTCGCTCAAGCATTTGATTGCCATCCAATCAGAAGAGCCGACGTACGAAAACGAGGTTGTTATCATTTCAGCGATCATGACGGCTTCAAAAGCTACTGGGCCATTAGCAAATCTGAAACAAGACGATACGTTTATTCTCCTCGATCTAATTCAAAGCCACGAAGCATTATGGAATGTTAGAAGTCAAAATTACAGAAACCAAACCCTGAAAAAGGCCTCATGGACTTCTTCTGTGAGGGTCAATCTGACGGAAAGGGAGGTAACTGATTTACAACTTATTGCGCATTGCTTCCACGCAGACTGCTTATGCAAAACTACTCATAAAAAAGGGTAATTGTAGATTATAGTCACACGACACCGGAGCGTATGGGCGACTACTGGTCACATTATTCTGACACCTGCGAACCAGTTGATGGTAAGGGGAAAATAATATGGTCACACATTGGCCAATCCGGGATTCGAACCAGGTACCTTTCGGTTACTAGTAAGCCGCTCTACCAACTGAGCTACCCGGCCCCACAAACTTCTCATCGTGTGACCGCTTCACAAAGCAAAGCAAAGCATTATAAACGCACTTGCTTCTAGCAGCAGATTTTTTGCTTTGTTTACCGCTTTGCTTTTGTTTCACTTCATGTCAGACCACATCTATGTTTCGTATGCAAGTACTCACAAAGCAACGTTGGGAAAAATAGGACGTTCGGCGCCTGCGCATTAAGAGATCCTAGGCTAAAATCGAAAGGAGGACAAGTCCACAATGTAGGGGTCATGATGTACTCGCAGAAAAGTATCTATTTTTCCAACTCGCTACTGGTAGCACCCTAAAGTTACCCCGACACTTGCACCAATTTTGTCATCGCAATATCGCGCAATAAACATAATTATATTCTTGATAAAAACACGTTATAACAGACAAAAACAGAACGCTCAACAAAAGTAAGACATGTCCTTTTAAATAAAGCAGATCTGGGAGGGGGGCTTCCAGGGGTTCCTGAAGGGACCCGTCTCTCCCACCCCCTCCCCGCCTCACTAAAAAGAAAGAAATTTTAAAAAAAATTTAATTTAATTAAAATTTAAATAAATACTTTTCTTTTTTAAATGCAACGTTTACTACAAATATCTAAAGCCTAGGAATGTTGGCGATCGGGTGGCTTATCTTATTAATGCCGCATGCATGGTTACATCCCTCGGCGTTGCTTTCACTTCCGTTTAACAGTGCAAAGTGTCCTAGCATGTTTTTGTAAACATTATTTTAAAGAAGTGGTTACGGACAAGCCGCTGAAGTAAGCGACCCATTCTCTTAAATCTGCCGTTGCAGCGGGCACTGCCAATGGGCGGTAAATAATCACAATAGTTATTATTATTATTATTATTATTATTATATTATTATTATTATTATTTATTATTATTATTATTATTATTGTAGCCGTCTTGGCTACTAGAATTTCTGACCATACGATACGTAGGCCTCATTCTTTCTCTGTTAGGTTTAAACTAGCTGTGTGCAATTACTTGAGATGTACTTTTTAAGATCCCTTAAAGCACATAACCATTAGGCTTATCATTAAACTCTCTATCACAATATATAAACTTCATTTTTTATTTATGTAGCAGCTTTGAAGGGGAGCGCAAAGTTTAGAATAGCGCGATGAATACATGTATCACGTTGATAGAGACACCACTCTTTCCTACTCTGCTCTATCAATCTTCTTCACTAGTCACCCACCTTTTTTCTTGAAAACGCTTCTGGTACAAAACTCCTCATTTGTGTGTCAGGTCTGTTGTATCCGCTTGGGAATATTGGACATTTTCTGCCAAATGGTCACTAGGGCTTCCTAAGATATTATTTTGTAAACGGGGGTTCGATAAATTAGAGTATAGTCTCAGCGTCCCCTGCGTGGGATGCCTTTATTGTAAAGTGACCGGCTTGTGGAGTGCCTTCAATGTTACCACTGGGGATGTTCAGTAGATCTTTTATGCGGATCAGGGGTGAGTCCTCTTTCAGCCAAGTTGTGGTCTTGATTTTGTGGTCCTTATTCGGCTCCTTGCAGTCCGCAGGATTATATATATTTACATTAGTGATTAACATATTATCTTCCAGGAGAGGCCTACAATGCACCTCATAAAGTGACATTATCTTTAGGGTCAGGTTAGGAGGGGGGTGTCACCCCATTCCCCCCCCCCCTCCCAAGTCACTCCTCACCCCACCCCCAGAGAAGGCCTTCGCCCTGGACACTCTTGGGTCTGGACTCTGGCCTCAATTAGGAAAATTCTTTCCCCCCACCCCTCCTACTCTTTACCTTAACATTTATCCGCCCCTACTACTACTACTACTACTACTACTACTACTACTACTACTACTACTACTACTACTACTACTACTACTACTACTGATCATGACGTTTAACCTAGACAAGCTCAACATGTAAGCTCAATCTCACACATACACACAACCGTGTAAAAACGCCGTTGTTATGACTTTCATGAAACTCTACATACGTTCCTTTGACATTTAAAAAATGTGTCAATTTTTTCCCACACGCACACACACACACGCACACACACACACACACACATGCGCGCGCGTTCGCGTGTACCCAGTTGGGTCCTGGTCGCTCCGTTTCTGGAAAATGCAACTACTGCATTTATTTTGATCAGTTAATTTACGAGAAACTTCCAGTTTCAGTTTTACCTGTTTACTAACTTACCTATTTATAAACCCATTGCATCCGTAATCTTCAAACAAGTAGTCTATTGTATTACTCTGAAAACAGTACGCTTACATGCTAACATTCTCTCCCTTCAGAAACACAGGCCTACGAATTGTGCTATAGTTGAGGACAAATGTTGTTGACAATTTGATCAACAGTTGCGCAACAGTAAGAATATGAATTCGAATTCAGTACGAATATAAATCTAAATGTTATTGCAGACATAGGCGCTCGCGTGTCAAGATATAAGCGCCTGTGACTTGTTGTACTGAATATATTACACAAGGGTTGGAAACGGTCACACAGATTAGCTTTTGGTAATGCTTGATAACAAGAGAAAAATTCAAATTTAGGATGCATTATTACTTAGGCTAAATGAATGGTTGCACTAAACAGGCATTGATGAAGGAAATTGTAAACCTTATTAACTACTACTAATTAGCTACACATAGCAGTAGACTGAATAGTTTGAAGCACAGGCCGTGCGAGCTTGGGCAAAGGGCCCGGATGTTGCGCCACTGCATGAGTACCTTTCCCGCCTCCACGCAACTATCGAAACAGAGTTGCGGTGTCTTCCCCCAAATCTCAAAATTTTCATATCCACTGATTCGTTTGAGTCGTCATATAGTATTTGCCTTACAAATGAATATTTGGGCTTCTCGTTTCTTTTTGCATTTTCGCCAAACTTTATTGATATTGTAAATAGTTGTAACAAAACGAAAATCTGTGGTCGGCTGACCGCCAAAAAAGCCCCGGTTGCGACGCCACTCTCACACAAGTTTTGCTTCGGCTGTGCGGCCACTTCCGAATTCTATGGCAACATTGCTTCAGCTGAACGTGGCTAAAATTGCAGCGGCGATATTTTTACATATTCACACGTTCCACGCTTAATTCGAACCTCATATTATAGAAGATTTATACAGATTTGTTGGTCTAAAAATGTTGGTTTCCAACAACACTGTGTGCATAGGAACGTCTTGCCTTTGGCTGGGGTGCTGGTAGCTATTGGCGCAGGCGGTGCATCATCCCCTGCTGGTTCTGTCTTAGTTGTAGGAAGTCTCAACCTCAACTTCTGAATGAAAGGAAACACCAGTTCAATCTGTCACTCCCGATAAATCCACCTGCAATCAGACATTCCTAAACCCGATCGGGAATATGCAAATAATAATGCCGCTGCACTTTCAGTCATGTTTAGTTGAAACATTGTTGCCATAGATTTGATTTTCGGAAGTGGCCGCGCAGCCGAAGCAAACATGTATGAGAGTGGCGTCGTAACCGGGGCTTTTGTGGCGGGACAGCCGACCACACATTTTAGTTTTGTGACAATCATTTACAACATAAGCAAAGTTTTGGGAAAATAGAAACAGAAACGAGGAGCCCAAAGTAGGGCAAATACCAAATAACTACTCAGACAAATCGGTCAATAAGAAAATGTTTAAGCTTTTTGGGGAGACGCTCACCGCCATTCTGCTTCGATAGTTGCGTGGAGGCGGAAAAAGTACTCAGTGGCGCAACATCCGGGCCCGTTGAGTGGCAGCCAAGCTCGCACGGTCGGAGAAGGCTTCCCGAGAGTGGATTAAACATATGGAATTGATTTGAACTCAAATTTCTATTTCTCATAGCACAGCAAGGCCCTTGCATGCATTTTAACACAAAATTCAACATTTCTGCCCTCAATTTGCAATCTTTGCTGTACGAAACTTCTTTCTTATTTAACACTCACAGCACTGAAGCTATCGACTTCCGGCGAAAACTGGACAAGGCTTTCAATGCTTCTTGTTTTCTCCAATCTAATGCAGTCATAAATTTTGCCACATTAACAGGGTTTGCACCTTTTCTAAGTTTAAATGTTTTTCTAGCATTACCACAAGCAAATAGGTGATGTTTCCAAGATGAAACTACGTGTTTGCTTAAATACCGGAACTGCGCATGCCATGGAGAAAGGCAAAGGTTACTTCCGTCAGTTGATTGTAATATCCGTGCGTGTGTGTGTTTTATATATATATATAATTTGAAAAAAAAAACACACAAAAACATGTTACAGAAATCTTACGTGTCCGAAAAACGACTGCGCGTATTTATGACTTGGGGTGTTTACACAAATGTCTGCTAAATCGAGTGAACCGACTGCTTTCGGGAGAAATATCGTAGTTTCTTCATATGGACTGGACAAAGACACTGACCTGCCAATTTAGGCATTGGCACCCAGCACTAGTTTTAGACTTTGTAATACAATACAATATACATATAACACAATACAATACAATACATCTTTATTGTTCAGCTTTCACATTATATATATATGCGGAAAATTGCCTTTGGCATTGAGCGCAAACTTTGCATAAAATAGTAAATCAACAAAATTAAAATGATCCATGCTTACAACAGGCTTATACATAAATCTACTTGCAATATAGATAAAAGAAGAATTAAAAAAAATGAAATATCAATATTGCACAAGTCAGTCACAGTAGCGCAGACAACGGAAGCTCTAGGATCACAATTAAATTTAAGTATGCAGACAGCACTCCATTCCGCTCACGTCCTGATACGCGCGCCTGTGCCGCAAACGCTCACCCACACAATTATAAAACTCAAAAACGCCATTCACGGACTGTTAGAAGACCTGTTCGTGCTGTTCAGATCTTGATCAGCTATTACGCCTACTAAACAAAATGTGGCCTTTGACTCCAGTAAAATATGCAGCCCTTAAAATTTCATATGAAGCGGGGTGAGTAGCCTGTCTATTTATTTATTTATTTATTTATTTATTTAATAATTATTATTAAAAGTCATAATAATAATAATAATAATAATAATAATAATAATAATAATAATAATAATAATTATTATTATTATTATTATTATTATTATTATTATTATTATTATTATTATTATTATTATTATTATGGCTTTATAAAATAACGTCATCTTTCATTAAAAAAAAAAAAGTTTTAATCGAATATCTGGAAGTATTTTGAAATAGTCGGGAATCAGCACGAGGCAAATGTCGATATTTCAGTCTGTCTGTAGGTCCGTTGAATGCCAAATCTCAAGAACCACTGAACGGATTTTTTTTTTACTAAACTTCATATAAATATTATCTAGGTTAGTGGCCAGACTCCCGAGCCATCATATTTTCTCTGCCACACATGTGAAGGTCGCCGAGGTCACACTGTTGATAAACACGTTTGCCCAATGTTTCAAGAAAAGTATGAAACGATGTTGTTTGTAGATTATAGTCACACGACACTTTCGCATATAGGTGACTACTGGACCGATTTATACTGACACCAGCGGGCCAGTTGTTGGTAAAGGGGAAAATAATATGATCACACGTTGACCAATCCGGGATTCGAACCTTTCGGTTACTAGCAAGACGCTCTTACCAACTGAGCTACCCGGCCCCACCACAAATGAAACGATGTTGATTTTTAATATACATGAACTTCAACTCATGACCAATCATCAAAGTGCCTATACTGATATGGGCACTTTGCAATTATATAGTATCAGTACGGTTGTCGGTCAATCGGTCATTTGGTCGATCCTTCGGTCCAAACATAATTGTTTCCTTCAAAACACATTTCTTAATTTTTTTCTTAAAAAAAAACTCCAGCGGTTTTGATCATTTTTTCTATGCATATACGTTAACAACTTAAGAGCTTTTGTGTCCTTAACCTTTGCTCTTTATCATAGCTCCAGGCCGCGGAAGTCAATTATATTACAAAAACGTTTTCCGCATTATCTAAACATGGGCTGCATCGATTTTCATAATAGTTTTGATTGCAAACAGTTCAGATTGTGGCTCAACATCCATGCTTTCATGTTGCTTCTTTAAGATAAAGCCGAGTCGCAACATCGGTCCGTAAATTTACACTTCTAAAAATGGGGATTGCCAGTAATGTGTGCAATTGTCTTGAGATGCAATGTCTATTGTTTAATTATATCGCTATTTATTCCAATCAGTCACACAGAACATATTATAGCAAAAAGGATTTTAGCGGTATATTATATCATAATCATTGATGATGACAACGACAACAACAACTGTTGTTGGTGTCGTTGTTGTAGTTATTACTTCCCGAACGGTAAGCTTTGGAGCTATTGTTTTTGGCTTTGTCCGTCCGGCGTCCGTTCAGAGGTGATATTTGCGCACTTTTCTTCGAAATTAATTGACGGATTTCTTTGAAATTTGGTACTTATTTAGAAAACAGTGAACGCTACCAGATGACAAGAAAGTATGCACATTGGGTGACGTCATAATTTTTTTTTTCTAATCCCATTTTCTCTTAAACTATTGGAGGAATTTGGTTAAAGTTTGGAATATACTTAGACTTTACCAAACCAAACTTACGCAAATCGTGACATAATTGTTTTAAACAAAAATTTTATATATATTTTTAAAACTGTTTATGTAATTAGAGTGTACAGATGCCTTGAGCCTAAAACGAAACTATGGTGTGAGTGGAAACATCTTGTGACGTCATAACGGTGACGTCATAATTTGTTGTTGTTTTTTCTAATCCTATTTTCTCTCAAATTACTGGAGGAATTTGGTTTAAATTTGGTATATATTTAGATTTTGTAAAACCAAACTTATGCAAGTCGGGTGACGAAATTATGATGACGTCACCTTTTTAGTTTTGATATTTCAGTTAAACTTTGTATGTAATGAGAATGTACACATGCGTTGAGCCTCTGTCAAAACTTATGTACATCGAGTGACGTCATCGTGACGACGTAATTGTGTTGTTTTTTTCCCCCTGCGCACTTTTCTCTCAAACTAATGGACGGATTTCTTTGAAACTTGGAATTTTGTTTGAAAATAGTGAACCCTACCATATGACACAAAATGTATGCATTTCGGGTGACGTCATCATGGTGACTTCATAATTTTTTTTTCGAATCATATTTTCTCCAAAACTATTTGAAGGATTTCTTTCAAGTTTGGTATGTACTTAGACTGTACCTGTATTACTATAGTACCAAGGTAAAACCAAACGTATGCAAATAGAATGACGTAACCATCGTGACGTAATATTTTAACTATTTTGTGGTTGTTTTTAAAAAAAAAAAATTTATTTTGCAATTCGTATGTAATAAACAGTGTACAGATGACTTGAGCCTAAATCAAAACTATGGTTAAAGTTTTTATTTTTTTTTGTAAACGTTTCCTTTGATTTGAAAAAAATAATCCCCCCCCCCCTACCGCCACCTCTGGCACTAAAGATGGAAACTGTTTTTTTCTTCTTATTATTTGTAAATATCCCCTCACACTCCCCTACCCACCCCAACCTGGATTTTTCATCCTAGTGCTGGCTACACTAGTTTTATAACTATAGATATAATATGCACGCTGCTAGCACTGGCTACAATAGTTTTATAATATGCACGCTTCTGCTGTGCTCCTAGTTGCTCATCAATAATAAGTCTCGCAGGGGACAAACTATCAGGATGAAACGTGTCAGTTTTACTTCTATAAAAGGTGTTGACTACAAGGCCATAACCATAGTCAGAATATTTGCGATAGCCCCGTAACTTCTGTCTTTATAGTTGAAAACAACCAGAGGGACTACTCACAAAGTCAGTTATGGCCAGCATATCTGTGTTACTATAGGAACAAGTGCTGTACCCGAAGGGGTGCAGAGTTGCAAAGTTTACTCGCGTGTATTTAAAAAAAAAATTTAAAAAAATTATTATTATTATTATTATTATTATTATTATTATTATTATTATTATTATTATTATTATTATTATTATTATTATTATTATTATTATTAAGTTTTTTATTATGTGTTTTGTGAAATGTATTTATTTTGAATTTTAGTTTTATTATTATTTTCCATTTTTGAAATAGATAGGGTTACTGGTGTGTGGGTGTGTTTGTGTGTGTGTGTGTGTGTGTGTGAATGTGCACACGAAAGAACTCTGCACCCGTTAGTGTCTAGCATTTGTTAGGTATTTATTATTATTGCCCGTGCTAACAGTGTGTTCCAAGCGCACGAAGGTAAACATGGAATTCCATTTGTAAATTATATATTTGAGATTTCTTTCCGTGTTTTTTTTTAAAAACACCTTCAGCTAAAAAATCTTTATATAGAAGCATATATTATAAATAATCATTTGTTTACTAACAGCGTAAGATTTATCTAAATGGTATATTTTGAAATAAATAACTTATTATTTACCTAAACAATACATTGTTTACGTAAATAAATCATGACATAGGTAAATAACGCACTGTTGCTAAATAAGGAATTATTTACTTATATAATGCATTATTTTTAACAGATTGTGTAAAATAATGTATTATTTAGAAATGTTTCTAAATAATCATTTGTTTACCTTTTTTATTTTTTTTTTAGAAGATGTTGCTAAACAATCCAATATTTAGATAAACAGTTTTATTGTTTAGGGACTGCACTTTTCATTATTTAGGAGATTCCAGGATTCGCTTGAAAACTTGGTATTTTATAATCTGACTGCTGTTTATAATTAAATGCAAGGTCTTTCCAAAGATTGTGTGTCCAGAATGTGTATTAATTATTTATTTTTCAACATAAATCACTCCACAAATATCTGCAACGTTCCGAACAAAAATAAAAGGTTAAGGTCAGTTTTATGCGGGAGTGTTCAGTGTTTTCAGTATCTCCGTCAGAAGAAAAAAAAGTAGGCTTTCTTTTTGAAGAGACGAAGAGATAGGTGTAGAAGAAGTAGCGGTAAGAGGAGTATGGAATTACTGAAAAACTGAAATCAACGCTTCTGCTTTTTTTCCTTCACAAGATCACCGTTAACTAGCGAGTTCACTATGCTTATTGACTCTAAAAGCAATGCAGAAATAATGATGGACCCCTCCTTTCCGGAGCTGTTACCGTTGCCGTTTCGTATATTAATATTGTTGCGGACATATAAAACATAGACAAATCGAAGCAATTGCCTCATTTTAAATCGCAAAACAGCGTTAAATCACGATTTTCCAATTTTCTGTACCACTACACTAGCACTGTGACGGTGGGTCTGTTGGTGCTGTGCTCTGCACAATGGAATGCAATTACCCACTATATATATATATATATATATATATATATATATATATATATATATATATATATATATATATATATATATATATATATATAGTTTTAGAGAGAGAGAGAGAGATAGAGATAGAGATAGATATAGATATAGATATATAGAGAGAGATATATCATGGTTAACATAAACACATGGAGAATTAATTACTAATATACACATTCTCCGGTACAGCCACTGTCTGCAATAATACACATAGGAGAAACAACAGTTGGTCAGTTGGGGCTACTTCGTGGTTTTCGAAAACCAGTCGCGGGTCAGCCACGTGGTCAAGCAGTTTTACAAACATTCACAATTATAAAACATGGCAAGACTTCACAAGCATAAGCCAACAATATTATCAATAATTGCAATGAGACAAAAGATTGATCATTTACTTGTTGACAATGTCAGATTCTGGCTATACTGAGATGAATTGATTTCACCCGTCACCTGCTTAGTCTTCTTGAGAGAGATCTTTTAACTTCAGCGTCCTTTTCATGTGAGCGTTAGACAAAGACTGACCCCCTTAACCCTGTGGTCAGCTTAAGTCCGCGAAATCTCATGAGATACCTATAGCGCCCTCTGACGGGAGTGACGGGTATAGGTTAGCAGGATGAGGTCACTGTCTACCTTGTGAGAATCTAGCCTACCCATGCTTAGACCAAAACTTAACTACTGTCGTCTGCTAGGCATCGACTTTAAGTTACAAAGGCTACAGCAGGATGAACTATCTGAGGCGTGAAGCCTTAGTGCTGGGTCCAAACTAGCCTCCCGTGACAGACTCCTCCCTCAACTGAAAAAAGGCGCGATGACTACTGGATTCGACCTTTCTCTACTACAGAGCCGAGTTTGACACTGCACTATCATAGGGCCCTATTTACAAACTAATAAAGTTGCTCTACCTGAGCTGCAGTGCTAAGCCATGTAGCTATGGACACTAGTGACAAGGGGTTAGTGGACAGGGACAAATTCTGATGCTGTGGCCCTTAGTTGACTTGGGTGGGCGACAGCTGGTGTGTCCTCCACGAGATGGCGACTTAGGTAGTCGGCTCCGTGGTTCTCTTTGTCAGCCGATGATGTACTCGACTTGGAAAGAGTATGCCTGCCTGAAAGGTGAGTGCCCATCGCATCAGGCGCGAGTTCAAGGATTTGGAGGCTGCCAGGAACGATAGCGGTTGATGGTCCACCTGAACTGTGAATTGGGTCCCATACAGGTAAAGTTGGAATTTCTGTATGGCCCAGACCAGTCCAAGACATTCCTTCTCCGACGTGGCGCAGTGTGTCTCGGCGGGTCTCAGTTTTCTGCTGGCGTACGCAACAGAAAATAGCGTCGCTGGATTCGTTGGGTCGCGCTGTAGCAGTACTGCTCCAGGCCTAAGTCACTTGCGTCGGTGCGAAGAACGAAGGGCTGGGTCAAGTCCGGTAGATGGAGTACTGGCGCCAATGTCATAGTGTCCTTGAGGGTTTGTAATGCTGTCTCGCATTCGGCTGTCCAAACGACTTTGTCCGGGGCGGTTTTCCGGGTTCCATTGGTCAGTGGCACGGCGATGCTGTTGTAGTTGGGGATGAATTTCTGGTAGAAGCCGCAGAGCCCCAGAAACGACTGCACTTCCGTTTTGGTCTTGGGCCTTGGAGCTTCGAGCAGACGTTGCACTGTCTTTTCTACCGGCCGCAGGCTTCCTTGACTGATGGTGTGTCCCAGAAATTCTACTTCCGTGAACCCAATCTGACATTTGGTGGGTCTTGCCGTCACTCCGGTGTCTCTGAGGCGGGCGAGTCGGAGTAGTCGTTGTAGGAGTGTGACATGTTCTTCCCACGTAAGTATTGCTATGAGGATGTCGTCCATAAACGAGTGTAGGTGCTCGCTGCTCAGGGATGCCAGGAGTTTCCGCATCATAGCGCTAAAGATGCTAAGTGCGTTGTGTAGACCGAAGGGAAGTAGACTACGTTGAACTCGAAGTGTCCCTCCATGGTGCTAAACGCTAGGTACTTTCGGACTTGCGGTTGCACTGGTATTTGATAGTACCTTTTGCTGAGGTCGATGGCGAGTACTTTGTAGCTGGAATAGTTCGGGATTGTGGTGGTCTGGCTGAAACTGCGGATTCAGGAGAAAGGAGTAAGATTTAGGGGATGTTCTAGTTGGGTTGTTTGAAGAGAGTGGATAATAGGTGAGTGATGTGTTTGAAGGTGTGTGAGAGTGGTTTCTGGGTAATTGTGGTGGAAGAGGGAGGGTATGGTGAGCTTTGGGTCACTTCGACGAGGTTTGATTGTGTGAGAGTCTGTGAGAAGACTGTAGTTTGAGTTGTTTTTTAAAGATGTGGGTGGTTGTGGACTGCAGGGGGGGTACGGCATTTGTCTCCATGCTTTTGCTGATCAGGATGGCGAATGAGTGAGTGTGGGGGTGGAGGGGAGGGGATATTGGTAGGTTTGAGTGTGGTTATCGGTTTTTAAGTTGGGGTGTTGGCAAGTCACCGGGTACGGTTCTCTCCAAGCTATGTCAAGTTTGTTGGTGCCACTTGGGAGTAATAGTAGCACTTGGTCGCCGAATTATAGTTCTCGGTCCTTCGCATGGCGGTTGTAGTACTTCGCCTGACGGGCTCTTGCCTTCTTCAGTGCTTCAGCAGCTTTCTTCCATGTGGCTTTGAGTGTTTCCTGCAGGTCTGCGACATACTTGGTTGCACCGTTAGGTGTGTCGTCCACTTTGGCTTCCGTCCAACTTCTGCGTAGTGCTTCTAACGGTCCTGCTAGTTGTCTACCGAAAAGCAATGTTGACGGGATGTAACCTGTGGCTGCATGGGGTGTTTCTCGGTATGCAAACAGTGCCGCATTCACGTAGGTGTCCCACGCTTCTGGGTTGTCGTCGGCGACTTTCCTCAAGATGGTAAGAAGGGTACTATTCAGTCTTTCTACCTGACCGTTGCTGGCTGGGTGGTAAGGTGGCGTACGAATATTATGTACTTGTAGCAACTCAAACACTTCTTGCATCAGGCGGCCGGTGAACTGAGATCCGTTGTCTGTCCTAATGCTGTCAGGGAATCCAACTCTGGTAAAGATGGCGATGAGGGCATCTGCAATCATCCTGTGTGTCGATCGCTGGCAACGGGACTACTTCGCACCACATCGAACAGGCGTCGACGAGTGTGAGGAGAATTCTGTTCCGCTTCTTCGTCATGGGCAATGGTCCTATTATGTCTACTGAGACTTGCTGGAATGGCACGCCGACTACTACCGATGGTCCTAAGGTAACTGGTACGGTGTGATGGCGCGGGGAATATCGTTGACATTGGTGACAAGATTTCACGTACCTCTTGACATCCTCCGTCATTCCTGGCCAATAGTAGTGTGCGCTGATCCTCTGTACTGTGGCTCCAATTCCCATTTGTCCGCCGAGTGGCATGTTGTGGCCTAACTCTAGTACTTGGGATCTAAGGGTGGCTGGCAGTACTAATTGAGTGTGATCTCCATCTCCTTGTCGATGTAGTACTCCATCTTCTATGTAGAAGTCTCCTTTGTGCGGGGAAGGGAAGGGGGGGGGGGTGTGTGCGACTTCGGTAACTTCAGAAAACACTTGGCTATCGAGGCGTCCGCTTTCTGTGCAGCTTTGATCTCTGCGAGTCCTGGATTCGGGGCTAACTCGGGTTGGGGTGGTTGGGTTTTAGCTTGGTCCCTGGTTTGCACTGCAGCTATTTCTACCGTTTTAGGGGGCGTGCCTAAAAACACATACTTACATCCTAGCACTAGATCATACAGGGGTTTCTGTAAAACTGCTTCTTGGATCCGTCCTGTAACGTATCTGCTATCTACTTCTATCCAAGCAATTGGGCAAGTGGTCGTCGGTTTCGTCAAGTCCGCTCCTTGTAGTCTTGTCCGCGCGCGATACAAGCGACTCGCAAACTATTGATTCGTATGATAGACCTGTGTCATACAGACAGTTCGCGACTTTACCGTTGACCTTGACCGTGTCTGTCACCGATGGGTGATCTCCGATGGGGTGTGGATTTGTACCGCTGCTTTGAGTCAGAACTCTATGAGCTGGCCGGCTCTCGCGCTCGTCTCTTCGTTGTGCTGCCAACTTGAAACATTCCGCGGTGGAGTGATTATTTTGTTGCAGAACGAGCAAAACCGTCTCTGTTCTGCGGGACCTCTTTTCCCGAATTCCGCGATGGGTCCTCTATTTTGCCCAGGTATGGGATGGGTCGGCCGAATCGCGGTGCGCTCGTCCGGGTGAGGGTTTCGTTTCGGCACCTCTTTCCCGTTAGATTTTAGGTCTCGCCTGAAGCTCTTGGCTTCGCCGTGGGCGGCCACGTACCTATCTGCGACCTTGACCAAATCATCCAGCCTTTCCGCGCCCTGCTCTACTGAGAATGTTTTCAGCTCGGGGGACATGGTCTCCTGTAGCTGTTCCCACACGAATAGTTCGGTCAGTCCGTCATACGTCCTATCAGTGGCTGACTGGCTAACCCACTTATCCAGCATTGTGGATAGATGATCTGAGAACTGCGCGTAACTTTCTCCTTTCATTCTCCGATTGGTGTGGAATTTTTGCCGGTAGCATTCTCCTGTGAGTTCGAATCTTGTTAGGAGTGCCTCTTTGACTCTGTCATAGTCAGTCGCTCTGTCAGTCGGTAGCTTACTGTAGATGTCATATGCTTTTCCTCTCAGCCCTTGACTAAGCTTAAAAGCCCAATGGGTGTGTTCCAGCTTATACTCTGCTACGCGCTCAAACCTAGTCAGATAGAGATCTAGACCTTCTTCTCTTTCATTGAATGGCCCAAGTGGAAACGACATACCTAGTACTGGGTGGGGGGCTACATCTAGTTGATCTGAGTGGGGAGGGGTTGTGGTGGAACTTAAGGGTCCATATCCTAATCTCCTCAATTCCAACTCATGCTGTCTGTCTCGTTCTTTTTCTGCCTGCTCAAAATCCAATCGCCTACCTTCTGCTTCTGCTTCCATTTTTTTCGCTTCTCTCTCTGCTTCTATTCGCCTAACTTCTGTTTCTCTCTCTGCTTCTAATCTCCTAACTTCTGCTTCTCTCTCTGCTCCTATTTTCTTCTGTTCTCTCGCTGCTTCTGCCTCTAGTTCTATTTTCTTCTGTTCTCTCGCTGCTGCTGCTTCTATTTCTATTTTCATCTGTTCTCTCTCTGCTTCTATTTCTATTTTCTTCTGTTCTCTCGCTGCTGCTCTCTCTGCCTTAGCTTCCTGCTTCTCTACTTCCGCATTGATATACGCAATTACGTCCGCTCCTGCTAAGTGTAGTGATTCTCCTAATTCCTTGAAGCACAATCTCAAGGCTACTGGGTCTGACATTGTCAAAAGAATCTATGACCAACCTCTGAATCACGCGGAATACAAAAACACTAGCAATATGGCTCATCAATAAAAATAATGCAAAGACAACAAATTCGTAATCAATAATAGAATAAAATAAGAAGTCAAATGGCATACAATAGTTACTTAAGCAAACCTGCAAAAGAACCATGCAACATACAAGCACAAAAAGAAATGAAGCAAAAAAGTTTTTAACAAAAGAATGGTGCACCAACACTGTCTCCTTCCTGCACTTACAACTATTCTAAATTAAAATCTACAACTATTAATTTTCCTATTCTATTATACACAGATCCTGGCAAGGCTCGCCAATTAAGATGTGACGGTGGGTCTGCTGTTGCTGGGCTCTGCACAATGGAATGCTATAACCCACTCATCTTTCGTCTGCAGAGATCAGCTAGTTTAATCACCCTATGACTAATCTTAATACATGTATATGTTTAGCCCGGTCTGTGTGCGGATAGGGTTATAGAGATATGGAGAAATGTGTAAAAGATTCACTGACACACTAGCTCTCGCACGGCTATGAAACATAGGTAGTCCAGCCACTTGTTAACAGTAAATAACACACATTTATTTCCTCTACTCTATACATAATTCTCTAAACATGATACTAACTTAAATGTCCAAAACGTAATATAGCTAGGCGTAACTTAACAGTCCAAATTCACTTCGAGTCGTTCGCTCCTTGATGGGTCTATGCTGCTACTGTTCTCGATATTTGCTACTGTCTCATCATTGGGCTATTTGTCCTGGTTTGCCTACTGTTCGTTTTCAGGAGAGTGGACTACCGCACAGTCCTTATAGATCAGTGTGTGTACACGTTTTCTGTGTCACTTAACTGAATCGTTGAGGTGTGGTGTTGGTCTGAAATAATACACATTAAAAAAAAAAAAAAACAGTTGGTCAGTGGGGGCTACCTCGTGGTTTTCAAAAACCGGTCGCGGGTCAGCCACATGGTGAAGCAAAGGTTTTCAAACATTCACAATTATAAAACATGACAAGACTTCACAAGCATAATCCAACAATATTATCAATAATCGCGATGAGACAAAAGATTGATCATGTACCTTTTTGACAATGTCAGGCTCTGGTTATACTGTGATGAATTGATTTCACCCGTCACCTGCTTAGTCTTCTTGAGAGAGATATTTCAACCTCAGAGTCCTTCTCGTGTGAGCGTTAGACAAAGACTGACCCCCTTAAACCTGTGGTCATCTTAAGCCCGCGAAATCTCGTGAGATACTTGTAGCGCCCTCTGACGGGGGTGACGGATATAGGTTAGCAGGATGAGGTCACTGCCTACCTTGTGAGAATCTAGCCTACCCATGCTTAGACCAAAACTTAACTCCTGTCGTCTGCTAGGCATCGACTTTAAGTTACAAAGGCTACAGCAGGATAAACTGTCTGAGGCGTGAAGCCTGAAGGCTGGGTCCAAACTAGCCTCCCGTGACATACACAGACACATACACAGTAATAGGGCCTGCACCTGCGAATCCCTTAGATAATGAAAATTGCAATCCCTAAATAATGAATTGTTTACGTAAATAATGCATTATTTAGCAACATCTTCTAAATAATACATTATTTAGCAAATTCAGCTAAATAATGCATTATATAGGTAAACAAAACATTATTTAGAAACATTTCTAAATAATACACTGTTTCACACAATCTGCTAAATAATGCATTATTTACGTAAATGATTCCTTTTTTTAGCAACAATGCCTTATTTACCTATATCATGATTTATTTACCTAAACAATATATAACAATAATAAGTTATTTACCGATAAAATATATTATTTAGAGAAATCTTACATTGTTTGAAAACAAATGATTATTTAGAAGATATGCTTCTAAATAAAGATTATTTAGCTGAAAGTGGTGAAAATAAATTTTTTACAAAAAGGAATTTCATATGTAAACAATAAATTATCATGAAATTAAGTGTTATTTGTGACGATTCAATTCCACTATTAGCTTACTGATTAATTAATTCATTCATTTTTCTTATCTAATAACCTACGACTGATTACCGCTGCCAATAAATGTCCACGCGTCGTTTTGTTGTTGTTTTGAACATTGGTTAGTTAGTTAGTCATTGTTTATAATGTCCAGCGGACTGCAAAGAGCCTAATCACTTTTGAACATGATATAAACACTGATATATAGTTGTCCTTTTGCAGGACTAGCTACCTGCTGGGGGCTACACTTACACCTGTTTTCGCAAACATTGGAGTCGTCTGCTGCCTCGTCGCTGTTGGATATGCCGGATATAGTTTATACCGACGAGTTAAAGCAAATTCACAACAAGCCAATAACGACAACGCCACAGCATAGTTTAAATAAAAAGGTGAAATAAAGAATCATTTTCCAGAATGAACTTATTTGTAAAATTAAAAGATAATAAAGTGTTTTCGTGAGAACAAAAATATTTTTGACGACAGGAACATATTTATCAAAATTAAGCATTTTAGAGTTGCTGTGTGGTTTCGTAATATTAAGGGATGTATAACTTTATAGTTTTCTCATTTATGTATAGAAGCAACTATGTATTTGTTTTTACCACATCAATTTAACATGTCCCTGTCCAGAATGAGAACAAAAGAAAGGCCAGTTAAAATCTCTTACATATTTTTTAAGAATTTATCGTTTGTATGTTTTATTTTATTTTATTTTTAAGAATGAAAAAGGAAAGAAAGAAAGAAAGATAAAGCAACAGAAACAAACAATCTAACTAATTAACTAAATAAATAAGATAAAGCAAAAGCTTTTTGAGTAGCAAAGATAATTTGATAAAGTGAAAGGACTATCCAAAAGTCCTTTTTTTAAATCTTGCTATTTTTGTCGGTGATTGTGTGGAGAGGAAACTCTCTCTCTCTCTCTCTCTCTCTCTCTCTCTCTCTCTCTCTCTCTCTCTCTCTCTCTCTCTCTCTCTCTCTCTCTCTCTCTTTCTCGAACGAACGAACGAACATTGAGGTTTAACGTCTACACCCACCATTGGCGATGTGGCAGACGGGGATAACCATCCCAGGGAACAAAGGGTAGGGACCTGAATCCACATAATAACCATATTCAAACTAGTGGCAGGTTTGAGGTTTATCGCACATTTAAAACAAAGTTTTTAGAAGAAATGTATCTTTCTGTATCAGTTAATAGGCATGTTTTGAAGGCTCTTGTAAAATTTAGAATTGGCGTATCCAGCATTGCTATACATTCTCATAGATACAGTAATATCATTGTGAATAATGTGTGTCGTTTATGTACGTCCTCTGTAGAAGATGAAGTTCACTTTATCTACTGTGTTGCTCGGCTCTTCAAGATTTAAGACAAGATTTTATTCCTCAAAAGTTCTTTAGACACCCATCGAAATTTAAACTTGCATTGCTGCTAGCATCAAGGAACGTGAACACTCAGTGTAATTTGGCAATATATTTGTATAAAGCCTTAAGACAACTAGATCATGCTAGCTCAACTCATGATTGTTTGTAATGATTGTGTACATCTCTGACTTTGTGTGCGTAATATTTGTAACTTGTAGTATTGTTTGTTTTTGTAAACGCCCCCGTTTTATAACGGGCGTTGGGCCTTTCTTGGAAATAAATAAATTCTAATTCTCTGTCTCTCTCTCTGTCTCTCTCTTTCCCTCTCTCTCTCTCTCTCTCTCTCTCTCTCTCTCTCTCTCTCTCTCTCTCTCTCTCTCATCACTTTCCCAGTTTCTGATAGAAAGCAGTCGATCAGTATATACCTATTGATTTATTGTCGGCCCCAAGACACGTGCAGTATGAAGTACTTCAATGCCCTATGCTCGATCTTTATCTTATACCACTGTCACTCAGTCAAGCGAATCCTTAAATTATGCAATCCCACTTAACAGGCTCAAATCAGAGTCGCCCAAATCGGAATATGAGCTGAGTAGGGTCTACTAATAGGCCTAATACAAGGTGTAAAAGTCCTCTCAGCAAAATTCGCGCGTCATTTTTCAAATCTATTTGCCACGTATTCTTCCACATATGTAATTTAAGAGTTGAAAAACAACTTGAGCCATGCCCAGCTTTCAATACTGAGATGGGGTTAGGGTGATTATGGATGCGGTAAGGGTGTGAGAAAATATGTGTGGGAATTCGTATGTTTGAGAGCAAGTGCGTTGATCCCACAGGACTTGGGAGAATGTATAACAGTATGAGGTTATATCTTAGTTTTGAATAGCGTCTATAAGCCATTGTTTTTGTTTTGAGACTGAAATAACACATTACTCATTCATTACATTATAATAAACAGTAATATTCATATGCTTGTGCATACGAGGGTTTTCTCGTAAACGTAGAAAAGGGTTTTCTCGTAAACGTAGAAAAGGGTTTTATTTTTGAGTAGAACATAACCTCATAGCTGAAATTCTTTTCTCTAAAGAGAGAAGGAGGAAAGGGTGCTGGCGAGATCCGGGTTGACAGTAAATTCCTATCCCCGACGCTTTATCACGAATATTGGCTCTCTAGACAGTGCTCTTTTAACTAAAATTAATTGCGCACGTAAGATTGGAGTAAAATAACTTAGAAGATCTTTTTAAAAAAAATAACAAAGCAAGAAGTTTTGAATTTTGAAACTTGGGTCTTGGAAGTCAACATGCACGACAGACAAACAAGTTATACGACTATAGTACTGATCACATGATTTACAGCTCTTGTAATTTTCATCTCGAGTCCCCTTCCTCCCTCACCTCCACCCCCTCATTTTCTACTCCCCCCCCAAAAAAAAAAAAAAAAGGGCGCTGTGAGCACGACTTCGGGTGGGGAAGTTTTTAATTTGTTGAAAGATGGCACTAATTGATTCCTTCACGGGTAGTTTATATCATTATGTATACAAGAGCTCCTTTATCTAGAAATTATTATCTTTATAACATAACCCCCTCCAACCCCCCCCCCCCCCCCCCATCCCATGGAGTGCCTGTATAAATAGTATCCCAACTTTCTAGAAATTTAGTGCTTTAAATTCCTACTGTCGCTGTCTTTCTCCTTTGTTCCTTCTCATTCCTACTCTGTTCTATCAATCTACTATACTATCTTCTTCTTCGCTAGACCAGTCACTTGCCGTTTTCTTCAAAACTCACCCAAAACTCCTAATTTGTGTACAGGGTCTGTTGGGTCAACTTGGGAATATTGGACGCTCTCTGCCAAATGGTCACTGGGGGCTTCATATGATATTATTATTATTATTATTATTATTATTATTATTATTATTATTATTATTATTATTATTATTATTATTATTTACCCATGTAGGAATTTTATATGTATGTGTTTTGTTGATGTTTTATAGCGGTGTTTGTGTGCTGTTTTGTTTTTGTAAACGGGGGTTCGATAGGTTGGAACGTGGCCTTGGCGTCCCCTGCGTGAGATGCCTTTATTGATGGGTGACCGGCTGGAGGAGATGATATTTGCGCACTTTTTTCTGAAGCTAATTGACCGATTTCTTAGATACTTGGTATTTAGTTAAGAAATAGTGAACCCTACCAGATGACTAAAAGTATGCATAGCGGGTGACGTCATCATGGTGACGTCATAATTTGTTGATTTAAAAAAACAACAACACCTAATCATATTTTCTCCCAAACTACTGAAGGCGTTTGGTTCAAGTTTGGTATGTACTTAGACTTTACCTGTGCCTCTAAGGTAAAACCCAACATATGCACATCAAATAAAGTAAAAATCACCGTGAGTTTTTTTTTTTTTTTTTTTTTTTTTTTTTTACAGAATTTTTTTTAAACTCCGCATTTAATTAGAGATGTCTTGAGCCTTACACGAAACTATGGTATATTGAGTAAAGTGATCATGATGATCTCTTTTTTTTTTCTAATCCTATTTTCTCCCAAAGTGATGGAGGGATTTTGTTCAAGTTTCATATATACTTAGACTTTATCTATATCTCCAATGTAAAACTTCTAGTGGCGTAATAATCATGACATCACCTTTTTAAAGTAATAATTTTAAAAAATTCCTTTAGACTTTGTATGTAAAGAGATTGTACAGATGCGTTGAGCCTTAGTCAAAATTTATGTATATCGAGTGAATTCATTGTGGTTTAATATTTGCATTTTCATTTAGTTGTTTATTTTGCCCACTTTGCTATGAAACTAATGGAAGGATTTCTTTGAAACTTGGTATTTAAATAGAAAATAGTGAACTCTACTGGATGACAAAAAACAATGCTTATGGGGTCCCAACGTCACCATGGTCACTTCATAATGTGTTGTTGTTTTCTAATCCTATTTTCTCCCAAAACTACTGAAGGGACTTGGTTCAAGTTTGGTATGTACTTAGACTTTACCTGTGCCTCCAAGGTAAAAGCAAACTTATGCAAATCGAGTGACGTAATCATAGTGACGTAGGCACCAACGTGCATTCTACTGCCCATTGTCTAATGCCTCAATTGTCGTATTTATATAACTGGCACTCACCAGCCTATGACATGAGCGCCACGATCTTTAAAGTCCCGAGATAATTTTTCCATAATCCCCCTCTTCCTCC
This sequence comes from Oncomelania hupensis, assembly GCA_036898135.1. Taxonomy (NCBI): domain Eukaryota; kingdom Metazoa; phylum Mollusca; class Gastropoda; order Littorinimorpha; family Pomatiopsidae; genus Oncomelania; species Oncomelania hupensis. The sequence goes on from CM072512.1 coordinate 32,196,475, forward strand.
TTCTTCTTCTCCATTTTCTCCTTCTTCTTCTTTATGTCGCGTTCGTTAAAACGTTAGTTAATTACTAGTAAACCATGATTTAACTGGGGCATTAGTACCGGTAATAGGCATGCTCAGTTTTATTTTATTTCTTTATTTATTGTTCACAGAGCCAACTTCCGTCAAGTATTCATTATAAACGTAAATTTATTTTATTTTATTTTACAGAAATGTAATGGGTTTGAAAATAGATTGCGCATATTTATTACTGGATGTTTGCATTGTTCATTGTTGAATCGATTGAGTCACTTCGTTCGGTAGTCACTTCGTTCGGGAGATATCTTTTAGTTCGTTAATATAGATTTGAAAAATGCGATAATCCGCGATTTTTGCTGAGAGGAGTTTGAGACCTTTATATAAAAAGTACTCAGAGAGCAACCCGTTCTAGAGAGGACGCTATCGTATCCCAGATACACGAGCGCCTGTACACTCACGGTTTTCCTCTCCTCTTCTCTCTTCATCCACAAACAGAATTCACCACCACTCTCCTTCCCCATATTTCTCCCAGCCACAAGAAACTTCGTCGGTTCAAGCCAAAATACACAGGCATCCGCTAACATTATACGGTTACGGGTATTATGACGATGACGATGTAGTTCATATGTTTTCTGGGAAACTCCGCTGCCCTTTGGTTGACCGTTTTACGATAAACTAACTCGACCCTGACCCATATTTTGGCATGTAGCAGCTCTCTCCTATAAGCAGTAAGGCCTGCATTATTTTTTCTAATTTAGAACTCACTCATTTTGAACTGCTGAGCAGAGTAGACACTACTTGGAATTGAAATAGCTAGTTGTGTCGATACCACTGAATTTGGTATTTTCCAGTTTTGTTTTTCATATAGGCATATCTATGGTCTTTTCGGTGTTTGTACTTTCTGTTCGTGTATGCACTGAGGGAAATGGGAGGGTACGTGTCTTTTGTGTCTGTGTTCGAGTGTGTTGTGAGATCCAATAACTGTTATGATATTGTAAGGTTACCATTAAAATGTGACATTTCAAACTAAACCAAAGTAGGCCTACTATAAGGAAAAATATAATCTTTTTCAGTAAAAAAAGGAAAGTGGACTTCACGACAGATGTGGCCGCGGTGGGCGTGCTTGGCATCATCTGCATCGTGGTCATCGTCTATGCTGACTACAAAAACAGAAAAAGGAACGGGGACAAGTAGAACATGCCTTCCTATCACCTACCCTCCTCCCCCAACCCCTCCACACTCCCCGACCCGTCTTCCAATAACCACGGAGCCAGCCTGCGGGAAAAAAATGTTCAAATTCACAGAACCGAGAAACATGTAGAGAAATTCCTGTTGACATTCATATAAAGACTAGTTGAAACAAATTCGTTTTAAAAATAGAGTTCTGTTTCAGTAGTTTACACTTAAGGTGCATAACTCTCGCGACTTTGCATTGGCTTATAGATGATTTTGGCCCACCTACTTGCTATCGTAAGTGGAATGAAACTATGGCCAGCAGAATTTGCTTTGTAATGCAATTACTGTCACTGTCAATGCTACAATAAATCAATCCAGTAATAAATAGCCTATATCAACAAATGTAGGAGCTCTTTATTAGATTTAGTACTATAGAGCGCCTTAAATTTCCGCAATAAAAAAGCTGTGAACTGTACAGCTTCTTGATATTTTTGTAACTGCGATCACGGTGCTCGTGAGGAAGAGGATGACTGTGATGATGACTGTGAAAACTTGGGCGGTCCCCGATCTATAAAAAAAATTCATGTTCGAATTTAATATTAATACTGTAGATCTATAGGCCTACCTGTTTACACCATTATCATGCGACACTAACTTTGTGTCATATTACAAAGTCAAACATAGAAGAGATAATTATTTTCCCCATTTAAATGAAAACTATGTCAAAACGAAGTCAAACATAAAAAGACCACATTTGTTGTTCATCACACTCTTAAGAGGCTAGTAGTAGAAGTAGTAGTAGTAGTAGTAATAATAATAATAATAAATAAAAAGAAGCGTTTTGGCGGTTTTTTTTTGGTCCATTGATTAGAACTGTGTTTTACAACGGACGTTGGCAAATACAATGCATTCACGCTCACGCAGACACAAAAACAACACACGTACACATACAGATAAAAAACAACAACAACAACAACATAGATAAAACATAGATAAGATTAGCTTATTGCTCGTTTTCTGGAAAATGACACTAAGCTATTGGGTTTCATTAGGGGTTGGTTGAGTTGTTTTTCATAAACGTTTTGTATGATAGCCGATCATTTATTGATAATAACGAAGTAATAATCTAACCAGAAGTTCATATAGCTCATTTCATGTTTCTCTTTCGAACTTGTCCTTACATAAAAGTGTGAAGGCATGCAGTAAATGGTAATCTTGGTAATCTTGTCTTAAAATTGTTTTGCTTTTTAAATGACATTTGATCCCTCTTAACTTGTTTTCACTGTAAATGAAATTAGAACTGCTATTATTATTATTATTATTATTATTATTATTATTATTATTATTATTATTATTATTATTATTATTATTATTATTATTATTTATTATTGTTATTGGTGTTGTTACTATTATTATGTGAATCACAAATATGTTTTCTTTTTAAACCAGATTAATGCCATTACACAAGCTTTTATTCTCTTCATCTGGCCTGTCATACGTTGTAACGATGTTTAGTTATTCAACGATTATTCTACTTTTAAAACTGCTGTATTTCACCACCATTTACACTTTACATCTTAGATGAGGCATTGTTGATCTGCCTCTTTTGGTATTAACGTCCCTCTCTTAAATTTTTTCTATGAAATTATTCATTTATTTTATATAAGTTGATTGATTGATTGACTGATTTTATACTTTTATTTGTTGGTTTGTTACCTTTACTAGGTTTACATGTTGTCTTGTTTTTAAATGCAGAGAAGATTTATTATGCGTGTGTATCTGTGTGTGGCTGCGTGTGATCAAGCGCTTTGTGAAGCATTTTATGTTTGAATTGCGCTATACAAAATAAATTATTATTATTATTATTATTATAAATGCATCAAACACACAATTCGGCTCTTGGCAGTCCGCTGGACCCTATAAGCACTGAATATCTATCTATCTATCACTCGAAGAACATCGCCGATCAGTCAGTTTAATAAATCGATCAGCCAGTCAATAAAATAACAAATAAATAAAATAAACATAAATAAAAGTTAGAAACAGAAATGTCACGTTTTAAATATACACACACGCACGTTTCACAAACAAAAACACACGCATACACACGTGCGCACACACGTACAAATACACACACACGCGCACAGAAGCATTAATGAATTCATGATTATTTTTTGGACTGAATAATATTACCAACCAAAATACCACAAGCGATATTGTTTTGGACAATGAACTAAAGTTCATCAGTAAACAGCCATGGCAAAAAAGACACAAATTAGAGCGTATACAGCCACGTATAATAATAATAATAATAATAATAATAATAATAATAATAATAATAATAATGGTTGGATTTATTTGGCGCCTAAACTCTAATTTAATAAAGCTCTAGGCGCACGACTAACACAACGCGCGCACCGCTAAAAATACACAGCGCATCCCGTTCCGTTCCCGCCCGCGAACTTGTTTTTTCCAACCTAATTCCAGTCACTTTCCCGAAAAAGGCAATTACCGAAGTCGAACGAAGCTCTCCGAGTCGAGCGGAGCTATCCGACGTTTTACGAACGAATGCTGGCAGGACTACGTGAAACCACAGTCTGGGAATTCTCGTCTTTCGTAGGCCTCAATTACATATTATACTACGTACGTATTTAGGAGTTTACAAAGACCAAAGAAAAGACTTCAGAGCCTGTGGTGAAACATCCGTGCATAAAAATAGCCGCTGCTAGATCTAATTCTATTTCGATCTGCACAGCTTCAAGCTCAAATCGAGATTTGCATTTTGAAGCAGTAAGTATTATTATTATTATTTTATGATGAATAATATACTGACACAACTAGTAATAAGGAGTAAAAGTAATACATAACACATAAAGCACACATACAACGATTTCACATCTATATCAACAATAAAACCATGACAAAACTTCAAAGCGCTGTGGATACGTTGATGTCACTTCAGCACAACAAGGCAAAGCAAGTTTATAATGGTCTCAAAAAACAGACATTTTTATTGCAAGCACCAAAGCAATTATTTATTTAACTAATATTATTCTTTTTAACTGATACAGTACATTTGTTATGTGTATTTCAATGATATGTATTTTAATGAAAAACGCGTATTAAAAACATGTTGCGTGGCGGGGCGGAAATTTCTATAAATCATCTGAAAACTTTGGTAAATCTATAAGAAAAAATAAACAGTAACACTATCTGAATATTTCGTGTTACACCCAACTTCAGCAAAAACAAACAAAACGTCACTGACCATATTTACACCATTGAGCACGCACAGCAGCACACTATTCTTTTTTTTGTTTTTTGTTTTTAAAGCAGGAATATAATAATAATAATAATAATAATAATAATAATAATAATAATAATAATAATAATAATAATAATAATAACACACAAACAAAACAAATAAATAAATTAAAGATTTAACTAAATAACTATACTACTACTACTACTACTACTACTACTACTACTACTACTACTACTACTACTACTACTACTTGCGAAGTGTGGTCTCGATTTTGTGGTCCTGATTCGGCTCTTTGCAGTCCGCTGGACTCTGTAAGCAATGAATAACTAATAAGCTTTTAATTTAACGCTGATCTCGAGTTGTCTTGATTTTGTGGTTCTGATTCGGCTCTTTGCAGTCCGCTGGACCCTGTAAGCAATGAATAACTAACTATTAATTTAACTCTGATCTCGAGTTATAAAAAAAAAAAAATTCGCTTAGCCTACTCGTCCTTCTCCGGAAATTTCAAGATTCGAATATTATAAAGTATAGGCCTAAATATTATTAATTAGAATATATATAGTTTATACATTTATTTACGTATAAAACAAACAATACAGGTCTAATAATTATATTCAGCTAGTGAGCTTCTTCGCTGCGCGGAGACTGACTTATAATATAATAATGTAGATTAAGCCTATGTATACTGTATAACAGTGTCTACTTGGTTCTAGGCAGGAAATGGGCAATGCTATTATTAGCCTTTACTGCTGAGAACTAACAAAATGCAAATCAAGGAACGCAACTATTAAATATGGTCGATAATAATTGTGCTCATATTATGCTCATATTAACAAAGTATACCGTTGCGATATGCTAAATCTGTGTAAATCGAACAGAATTAGAAGCAACAGCGATCATTTTTAATGTCAGCTAGTCGTAGTCATGCACGCATCATTTCGTAACACATCGGAGAGCTTCGTTCGACTTCGGTGATTGCCTTTTTGGGCGAATGACTGGAACTAAGTTGGAAAAAACAAGTTTGCCGCATCCGGGAAACCTCCCCAGGCTATGGGTCCGGGAAAACGCCCCAGGCTATGGATCCGGGAAAATAATCTCAAAAGATATGTCGTTTTATAAAAGAATATCCAAATGAACGCATCCCCACGGGGGATACAATAACAAAGAAAGAGAGAGAGAGAGAGAGATGCTCTCTTCACAAAATTAGTACAAAATTAGTTAATACATGTGTAACAATTTTAACTATCTTTCATTGTGTACCGCGTTCATCACTTCACGCTTGTTAATTGCATAAGTAAGGCTGCAACAACTTTAACTTGTCATTTTGAATTCGTAGAAAAGGATGCAACAACAGTTACATTGATTAGCTCCAGCCTCAATCACATGCTATTCATAGCATCACCTCAGGGCTGAGATTTAGCAAGCCAGGCTAAGGAGCCAGCCGGGCTCCTAACCTGGGAAGTTGAAGTTGCCAAAATATTTGTCAGGTTGCCAGACCCCTTGATTGAAAGCACGGTCATTTTTTTTAAACTGTATAACTATTGCAGCTAATAAACAAGATAAATTTCAACAACACTGTTTCATTTTTTTAAAACAACCACTGTATAATTTATTCATCATCGACATCCTCCTCCTCAATGTTCCAAAACTTGAAGGAGCTTGGGTGTGCCTTCTTCAGCTGTTTTTTTTCTTCTTCGGACTTTATTTTTTTTGCTGGAGGCTCCGAGACACCGCTTAAAAAGCGCCACATCGTTCGAGATTGACAAAAGACTGAGAATGGGGAATATCGAAAGTACGGCAAGTCTCGCGTGACTCGTCAAGGAAGTCAGAGACTCGTTCCGATACACGCAAGGAAGCAAGAAGGCTAGGATCTCGCAGGGCAGTAGCGTTTCGCGGCGAGGGTAAGAAGAAAGTCTCGCGAGAAAATGCTATTTTTACTTCGCAAATCCCTCGCTTTGCTAGCGTTACCTAACTTCCTAGCATGCATCGGAACGGGTCTCCGGTGCTGACTGCAGAAGCGGTTGGCGCGTGTTTTGTTTTACATTGCAAGTCAAAAGTCCGTGTACAGGTACATAATCTCTACCACTGGAGGTATTTTCAAGTCGCCAGCCGGGCGAATGGTACCCCAAATCGAGCTCGCCACACACTATTTTTAGGGGCCATTGGCGAGTTGGCGAACGTTAAGCTCAGCCCTGTCACCTGAATTAAAACACATTCTAAACTCCCATTCAAAAGCTCAGCCAGTGTCTTGGTTTCAATCATCGTCACCCTGCCCTTGACGGCAAAGAAAATCGGATTCAAAATAATACGCCTAATGCGAAAGGGTGGCCAAGAAAATGACTATCACGCTAAACGATGCTGAACAAGTGTACCATTTTCAACACAAAGGCTATCAAGAGTGTTTCAAGGCACCTGGACACAGATCTCACTTGTTCAGCATCATGTAGCAGATCTGTGCATTTTAATACGGTTCCTGTCACTGCGGAACACTTGTTCAGCATCATGTAGCAGATCTGTGTCCAGGTGCCTTGAAACACTCTTGATGGCCATTTTCTTAGCAAATCCTTCGACAGCCAACATTTTTCTCTTTGAGTTTTTCACTCGGTTATGTTCATTGTACCCGAAGTAGAGTTTCTTCACTTACGGATACAACCCCGTTGGGGTGCCGGGGGTTTCAGTATAAATAGTATCCCCACTTTCTGGAAATTTAGTGCTTTAAATTCCCACTGTCGTTGTCTTTCTCATTTGCTCTTTTTCATTCCTGCTCTGTTCTATCAATCTGCTATACTATCTTCTTCTTCGCTTGACCAGTCATCTACCTTTTTTCTTGAAAACTCTTCCGGGACAAGACTCCTTATTTGTGTATGAGGTCTGTTGGATCAGCTTGGGAATATTGGATGCTTTTTGCCAGGTGGTCACTAGGGCTTCCTATGATGTTATTATTTAGCAATGTAGGCATTTTATATGTATGTGTTTTGTTGATAATTTATAATGATGTTTGTATTCTATTTTGTTTTTGTAAACGGGGGTTCGATAAGTTGGGGTGAAGCCTCAGCCGTCCCCTGCGTAGGATTTCTTTATTGTAAAGTGACTGGCTGGTGGAGAGCTGTCAGTTTTACCACTAGGGTTGTTTCAGCAGATCTTTTATGCGGATTGGGGGTTGTCCGGTCCTTATTTGGCTCGGAAGAGTCCGCTGGACCTAAAGCAATAATAATGTGATGTAATGTAATGTAACTTACGGATACGTCTTGATCTGCAACGGAAGCGCATAGGCACTTGGACGTTGCAATTCCTGCTAGTGATCGTCGAATCTCAGAACAGACAACAACTTCAAAAAATGCGGAACCTACGTAAGTACGTTGCGCAAGTTGCGATAACCTCCATGACTGTTCCTCCGCTGATAGTACTAAATGTCTTGTCATTTTCAGACCTCTTCCAAAACAAACAACATTATGTGTGTGATCAGACCCTTTCTCTGGCATTCTTTTACCTGATTTTGGACGCCAAGAGGCATAATACCTGTGATTAGAAAGTACAAAGGAAAAACATGCGTAATCTGCCAAATATAGGCCATTTCATGCGTACACCAAGCACCCATCACGCACATTTATGCACCTAAATGCATAGATTCAAGCCGTGAATCACACCCGAACTTTTGGACCTGTTTGATAAACGAAGAGAGATGAAAAAGGAAAAGTAAAAGCTGATGCCTAACGAAAAATCAACAATGGCATCCGAATAGGCATGCGCTTAGCAAATGAGAACTGGATAAAAGATCAATGCCAGGAAATAGAGAACAATCTGAACGAGAACAACAGCAAGAAGGCCTATTAGACTGTGAAGCGGCTGACAAGTGTTAAACAGCCCAAAGTCTCCACGATCCAAAGCAAGTGTGGCATATGCCTTACAGAAGAACAAGAAGTCTTGGATAGACGGACAGAGTTCTGCTCTGACCTTTACAACATGCACACACCAAACGGAGACCCATCAGTTCTATCATATCCCGAGAGCAGAGAAGAAGACGAAATCCTCCCAGTTCTCCGAGAAGAAGTTGAGGCAGCAGTGCAGTCGCTGAAGAAAGTGAAGTCAGCGGGAGTGGACAACATACCCGCGGAACTGCTTCAAGCAGGAGGAGAAGCGATGACTGACGCCCTCACCATTATCTGTAACAAGATCTGGCAGAGTGGGGAGTGGCCTACACCATGGACATAGTCGCTTGTCATCACTCTTCCCCCAAAAGGTAACCTCCAGGAGTGTGAAAATTACCTCACCATCAGCCTCATCAGCCATCCCAGCAAGGTCCTCCTGAAAATAATATTCAACAGGTTGAAACCCAAAGCTGAACAAACCATAGCTGAGGAACAAGCATGATTCAGGGCAGGGCGAAGTACCACTGAACAGATTTCCAACCTCAGAATAATCTGCGAGAAATACCTACAGCACCAACAACATCTATATCATGTGTTCGTAGACTTCAAAAAGGCGTTTGATCGAGTCTGGCATGCAGCTCTGTGGGCAACCATGAGAATGTACAAAATCAGCCCTAAAATTATTGAAGTCATCAAAAGCCTGTATGACAAGGCTACCAGTGCAGTCTTCCATAACAGCGCTATCGGAAACTGGTTCAGAATAACAATCGGTGTGCGTCAAGGATGCCTATTCTCTCCAACACTCTTCAACATCTTCCTAGAGCCCACGAAGGCAAACTCAGCATAGGGGGTAGAGCTATCTCCAACCTTCGTTTTGCGGATGACATTGATGGATTGGCTGGAGAGGAACAAGAACTTGAACAGCTGGTACAGAGGCTTGACACCACCTCCAGAGTTATGGAATGGAAATAAGTGCAGAGAAGACCAAAATGATGACCAATAACACAAATGGCATCAACACGGACATAAAAGTCCAAGGCCAATCCCTCAACACAGTGCATAGCTTCAAATATTTAGGAGCCATTGTATCAGACAATGGGTCCCGACAGGAAGTCCTCTCCAGGATCGCACAAACAACTGCTGCCCTGGCAAGGTTGAAGTCCATTTGGAAAGACAAGACCATCAGTCTAAATTCCAAGGTAAGGCTGCTGCGCTCCCTTGTCATCTCCATCTTCACATAGGCTATGCTTGCGAAACATGGACCCTCACAGCAGATCTAGAACGAAGAATTCAAAGCATGGAGATGAGGTTCTACAGAAGACTTCTTAGCATTTCCTATACCCAGCACATCACCAGCGACGAAGTCCGACAGATCATCACACAGCCATTGGACAAAACGATGACCTGCTCACAGTGGTGAAGAAACTGAAACTCCGATGGTATGGCTACATCACCAGATCATCAGGCCTTGCAAAGACCATCCTGCAAGGCACAGTGCAAGGAGGTAGAAGAAGAAGGAGACTGAAAAAGAGGTGGGAGGACAACATTCGAGAATTGACTGGCTTGACATTGACCGAAGCCATCAGGGTTGCTGAGAACAGAGAAAGATGGAGTACGCTAGTTAAACGATCATCTGTGGTGCCCCAACGACCTCAGAGTTACGGGATAGGATAGGATAGGATAGGAATGCATAGATTCACTTAGTAATTGTTTTAACAATAAATCTTTGTCTTTCGATTGCAAATGATTTTATTCTTCTGCCAGTGAATTTTTTTTAATGTAGGATATGACTGTTGTTGATTTGGTTTAGCGTTTGGGCTAAAGTCTTTGGGAGCATAGTCTGACGCCGAGCACACTCCTGAATGACCGACTATGGGGGAGAATGGACCTAGTGCTTGGTAGATGTATTTGTGTAGCCGGCACTCACCCATTTAGGTAATTAGCGTCATTATCTTTAAAAATCCGTGCGATGGAATGCGTGCGTGCACAGACTATGCTATCCTATCCTATCCCGTAACTCGGAAGTCGTTGGGGCACCACAGATGATTGTTTAACCAGCGTACTCATCTTTCTCTGTCCTCAGCAACCCTGATGGCTTCGCTCAGTGTCAAGTCAGTACAGGTCATAGACCAGCTTGGAACCACTGACGTACCGGCTGCGGTGTTATCGCTTGACATTCAGTGCGTAAACAGTTTGCCTCTCTGAGTCTCTCCGAAGCCACTGAGCCACTTGTGTCTCGCGGTCCAATTCTTTCTTAGTTTCGGCACGCAGGCCGTATATGGGCTTCGAACCACTGGTTGTACGGGCCGCTTCAGGTGTTTTGCCATAGCACACACCACTTAGCCAACTGCGTTCCTCCTCTTCACCTCACCCATTCCCACCTTCTTCCCCCCAAAAGGGGGATAAACAGGTAAACAAATGAACCATTCAGGAGTGTAGTGGGTTCTTTTTTAAGTGTATAAGTACTTATATAATCGTGCAATTAATAGACACGTTTTGAATATATATCTTAATTTAGTTAGTATGAATTGTTTTAGTTTGTATTAAACTGCGTTGCTGTGTTGAAAAAAAAAGTTATTTTAAGTTATTTTACTCCAATCGTATGTGCGCAATTAGTTGTGGCTATATGACTACTTAGAGCAAATATCAGTGATAAGCGACTTACTTGAGATTGGATTTCACTGTCAACCCGGATGTTGTCGGTTTCCTACCGAACCACCCACCTCTAAAGACAACATGAAGTTCAACTATGGCATAACGTTCTACTCATAAATGTTTACGAAAAAAATAATCCTGGGTGTTGCGCTATCACATGACTATTATGGTGTATCATAATTAACATTTCTTTATAAGTTATTAGAGCGTTTCAGGGTTCAAATTGTAATTTAAAACAAGCTGAGTCACGCCCAGCTTTCAATGCTCACACACACATTTCCCGAAAAAAGGCCAAATTTAAACAGATGAATTTTGTAAAGCACAATACACTACATGTAGTTCTTTCACTTAAAACTTCTCAAATTATCTTTGCCACCCGAATAAGCTTTTTACTTTATTTTTTGTATTTATTTCATTAGTTAGATTTTGCTGTTGGTTTTTTGTGATTTATATTTCGTGTTTTTTTTTTCTGTTAAAAAAAATATTTTGGAGATTTTATCCCTTTTTTCAGTTCTGATTCTGAACATCGACAGGTGACATCGACGTGCAGGGATGTCGTTTGGGTCGGATCTTCGGCTTTTAGCCGAAATTTTTATAAAAAAGCCGATAAACTGTCCGTCATGTCGGCTCGCCGAGACGAAGTTTTCACGGGTGAATCGGCTCAATTTTGTCCATTTTTGCGATATTCCTGTGCTGTACGCTTGCAGTTGAGGTGAGGATTCGATAATTACTAAGGTTAAACCCAGACAGTATTGTGGTCTGTCAAGGGACAGTGTAAACTTTTTATTGTTTTTGTGTGTCTAAAATGTAAGAAAATAGCATTTCTTTTCAATGTTCTTATTCTACTCTTAAAATCATGTTTTACTACAAAAAATATGCATCCACAGAACACCTTAAATATATGGAGGTGGAAAGTGCACGTTAACGTAGTGAATCTAGTAAAAAAAACATGTGAGACTGCTTTGGAAGAGAGAGCCGAAACTTTCTGTAAAAAGCCGAAAGTTTCACGGCTGTTTCGGCCAAATCGCCGAAGAAAAAATTTCCTAGCAACATCCCTGGAAGTGGTAAGCAAAACATGTAATTTCTGGGTTTTAAGCATAAATAAGAAAACTAGAAAGTCAAACTTCATGATCCCTCATTACTACGAAACCCCACAGTGCCCCTGAAATGCATAATTTTGAGAAATTTTGCTGTCGTCATAAGTTTTATTTTGTTCGTTTCTCCCGAAAATACTTTAAGAACCTTATTATCTTTCAATTTCAAACAGAGTTTATTATGGGCAGTGATTCTACCTTTCTTCTTATTAATTAAATAACAAAACCAATTTCCCCCCCCTCCCCCACCCCCCATGCCTCCGACTCCTTCGTCCTCCCCTCCTCTCTCTCCCACCCCCACCTCCCTTCGCTCGCTATTCCCTCGTAAATCATGGATTATCCAAACAAAAATTCTAAAAGCAATACTGGATCAGATTCTCTGACGCTTGCATATAAATGGCACAACCAGCTTCAGTCACATTCAGCAAATCAAGAAGGTGTGTATAGTTTTTTTTTGTTTTTTTTAAATCAAAGCACAGTGCTCGTATTCCTTCCTCGGAAATTGCTAGTACATGCACGGGATTTTTTTTCTCCAGGAATGTGTGCATGTTTGTGTGTATGTGTGGGTGTGTGCGTGTGTGTGTGTGTGTGAGAGGGCGGGAAAAAACAAGTTCGCTTCCCGGATACATAGCCAGGGAAGGGGAGGACCACGCCACCATACAACCATCCAACCAATCGACCACGCCACCATCCAACCCGCCAACCAACCATTCAATCATCTAACCAGCCATTCGCCGCCAACTCCGAAGCAGCCCATTCTTTCATCATCTGTTTTGTGGATCGAGGTCTAGTGGTGTAAATAATAACAAAAGGGAAATTTTACTTCGTTGTTTAGAGTTTTCTTTATTCTCCAATACTACTTTTGATCTATACTTAACTTGTTCTTGGAACGAGACGTAGGCGAGTCACTACACAAAAACTCTCCACGCGACAGCTTCAAAAAATGAACAAATTTGTAAAAATGTCAAAGTAACGTATTATATAGTTTTATGAAAGTCATCACAACGGCGTTTCTACACGGTTGTGTGTGTGTGTGTGTGTGTGTGTGTGTGAGTGTGGCTAGGTAGAAACGACGTTACTCTGACATACACTTGAAACTCTACGTACTTTCTTTTGACGGCCCCGTTATTTTAACGTCAAAATAGAAGGGCTCTCCCAGCAAAAATGTCAAAAACATAATACTATAGATAGGTTGGCAGTGTTTCTGATTATGCACAGGTGTGCGTCAATTAGACTACATACAAAATATGAAAAAGGACTCAGAAAAGTGTGTATGTCTGCCTCCTGCGGATATATACATTTTTCCCGAATCGCTAAGTCCAATAGTATGACAAATGAATGGCTATTTCAACTACTTCACGGCAACTCCCCAATGAAGACTTCCATAGCAGACGAGGGTTTTCAGTATAAATAGTATCCCCACTTTATGGAAATTTAGTGCTTTAAATTCCCACTGTCGCTGTCTTCCTCATTTACTCTTTTCCATTCTTGCTGTCCTATCACTCTGCTATACTATCTTCTTCTTCGCTAGATCAATGACCTACCCTTTTTCTTGAAAACTCTTCCTGGACAAGACTCCTTGTTTGTGTATGAGGTCTGTTGGATCAGCTTGGGAGTGTTGGACGCTTTCTGCCGGGTGGTCACTAGGGCTTCTTATGATTGTATGATTTAGCACTATAGGCATTTTATATGTATGTGTTTTGTTGATGATTTATAATGATGTTTGTATTCTATTTTGTTGCCGCAGTGAATCTGTCTTGCCTACAAAGGAAAGACAGGTTTTCAACTGGGGCTTCCACTTTTCCCTTTATAGGTTTGAACAATCTACAGTGGCAAGATTGCTCATGACCTCAAGGGGTAAAAAGGACAATAAAACGTCCCAAAAATTTAAATAAAAAAAATAAAGGACTCTTTGGGATACATGCGTTTCACTGTGTATGTTCTTTTGCTCAGATAGAGAGAGAGCAAAAAGCAATATAAGATAGAGACAGAGCAAAAAGCAATATAAGAGGGAGAGAGAGAGAGAGCAAAAAGCAATATAAGAGAGAGAGAGAGAGAGACAGAGAGAGAGAGAGAGAGAGAGAGAGAGAGAGAGAGAGAAAATATCCACAAAAAATGCTTGCTAATAAATACATTTTTATGAGCATTATTATGAACATTATTTTATATAACATCTTGACAATGCAAACATTCTGCATAATTATGTAAACTATAACAAAAATTGTACCACCTTCTGGCAATAATTTACTAAATCAATGATAACAAAAACACTCCTTTCGAAAATTTGTTCACGACACAAGCAATGTTCAATTTTCATTTTTAGAATTATTGATAAGTAGGGATGATCACATATTAATAAAACATTCAGGTTTTATTATTATATGACATATATAACTAATGTTATCCGTACTCAAAAGTATCAAATATGCACACCATGGACAAATGTGTACGTGTACCTTCTTGTGTTTAAGTCTTGAAGATTTAATAGTAAAAACTAAGAAACTACAACTTACAAATCACGTTAACAATCCTGCCACATGCCTCACACCCAAAGACTAATCACACACTCATTCATCAAACCTGGCTTTTACGCAGAAAGAGACAAAGAAAATGAATCATAACTTTACAGGGTTTATACTCTAAAATCATCCCCAAATTCCCAAACTTTTAAAACAATATGAAAATTTTCAAAGACTAATAAACACAGGTTCGATTGCCGACGTTTACCACAAACCATGAAATCTTCACGATCCCGGCATCTTTGCAACCGACTTTTGCCTCATTTCCGGTGACAGTGAGAAAACAAAAGTACACTGATTCGTCTCTCCAACCAACAAAAAAATAAAATTAATTAATGCACCTCCACTCTTATCATCCGAATTTTTTTCTCGTCATACTTGCTTGTGTTGTGTGAATCCGAGAAGCAGAGATTGTGCACTCTGTCAAAATTCACTAACTTTCACAAACCCCAGACACTTTATTAAGTTTTCAAAGTGGAACCCCGTTTTCTCCCAAACTTTCAAAGACCTTCAAAGACAGTACGAACCCTGCTTTAAAAAGCAAAAATCTTAACTATAATATTAAAACGAAAGATATGACAAATAAACTATAATTGATGTAACAAACAGTAATATTTTTCTTCACAAGCTAGTGTGCATCTTAACTACAACTTTGTCCTCACAAATTAGTGCATATTTGCTATAACATTTTGATGTCATTCAAAATTGCATTAAATCATACAACTTAAACCATCACAACAATGGAAGTCATCCGGTCCAAGTGGACTGTTTTTATTTAACAATCGCAACAAGATTAAATCTATTTCTCAAATAACCTCCGAGTATTCTATACGGCAACGCTAAATGCTTCTAATCGGGGTATTCTTCTGTAATATACAAAAGGTTAAAATATGTGCAAAAAGATATGGAAACTTTTTCTCCAAAGTAAAGAAAGCTTTCAGGTTTCCAGAAATAAATACAATGGAACATGATGCTGATCCACATGAATTATTTAATTTCTTAGCATGATTAAGAAACCATTGAGATAAAAAAGTTTAATTTAGGTAAGAATTCTGTCTAAACTGATGATACTACAAAATAAGAATTCCGTCTAAACTGCTGAAAATATAACTAAGTTTTAACAACAATGAATAATAAGTGCCAATACCCACCATACTAAATTGGGATTTCATTTGTAATGCATTTTTATCCTGAATTTCTGAATGAATGACATTATAAACTAATAAATCAATCAGTAAATACATAAATAAAGTTGCGATCATCCACTATAACCATGTCAACCACTAGTCATTTGTAACCCACTCTCTGTCCTCTGTTAAATACAACTTCGCTACATTACACATCATTGCTCTGTACCCATTGCCATCCACTCTCAAAACTGAACATTCCACATCTTTTGGTCGTTTTAATTCCTCAACCCTTTTCCTGATCAGGATGTCTACATTATTGAGCAGTCTTGGTCTAGCCTCTATCACAGAAAAAAAAAACCAGTAATGATTTAGTCATTGATACTAAAAAACTTATGCCCGTGCAATAAAGAGTTACTTCCCTTATTCACTCATTTATCGCTTGGTTTCTAGTATATTGAAGACATGAGATATTCAGGTTGCTTTTCAAATTAAACCATATGCAGGAAATGGCTGAGAAGAATTAAAGAAAGCAAGACAATCATACCAAGAACAAAAAACAATCATCATCATTGTTTTTTTGTTTTTTTAAAAAAGACTGACACAAACCATGCTTTGACACGCACAGCCCTTATCCGTTAAAAAAAATAAAATAATCCTATAGCTAGTTTTCTACAACCCTAGCCTAAAGGAAGTAAGGTGTCTGTGTGCGAGGGGGAATGACGCGTTCATGGTCCGGGACGGCCTTGAACAGCTTGGCCTCATGATGCTCTGCATCTGTGAAGGACAGGACGGCAGCAATGTTGCCGCAACGGTAACAGTAGTTGGGGGCTGACCAGATTGTCACCAGCTTCTCATCAAACATGTACTTGTAGCCTGTGGAACAATAACATTGACATTTTTTTTTTTTTATGTGATCTGTCCCATTCATGCTACAGATGAAACAAATTTGACTGCATTCCGTAAAAGAGACATTTATTCTACAAACTGATTCACAGTCATCAAAATATGTATTTGATTTAATCCCTGCAATCTCTGCCATTCTCCTCACTCTTATGTCTTTTCTCTCCCACTTCATCCAAAATCCTTTGCACGCAGTGAGTTTTTCACAATAAATAATCACCTAACACTTGAATAATCTAACTTTCATATGATAATGAAAAATAATTAGAAGGGCAAAGCACATGACTCACATGCTCCTTATGGAACTTGCATGAAATCTTTAACATTAAAATGAGTGCCCAGAAAAACCAAAATCAAATGGTGCCATTAAAATGCAAAGTAAAACCGACTTTGATCTTTCTATGCTCTTGACCTTGTGATGACACAGACCTCCGGCTCCAAATACACTCACGTACTATCAAATAAACTATGGCAAAAGTTGAACTATGCCAAAAAAAATTGTGATCTTGGGATCACTTTGACATTCAGTGACCTTGACCAAGGGATGGCCTTGATCTTTCATGCATGTCTGATCAAATAACCCAATGTTGCATATTATGGGTTAAATAATAGTCATTTCACTGCACGATTAACTATTTTTTATATGTTTTTGCAAGGCCAAAAATGACGACCTTCAAGATCAACAAAAAAACTGAACATATATGAAAGATCAATCAAATATAACAAGTTTGGACTTTATATCGCTCATAATTTAGGGTCATGGTCACTTAAAGTACCTCTACAGTACCTCGACTTTGGACACATCCAATAACCTTGACCTTAGAGTGAGGTTGAACAAATTTGCACAGTACGTGTTTCTCAATGGTACCTATCAATATCATGCATCAATGAATCATAAGTTCAACATTAATAACCTACAAAAAAGGTGAAATTTTGTGAAAAATTGTCATTTTTGACTAACTTTTGATGGCCCTGTGACCTTTACCTTGAAGTGAAGTCTTTCATTCACTGATCATTTATGAGGTCTTATGGGTATACACCATCCTACCAAGTTTGATATAAATAGGTTCAGAGTACTTAGCCACTTAAAAATTTTTGCACAGACAGACGGAGAACGGACGGACTTTTTTCCCCCCGATATTATTGTTGGACTAAGTAGAATTACTCTCGCATAGATTTGCAAAAATCTTGATTTTATTTTTTTGGCGTGTACATGGACACATTGCTATGCATGCGAGTCAAAAATTTAACAAAAGCAACAACAAAAGCACAAACTTACATTAAAAAAAAATTTTCTTTTATTTTATATATCATATATTTGTCAAAGACTTATACTCTAGTTAACAGGTTTGATACTTCAAAAAAAAAAAAAAAAACGACTCAAGGGAGACAACTTTCCAGTTGAAGGCATTTGTCAGGACAATTTGCTTTTTAATAAAAACTAAGTCTCTAAAAATTACCTTCATGGACAAGTTGATGCGCTCTGCAGATCAATTTCAAGTTGTTGGTAGCCACAAACTGAAAAAGAAATAATTTGTTTAAAATGTAAAAGGGGTGTATTTTGAAATGTTCAAGAGTAATTTTTTCCCCAAACCCTTTGAGTTTCAGTTTATACTTAAAAACAAATTTAATATGTCGTTTTGCTGGGTTGGTTGAACGATTACTGTTTGCTTCACACTTCCTTTCTTTGTAAGCTTCATATTTGTTTTACTCATCAAAAGCAATAATATTTATCGATTTCCCCATGTGTCATCTTTTCTCATTGCCCAGGTAGTGGGTGACTAAAACTGATATTACACCGTAGCTGACCAATCACAGATGACGATGTTTCTAGCAATCTGTGGAATATAAAAGTTATACTTTAATCCATTTAAGAACTGCAGTCTCCTATGCATTTTCTGGAAATTACTGAAAAATCAAACAGTCTTGTATTTTCTAAGATGCACTAAAAGAGCTAGGTTTTATTTCCAAACTGTCACTAATTAACAAATACTGCAACAACATTGATCTCAAGGAAAGGGGGAGTCAAAAGAGTAAATGAACCGACTGAATCAGCAAATGAAACTGCATTGTTTATCCATGGCTGCATAAGCTAGAGTTGTCTGAAGATTAGGCCTACATTTTGAATAAAGTGGAGACGAATCAATGAATACAACCGGCATTGTTTTCATTGTTAGAAGACGCCTGCAATGTGTTAAAATTCTGATGTTCATTTTTCTGTACTCAGTGTGTGTGTGTGTGAGTGGGCAGGTAGGTGCTTGGGTGTGCATGCGTGCATTTATGTTTGTGTAAGGTAAAGAGTAAAGATAGTCCCATAGCCTTGTGGCCGTAGGGGAGTGTGATGTTGGAGATCACACTTATCTTGGGCCAGCGTAATGAGGGTGATGCCCATCTCTCTCCCTCGCTGCTTTACCTTCCCCACCCTTAAGAGAGTAGGTACTCAGTCACAGTTGAGTCAACTGGGGGTGTTGTTATTTGTCGCTTCACGTTTTGCGGTCAGCCATTCAAGTGCTACCAGCACTGGACGGTGCTTAACTTAATAGTGAGTGCTCCAACCACTACGCTATCCGCTGAATAAATATGAAAAAAAGCTTTCTTGACTATTTTTGGTGGCACATTATCGGGAAAGCAATGTGTAAAATGTTCATTCAAACACATCTTCTCCTCTAATCCAATTTCTATTCTTCTTGTTTTTTCAATAAAAGAAATCGATACATAAATGTTATTCACAACTTAGACATGGAATATGAAAAATTGTCCCATCTTGATCGCACAATATTGCACTCGCGTACAAAGAGCGCTTGTTAATATTATCCAATCTCGATGTAACAATTCTCCATATTCCACGCCAAGATGCGAATAATGTGTAGTATGCTTCAGTACAGAAATAAATTGGTCATCAAGTCATTCCAATCTTCTTTGCATGTTAATCAACTCACTTCTGCAGTGACCTTGGCACCAAAGAGCCAGCCTGCACCTCGAGGACTCATGGCCCATGTGTCCACATCTTCAGGATCCGACCACACCAAATCTGAAATAAAAAATTTACCCAATACATGGACAGGCAATGAAGCCTGCAAAATAATCAATCATATAATAAAATGAAGGAATTAATAAAATGTACCAAACAAAAAGAAGTACAAAATTTGACCAAACTTTACGTTACTTTTCAGTCAGAACAAAACATTAGCAGAATGATCTCACCGCATCATCTATACGTACCACAGAAAGCTCCTTTGTGAGGAATTTCTTGATTTCTTTCTATTGTTCTGATCTGGTCAATGGTCTTGATGTCTGGGGACAGCCCACCATGGACGCACAGCACGCACTCATCAATGATCTGTCAAACAAATATGCTTGGTTTTGAATGCTGTTATGCAAACATTACAGGGAATAGATTATGCAAAAACTGCAGACAGTGAAGTGTTTGATGGAAGCGTCCGTGATTCTCTGTATCAAACCAACAACACAACTACACAGTAACATTCAGATCAACATAATTTTGTGATCACTGTATAACAATATGCAGTGAGCATGCTGCAAGCATTGGGCTCAAATCTACATCTTCACTACGTTTCCACCCGCTAATCCATATGAAATTAATAAATAAACAGAGATACATCATTGGGAAACAAAACAATCTTCACTATGTTTCCACCTGCTAATCCATATGAAATTAATAAATAAACAGAGATACATCATTGGGAAACAAAACAATCTGGTTTTCTTACAACTACAAAGTGGGGGAAAAATCCTACAGTACTATTAGCATGGATATACGGATAAATATATAACTATGCAACAAGATTTATTCATTTGAATTCACACTGGGAAACCATGCTGTTTTGCTAATCGTGCCAAAGACTAATTAGTGGTACCAAAGAAAGTACAGCTACGCAAAGAAGGTTCATTTCGACTCTTACTGCGAAACGGAAGTTGCGAGCGCCAACTAGCGGAATAAGTGATAACTCGCTTCGGCCTTAGCGCTTAGCAATGGAGGAAAGCGTATCAAATCAAGTAAACAAACCTAGAATCCGTCCTGGTGGGCAACACTGCAGCGCTTTTAACTGCACAAATGGACGATACAAGTGCCCTGGACTTTCGTTTTTTAATTTTCCAAAGGAAGAATCAAACATAATTATAACCAAATCTAACAACGTTGATCTAGATCTACCACTCGATGTAAACTGTATTTTCTTTGTTGATACTGAAATTTATCATATCCCAATTTCTTACAAATGGAAGATGAGGGGAGGGGGAAGGGAAGGCGTAGTTTTAATTGCTGCTTAAGAGTAATTTAAAAAAAAAATAAAAAAAAATAGTAGGCCTAATGAAATATTATTGCATGACTCATTGACTGGATGTGTTGTCTTGTAAAGAAAAACTATTAAAAAAAAAGAAGTAATTTTTAAGCAAATAATTCTTCATAAATGCATCTAAGAATAAAAATCCAAGAGCAAAAACTATTAATTATTATCCTTTTAATGTATAATGCTACTAGTTAATTGTCTAGTATTATCAGATTTTGTTGTTGTTGTTGCATGTGAAATGTATGCAGAAAAAATACCAAATGTGATTTTTTAAATCTTTCAAATGTAAAATACCATTTTCTGTGTGACTGTATTCCCTTTCCATTACATTTGGTTTAAGCAGACAGGAAAAGGGTTAATTGTATTTGTTTTGTCTTGCAAAACTTCTGTTTCTTTGTAGGTATGTCTTAATCTTGCTAAACAAAAAGTAAACAACAGATTTAATTATAAAAACCTAACATTCCTACCCTTTTCATTATTTTAAACATACATTTATTGAGATGACAGTACTTTACAAAAAATGATAATTGCTGAAGTTTCCTTTATATGAGAGAGAGAGAGAGAGAGAGAGAGAGAGAGAGAGAGAGAGAGAGAGAGAGAGAGTCATCATTGTTGCTTTTTGTTGCTATAATATTCATATTAAATGTCAGAAAAAGAAACACAAATGTTTGAAGCTATTTTTTTCAGCTTTTATAAATGCATGATGGTTTAACAATAAAGTAACATAATTGATGCAGCCTGCTGCAATGTACAGATCTAATATTATAAATGACTACAAATATTTCTTATTTGACTATTTTTATTGTTGCACTTTTTGGTCTTATCTAGGTGCAATTTCCAATGTAATGATTCATGCAAAAAAAATAATGCTTTTAAACGTTAAATGTGTTTTCTTTAAAAGCTTCACTGTTCACTCTTCTTGTTGCATTGCTTTATTTCTCTACTTCTATAGTCTTGATGTCTGTTGGTTTATATATTATTTATTTCTTCAGAATACATATAAAATATATACATCACAAGCAGCAGGGACAAGCAACAAGCATGCTTATATAAGCCTATCCCTGTGCAAGTAAATTTCAGAGTTAAATTTGGCAGAAGAATATTAACATTGTGCAATATATACATATACACATACACACACATGTCTGTTCTTTTTCTTTAGTCTATCTTAACCTATCAAATTTCCTTTTGCAACTACAGTTCTATTATAGAGATAGCCTATATTAAACCATAATGATGATGATGATGAAAATGATGATGATAAACAGTAGGCCTAATAATTTATAGGCTTATTTACACAGTTGATCGAAACGAAAGCAGTAAATATCATTTTAAGATGAGAGCCTAACAGTAGGTTAGCAGCGATTAAAATCAGAAGTGCAGTGTAAATGAGATAAACAGTAGATTGGAACACAGTTATTAACTGGAAATGCTAAATCAAGCAATGTTCAGAAAAGCTATTACCGGTATTCAAGCTTACTTTTGGGTTTGAGTTTTGACGGATCTAGGATGAGTACAGGCCGAGTACAGGCCTACTGAATCATCAGCATTGGTACGGTAATTTAATCGGCTGAATGCATAATTCAAGCAACTTGTTGGCAAGCTGTATTTACATTATTAAAATCAGACACTTATTAACTTACTTTCAAAAAAAAAAAGCAGAATCGCTTGTTAATTTAAGCAAGCGAGTGTCCGGAACATAATCTACTGAAGCGGTTTGTTTACATAGCGCTAAGAACAAATTATCGCCCTTGGAATCATTTATCACGAGAATCGCTGGGGGGCGCTACGAGTGGCTACGTTTTGTAACTTTATATAGGCACTCGCCGAGATGAACCTTCTTTGCGTAGCTGTACTTTCTTTGGTGGTACTGAAAGCACTTGGCCTGTCATCAAATGCAAGTAAACACTCCCACAGGTGATCTAGAAGTTGTAGCTAACTTGCCCTACTAGTGATCTTTTCTTTTTTACTGTCGTTTGGACCTTCCACCGATCCCATTTTCAATTATTTTTCTCCATTTTTGCCAACAATGCAAACTGTTCTGTTACTTTTTTGTGAACATTGTTTACAGACTAGTGAGAAATGAGTTACTTTGCCTGAATCATTAGCCCAGTGGGCGAATTAAAATTCATATCTTTCAGAAATCCTGCTAATAATGCAAAAGATAAGGCAAACAGATAAAGGATAAACTTACTGCAGCAATGGTGAGCAGGTCGAAGACACGACAGCAGTATCTCCAAGCGTTGGCATTGCCATACTTGGTTTGACACTCATCTGAAAATGCAGCACAGCAATTCAAACACAGAGAAACAAGAGGTCAAACAAGAATACTGGCAACAAAAATATGTTTAAAAAAAAAACAAACAAAAAAAACAAACAGGAACCATAAAATAATACTATTTAAATTGGTTAAAAGGTCAGTCAGTACATTGTACTACTCCTGAAAGTAGTGGGTTAACTCAATTTCAAATGGTATGACTGACTTGGTTTTCATGTATTTTTGCACTGCGATCCCAAGCTCTAAAACTCGCCATAAAATCTGAGGGAGGTGGTTGGCTTAGATGTCTCCAAGGCAAGGCCCCGGAGCATGCTGCTGACATGAATGTTGTGCCCATCATCATCGTCATCATCATCATCATCATTACCATCATCAAAGCAACACAAGTTCAGGATTATTTTCTTCCAAATCAACAAATTCAAGAGGAAAAACAATAAGTGATAAGATTGTGCAACTAAATCAGTAAATGAAAAGAATATTACACAAAAGAAAAAAAAGAAGAAGAAGGAGAATAAAAGTACCATAGAAGCCAAAGAAGAAGCTAAAGAAGAAGAAGAAGAAGAAGAAGAAGAAGAAGAAGAAGAAGAAGAAGAAGAAGAAGAAGAAAAAAAAAGAAGAAGAAGAAGAAGAAGAAGAGTACCATAGAAGCCATAGATTTGTGTGATTTGTCGACTTTCGTGGTTGCCTCTCAGCAAAACAATTTTGTCAGGCCACCTGCAAAATATCCACAATCAGACAATGTTTACATTCAAAACGTCACACTGATGTTTCTGAGAATTTTTTTTATTTTAATTTCATTATTTTTCTAAAGCATAAGAATAGCAGAAAACAGAACAGGTTCAAATCACTCTGAAACACCATAGAGTTTGAGCACAACCTCCTGTTTGTGTTAATTTTCCTGTATGTGAAAATTTGCAGTATGTATATAATATAAGGTACAAATCTTCTTCTTCTGAAATAGTCAATTAAACACCTATTCTATGTAAAAACAATCAGTTGAGACTTGCATAAGGATTTTAAAACTGCAAATCTAAGGTGTGAATTTGAAGCGCAAAGCAAATATCATCAGCGTGAAATTAAAAACAGTGTGTCCCTTTCCACTACCTCCATGCCAAATACCATGCCCAGCAAATTCACTAGCGTGAAAAGATTGTCACTTGATGGATGGGGCTTGTTAAAAAACAAAAACAACAAAAACTTTACTTATGAATTTCACTTGTATTTAAGTTCTATGGATTTACTAACTTTGAAAAAATGTTTTCATAATATAAACAAAGATCTACTTTGGCCTATTTTATTGAAGAACGGTTTGAAAGGAAAGTTGTATAAATGTATAAAAAGTATGCATGTGACTTGTGAGTCGAGTGTGAAGGAGCGTATTAGATGTGGTGCCAGACTCTCATCTATATATATTGCTTAGCCGGAAGTCCTTCTTCGCCACCACTATAAAGTTTGTCCGGTATGGACGCTGATCTGGGCAGGTGCTGGCCGCTGGGAATCGGCCTGTTGTGTGCTCAAAACCAGCGAAATCGTTATAGCCGACATTTCCTTACCGAACGTTTAACCGTTTCTGAGATAAATAAATAAACAAAATGTCCACAAACTGCAATAGCCTCATTCCGCGCGCTTCCATTAAAAATCAAATTGAGGTTTCAGCATGTTTTCCCATATAGACCAAAAAATTTATTGGTTTTTGTACGAAGCATTGATAGCTCAGTTGGTAACACCTTCGCCTAACGTTTAGGGCGACCCAAGTTCGAAAACGTCGCGGGCCTTTTTTTTTTAATGTTTTTTTTTCCCACTGCAATATGGATATTTTTCTTTTTAATTTATGCTTTTTACCTTTATTATTATTATTATTATTATTACTATTATTATTATTACTATTATTATTTTATTATTATTATTATTTATAATATTATATCTTATATCAAATTTTCTTTTAAAACCTTGGTGTTTATGATTTCTATTTGTATTATTCTATATTCAATATTATTATTATTATTATTATTATTATTATTATTATTATTATTACCAAGGATCGGGATGGGGTGGTACGTTGTTATTATTATTATTATTATTATTATTATTATTATTATTATTATTATTATTATTATTTATAAACTAATAATAATAATTATTATTATTATAATTATAATATATCAAATTTTATTTTAAAACCTTGGCGTTTTTTATGATTTCTATTTGTATTATTCAATATTATTATTATTATTATTATTATTATTATTATTATTATTATTATTATCAAGGATCGGGATGAGGTGGTACGTGTAGGTAAAAGGGGGCTACGGGTAGGTTTAAAGGGGCATGGGTAGGCATAACGGGGATACGGGTATATATAAGGGGGTATGGTGATGGTCGATTCCTTTCATCCATACCTGCGAAACGATCAACGGGGAAGTATCAAGGAGGGTACAGGTAGGTTACAAGGGGGGTACGAAAGGTATCAAGGGGTTATGGGGAGGTATCAAGTGGGTTCGGGGAGGTATCAAGGGGGTATGATGAGGCATCATGGGGGGGGGACGGGGAGTTATCAGAGGGGGGGGGGGTATGGTGAGGTATCAAGGGGGATATGGGGAGGTATCATCGTCCAAATGAAACTCGCAGACAACAGTTGTCTCTCTGTCTACATTTTAAACAGCAACCTGTGTACCCTGGCTTGCCAGGGTACAAAAACCACTAGTAACATATATATTGTATACCTCCGGTGTGAAACGGGAAGAAGTATGCAGTCATGTACTTTTTTCATTATATATTAATGAACTTACATTGGAAGTTATAAATAACAGAAGACACGGTGTTACATTTCTATTGGATGCTTTGAATTATTTATTTTGTTGTTAGCTGATGATGTTGTCTTCTGAAACAATTGTTGGGCTTCAGGCACAGCTGAACAGTTAATACAGTGCAGCTACTTCTTGTCTTAAAGTAAGTAAACTTTGTGCCTACGACAATATTTTTTCAGATATTTTTCTTAGGATTTTTGATGCCAGGTGCAGTCTAGTATGCAACATGGGTCAGAAATCTGGGGTCTAGAACAAGCTGCACAACAAAGTGAAAAGGTCCATTTGTATGGTTTTATGAAATTTTTGTCTGTTAATATGTACACCTAATAGTTTTGTTTATAACAACAGGGCTGAGCTTTAACGTTCGCCAACTCGCCAATGGCCCCTAAAAATAGTGTGTGGCGAGCTCGATTTGGGGTACCATTCGCCCGGCTGGCGACTTGAAAATACCGCCAGTGGTAGAGATTCTGTACCTGTACACGGACTTTTGACTTGCAATGTAAAACAAAACACGCGCCAACCGCTTCTGCAGTCAGCACCGGAGACCCGTTCCGATGCATGCTAGGAAGTTAGGTAACGCTAGCACAGCGAGGGATTTGTGAAGTAAAAATAGCCTTTTCTCGCGAGACTTTCTTCTTTCTCTCGCCGCGAAAAGCTACTGCCCTGCGAGATCCTAGCCTTCTTGCTTCCTTGCGTGTATCGGAACGAGTCTCTGACTTCCTTGATGAGTCACGCGAGACTTGCCGTACTTTCGATATTCCCCATTCTCAGTCTTTTGTCAATCTCGAACGATGTGGCGCTTTTTAAGCGGTGTCTCGGAGCCTCCAGCAAAAAAAATAAAGTCCGAAGAAGAAAAAAAAAACAGCTGAAGAAGGCACACCCAAGCTCCTTCAAGTTTTGGAACATTGAGGAGGAGGATGTCGATGATGAATAAATTATACAGTGCTTGTTTTAAAAAATGAAACAGTGTTGTTGTTGAAATTTATCTTGTTTATTAGCTGCAATAGTTATACAGTTTTAAAAAAATGACCGTGCTTTCAATCAAGGCGTCTGGCAACCTGAGAAATATTTTGGCAACTTCAACTTCCCAGGTTAGGAGCCCGGCTGGCTCCTTAGCCTGGCTTGCTAAATCTCAGCCCTGTAACAAGTTGTATAGATACCTGATTTTAATAAGTTCTGCTGTAAACTGTACTATTAGTTACAAGATTAAAATTCTGCAAATGTATAAGTTAGGTGGCCTAGGAAAGCTTATTCTATGCTGTATAATTTGGATTCTAAGGTTACGCATGTACATACATGTTTATGCAGAAATGGATTTGGTCATGTATGGATGAATCAAGGAATTGCTAGTGTGAAAGTGTTTTAAAGAGAATTTAAGCAAAGATTGACCGATTGTAGATGGCAAGAATAGAGTGACCATGTATTAATAGTGAACGTTTTAAAATGTATAATATGTTTTGTAATTCTGAACACAACAGTCTGCCTAAATATTTGCAATTAAATATTAATAAACATTTACAGTTTGTGATTACATAGCAAAATTTAGGTTCAGAATTATTTGTTCACTTTTATAGATCTATACATACAGAGTGCATGCTGTTAAGATATTATTTGTCCTATGTGTAATCAACAGAAGAAATGAATTACATTTTGTACAGTGTTATCCATTCCTTAGTACTTAAGGAAGCAGTTTATAGCCCCCAAATATTATAGAATGCAGCACGTCTTTTTCTACTGTTAGCCTCTAACAGCAAACAGACTGTTAGAAAACTATGCATTTATTTATATAAATGCCATGAAGTATCATGAATTGGCATTATCATAACCTGTTTTGTATGTAAGATTCTTATTCATATTCTATGGATTTACTCAATAATTATAAAGTTCAATGTAAAACATTTACTCATGCTAGCTAAATTCTCAGCTCACATAATGATGACACGCCTATAGGCAGAGTAGGAGGAAAAGCAACATTTGAGTCTCCAATCAATCAATCAATCAATCTATCATCTATCTATCTATCTATCTATCTATCTATCTATCTATCTATCTATCTATCTATCTATCTATCTATCTATCTATCTATCTATCTATCTATCTATCTATCTATCTATCTATCTATCTATCTATCTATCTATCTATCTATCTATCTATCTATCTATCTATCTATCTATCTATCTATCTATCTATCTATCTATCTATCTATCTATCTATCATCGGGTGTATAGCTTTACAGCTTAAATTTCATGATCATGGAAACAGAATTTCATGCTTACTTAGCTTTCAAAGTCAACAGCAGTGTGAATGTTTCCAGACTGTAATAGCCACGGTCCACAAAATCTCCCTGAAATAAAACATAAATTGCAAAACAGTGAACTGACAGTGATACCGTCGTCTTTCATTTAGCTAATGGTTCATCTAAGAACAAAAACAAGCAACACATTAATACCAGTGAAGTCACATGACTGACAGTGACAATGAAATGAGCAACAAATCTAAAGTTCAAATATATATATTTAAAAATGTTTTATGTTTTAATATTACAGGATGCTATTCTAAAACTGTGTGTGTGTGTGTGTTACAGCCAATCTGATCATGTACACTTCTATCACAGACACTTCTGGCAAGCAGTACAGAGTTTTAAACTAGAAGGGCAAAGCCCATATGATTCACATGCTTCTTATGGAACTCGCAATATTTACCATTAAAATGTGTGCCCAGCAAAAACAAAATGAAATGCTGGCATTAAATTCAAATACCAACTTTGATCTTTCAATGTACTTGATTGACCTTGAGATTACCTTGAACTCCGGCTCCAAATACACTGTACTATCAAATAAACTACAGCAAAAGTTGTATCATGCAACAAAAAAAAACTGTGACCTTTGGATGCTTGACCTTCACTGGCTTCAGTGACCTTGATATTATATGACCTTGACCCTCATGTGACCTCTCAAGCATGTCTGATCAAATATCCCAATAGGCAATATTGTTGACCTTGACCTTGAATCATTAATTCACTGATCATGTGATAGCTAAAATAGGTGCTGAGTACTTATCCACTTTAACGTTTTTGCACAGTGGACTGAGGGGGATAGATGGACTTTTTTTTTGTTAATGCAAGTTTTGGCTATTTAGGACTCATCTCACACTGATAAAGGATTTGCATGCGAGTCAAAAAGTGACCCTTTCGATTCAATCATGACATAGCAAAAATTGCACATGTTCATAATCATAGAAGCTGATTCACTGCCATGATGCAATTTAGACATTCAAAGGCCTAATTAGTGTTATGATCGCTGTGCCCACTCGCTATTATAAGATAAGATAAGATAAGATAAGACAACTTTATTATCTTTTACAAGAAATTACATTGTGGTGTACAATTACAATCAA
The DNA here is from genome assembly GCA_036898135.1 of Oncomelania hupensis. Taxonomy (NCBI): domain Eukaryota; kingdom Metazoa; phylum Mollusca; class Gastropoda; order Littorinimorpha; family Pomatiopsidae; genus Oncomelania; species Oncomelania hupensis. Next base: position 32,225,889 of record CM072512.1, read on the forward strand.
CAAGGAATAAACATCACAATAATAATAACAACAATCATAATGACAATGAGGATAAAAATGCACAGTCACATATGAATAGAATTACACTTATGCATGCTAACATTAAAAAAATGTGAAATGAGATTATTTTGGGCAAACAAAACACACACACACACACACACACACACACACACACACACACACACACACACACATGTCATTTATTAAGTAATGAGACAGCCTTTGGAATAAAACTGTTTTTCATTCTGAGAGTTCTGACCCTTGGTGTTTGGTAGCGCCTTCCAGAAGGCAGGAGCTGGAAGTGGTGCGCAAGCACATGAGTGCTATCCAGAACAAAGCAAATAGCTTTCCGCACAACACGTCTTTCATACAACACCTGCAGACTCTCTTGTTTCACTCCCACAACCCTCCCACAGACGTTCACTACTCGATCCAGAATACGTTTGTTTTTTACACACAAACTTCCATACCAGCAGATAAAAGAAAAGGTAAGAACGGACTCAATGAAAGAAGAGTAAAAGGTCTGAAGGATGCGGCTACTGACTTGGAGATTTCGAAGTTTTTGAAGGCAGTAAATTCTAGACTGACATTTTTTGTGTATGGCCTGGGTGTTTGCAGTGAAGTTCAGTTTCTCGTCAATGATGGTTCCCAGGTATTTGTATTGGGTGACTCTCTCGACTGTAACACCATCAATGACAAGGTCTGGAATGAGAGTGTTGTTTTTACGAAAGTCAATGACCAGTTCCTTAGTTTTCTTGACATTTAAGTCCAGATAGTTTTGTTTGCACCAGGAGCTGAACCTATCAACTGCAGAGAAATACACAGCATTTGAATTGGACAGGTCCACAAGGGCAGAGTCATCCGAGTACTTTATGACCGGTGAGGCATCAGTTCCTCTGCAGTCGTTTGTGTAGAGCGTGAAAAGTACCGGAGAAAGAACCGTACCCTGAGGAGCTCCTGTGGACGTTTGTTTGAGAGATGAGACAGCAGAGTGAAAGCGGACAACCTGAGATCTGGACACAAGGAAGTGAATGATCCACAGGACGAGTCTAGGAGGGACAGTGTAAGACAAAAGCTTCTGAGCCATGAGGTGTGGCTGTATGGTATTGAAAGCAGAAGAAAAGTCTATAAATAGAATGCGGACAAAGGAACCAGAGGTCTCTAAGTGATCATACGCATTGTGGAGAAGCGTCAGAGTAGCGTCGTCGGTACTACGATTGGGTTTGTATGCAAATTGAAGAGGATCAGTGAAAGGCTGAGTGTGACAAAGAAGACGAGAGAAGAATCCGTTCGAGACATTTCATAGCTATGGATGTCAGGGCAACAGGGCGATAGTCGTTGAGTTCTTTGGGTTTACTGTTTTTGGGCACGGGACAGATGATAGAGTGTTTCCATACACTAGGTACAACACAATCCCTGACTGACCACGAGAATAGCTGACTGAATACTAAGCACAACTGTGCAGCGCACCACTTCAAGGTCCTACCCCCTATACCATCAGGGCCAGTGGCCTTTCTCAGATTCAGTCTTTTAAACATGGACTCAACTGTGGCACCATCGATCTCAAAGTCAGCATCACCATCAACCACGTCTTGTTCTAAACGAGAAATAATATCATCAACGTCGTCTTTTGTGTCATCGCGTTCAAAACGGCAGTAGAATGAATTTAGTTCTTCTGACATTTTAATTCGGGTTTCAAAAGGAAGGTCACAGTTAGTTGACTTCAGCTTCGCTTGACCGGACAGAGTTTTCAACCCCTTCCATGCATCAGCCAGGTTACCACGCTCGAACTGTGATTCTACCTTTTCCTTATATTGCCGTTTAGCATCCTGAATTTCCTTTCTTAGTTTTGCTTGAACACGCCTGCGTTCAGCTTTATCATTAGTTTGAAATGCAATTTTCTTTTCGTTTAGCGTGGTTTTGAGTGACTTTGAGACCCAAGGTTTGTTATTTGGAAATATTTTTATAGTTTTGGTAGGGATGACAGTATCCTCGCAGAATTTAATATAGTCAGAAATAACATCAGCAGCTTCATTTACACCATCACTAGATTCCAAAAACATGTTCCAGTCAGTACAGTCAAAACATCCTTGTAACTCACTGTTCAATGCTTTCAGAAGACCAAACTTTTACTGTTTTCTTTACAATGGGTTGTGATCTGATTTTAGGCAGGTAAGATGGAATGAGATGGACACAATCGTGATCAGATTTACCAACAGATGGAAGTACAAAGGATTTATAGGCATCAGGAATGTTGCCATATAGACGATCAATGGTATTGTTTTGACGAGTGGGGATAGACACATACTGATGAAATGAGGGTAAACAAGTGCACAAGTCACAGCTATTGAAATCTCCTGCAATAAAGTTAGGTGCATCAGGGGAGATCATTTGTAGCTCATGGACGACATCGGCGATCTGGGTCGCGGCACGTGCGGGGTTAGCATGGGGAGGTGTGTAGATAACCGTGACGAAGATTTGACCGAACTCACGCGGCAGGTAGCGAGGACGCAGTGACACTGCTAGAAGGTCAAGGTCGCGTGTGTTCAACTGTTTTCGCACCGTTACATTTGCACTGTTACACCAGCGTTGATTGACATACAGGCATACGCCACCCCCAGACTGTTTGCCACTGATCTCAAAATCTCTGTCAGATCTAAACGGTGCACCAAAACCATCAATCGCTACGCTTTCATCATCAATCTTATTACAAAACCAGGTTTCAGATATACACAACAGACACGCATCCCTAAATTCAGACATGTAACTAGTATAGGCCTGTAGTTCTTCAAAATTTAAATTGTTAGATTGAGGCCTAATGGAGCGGGCGTTGGTCACGATCATAGAGGGTAGTGGTGGACAGTGTTTATTTCTTCTAAGTCTTCTTTTCACTCCTCCTCGCTTTCCTTTTTTGCTCTTCTTTCTTCGCTTCTTTCGTTCATTGTCGATAGTGTCTTTGATTTCGTCTGGAAAGTCGCAGAATCGGTAGGGTACATCATCAGAAATTGAACGAAAGCTCAACAGTACCTCTCTACTGTAGAGTAAAGTTCTAGGTTGGGTACCGGTGCCTGTACCTCGACCGCTAGCGTCGCCATGTTGTTCTACTGCTCTCACCAAACCGGCAAACTTCGACAGGGTTGATACAGCCACCATTACCACAAACAGCCTCAAAACATGCACAGTCACCATTTTGAAGCTTTTATAAACAACATCCACTCGAGCAACAACGACGATGGGCGAGGTAGACACATAAAAAGACGTAAACAAACACCGAGACAGACACCACAGCAACGCCCCCGTAGTGAAGCGCCACCTACTATTGCTATTGCTGTCAGTGGAGTAAGCATTTTATAATTTTTGGCAAGGTATGCAATTCAAGCTTCAATTTACACTGTGTTAGGTTTAACCCTGAGGAATATGAAAATAATTAGGAAAAATTTGGATATATATTTTATCTGACTTCCATGGTTTTATTTTCCTTATCTTTGAACTGCAGGTAATGAACACAAAACATTACTGAAAATTCAAGAGTCAGATGAAGACAATATACACCTATGGGAAACTGCCATACTGGGTTGATCCATTTAATTATGCACAATACTCCAATAGCAGTAAAGATCATGTTTATACTAATGTGTGACTACTAATACTTTGACGCATGCTTTGAGTCTTTTTAAAAAAAAATAAAAAGCTTGTATATAAATCTATCCTATCCTACCACATAACTCGAAGGTCATTGGGGCACCACAGATGATTGTTTAACCAGTGTACTCCATCTTTTTCTGTCCTGTGCAACCCTCATGGCTTCGCTCAGTGTCAAGCCAGTCCATTCTCAAATGTTGTCCTCCCACCTCTTTTTCTGTCTCCCTCTCCTTCTGCCTCCTTGCACCCTTGGAGGATGGCCTTTGCAAGGCCTGATGCTCTGGTGATGTGGCAATACCATCGGAGTTTCCGTTTCTTCACCACTGTGAGCATGTCATTGTGTTGTCCAATGGCTTGTTTGATGGTCTGTCAGACTTCGATGCTGGTGATGTGCTGGGTATAGGAAATGCCCTGAAGCCTTCTGTAGCACCTTATCTTCATGCTTTGTAGTCTTCGTTGTAGATCTGCTGTGGGGGTCCATGTTTCGCAAGAGTATAGGAAGATCTATGTATTCTTCGTTGTAGATCTGCTGTGAGGGTCCATGTTTCGCAAGCGTATAGGAAGATGGAGATGACAAGGTATGCAGCAGCCTAACCTTGGAATGTAGACTGATGGTCCTGTCTTTCCAAATGGGCTTCAACCTTGTCAGGGCACCAGTTGTTTTGTGCGATCCTGGAGAGTACTTCCTGTCGGGACCCATTGTCTGATACAATGGCTCTTAAATATTTGAAGCTATGCACTGTGCTGAGGGATTGGCCTTGGACTTTAATGGTCAATATTTTGTTCTTCTCTGCACTTATTTCCATATATTATATATATGTACTACGATTGTTACTAATACTGTAATAGTGTCCGGCATTTATACAATTAAAAAGACCTGCATGCAGGTTGCTAAAGTTGACGTTCATCAACATGACAAGGTCATGTCAAACAGCTTCCATTTCCTTATAAAGCACTGTAGATTTGACATGATCCCAAGATGAAATCAATTATTTAATTACAATTATTATTAACCATCTAGTGATCTACTCACCATAAAAATGTAGTTTGTGTCAGGCATTTCTCCTCCAGTTCTGAACAACTCCATCAAATCATAAAACTGCAATAAAATAGGAAAACATTACAAAAAGTATGAAGTTTTGTAATTTAACTTAAGTGATTTCACACACAATCGATTTAATAATACTATCTATTCGTACTGTGCCAAATTCATCAATTAAGAACACAACTTAGAAAACAAAATGTCGTTATTAATATAGTAATTTAATATATACAGCCTCAATTTAATAATAATAGGCAAAATAATCTGAACTGTGTGCGACTCATTTTAATTTGTATTTTGCAATTTACATTATTTGGGAGCCACTGTGTCAGACAATGGGTCCCGACAGGAAGTCCTCTCCAGGATTGCAAAAACAACTGCTGCCCTGACAAGGTTGAAGCCCATTTGGAAAGACAGGACAATCAGTCTACATTCCAAAGTAAGACTGCTGCGCCCCCTTGTCATCTCCATCTTCCTATATGCTTGCGAAGCATGGACCCTCACAGCACATCTACAACGAAGAATATAAAGCATGGAGATGAGATGCTACAGAAGACTTCTGGGAATTTCCTATACCCAAGCAACACATCACCAACGACGAAGTCTGACAGACCATCACACAAGCCATTGGACAACATGATGACCTGCTCACAGTGGTGAAGAAACGGAAACTCCGATGGTATGGCCACGTCACCAGATCATCAGGCCTTGCAAAGACCATTCTGCAAGGCACAGTGCAAGGAGGTAGAAGAAGAGGGAGACCGAAAAAGAGGTGGGAGGACAACATTCGAGAATGGACTGGTTTGACACTTGAGCGAAGCCATCAGGGCTGCTGAGGACAGAGAAAGATGGAGTATGCTGGTTAAACGATCATCTGTGGTGCCCCTATGACCTCCGGGTCACGGGACAGGATAGGCAATTTAAACTGTGTAATGTTTTACCATGAGGAAGTTGAAAGTAATTGAGTTATTCTCCAGTCCTCATAAGGAAAAAGTGAAAACAGACTAATTTTTTAAAATTATTCATAGAAACCTATAATTAGTTCCATTTTAAAGGTAACTGCAATACCTATCTGAATATGAAAACGATAAATCAGTAACATCGACGCTTTGGACACAAACGTAATTCCCAATAGCCTGAATAGGGGACCCCCATGCTAGTAACCTGCATGACGTCGTGACACAAAACCATTATAATGACCAGTTGAAATAACTTTTGTTGCCAAACAACTAATACCAAAACTAAATAACTGTTATTACTACCCGTATGAATAATATTTTGAGGAAATTTGCGACACTCGAAATAGATGTGAGGCAAGCAATTGTGTGACGCCATGCGCAGGTTACCACTTCTTTAATTTGTTTTACTGTAAAATTAATTTTTCATAAAATCGGTAAAAGACACTAGTAACACATATTTCACATCAAAACAAATGAAAGAACAACAACAGAATAAAATTAATTTTATTTTGTGATGAAATTTAAGCAATAACCTGAAAATGGTAACCTGCATGATGCACGTCACCAGTGCATAAAAATTACCAAAAATGAGTGCAAAGCAAGATAAATATTAAAAAAAACAATAGTAGAGGTAAGATGAAATAAATGTCAAGCAGGTTTAATCATGTTGCACTATGGCAAATTACTTTTATTTTGTGATGAAATTTAAGCAATAACCTGAAAATGGTAACCTGCATGATGCACGTCACAAGTGCATGAAAATTACCAAAAATGAGTGCAAAGATAAGATTTAAAAAAACAAAAACAATAGTAGCTCTAGGTAAGATAAAATAAGTGTCAAGCAGGTTTAATCATGTTGCACCATGGCAAAATACTCAAAATGTTTAAAAAAAATAATGTCCACGTCGGTCCAATTTTGCTTCCAGAATTTTACATTTTGAGCACAAGTGACTCATCTGGGATGCTGGGGAAGTGGAAAGAAATGCCTACATTGCTAAATAATATTAATAATAATATCATAAGACTTAGTGACCATTTGGCAGAAAGCGTCTTAGAATATTCCCAAGCTGACCCAACAGACCTCATACACAACTGTGGAGTTTTGAAAGAAAGTAGGTGACTTGTCTATCGAAGAAGAAGATAGTAAATTACTTTTAGTATACTATAGTACTTAGTAGATTGATAGAACAGAGTAGGAATGAGAAAGAAGAAATAGAAAGACAGCGACAGTGGGAATTTAAAGCACTACATTTCCAGAAAGTTGGGACACTATTTTAGTATATACTGAAACCTCCGGCACCCTCACGGTTGGAAAACCAGCGTCGATCTTTCAAGTCGGGCAAAACAGCACTGAAAAATTTTCGCGGTAATTTGCGCACATGGGATACCGTGTGTGTGACACGACATTGATTTTGGTCTACAAAACCAAATCACATTACTATTCCCCGCAAAACGTCATCGGGATTTGTGCAGTGTTTAAAAATAAACCTTCCAGTCCCTTTCTGCAGTTTCAAACCTCACAATTTTAACGTGTTCTTAAAATATGAATAAAAAACAAACGCCAGTCAGATGTTTGTGACGTCAGAATCAAAACAAGCCATCCAAAACCTCCTGCAGTATCTGTATTCTTATAAATCATAAAATAATACATATGCATTTCATGAGATGTTTAGGTGGGATTAAATTTTTCTTGTTTCATTACTTTGTCGTCTGCTTCACCTTTTTTTAAAGAGCGTGTTTGTGTGACTGCTGTGGAAATCATCCCATTTTTCCAACACACATTTCACAGCAAAAACAAATTAAATTGAGGTTTTTCAACATTCTGCTGCTTTACTAAACTATCGATAATCACACACAACCAAATAAATGAGGATTGATAGCATTGGTGTTGAAATATAGATATATCGATAATAAAGCAGGGGGAAGGTTTTCCAATTCGTCGGCGCCATTTTGAGCATAATAACACTTTAACAGTAATTTAAAATATAAAATTAAAAATATTAGTAATTGAATTTTTTTTAAGCTGCTGATTTTTCAGATACTATAGTATAACATTAGTACATCACAAGACTGGCTAGATTTTTCCAAAACAAATAGTATAAATTAATATTTTGGGTTTTGAATGCTGTGACCCCTTAGCACTACGAGAACTGGAGAATCACTCAATTAGGAAAAATTTGGACATTTTATATGACTTCCCTGGTTTATTTCATTTTTTCTGCATGTAATGAACACAAAAAATTACTGAAAACTCAAGAGTCAGATGAAGACAATATAGGCCTATGCAGGGATGGATTTAACCAGAAATTACTGGTATTTTACCGGTTTGAGAATAAAAATACAGGTTGAAAAATCAGTAGCCGGCGAAGCCTACCGGTTCATATTTTGTTTGACTGGTTTCAAAAATAAAGAAAAAGAGAAAGAAAAGCAAGAGAAATGAAAAGAGAGAGAGAGAGAGAGAGAGAGAGAGAGAGAGAGAGAGAGAGAGAGAGAGAGAGAGAGAGAGAGAGAGAGAGAGAGAGAGAGAGAGAGAGAGAGCCAGCCAGCCAGCCAGCCAGCCAATTATGTGTTTAGGGAGTGTAGACGAGAGGCCTGCGAATGCGTTCAGTAGCCTTGCCATATTCTTTGAGGTAATTAATACAGAATGATATAACATTGGCGGGCGCAAGGCTATCGTGAATACGGATAAATTAAACTCGCGCACTTTCGATTTTTTCTTCCCTCGTTCTCGTAAGTATGTACTAGTAATAATGAAGAAGCAAAAATCTCTTTTTATTTTTTGATAGGGGGGAGAGGGGCGATAAAAGAAGTTTATTATGTGAAGACGAAGATGTTTCTAATGAAACAGAAAGTGCATTAACAGAGTCGCCATCTACTTATATATAAATAGTGACGCATTATTAAGCTTTGCTATGGGTCATACCGGTTTCCGTGACTGGCCTACCGGTTTGCGTTCCAGTGGGTTTGTTTACTGTGATGTCGTACCGGTTTTGCAAATCCCTAGGACGATCACTGGGCCTATGGGAAACTGCCATACTGGGTTGATCCATTTCATTATGCAGTTTAGCACAATACCAGTAACAACAAACATTATCAGTATTTCGACTTCAGAACATTATAATGCATGCAACCTGCATAACATATTCCGTGAAATTCGTGTTATCTCACTCTCAATGTTCACGTCACAAATGGAATGAGGGGGTGGATCTATGCTAACGGAATTATGGCACTAGTGGCATCTGCCTTTGATAAACAACGCTTGATAATTATCAACTCGTTTAAAATAACTGTCAGTAACCATAAGTTTGAAACATACACGTCATATCTGAGTAATGATGACTAAAGTAACCTTACCTGTCCATGTATATCACCACAAACAGTGACTGGTGTGGATACTGGCTGCACATTTGACTCTTCTAGCAGCAGTTCACACACCATGTCACACAATTTCTGAAATGAAATACAAAATAAAAAATATAGCAAGCTTTACAAATATCGCATCATATAGTTAAAATAAGTTCACGCGATAGAGCAAAGTCCAGTAATCTTAGAATTCAGTACGACAGTAGAACCAAACCACCAAACGTCCAAAGCCAACGCAGAAAACACGGTAAACACAGCGATGAACTGTTACAATCTGTTATATTTGACGAAGGGCTCGGTCCCAGGCAAAGACACACATAAAATGTATAGAAAACATAACAATTTATGTAATCATACAGGGACAACTTACCTTCAAGTCATTTTCTGGCAAATATTTGCACTGCTTAGCAATTTCAATCCACTTGTCAACGTCTGCCATTTTTGATAACTGTCTTCCTTACGCAATGTGAAAGACGCCGTTTGATTGGTCCAAGTACGAAGGAAAGTAACTCATGGAAACTCAGTGGATGGATCCAAGATAGCTCAATCAAAAATTCACAGACTGACTATTTTAGCTGTGCGGGAAAAAAAGCGACACGCACACACACACACACACACACACACGCACACACACACACACCCACACACACCTACACACACACGCACACACACAGACACACAAACACACACACAACACAACAACACAACATAAGCGCGCGCGCGCACACACACACACACACGTATACTCAAGCCCATACACGCGCACACTCAAGTATACTTACAACTCACGCTTTTAAGACTGGGCTAAATCAATACATTTTTCATATTTATAAACATAAATTCAACATTAACATTATAGTGGAGTTATAAGGGGGAAAATGCAAATGTTTCCCTAGTAACGAATGAACTGAAAATTACAATAATTAAATTATTTACTTTCATTATTCTTTCATTCATCTTGATGTCAATGCCGACAGCTCTTCAAAAGTAAGAGAAGAGAATCGTGGAGAGGTTTCTGCTCCACGCTAAATTCGAAAGCGAAATTGTCGAAGGTTTGGAAAGTGGTCCGCAAACTCAAAAATAAAAGTAACAAAGAGGTGAGCCCATGCCTTAATGTGCAGGGGGGGGACGTAATCGGAGATTTAAAAAAAAAAAAAAACAACTAGTAGCTGATCTTTTGGCCTCTTCTTTTGCTGCAAATTCTTCCTCTGAAAATTATTCTGTCTCTTTTCAAACAATTAAAACACGTAAAGAAAAACAACGGTTAAATTTTACCTCTGATAATTCTGAAGACTACAATATTTCGTTCTCATTAGTCGAGCTTGACGATACAATTAACAAAAGTGCAGATTCAGCAGTTGGACCGGATGATGTGCATTATCAATTCCTAAGACATTTAACAAGGTACTCACGGTCTCAACTGCTGGACATCTTCAATCAGATTTGGATCACTGGCACCTTTCCTCCCTCTTGGAGAAAGGCCATTATTGTACCCATTCCTAAACCTGGCAAAGACCATACTAATCCAACAAACTACAGACCGATAGCCTTAACGTCCTGCTTATGCAAGACGCTGGAAAGAATGGTTTATTCCCGTTTACTGTGGTATCTGGAAACAAATAATATATTACCCAACACGTACTCAGTGTGGCTTTCGAAGTGGTCGAAGTACTAGAATGCCATATTTCCATGTGGTATCATAAGCTTTTTCCAAATCAAACATGATGGCAACGACATGTTCACCCTGCACGAACGCGTTACGGATAAAAGCTTCCAGTCGCACGCGGGTACCATGTTGATGTTAGAAATATTTTCAAAGCAGTCAGAAATTTTAGTAAGAAAAGATGGAAGGTTTTTGAGGATTGTCACTGTTTTTGAGCTTTGTATCGTCTGCGTAGAAATAGTGGAAAGTGTTATGGTTTTTTGGATGATCTGAAACAGAGGAGATGTGTAAAGGGTGAATAGAACAGGGCCTAGAACTGACCCCTCAAGAACACCGAAGACAAATCTGGACGGTTCAGAAAGGTGGTTGTTGATGCAAACAAATTGAAAACGATCAGAAAGGTAAGAGTGGAACCAGCTTAAGGCACGGTCTTGTATTTGTAAGCTATTCCAAAAGAGTTCTAAAGGCGCTGAAGGAGGATGGAGTTATTGATAGTGTCAAAAGCGGCCGAGAGACCGAGAAGGGTCAACAAAGAGATTTTTTTTACCAGAGTCAATGGCAGAGAGGAGGTCGTTCACGATGTGAAGAAGAGCTGGTTCAGTAGAGTGACGGTAGGCAGACAGGAATGGAAAGAATAAGTTGTTGGAAGAGAGATGATGGTTGTGCTGTTTCAGTACAACCTTCTCCAGGAGTTTGGATAGGAAAGAGATATAATAATAATAATAATAATAATAATAATAATAATAATAATAATAATAATAATAATAATAATAATAATAATAATAATAATAATAATAATAATAATAATAATAATAGTAATATAAAATGTTCCGGAAAATAAAATATATAAAATATAAAATATATAAAATGTTCTCTGGTGTGGCTCCAAAAGGCTGGTATTCATCCATTCTTCAGAGTTCTACTGTCCGGAAGATGAGTGCGTGTAGATATAATCAGTGCTATAATTGCAGAGCTAATTCAACGTAGGAAGATGTGACAACACCGAAAGCATTTGCTGCTAGTTTATGTAGGCTAAGTAAACTTCTGAGTAAACAGTCTCCTCTTACTTTTATTTGAATCCAGACCAACCAACAAACGTATATTACACTATTAAATGGCTTCACAAAATACCACAGATGTTTTAAAAAATACTTTAATTTCTTTTAAAATGATAGTGCGATTTTATGTGGAAAAACAACAATAAACAACAACAACAACAACAACAAAATTTTCCCATACTTCTTCTTTATTTCTTTTTATTCGTGTTCGTTTGTGTTGTCGTTATTGGTGTTCTCGATCTCAGCCTCCGCGACAAAATAATGACCCTAAACTGATCTAGTGAATGATTTATGACAAGATTTTTTTTAGTTAGAGTGAATGGAGGTGTGGGGAACAAAATGTTTAGGGACCGATCGTCTAAAAGTTTGGTTTTTGTGTGTGTGTGGATTTTTTGAATTTTAAGATGAATAGATATGTTGCTAGACATTTTTTTTCAAGGATAGTGCAGTAGTACAGCGGTTTGGGCACACACTTGCAATGTTTCATGTTATAGTTAAGCAACGTCGGGAAGGGTTTGTACTTGGATGGATGACCGTGCTTTAAAGATAACCACCAGACGACAAATACAGATTGAAACAGGCCCACGAAACATCACAGCCTACCCAGCTGTGAATGGGATCTGTTTAGAATCGGGAAAGATAAAGCAGCGATAGGGAGAGGAGATTAGCATTGCCATCATCAAGCTGGCCTAGAGAAAAGAGAGGTCCAAAACGATTCCTCGCCAACGACCGAAAGGTTAAGGGGACACCTTTACCTATTTTGGTTGGTGGGTTTGTTTAGCCGTCTGCTTGTCCGTTTCGCTAGTTTTTACTTTTAAAAAAAAGTATTTTTTATTAACTAGCGTTCTCTGACGAATATATTGATTTGGAATTGTTATATTATTTGTCGTGTAACTTAATTTTAACAATACAGAACCGAAGTTGTGCTTTATTTATTTGACGTCAATACATCAATTAAATAAAGAAGTTATTGCTTTTAATATAATTTATTTATTTATAGATTTATTTTTTTTATTTTCCAAGTCATGTTTTATTTATTTATTTATTTATTTATTTATTTATTTATTTATTTATTTATTTTGTGTTTACAGCAAGGGACTGAAATAATGACCTTCCGCTGCAACACCATGTCACCTAGAATGATGTTATTCCCGACCTCTATGGCCTTGACCTTGTTTCCTATTACCTTGACCTCGGAGATCCACAAAAGCATCATCAACAACAATGTAAACGCAACGGCGCCTGGTCAGCTTTTGAGTAACTTGGTGAACACGGTAAGATAATTTTTTAAATAAATATTTTATAAAATAAATTTAAAACAATTCTTTGATTTAGTGAAAAATATGGATTGACGCAGTACGATGGCGAAGGATCACAGAGAATGTAATATGGCATTCGCACACAATTGTCCCAAATCTCCTCTCTTCAGCAAGAAGTCCAGTTTTCTAAACATTAACCCACACACACACACACCCACACACCCACACACACGCACACCCACACACACACACACACACACACACACACACACACACACACACACACACACACAGAGGAGTGGCCGAGTAGCACACTTGATAAGGTGCTGGTTTTCTATGCCGAACGTCGCGGGTTCGAACCCCGCATGAGACGAACTAATTACGTGACTTAGGTACGAGAGTTTTCAGGACACTGAGGATTTTCCTTGGTACTCCGGTTTCCTCCCTCCCTTTAAAAAGTGATACTGAATGTATTCAATCTAAATTTCAAAAATTAAAATTGATTTATTGCCGCCCTTCTTATGTAGTAGCGATCTATTCAGATCGCCGCGCTTTGAGTTCGATCAAAGAAAAAGCGCGTGATAGCATCCTGTATTGTTGCTATATTACACACACACACACACACACACACACACACACACACACACACACACACACACACACACACACACGCGCGCGCGCGCCCGCACGCATGCACACAAAACCGCCATTGATATGATTTTCAAAAAACGCTACATACGTTGTTTTGACATTTTGCGAAATGTCAATTTTTTTAAAAGCTAACCCTAACCCTTAACCCCTAACCCTAACTCCAACCCTTCCCAAACCCTAACCTAATCCTTAACCTAACCCTAAGCATAACACAGCCCTAGCCCTTACGGAACATTGTTTTGACGTCAAAGTAAGCAAACCCGTCGCAGTCCAAGAAGCACATAGGTAAAATTAGTACCTATTATATTGATCATTTCACATAGGCCATAGCTATAGCTTTCACACATTGAATGAATCTATAAGCTGAAGGTTTTGTGTCGTGTTCTGTATAGTGTTAACGGGAATTCACAGCATGCGAATTTGGTAACTGTTGATTACAGTTCTATCATGTCACTGGCACTGTGAGTTTTAAAATAAATTTGTAGGGAAATGTTTATTTTTCTCTGTACACAGAAAACATCCTCCGCCCTCCTCAAATAACAAAAATCTTTGATTTGCGCAGAATCGACAATGCTATTGAAGAAAGTAGGACCAAACAAGCATGGCCCAGAAAAGAGCATTTTATTGGGATGAGCAGTTCTTCAAACACTTGGTAAGAAGTTTACACTAATGCAGACAATATAACAGGTCTGAACAACTTATATTTAGTAGGAGTCGGTGGGCGAGACCTGCGCTGAACGAGGATTTACCTGCTTTCACTTCTTATAGTGAGGATTGTACCACTGTTGAGGGTTGTTTGAATTATACCATAAGTCTTGCGTCAAAGTCTTTGGAGTACACAAACGCTGTTGCTAACAGCAAACGCCAGTGGAAGCAGTCAAATTGTAGTTGTGTTAGTGGGACTGATACGTGGCCTGTCATTCAAGGGTTCCCCTTGGGTGGGGTCAGAGGGCTGAGATGACGTTTTATTGCCTCCTCTCTACCCTCTGTAATAACGGATTACATATACCAAATTTCATGCTCATTTGCCATTTATTTGTAAGTGGTTATTAATAGTATTCATGTTCATATCACGTCTCCCTAATCTGCTGGGAGCAAACTACTGTCGTGGGTAGACCACTAGTGACTGCGTGTATATATGTGACTTACTTTAAAGTTTCTATATGCGCCTTACTGTCGTTCTTCGCGCGAAAGTAGTAGACATGGGACATAAAATGCGGGGCGTCGAAATAACGCAGATATTGTATCCTCGAGTCTTTGTTGGTCGCACTCATCAACTCCTTTTTGTAGGGACTACTACTACTACTACTACTGCTACGAAGTACACTGATTTGTATTTATAACGCCCAATGATAAGGAAAGCAAACAGAGCTCACTGTCTTTCTTCACGCGAAAGTAGCAAAGTTGCAAGAGAACTAGGAGTTAAATCCTATAATTATGCGGACTCGCAAAGATTGTATCATCGGTTATTCGTTTTTTGAATGTTTCGTTTGTTTGTTTTGTTTGTTGGTTGCAATCATCAACACCGTTTCTGTTCTTAATTTTTGGGGTGTACTACTACTACTACTGCTACTATTACTGCTACTACTACTACTACTACTACTACTACTACTACTACTACTACTACTACTACTACTAAAGTACATGTACACTGATTTATATTTATAGCTCCCAGTAACAAGAGGTCTATGTTTCAATGAGGTCATTATTAAATAGCATGCTCATTGTGGTGAACTGTGTTTTTGTTTGCCTAAAATGTCCCAAGGTTGCACTGATCACATGAAATAATTGTGATAATGTGTTGCTGGGGGTTCGGGCACTGAATAGAATAGACCCTACATTTTCCGGCGTGTCATAAAGGCGACTAACAGGGGTGATTTCAGCACGGCATCACTGGGCGAAAGTCTTCTACACAGAAGTCACTGGTCAGGGCGGAGGAACCTCACGTTACTATAGGTTCAACGTCCACATGCTCGGGCCAAGACGAGCCACACTGTACTCGTGGATTTCGGCTGTGGCCAAGAGCCTGAAGAGGATTGGGCCCATTTAGGTCTTTTTAAAATGAAAAGTAGTCTACCGTTCACTCCATACCGGATCGGTCGTCGCACGGGTCACCAAGGACCCCGCCTTGTGTTGGCCATAAGGATGGAGGTGATACGTGGATTACTGATGGTCAACTTAGTAAGATCCGCACGAAAGACAACATCGCCATAGGACCCTGGAATGTCAAGACCCTAACTGCGGATGGAAAATTAGAAGAACTGGCCCAAGGTCTGGACCACTATTGATGAAAAATTCTAGGTATCAACGAACTGCACTGGAAAGGCCTAGGTGAAACAACTACAGACAAAGGCGACAAGCTTTATTTCAGCCAAAGAGATGATAGGCACTAACACGGCGTTGGAGGTTTGGTCCACAAAGACATTCTGGTCACTGCCATGGGTTGCCCAGTCTACATTAGACTTATTACTATCCGTCTGAGAGCAACCCCTTTCAATATCACCATCATCCAGGCTTACGCCCCAACATCAGACTATGACGACAGCGAAGTCGACGACTTCTATGAACATTTGCAGGCTGTCCTTGACCAACTGCCATGAAGAACATAGTCATAGTGCAAGGCGACTGGAACGCCAAGGTTGGCCAAGATGCGTACAGCAACTGGGGGGACACATATGGACACCATTGCAACAACGAGACAAATGACAGAGGTCTAAGATTCTTTGAGTTCCATTACATTACACGAATAATGCGGACTTTTGCCAGAATACTGGCAAACACGCTTGGTCCCCATCAAAAACCCAGATGATGGACATGGCAAAGTTCCAGCGAGGAGAATCACAACCAGATCGACTACATCAGGGTCAAGAAACACTTTAGATCAAGCGTCGTCAACATTGGCAAGACACGTACACGCACCTTTCCAGTAGCAGACATTGGAAGTGACCACGATCTTGTGATGATGTCTTTCCGGCTCCACTTGAAGAGAGTAAACAAAGCAAAGTGCGCCAGGCTGAAGTTTGACCTGGACAAACCCGGAGGTGGCAGAAATATTCCCAGCCACAATTAGAGGGAAATTTGCACAACTGCTCATTTTGGAAGCTAGTGAAGTAGATGACAACACCATGACCACCACCTTCAACTCAGCAGTGACAGATGCCGCAATTGAGATCCTTGGCAAGCACCGCCCAAACAAGAAACCGTGGATCACGAGTGAACTTTTGGACATGTGCGACAAATGATGAGAGATGAAATGGAAAAAGAACACTCCACAGGGAGCTGATGCCTACCGAAAAATTAACAGTGACATCTGAAAAGGCACGCGCACAGCAAAGGAGAACTATATAGTAGATCAATACCCGGAAACAGAACAGTCTGAACAAGAACAACAGTGAGAAGATCTACCAGACTGTGAAGCGGCAGATTAATGTTAAACAGCCCAAGGTCTCCACGATCCAAAGGAAGTCTGGCTTGTGCCTTATAGAAGACAAAGTAGTATTGGATAGATGGGCAGAGTACTGCTCTGACCTTTACAACCACACACCAAACGGAGACTTATCAGTTCGATCATGTCCCCAGAAGAAGAAATCCTCCCAATTCTCCTAGAAGAAGTTGAGGCAGCAGTGCAATCGCCGAAAAAGGGAAAGTCAGCGGGAGTGGACAACTTACCCGCACAATTGCTTCAAACAGGAGGAGAAGCGATGATTGACGCCCTCGCCATTATCTGTAGCAAGATCTGGCAGAGTGGGAAGTGGACTACACCATGGACACAGTCGTTTTCATCACTTTTCCCAAAAAGATAATCTTCAGGAGTGTGAAAACTACCGCACCACCAGCCTCATCTACCACCACAGTTTAGTCCTCCTGAAAATAATACTCAACAGGTTGAAACCCCAAGCTGAATAAATCATAGTGGAAGAACAATCAGGGTTTAGGGCAGGGCGAAGTACCACTAAGCAGATTTTCAACCTCAGAATAATCTGCGATTAATACTACTGCTGCTCTGACAAAGTTAAAGCCAATTTGGAAAGACAGGACCATCAGTCTACACTACAAGGAAAGGCTGCTGCGCTCCCTTATCATCTCCATCTTCCTATATGCTTGCGAAACATGGACCCTCACAGCAGGCCTACAACGAAGAATACAAAGCATGGAGATGAGGTGCTACAGAAGATTTCTGGGCATTTCTTATACTCAGCACATCACCAATGACAAGCACAGCACACAAGCCATTGGACAACACGTTGACATCTCACTATGGTGAAGAAACTGAAACTCCGATGGTATGGCCACGTCACCAGAGCATCAGGCCTTGCAAAGACCATCCTGCAAGGCACGGTGCAAGGAGGCAGAAGAGGAGGGAGTCAGAAAAAGCGGTGGGAAGACATTCGAGAATGGATTGGCTTGACATTGAGTGAAGTCATGAGGACTGCTGAGGACAGAGAAAGATGGAGTACGCTGGTTACGATCATCTGTGGTGCCCGCCACAACGACTTTCGAGTTACGGGATAAGATAGGATATAGAAGGAAAGCGCGCGCGAACGCGCACACACGCACACACACACGCACACACACACACACACACACACACACACAAGTGACAAACACAAGTAAGGTAAACATGCTGCGGCACTCACATACACAACTTTAATTCAGTTTTCTTCTTTAATTTATTCGTTCTGCGAGAAAAAGGAATCTTGTAATAAAGGTCTACACGGTATCAGTGTATGCATAGGCCTGTCTGCACATGGGAATTAAAACGGAAACACGCTCTAAATCATTTCCAAATTTGATTGAAAAATATTAAGCCTATATTAAACATTGAAAGAATGACATTCCACAGGAAACGGTATACTTTAAAAACACAACAGGGTTGTTGAAAGTAATAATAAAAACAAATAATTACAAATGTTACATATTAAAATATAGAAAACAAAACAGCATGAATGTTTGTTTTTTCAGAAAAGTTTTTTTTTTAAAGTTCATTGCCTTGTCTTTAATTAAAGAACGTTTCCAAGTTAATATTAAAATAATTTTATTTTAATTTCAATACAAAAATTAAGCTTTGTTGATGAGTCAAAATATTTGTAAAAAGTATAAATAACACTTAAAACGTAAGTCGAGGATTGTCAAGGGCAAGAATTACACAGTCAATAACGTCAACGTCAAAGATTTCAACCTCAGATCGTGTTTGCTAATTGAAAGAAGAATATGAAGAAAAAAATATGAAGAACAAGAACACGCACTCAAGAGTATAATGGAAGAGAAACTTTACCGTGTAGTTTTAAATGAATCAGAATTATAATCAGAATAAGAATCAGAATCCTTATTGTTCCACAAACAGCGCCGAGGAAATTTTTGTTCGCAGTTTTAAAATGAACATGACACACATTTTTATTATATGTACTGCGCACAGGAAACGCCGATTCAAAACACTGAACGTGCTTATTTTCTCGTCACATGACAATTAAAGTGACTGAGAAGCCGCCTGGCTGAGGTTGTAAATGTTGCAGCCTTGGAGCGTGTCCTTGAACGGGTTTGCAGGGTCAAGGACGTAGGGTGCTCCCAGTAAACTGGCGACAAAAGAAACCCAACAATAATGATTCATGTCCAAAATGGAATATAACATTAAAAATTAACCCCTTTCTACCCCCTTTCAAAGCGTGGAGAAGTTTAGTTTTACCCTGAATTTAGATAGTAATTATGCAGTCGTGTGTGTGTGTGTGTGTGTGTGTGTGGAAGGGAAGAGTAACTTGTGGGTGATTTTGTGTGAGTCAGCAAAAGGAAGAAATATCAGACATATTTGTGCGCCCTATTTCAATATTAACAATGTAAATTTTACGTTAAAGTGTATATAGTTCACTTAATATGCTATGAAGCAAAACCAATGCTCGCCTGCATGCACGTCCCAAGAAGTTCTTCACTTCGAGATGTGAATGCAAGAAGGCTGTATTAGATCCTCATTAAGAAGAAGAACAACAACAATAACAACAACGTTGAAGAACAACCCAAATGGGAGAGGAGCAGAAACAAAATGCAGCGTGCGCAATAAATCAGCCACTTAAACAAACGCATTGATTTGGTGTGACCAAAGAACGTACAGCTAAGCAATTCTTTGCCTTGCTTCACCTTCTTTAGTGTGGCTGCCCAATCAAAGAAGATGATGCCAACCTGGTATAGTTGCTGCTGTTGTAATTGTCGTTGAAGGCAACACGAAGGTTTCCAGCATTTTTGAGGAGAGAGAGCACTCCGTCAAACAGAGTCTTGGTGGACCCACCGTAGCCACCCCTGGCCGCGTAGATGGTCACTAGCTCTATCGTGTAAGACCGGATCCTTACACCCTTTTGCTGCAAAAATAAGTATTTTGAGAGAAAAAAGTGTGAGAGATAAAGCTGCAACATAAAACATGAAGGTACTAGTATATAAAGCACATCGCTCAAAGTTAAATACGAGGAACAGGTTGGCATATAACTTGGCAGTCGCAGTAGTGGTATTTCACTATCTTGAACCTACTAGGTAGACTAACAAATGCGAGCTCCTGTGATATACAAATGATTTCCAGTTACCAAGGGTGACCTTTTGCATCATCTCCATCATATGCAGGCAGGGTTGGATAGCTTACTTCGTCTTTACCAATTCACTTACATTTACATTTTGAGTGACGCCAGGGAGTATTCTTGTTTCGCAGCTTTAGCCATTGTTTCCTGTTGAACACTGCACGCAGCTTGCTTAATTGTTTTGCTGATGAAATTATAAGAGCTTTTCTGGACAGGTGGATGAAGGTCCATAATTCCACAAAACATATAAATTTTACCACGGACACAGTCAATCGTCGGCATTGCGAAAACAGACCGTCGATTTACCTTTGTTCATTGCACTTTGTATTTGTGCAATGAAATGCCAACTCACTATTAAGTCCCTGTCGCTTCACTTCATAAAGAGTGACAGAACCATGATAAAATCCGCAGACAATTTGTACACTAATATTTTGAGCAAGAAGTGTTATGTTAATTATTCTATTCCCAGCAGGCGCAGAATCCACTGTCACGTCATCACCACAGTCAACATCAGAATCAACTTTCTTTTAATTATTTATAACATTCTGTTCTTCATCCATAACACTATACATAAACATCAGTTCATATAAAGGTATCTTGAAAAATTTAAATTCCATGTTTACTCATTGTATGTAAACTTGAAACAGCTTAGTTTGAGACCATTTGAATGAAATTTTATTTTATATAATGCATAATTATTAAGTACTTTTGCTTGTGTTGATAATTATATTAAAATTCACCTTGACATATTCAGTCCATTGCTGGTTGAACTTTGTTGTGTACATTTATATTGAACGTATAATCTGTGGTAGTACTGTTGCCTTATGCAATAGGACGGTATACATTGTTCTTTATTGCGGGAGTGAAGGGACGCAACTCTTGGTGCGACAATTAAGCGACAGAGGTCTGTGATATAATTAATGGTAAAAAAAAAGGTAAAGGTAGTCCCATAGCCTTGTGGCCGTAGGGGAGCGTGATGTTGGAGATCACACTTATCTTGGGCCAGCGTAATGAGGGTGATGCCCAACTCTCTCCCTCGCTGCTTTACCTTCCCCACCCTCAAGAGAGTAGGTACTCAATCACAGTTGAGTCAACTGGGGGCGTTGTTGTTTGTCGCTTCACACCTTAGCGGTCACCCATCCAAGTGCTAACCGCACCGGACGGTGCTTCACTTTCGACACAGTAGCGAGTGCTCCAACCACTGCACTATCCGACACCCCTAATTAATGAATGATGTCGAATTTCTTTGAGTGCTTGGCAAACAATAAAATCATCTTGTACAGTTGACGTACCTTCTTCCAGAATTTGAGGAGGCGGATAGCTCTTTTCACGGTCTCGCTTTGCGTCTTGACGAAGTCGATCTGTAGCAACAACACAACATAGTGTACACAAGGGTCTGCAACTACAACACCAACAACACCACCTCCACCTCCACCATCACCACCTCCACCACCACCACCACCAACTACTACTACTACTACTACTACTACTACTACTACTACTACTACTACTACTACTACTACTACTACTACTACTACCTCCTATTATTATTATTATTATTATTATTATTATTATTATTATTATTATTATTATTATTATTATTATTATTATATAGATCTCGGTGGCGGCAGCACCTTCGATAGATCTGTGACCTGGGAAACATGCCAGAGTACAAGAACAATCCACTCATACATGAACAGAAAATATAAATCAATATTTCGTTAAAGGACCGCAATTCGAAAGATTTCTTTACTTTTGGCGAACACGGGTTAAGTGATAAAGACTGGGACTTTCATTGCTGAAGCCATCCGCTAAAGTTTCAATTTTACATTTCATTTCTGACAGGCAGTGATTTCCCCTGTTTAACGGTACGTACACCAATACCAAAGCCGTGTGACCTTTGACCATATTTCTGAATGAACCACGCGGCTTCAATGTGCGTCTTTACATTACATTACATTACATTACATTACATTACATTACATTACATTACATGGTTATTGCTTTAGACCCAGCGGACTCTTCCGAGCCAAATCAGGACCAGAGAAGTGAAAGAGGACTCACCCCTGATCCGCATAAAAGATCTGCCGAAACAACCCTAGTGGTAACACTGAAGGCACTCTACCAGCCAGTCACTTTACATATACAATAAAGACATCCCACGCAGGGGACGCTGAGGCTATACTCTAATTTTATCGAACCCCCGTTTACAAAAACAAAATAGAATACAAATATCATTATACAATATCAACAAAACACATACATATAAAATACCTACATTGCCCAATAATAACATCATAGGAATCCCCAGTGATCATTTGGCAGAAAGCGTCCAATATTCCCAAGCTGATCCAACAGACCTCCCACACAAATGAGGAGTTTTGTCCCGGAAGAGTTTTCAAGAAAAAAGGTAGGTGACTGGTCTATCGAAGAAGAAGATAGTATAGTAGATTGATAGAACAGAGTAGGAATGAGAAAGAACAAAGAAGAAAGACAGGGGCAGTGGGAATTTAAAGCACTAAATTTCCAGAAAGTGGGGATACTATTTATACTGAAACCCCCGACACCTCCACGGGGGTAGTATGCGTCTTTAGTGTCTAGGGTAGGGTATGGTCTCTTGTATCAACCTAAAACGAAAAACCTTACTGAGAAACTTCGTTATGGGTTCTGCCTCTTACCAGAATTGGTATATATGCTATTGGTAGAGCAAGAACGGTGGCTAGCGTTGCTATTAATAGACACAACAAAACATGGAATGTATTGATTTAAAAAACAACTCGTTCGTAAGCTAATTTATTATTTTACAGTGGGGTAACACTCGCTGTGAATGTTAAAACGATGTATCGAGAGGCCGTGACCAAAGTGGGTCACATCTATTATTACGTAAAAAAAGGAAATTTGTTCTAGCCAACCTGAAGAGGAGTGAGAGCTGCCGAGTAGGCCTGCGCTTCCTCGTTTCTTTGGTAGCCTCCAGCTCTTCCAATATTGCTGTATGCGGCTTCCTTGCCGATGGCTATTGGAACAAGAATACGGCCCGTAGAAAACAACGACGACGACTATGAAAATATAATAAAATATAATAAAGGTAAACTGAGCTAAACCACGGAAATCAAGCCTAAATAGAATACAATACAATAAAATTAAAATTAATAAATGAAGTACACATGTGAATAACAATACAATACATTGAACTAAACTAAAAATAAAATAAAATAAAATTTAAACAATATATAATAAAATAAAATAAAGTAAAATTAAATAAAATAGCACTGAATTCGTCTGCAGTCTTAAACAAATCAACTCACTGCCGAGAACGTCAACGGTAGGAAGGATGTCCAACTCCTCTCCTTGAAGCTCGTACTGCACAGAATAGGGCGTGGATCCTTCAAAGGAAGCGCTGCGCATGCCTGGGTAAGAAGCTACCTTTGCTTTGATGTCTTGCAGAACCTGAGTCCTTTCGCTTTTGAACGCTGGCATCCCGCTGAAGCCGTTCATGTAGACCACAAGGTCGATGTCCGACTGACCCTGTACTGCAGTCCCTTTCCCTAATGACCCACCCTGAGTAGAAAAAAAAACCCACACCAACAGAGGGCATCATCATCATCATCATCATCATCATCATCATCATCATCATCATCATCATCATCATCATCATCATCATCATCATCATCCGCAGCAGCAGCAGGAACAGCAGTAGTAGTAGTAGTGGTAGCAACAACAACCTCTGCTTTTGTTCTTGTTCTTTACATTGTTGTAGTCTGGTCGTTGTTTTTGCTGTTTATTTGTTTGTAGTTGATGTTGTTGTTTGTTGTTGTTGTTTCTTCTTCTTCTCCTTCTTGTTAAATATTGGCAACTGACAAAGAAAATTTAACAACAATTCTCTCACTCTCTCTCTCTCTCTCTCTCTCTCTCTCTCTCTCTTTCGTTTTTTTAAATAATTTTAAAATTAAAATTTTAACCTACTTTTCTATTTATTTTTTTTTATTCACACAATCCTTTGAGCAGCAGAATGTGTTTTTATTTTAGTGCATTATTGCCATTAATAAATGTAATGTGATATATTTTGACATTCCACATTTTAGCGATTACGGCGCTTTACATTGATTTATGGCCATTATTGCTGAATGTTATTGCTTACTGCTATGCATAAGGTTTATGTGTATGCGGGTATGTATGTGTGTGAGTGTGTATGTGTTTTTGGGGGCGTGTGTGTGTGTGTGTGCATCACGCAAGAGTGTGTGTGATTGCGCCCGTGTGCCTATAGAATTCCAATTGCATATTTATTTGTAATTTTATCACCTGCTGTCTTATGACTGATTGTATTGATCTGTCGACCTTTGGGTGTATGATTTGTCCGTGTATGTGTGCATCATCATGACTTAGTGCTTCATTGTGCTTCATCATGACTTAGTGCTTCATTGTGCTTCATCATGGCTTTGTGCTTCATTGTGCTTCATCATGACTTTGTGCTTCATTGGTCTTCATCATGGCTTTGAATGCGTGTGTTATTGCTTTAAATGTACGTTTTGTTCTTTTGTTTGAGGCTGTCCACCACATGTACATTTCTCGTGATTCGAAATAATAAAGTATTCTTATATTATCTTACTTTATCTTATCTCTATCTTTATCTCTCTCTGTGTCTGCCTGTCTCTCTCTGTCTCTGTCTCTCCATTAATCGCTTACCTTGATAACTCTGCTGACAGAATGCCTGGAACCACTGAACTGTTGGTACAGAAATTGGACAAAGGCGTCCACAGCCTGGCTTTTCCTGAACAGAAAGTCAAGTGCACAAGGTCCGTCAACAGAGAAAGGGAATTTACAGAGACTAACTTTCTAACTTTCACACATTTCAGCGTCACAGATGCTTTTCAAATTCACAGTGAGCGTTCTCAACTGGAAAAAAAATAAAATTATCCCCCTTCCACACCGCCACCCCACCTTCTTCACCCTCCACCTTCCCCCCCCCCCCCAAAAAAAAAAAAAGGAGAAGAAAAAAAAGAAAAGAAATCAAACAAAAACAAACAAACAAACAAAAACACCCTTCTTTAAAAAATACGAGTTTCATATAAAGCAATACATTCAGTTATTTATGCGCCTATAAAAATAACACCAAGGTTGATTTTAAAATCAGCATTGCAGCAAATTGTGTATTGTAGGCACAGTTGCGTGTTTACATAACACGGAAGAGAAACTGAAAATTCAAGGCATAGCGGTAGGTTTGAGTAACTATGTTCCCACTGTATCATCTTTTAACGTACTGTGACAACAAGGCAAATTCCCAGGTAAACTCATTAATTGTCACAAAACCCCCCTTGACATTTGAAATTACAGCTGAAATCCGAATCCAGTTTTGGTTTCATTGTTTGGATTACAACTTTACCACAACGCATGAATCAATCAGAATACAGCATACAATATTTATTCAATCAAATGCCAACTAAACATTGCAGATGGAAATTTCCCCCGATGTTGGTAAGCAGTCATACACACATCCACAACACATGCAAATACCATCATGACAACTGTCACAAATCTATCACACACAAAGCATTTGATACAAAGTCAGTTATAAAAACAAACTCTTATATAGATACTATAACAGCTATTGGATAAATAATCCGACCTACAATACGCGATGGGGATGGTTGTGTGGGGAAACAACTTTAAAAGAAAAAAAACAACTTACGGGATAAAACAACAGCAGCCTGTTTTACCAATTTTTTCTTTATTACAACATCTTTGTCAAAAATACACATGGACTCCTTAATGAGTATGCGAAAGCGAGGCACCAAGAATACTTCTGGAAAAAAATCATTCTTCTTCTTCTTCTTCTTCTTCTTCTTCTTCTTCTTCTTCTTCTTCTTCTTCTTCTTCTTCTTCT
Organism: Oncomelania hupensis; assembly: GCA_036898135.1. NCBI lineage: Eukaryota > Metazoa > Mollusca > Gastropoda > Littorinimorpha > Pomatiopsidae > Oncomelania > Oncomelania hupensis. The sequence continues at coordinate 32,251,964 of CM072512.1, forward strand.
TCTTCTTCTTCTTTTCTTGTTTTTCTTCTTCTTCTTTTCTTGTTTTTCTTCTTCTTCTTCTTTCCTTATCTTCTTCTTCTTCTTCTTCTTCTTCTTCTTCTTCTTCTTCTTCTTCTTCTTCTTCTTCTTCTTCTTCTTCTTCTTCTTCTTCTTAATTGTTGCTATTTTACCACCACCACCATCACCACCACCACCACTATCACATTCTTCATCCTCATCCTCATCATCCGTTCTCATCATCATCATCATCATCATCATCATCATCATCATCATCATCATCATCATCATCATCATCATCATCATCATCATTATCATCATTCCGTTTATATCTAAAAAAATTTACGAAGTTTGTTCGCCGTAGCTCAGGGTCACACGACGGTCATGGAAGCTGTCCAGGCTCTCCCCTGGATTCATCCCTGGAATCGGCATCTGGTTTCCCCAACTCATGTTCTGCAACGTCAAGAAGTAGCTCTATGATTTGAACTATCAGCACATCAAAGGTACAAAGTAAGACTAAGTGCTGTCAAACACTAAACTAGCTAACGCCACCTTATCTCTTAGTAGAAGTAGTAATTTTTTGTTTTTATTTTTGACACTTTATTATCCCTTTACATCGGGAAATTCTGGGCCGCTACCCTTGAGGAAGGCGTAGTCGGAACCTGTGGCGCGCCCAAACCACTGTAGTAGTAGTTGTTGTTGTAACAGGAATAGTAGTAGTTGTTATTGTTGTAAATAGAGGCTAGTTGTTTTAGGATTCCCGGCCTATTCCACGCCCCTTCTTTTCAACACTTCTGTGCGCGGGTCCTATCCTATCCCGTAACTCGGAGGTCGTAGGGGCACCACAGATGATCGTTTAACCAGCGTACTCCATCTTTCCCTGTCCTCAGCAACCCTGATGGTTTCGCTCAGTGTCAAACCAGTCCATTCTCGAATGTTGTCCTCCCACCTCTTTTTCGGTCTCCCTCTTCTTCTACCTCTTTGCTCTGTGCCTTGCAGGATGGTCTTTGCAAGACCTGATGATCTGGTGATGTGGCCATACCATCGGAATTTCCGTTTTTTCACCACTGTGAGCAGGTCATCGTGTTGTCCAATGTCTTGTGTGATGGTCTGTCGGACTTCGTCGTTGGTGATGTGCTGGGTATAGGAAATGCCCAGAAGTCTTCTGTAGCACCTCATCTCCATGCTTTGTATTCTTCGTTAGCCAAATCAAGTCAGATCTCTTTATTCCATAAAACCCCTTGGGACACGTGGACACAATAAAAAAAATGAATACATTTGAAACATACAATAATAATGGAAAACACGAAATGCCATTTCAAACATGTATGTACATGAAGGTGGTGCAGTAGTGCCCTGGTTTGGCTACACGCTAGCAATGTTTCATGTTAATTGTCTTTGGGACGGGTTAATACTTGGATGGGTGGCCATATACGAAAGGCAACCATCAAACGACAAAAAAAGGAAAAAAAAGAATGAAACAAGTGCACGACACATCCCTGTCCACCCAGCTGTGAAAAGGGTACCTGGATCTGTTTAGAACCGGGGATCCTGGAAGGTAAAGCAGCGAGGGAGACGAGATGGGTACCGCCCTCATTAAGCTGGCCTAGAGAAAATGGAGGTTTCAAACGCATCTCTCCTCAACGACCGAAATATAACGGGAACATCTTTGCCACCTTTGTATGTATGTACGAATATTACACAATTACAAGTTCATAACTCACACTCTAGCATTTTAACATTCAGTTAACACATTCCTTACATGTATTAAACATGCAACACAAGCACACAACATGACTATAAATCGCAAGCATTCTCGCGCAATGTTTTTTTTGGGGGGTGGGTGGGGGAATTAAGATGGAGTTGGTTGGAGGGAAAAGAACAATTGACAGTGAATTTGTGTGTTTTACATATTTACCTTGTCATTATTGATTGAAATTATTACTATTGCTATGATGATGATGATGATGATGATGATTATTATTATTATTATTATTATTATTATTACTATTATTATTATTATTATTATTATTATTATTATTATTATTATTATTATTATTATTATTATTATTATTATTATTATTATTATTATTATTATTATAACTCTTATCACCATCGTTTGTATTACGTTCTGAAGCAATCCATTATTTTTTATGCACGGACCTAGCCAGTTTAAGGGAGAAGTCTTATGATTTGTTGAAAATAAATTACAACATTTAATTTCATATGGACGAGCATAGAAAAACCTTTTAAGCAGCTCTTTTTGATCATCACCAAAATGTGGACAAAGTCATATAAAAACACAGTGACACATATCTCAAAATTCATTAAGAGTACATTTATTATAAATTCTGTTATATGTCTGGATTCCCAAAAATCCCCTTTCAAATGGTAGCTTATGCTTCTAAATTTTATTACAAAAGCAGTCAGATTGGCGGGCATAACTGTCAAATATTCCTCAGAAAGAAAATTTTCTGTAAATATGATATAATTATAAACATAATATAATTTACTTGTGTGAATTTCAGAGTGACAGTTTTGTACATATTGATCCTGTAGTCCTTTCTTTATCTAATCTTTAAACCCTTCAACAGAAAGAATCAAACCTTGAGATTGATCTTACCAATCATTTCCCAACTCTAGCTTTTCCAAAATATTTTTGACAAAGTCTAAATGACCTGATTTATATATTTCGTTCGTTTTCATCAGAAATGTGTAAACAAGACAATATAATTTAGGACAGAACTACCTTTCAAAAGTAAGCCTATACCAAAATTTTAGCGTACGGCTTTTTGTTGAGCTATCAAATGGAACTGACCTACTTCTCCTAAAACCAAACATGTCAGAGTAAGCTTTCTTTCTGTAAGCTTTAAGATTATAAAAAAAAAGAAACGTAGTTGTAATTTGTTTACCTGGTCAGTTAACTGAGGACACCACACCTCGGAACAATACAATCGTTCAGGCACAACAGTTTTATCAAAAAAGTTCAGTTTGCAAATAAATGGTTAGAGTCAGTTTTCTGACTTTGCAAAGCCACTTGGTAGCTCCTTCATATACGTTTTTTCTGAGCTGGCTTAAAGCTTTCATTGTAGTTAACTTTTATTCCCAAACATTGAAAGTCATACGTAATCTCAATTCGTTCACCATTGCACATAAAAGTTGGTACCATACTTACCTAACCTCTGGAAAAAAAATCATAACCTTGTTTTTGCTGCATTAACGTTTAGATGCCTACCTATCCTATCCTATTCTCCTATCCTATCCCGTAACTCAAAGGTCGTTGGGGCACCACAGATTAACCAGTTTAACCAGTGTACTCCATCTTTCTCTGTTCTCAGCGACCCTCAGGCTTTCGTTCAGTGTCAAACCAGTCCATTCTTGAATGTTGTCCTCCCACCTCTTTTTCTGTCTCAGCCACAGCCGACAATAATCATACATTGAATCAAGGGCTGTCTGTAAAGCCTCAGGCGAGTCAGCAAAAATAACCGTACAGTCTGCATATAGTAAAATAAATACCTTGTACGACACATCAATATTTATCTGACCAAGTTGCGCTTCCTGAGATGCTGCATGTAAAGTTTCAAGTTTGGATCCAGAATTACAAATAAATTATTTTTCTCTTTGACGGATCCTGGAAAGACAATCTAAATAATCAGAAATGTGACAGTTAGCGCAATTCTGATGATCCATGACCTCTAATCGTTATATTTTAAAAACTTATTTATACAGTTTGGGTTGCTATTCAGAAGGTTCTTGAATTAGTTTATTTTTTTTCAGCGAATTTCATGCTAACTGGGAGAGCATTCCAGTTTCCCACTACCCTATTTGCATATAAGCACTTTTGAATATTTGCTGGACTATTAACCACCAACTTACCCTGCTGATTTCTAGTTTGGTGGTTGTTAATGTGAAATAAATCGTTAAAACTTTCTTTATTTTTTCGCCGCCCGCCAATTCAGGTAGGCAATTCCTAGCGAATACAACGTCCCTAACAACGCATGAGCTAACGTCAATACACGACTCGCAAATTCATGTTTTTGTTTTATAACAAAGGCAAAAAATAATGGTGGTGAAGACACTGATTGAATATAAAGCAGTATTTGGATTTTAAACATTCATTCGCTGCAGGACATTTTGTAACAAATTCCTCACCTTAAAATAGTGTCCTTGAATTCGCCGAACAAAAAGCCTTTTCTGAACTGAAGTGCAAATGACACTTTGCAGTTATGGATGTTTCACCGTAAGATATCTTGCACTGTGTGGAGTAAGCAGAAAAATAACACCAAAGGAAAATAAATATATAGCTTACCGACGTACGGGAGACCGCAGTCTGCGGCACAGTTCAAGCTTTTTATATTCACGAAATCATCGATCAACCGGTTCTCGGAAGAAAAGTAGTTATCAGAAACGAAAGTCGAGGTGAACGTATGGACAGTTCGCAAAACAAAAATACGTAATTCGTCAAAAGCGAAACTCATAAGGTATCATACATATGTAATTTTCGCCTGTTTGTTGTTGTCGACGCCGCGGTCGTCGTTGTTGTTGTTGTTATTGTTGTGTTTTTTTTTACTTCGTTGTTGTTGTTATTGTTGTTGTTGTTGTTGTTGTTGTTCTTCTTCTTCTTCTTCTTCTTCTTCTTCTTCTTCTTCTTCTTCTTCTTCTTCTTCTTCTTCTTCTTCTTCTTCTTCTTCTTCTTCTTCTTCTTCTTCCTCCCGTTCTTGTTCTTCTTGTTCTTGTTCTTCTTGTTCTTGTACTTCTTGTTCTTGTTCTTCTTCTTCTTTTTGCTTTCCTTCTGCTTGTTCTTCTTCTTCTTTTTCTTGGTCTTGTTGTTGTTGTTGGTCTTCTTCTTCTTCTTCTTCTTCTTCTTCTTCTTCTTCTTCTTCTTCTTCTTCTTCTTCTTCTTCTTCTTCTTCTTCTTCTTCTTCTTCTTCTTCTTCTTCTTCTTCTTCTTCAGTTTCGAATCCCGTGGTGATAGGCAAGATAAAAGTGTCATATCTTAACAGTATGATTACTGAGGTGGATTCAGTGTCATTGAATTAGTAGGACTCTACCATTTTTTCCATGGTATGGTCTGCCATATTGACATACGAGAGACCGCAACTTGTATGAAATTAATCGATCAACCGTTTCTTGCCAGAAAAACGAGTCATCAAAAAAGCGAAAGTATAGGTGAATTTTAGGACACTTCGCGTAACATTGCGATGGTCGGCCCTATCGCCAATAGTGGGCATAGACGTTGAATTTCAGTGTTAATTAATTATAAAATTAAAATTAATTAATTCATTCATTCATTACAAGTATTTAATTGATTGATTGGTCCAATTATTCATTAATTCTTTTTCTTATTCCTTCCTTCTCTCCTTCCTTCCTTCCTCCTCCAAGGAACAGATTTGATACTATATATATATATATTTTTTTTTAATCAGTTTATGGTCCCCTCTCTTCCCGATAAGCCAAATATTGTACCTTAAATACCTTTTAGTGTCATTCACCATTAACCTGTGTCGCACTGTATAAAGTGTGCTTACTGACCTACATGAAACAAGGACTGCGCAAATCAATATTTTATTTTATTTTCCTCGAAGTCATGTGGCTGTCGGGAGAGAATGAATCCTGAAAATTGAACTATATGCGGACGGTTCGCAAAAATTTCATGACATTCTTCAAAAGCGAAAGTTGGAAGGTTATGTTGGCGGCAGGGATAGCTCAGTCGTCAGAGCGCACGACTTGTGTACATGCGTCTCGGGTGACGTGAGTTCGAATCCTGACTTCAGCAAACTATTTTGTGATTGCTGGATAGTAGTGGCCAGCGCTTTGAGAAGCTCTCTGAGCTTGTAAGTGCGCTATATAAGAGTAATCTTTCTTTTATGTTTCGCTTTTCGTAATTATTTTCCTCCTTGAAATTGTTGTTGTTGTTGATCTTTATAATGATGATGATGATAAGGATGATGATGATGATAATGATGATGATGATGATGATTATGATGATGATGATGATGATGATGATGATGATGATGATGATGATGATGATGATGATGATGATGATGATGATGATGATGATCACACATTGGCATCATTCTTCTTCTTCTTCTTTTCTTCATTGTATACTTCCTTCGAAGTTGATTCTACTTTGGAAAAAAAATATATCGTTGTTACGAATTGTATTTGCTAGGAGTTGCCTACCTGAAAAAAAAATCCCTCAACACAGTGCATAGCTTCAAATATTTAGGAGCCATTGTATCAGACAATGGGTCTCGACAGGAAGTCCTCTCCAGGATCGGACGAACAACTGCTGCTCTGAGAAGGTTAAGCCCATTTGGAAAGACAGGACCATCAGTCTACATTCCAAGGTAAGGCAGCTGCGCTCTCTGTCTCTATCTTCCTATACGCTTACGAAACATGTACCCTCACAGCAGATCTACAACGAAGAATACATGGAGATGAGGTGCTACAAAAGACTTCTGGGCATTTCAGCATATCACCAACAAGAAAGTCCGACAGACCATCACACAAGCCACTGGACAACACGATGACATGCTCACAGTGTTGAAGAAACGGAAACTCCGATGGTATGGCCACGTCACCAGAACATCAGTCCTTACAAAGACTATCCTGCAAGGCATGGAGGCAAAAGAAGAGGGAGACCGAAAAAGAGGTGGGAGGGCAACATTCGAGAATGGACTGCCTTGACACTGAGCGAAGACATGAAGGCTGGTGAGGACAGGGGAAACAATGGAGTACGCTGGTTAAACGATCGTCTGTGGTGCCCCTACGATCTTCCAGTTACAGGATACGATAGGATGGGATAGGATAGGATAGGATAGGATAGGAAAAATATCTTAACATAAATGTAGGCCCATTTGAATGGCACAACAACAACACAAATTCCAAATGACTTTTCAAAACGAATGCAAATGACACTTGACAGGAATAAGATTTCTCAAAGTGTGTCAAGCAGCGGGAAGAAACGAATAATCAGCGCAAAATCATTGTTTAATAATATCCTCGACATCATCGTTAATGCTACTCTCGAGTGATAATTCGTGTGGCTATGTGATGTGTATGTGTCTTTTTTCGTTATGCAGATAGCAATTTGAACGCTGTGTTGTCTGAAATGTATTTGTAAACCTTGTAAATGAAATTTTCCCGTTTTGTTGGTGTGCTAACTCATGCCACTGTTCTTTGTTACTGTTTATATTATGTACATCACATTGTAATTTGTCACGGAGATAATAAAGTTGTGGTATTTGTATTCAAAATGTAAAATAATGAGAAACAAATGCATATAAACAAACTAAGAATGCTAACTTGAACAAAAACAAGGCAAAAACCATACAATGCAAATTTTTGAGGGAAGCTCTTGTCTGTGTTCCACAGGACCACGTTCCTCTAGGTCTTTAATCACCCCTGGCTCTATGTTTACTCCCATAATTATTTTAGTGATCATAATAGTATACTTAATTGGTGTCTTATAAAGTAATATGTCACGCGCGCGCACACATTTCAAAATATTATTCTTTCTCTGACAAGAAGCTTGAACACGCAGAGAAGTTAATAAACATCAATAACAAAAATAATGCAAGCTTTATCACGAACAGGCAAGAACTTGAAATAGCGCGCACACAGGTACACACCCACCTATTCCCCTCACATACACACAAACACACCCATACACCCACACATACAAACACATACACGTACACACACACACATGCAGACACACACCTACAAACACACACACGTACACACAGACACACATACACACACAAATATAGGTACGCGCGCACGCAGACAAAATACACAATGCACTTAAAGAAACTGGGGGAACAACAAAGACCTGATTTGAAAATAGACCTGTTAAATATAGACCAGGGTGAAAACAATCCTAGGAAAAACAAATCTGGGAGAAACTAGACATGAATAACCTTGGGGGAACATAGGATTAGCTGAAGGGACATAGACTTATATTTGTGTGAACATAATACTGGGTTACCACTATCACGAACGAAAGTTAGGCCTACAAATGATATTATATTTTTCTCTGTAGGCTATTGTATTGTATTTGCGAAAGCACAACATAAGTCTGATATGATTTACGGTTTGACTAGATTTTAAAACCAAGCCAGTTAGTTAAAGCTAAATAAATAAATAAATACATGCCGCCCACAATGACGATAAATTGATTTAAATGTCCATGAACGGGTGCCTTCAGTTTTTGTCCCATAATTAGACCTATTAGTCCTACTTTCGCTTTCAGTTTAGAAGAATTACGCAGTAGAAATGGGACGTAATCTCCTAGCCTGCTCTAGTTTAGATTTGAGTGCGCCAAACTGAAAAACGAGCATTGCAAAAATCGATAAGCAACCGTCGCGCATAGTTAGTTAGTTAAATAGATTAACGTCCCCGGACTATCTTAGTGCAGTGTGGGTTTATACAAAGCGCTGGCTTCAGTTATAGGCTACAGGCATTAGTGTGCGGTAAAGGGGGCTTATAAAAAGAAAGAATCCGTTCACAATAATTTAACTGGCCCTGCGATCGAACGTACACAGAAGACATCATTTCAAACCCTTTTACGGTAAGCTGATTAATAGTGAGAAGAAGAAGAAGAAGAAGAAGGAGAAGAAGAAGGAGAAGAAGAAGAAAAAGAAGAAGAAGAAGAAGAAGAAGAAGAAGAAGAAGAAGAAGAAGAAGAAGAAGAAGAAGAAGAAGAAGAAGAAACTAGGGTTTTAGCCAAAATAAGATATGAGTAGGTCATAATTGTGTGGTAAACGGTTTTACTGACAATGCATTATTATTTTGCAAGTGCCGGTTTGAAATATTTACAGCTTGGTTGTTTTCAGTTCTTAAGTTAGCTCATTGCATATGGATAGTATTATCTCTATTACTATTACTATATCTTCCGTATATGGATCTTGTTCTTCTTCTTCTTCTCCTTATTATTATTATTATTATTATTATTATTATTATTATTATTATTATTATTATTATTATTATTATTATTATTATTAGTAGTAGTAGTAGTAGTAGTAGTAGTAGTAGTAGTAGTAGTAGTAGTAGTAGTAGTAGTATTAGTATTATTATTATTATTATTCCTCCACCATTTGTATATATTAATTATTTCTTTTACTCATATGATTGTGCATTTCGCTGTTTTGAAAGTAAGCCTCCCATTATTCTATTATGCGTGAGAATGCGCCTTGAATAACTCGTTTTTGTTGTCATATTATTATATGTGCGCTGTATAAACCATGTATTATTATTATTATTATTATTATTATTATTATTATTATTATTATTATTATTATTATTATTTCTTTCGCTCCAAAACTGCTCGCTTTCTGTGATTTAAAAAGCAGACCCATGTCTAATATTTATTTGTAATGTATATTGTAAGTCGTTATTAACATTAATTAACATGTTGGCACAAGAGAACTAGTTGTTGACTTCGAAAAGTCTTTTGAGAATGTATCTACAACAAAGAGCAGGCTTCTGCAGTCTAATATCGTGTTACAAAGATCTATCAATCCAGAATCATACCCACGATTGTATTCAAACAGATGTCATTTTTGTTTTCTTAATTACGGACTATAGGGATATCTATTAGTGACAGTGTTCGGTGTACATGTCACGCTACGCAGTTTGCAGTCGTGCGCCTATGTATATAGTTTAATCATCAGCCTGTACATAGACGTTAAAAGTTACGGTAGTAAGGGGAGAGTATTAGAATAAAATTAATTAAGTTTATAATTAATAAAAGTAGCGATTGAATCGCGCCCGTGCAGAACGCACTATTGTTAGAAAACGGTAGTTGGCTATTTTGTTATGAGAGGATTGACTGCTGCCATGCGATTTGCTATGTGTGGAATGCGTGCTCTAATCGCGAATGGTTCTGGAAGTAAATTATAATTGAAATGAGTATATTCTAGAACATTCTAGGTTAACAGTATAAAACCTCTTGCACTGCATATTTTGATTAGGGAGAGATATTTTCGCATCGCTGTGTAGTAAGATCGGCGTACAAGTAAAGTCGGTGGATCTGTGTTTTGTCAAGGGGACAGATAGTGACCATGTCTGTGAGATGTTACTGAACAGACTGTCAACGAAAAAGAGCCTAGAGTCGGAAGAGGAAGATTATCTAAGGAACACTTTGGGAAGTGTTTGTTGAACTTACGTTTTTCTTAAACAGCTTGAATACCAGCTGTGTATTTACGGTGAAATCCGAGCTACATACGTGTAACGTCGGGTGCCCTGTGACGCCGCCTAGGACTTCTTGTGCCTGTGTACCACCTTGTATTACCATCTGTGCCTGTGTGTTTGTCTTGTCGTTTGTGTGTCCTTGTCTCTACAGGCCGGAGGATTCCCACTGGTATCGTAAGTCGCCTGTTTCAATTTCTCAGTTGGCCATATCGTTCGGGGGACTGGGTTATGAGTGTGAGTGTGAATGGATAGTTGATTATGTTCTCCTGATTCTATTTTATGCTTCATATTATTTGCTACATAAATACCAAAGAGAATGAAAGGATTTTCTAAAACGAATTATAAATTAAATGAGTATAAGTTAATATAAGAGAATTCGCTGTTATGTAGCGAAGAAATGACAGGAAGGAGGTGAATGGAAATGCATGTGTGCAATGACAGAAGAAATGACAGGGAGAATGATTAAGAATGATGAAAGGGGGACAATCATACCGTTAGAGGAATGATTGTGCAATATATTGTAATATAATTATTTATGGTTGTGTATTTTGTATGTATTGCTGCAGATGTACCAAAACCAAAAACCAGATTCAGTGTTTTGCTGGGTTTGTGAGCCAGCTGGTGTGTGACTGTGATGTGCCACATTCTGTAACGGACGCTTTCCTTGAGTCAACCTTAGTTTAAAAAGGTTGAGGTTGGTCGGAAGGAAAAATTTATTTTGTTTACATAACGCACACACGAACACACCCACACAATTCACAACAAATAATTATAACTATCGATAACAGTTGTGAAAATAACAAAATATTCTATTTACAAGTTGATAACTTGTAAATTACAGCAGATTAAAAATATTTAATTAGTATGAAATTAATAACTTTTTGACGGTGAAATATTACATTGACCTGAGTTAGAATAGTTTTGTTCTCCCTCTCTGAAAATCCTTTGGGGGGAATCGGGGAGAAATAGAGTTCTGGTGGGAATAATTCGCTCAACGCCAGAAAATTAGTTTTCGGGAAGTCGTTCCAATGGTCTCATTTTTGATACTGATATAAATCCATGAGGTCAGGAGAGGCGATAATATAAAAGAGTTTAACATAAAAACTAACAGTTTAAAGTGAAACAAGGTTTGAATATATATAAAGATTTAAAATATTTCGCCTTACATTTATTTACCCCTGTGATTGTAAGCTGATCCAGACATAATTATTATATATCAGATGTATATTTTATTAATTTAGATTATTATTTTCATTTGATTATTTATCATTATTATAAAAAAGCGATTGTATTGTGTATAGTTTTGGGTTGTTATTAGTGGGTAGCTGTAGTTTAAGTGAAACAAGGTTTGAATATATTTAAAGATTTAAAGCAATTGCTTAGTTATTTACCTCGTTATTAGTAAGCTGATCCAGACATAATTATTATAAATCTTTTGTACATTTTGTAGTTAGTTATCTATTTTCTTTTTTATTTAATTATCATTATTATTTTGAGCGAATTGTTTTGTGTATAGTTTTGGGTTGTTCTAGTGGGGTTGGAAGGTTGGGAAGAGGGGAAAAAGGGAGTTAGTTTTGAGTGCGAATGTGAGTGAAATAAAGAAATTGTCTTGTCACTTCTGGTTTTGTCTTTTAGAGTTTATTAATTAGGTGTTGGGTTATTTTCTCGTGTGGAAGTGCACGCATGTCGAACCACTGTTGAGGCAGTTGGGACCTGACATATGGTGGCAGCGGTGGGATAGATCTAGGAAGGGATAGGGGGAAGTAGTTAGGGTAGATTTATTGTTAACTGTTTAGATACCAGAAGTCAGTGTTTGTTTCTTTGTTGTCTTGTGTGTCGGATGAGTGGCCAGTGGGTGGTTGGTCGGGAGTGAGGTTGCGCTGCGCAAAAGGGTTCACACCCCGAGTGTGTGTGCACAAAAGGGAAATTGGGACAGGTAACTTTGTCGTCGAGGCCTAGACGCTAAGGGATTTCTCCGGCTCCTGTTACTGTTTACTTGTCATTTGTCCGACTGTTTGTATATGTGTTGATCGTTATTTGTTTCATTGTTTATTCAACCATATTTTCATTTTTCATTCCTAGTCCGCGACTGTATGCTGACGAGGGCTGCGACTCGTAGAGCAGCTGAGCAAGCGCGAGCGATGGACCAGTACACCCGGGACCAACGCAGCCGCTTCGCGTCAGGGACCGTCTGACGGGAAACCCACAGTGAGTACGCCTTCCGCTCATGGATCTCGCATGGCAGCCAATCTGACTCCTACCTCAGTTAAGACCGTGGCAGGGAAAGGTAGTGACAGTATGGATGTATATGTTAAATACAGAGAGCTGGGCACTAGCATGGGGCTGAAAGACGCAGTTCTAGCCAGTTTCGTGGTAGACGGGGTGAGTAGGGAGCAAGAGGCCGCTAGATTAGTGAGGGAGATAGAACGGGAATGTAAGGAAAGAGTAGAAGAGTTGGCCCGAGCGGAGAAGAGGAGAGCAGAAGATTTAGCCATAGTAGAAAGAAGGCTAGAGCAGGAGCGCAGAGACAAAGCTAAAGAACTAAAGCTCTTAGAAAAGAAAATAGAAGGCGAACGAGAGAGTGTTCAGCTGCGTTTGCAGGAAGAGCGTGCAGCTAGAGAGCAGACTCGGGAAGACGATAGAGAAAGGCTTAAGGCGCAGTTGGAGCAAGAGAGAGAACTAGAAGCCCAACGTAGGAGAGATAGAGTCCAGCCTGATAGCTACAAGATCAAGGTCCAATCATTTGACGGTAAGGAGGATATTGAAAGCTATCTACAGCACTTTGAGCAAATAGCTAGGACGCAGAAATGGAAGGAAGAAACGTGGTCGGCTAGGTTGTCATCGTTGCTGTCAGGGGAGGCAAGAGAGACTTACCTGAAGTTAACTCCAGAGCAGATAGGCGATTTCGAAGTGGTCAGGGGGCTCTTCTGAAACGATTTAGGAGGGATGCTGACTACTACCGCAAACAGTTCAGGGGGAGCAGGAAGGAAGGGACAGAGACTTTTCCGCAGTACTTGAGTAGAGTACAAGTCTTAGTAAAGAGATGGTTTTCTTTGGCTAAGAAGGATATAGATGATGCGGGCGTAGTGCTTGATGTCTTTCTGACTGAACAGTTGTTGTCAGTAATGAACCCTGAGTTAGAGCTGTTTGTGAGAGAGAGGCAGCCTGAGAACGGCGAGCGCGCAGCTGAGATTGCCCAGTTACATGTAGACGCGAAACGGACAGTGAGTAATAGACCAGTGTTCGGTAGCATGCCATACAAGGGGGGTAATCGTGCCGTCAGTCAGTCTGTAGGGGCAGCGAGGAGTGGTCCTAGTGGCAACAAGGGTGAGGAGGACAAGAGAAGGGAACCTAGTGGGGAGAAACGTCCTTTGAAGTGTTTCAAGTGCGGGAAGCTAGGTCACATAGCGAAGGAGTGCCGTAGTCCGAAACAGTTGCTACGCATCACTGTCAGTTCGGACTCAGGACCGATTCACTCTGAAATGACTAGGACTAGCTTTAGCACCATTCAGCCGTATAACCCTTGGAGCATGGGAACAGTCAGGGGTCAGCCTGTAAAGATTCTGAGAGATACTGGTGCCGAGGTGGGGGCAGTAGCAGCCAAGTGGGTGCGTCCCGAGGATATGACAGAGGCAGAGAGATTGAGGTCATGTTTGCTGATCAGGTCAAGTCGGGAAAGTATCCTACAGCGTATGTAGAGGTGGACTCATCTTTCGTGAAGGGTACAGTAGAACTGATTGTCATCGAGCAAGTCGTACCCGATGTCATTCTAGGCAACTGGGTTACCTTCAAGGGAGGCTATCGTAGTCCAGTGGCTGTAGACGGGTTAGAGTGTGCGATAGCCGCCGTTCAGACCAGGGCACAGGCCAAAGCTGAAGGGAAGGAAGAAAAAGCGCTGCCGATTCCGAAACCGTTTCAACTCGACGTGACGCCCGATCAGTTGGCCAAGTTGCAGGAAGAAGATCCTACTTTAGCTAGAGCTAGAGAGTGCGAGAAGCAAGGGACGAAACTCAAATCAGGCAAAGCAATGGTTAGCTTCTGCAAAAAGAAGGGCATTTTGTATAGAGTGCACCATCAGGGAGAAGAGGAGCTGACGCAGCTAGTCGTGCCTAGCAAGCTCAGAGGAGAGGTGATGCGCCTGGCGCACGACCCTCCTATGGCCGGACACTTGGGTGGAAAGAGGACACGTGAGAGAATATGGGGAGTGTTCTATTGGCCGGGAATGTGCGGGGATGTTAGGCGATTCTGCGAATCATGTCCCGAATGCCAGAAAACAGTTCCTAGGGGTAGAGTAGCAAAAGTTCCGCCGCAGAAACTACCGCTAGTTGATGAACCGTCCCAGAGAGCTGCAGTTGATATTGTGGGGCCTATAAAACCTTTGCCTCATTCGAAGATGGAAACTATCAGGGCAGAGGTTGAGACGATGTTGATCATGGGAGTGATCGAGCGCGCAGTTTCACCATTCAATTCGCCGATGGGGTCAGTAAAAAAGAAAGACGAAGCAGTCAGATTTCGATTTGATGGGAGGAAGCATTTCAAGAAAAGAAAATGTACCAGCTGATTTTTTGAGCAGAACTGAGTAGCGTGGTTGTTAAGAACTAAAACTGTTAGTTTTCGTCTTGGTGGGGTGCTGTGTCACGCTACGCAGTTTGCAGTCGTGCGCCTATGTATATAGTTTAATCATCAGCCTGTACATAGAGGTTAAAAGTTACGGTAGTAAGGGGAGAGTATTAGAATAAAATTAATTAAGTTTATAATTAATAAAAGTAGCGAGTGAATCGCGCCCGTGCAGAACGCACTATTGTTAGAAAACGGTAGTTGGCTATTTTGTTATGAGAGGATTGACTGCTGCCATGCGATTTGCTATGTGTGGAATGCGTGCTCTAATCGCGAATGGTTCTGGAAGTAAATTATAATTGAAATGAGTATATTCTAGAACATTCTAGGTTAACAGTATAAAACCTCTTGCACTGCATATTTTGATTAGGGAGAGATATTTTCGCATCGCTGTGTAGTAAGATCGGCGTACAAGTAAAGTCGGTGGATCTGTGTTTTGTCAAGGGGACAGATAGTGACCATGTCTGTGAGATGTTACTGAACAGACTGTCAACGAAAAAGAGCCTAGAGTCGGAAGAGGAAGATTATCTAAGGAACACTTTGGGAAGTGTTTGTTGAACTTACGTTTTTCTTAAACCGCTTGAATACCAGCTGTGTATTTACGGTGAAATCCGAGCTACGTACGTGTAACGTCGGGTGCCCTGTGACGCCGCCTAGGACTTCTTGTGCCTGTGTACCACCTTGTATTACCATCTGTGCCTGTGTGTTTGTCTCGTCGTTCGTGTGTCCTTGTCTCTACAGGCCGGAGGATTCCCACTGGTATCGTAAGTCGCCTGTTTCAATTTCTCAGTTGGCCATATCGTTCGGGGGACTGGGTTATGAGTGTGAGTGTGAATGGATAGTTGATTATGTTCTCTTTGATTCTATTTTATGTTTCATATTATTTGCTACATAAATACCAAAGAGAGAGGAAAGGATTTTCTAAAATGAATTATAAATTAAATGAGTATAAGTTAATATAAGAGAATTCGCTGTTATGTAGCGAAGAAATGACAGGAAGGAGGTGAATGGAAATGCATGTGTGCAATGACAGAAGAAATGACAGGGAGAATGATTAAGAATGATGAAAGGGGGACAATCATACCGTTAGAGGAATGATTGTGCAATATATTGTAATATAATTATTTATGGTTGTGTATTTTGTATGTATTGCTGCAGATGTACCAAAACCAAAACCAGATTCAGTGTTGAGGGTTCCACATCCTAGCTGGGCCGCGTGTGTGTGAAGCGTGCTGAGCCAACGCCCTTTCCTTTGGTCAACCTTGGGTTAAGGTTCTTGTGTCAAGGAAAAAGCTGTACTTTGTATAAAACTGTTTATAACTGTTCACACAACGCACACACGCACCCTGCATTCACACAACAAATAATATAAATATCAAGAAACATTTGTGGAAAATAAATATTCATTTACATGTGATAACTTGTAAATTGCAGCAGATTAAAATATATTTAGTTAGTATTGAGTAATAACTTTTGACGGTGAAATATTACCTACCTGATAAAATAGTTTTCTGATGTATAGTTGTTCTGGGGGAATTAATTCGCCAGACCATTATTAGTTATTAATTTGAACAATTTTCTTACCAATTCTATTTGTATAAAATATAAATTTTCGTTATTGTTTTATATAAGATAAAAGAGTTGTTAGTAGCTGTTTGAAGTTTAAGGGAAACAAGGTTTGAATATATTTAAAGATTTAAAGCAATTGCTTACATTTATTTACCTTGTTATTAGTAAGCTGATCCAGACATAATTATTATAAATCTTTTGTACATTTTGTAGTTAGTCATCTATTTTCGTTTTGATTTAATTATCATTATTATTTTGAGCGAATTGTTTTATATATTAGTTTCGGGTTGTTCTTGTGGGATTGAGGGTTTGAAGGTTGGGAAGGGGAAAAAGGGAGTTAGTTTTGAGTGCGAATGTGTGAGTGAAATAAAGAAATTGTCTTGTCACTTCTGGTTTTGTCTTTTAGAGTTTATTTAGGTGTTGGGTTATTTTCTCGTGTGGAAGTGCACGCATGTCGAACCCCTGTTGAGGCAGTTGGGACGTGACAGTACAGTTTCTGTTTTTTAATTGTTTTTTTTTAAAAACAACTAGTTGATATATATATATATATATATATATATATATATATATATATATATATATATATATATATATATATATATATATAGATAGATAGATAGATAGATAGATAGATAGATAGATAGATATAGATATAGATATAGATATAGATATAGATATAGATATAGATACAGATATAGATACAGATATAGATATAGATATAGAAAAATAATTATCCTGCTCTCACACATGGACAAAAAGTGCGACATAGTGGCTTTCAATTTTATGTGCTTCTGCGTGAGCTAAAAGAGCTCAAAATCAGTACAATTGCATTCATGAAACCTGGTTCTCCTGACGCGTTTCGATCTTTACCAAAGATCTCATCAAAGGAGGTTTGGCTTTGAATGCTTAGACTACACTGAATGCAGTCTATCTGTACGCGTCAGGAGAACCAGGCTTTATGAATGCGATTGTAACGGATGGTTTTTGTTGTATTAAATTAAATATCTATATAAATATATAACTATGTTTAGTCTAATAATTGAGTGTGTGAGTGTGGTTATCTGACGCTCAGTCTAAGGATGCATGCTCTATCTCTGTTTACTTTAAATTCTCATCCACCACCACCCACAGCTTACAGACAAGGACAAAGTATACACAGTTATTTCTCTTTGCCCTCTGTTCCACTATTTTCACTCACATATACATTAAGTCATTCACAAATCATTAAATCAATTACATATACATGAAACCACACAAATCTGTTCAGCATATAAATAGGTCCACACAGACAGTCAGTAATTAAAAAGAGATCCATAGGATCTCATCTTTGATATGATGATGATAATCATTATTGTCAGGGTGGCGACGTGGTGATCGTCCTTAACGCTGATGCAATAGGACGTTAAGCTTCGTTGTTCCTCAGTAAGTGCCGTATGGCCTGTTTATCAATTTGGCGCTTTCACAGTCAATCGATACTATAGAAGTCGTTGTCTCCTTCTCGAGACGCCACTCGACTCTACTGTTCACATTAGTGTCGACACAGTCACTGATATTACGACGACTTGTCGAAGGTTCTTGACTTGAATAATGAGTGTCAAGTATTAATAACAATACTCACAGACCCTACGACGACGTAACGGAGATTCTTGGTCTCTCAGTCGAAGCTATGAAACAAGGCTACTCCTGGGGAACACTGCAGGTGGTCCCCTGGTCCAGGTCTGGATAAGTTCTTCGTCACCGTTGCTATACGTCTACAACAGTGATGGTTGACGAAGGAGAGAACCGGCTTCGATGGTGTCCACTTCCAGTCTCTTCAGACGTTGTCACGAGGACAGTTCCATCGGCCGCACATCAGAGGGAAATTCCGCTCCTAACCGGTCCCGCTGTATACAACATGTAACAATCGTAAATTTTCGCTCTTATACTTAAAGAGTCTGTATGTCTTTGACACATCTTAATAATTCATAATGCTTGAAGACCATTTCCTTTGCAGAATGTCTTCCATATGCCACCACACCACTACAATCACTATTTTCACCATTCCTGTGACAATACCTATAGCCACTTTACACTGTACACACATTGCATAGCCTATCACAATGGATTATGAGCCAAATATTACAATCACAGCTCATCTTCATTTCATAACATATTCCTACCCATTCATTCATCAATAGATATACAAATTATACAACTTAATTATATTCCTATTTCAGCCCCATATATGAATGAATATAACAATGGCATCATAGTTACAAACTGAGTCACACATGACATTTACATGATCAAATAAGTATTGACACGAGTTATCGTACTTCTTTCAAACATGGGTTCCTCTGCACTCTAAACCAATAATTCATAAAAAGCAATACTTTCCCTTTTCGTATGGATAGCTTTACAGCTCATTATAAATACCAATAATAATAATAATAACAATAAATACCTGTATTCTTAGATACAGCTATCTTAATCCATAGCAGAATCAGGCTTTATTAGCGCACCCACGAATACGTCCGATCACTTCGGCTGATATGTCGTCTCTGAGCTAACAACAGCTCACAAACTAAATTGTCATTTCGACGGTAAATAACACAGTGACGTCATAACGTCTTCCTACACAAACGTGTACGAAACGTGTTCGTTACACTGATTGTAGTGCTTTTGAGCTCTTTTAGCTCACGAAAAAGCGCACGGAATTGAAAGCCACTATGTCGCACTTTTTGTCCAACTTTGAGAGCAGGATAATTATTTTTCTTGATGTTTAAAGTAACTTGCCTTCCTTTGCTTGTTTTATTCCTTACTCCTTAATGGTTGCTGTACGGTGCTAGCAATTTATTCGTTCAAGTAATTTACTTATTTTTTTATATTTGCTTTTATTGTTTAATGTATATTTGAATGTACGTGTGTCTTACGCGCTTAGAACCTACATGTTATGTTCGGTAAAGCGCTTTATAAATGAAATTACTATTATTATTAAGTATGACCACAATTCTTTCTTATTCGTCTTGATGATGCGAAAGGTTGAAGGTGATTTTTGTCAAGAAAGACAACGAAATGAGTGGTGGACGCCAGCCGATCACAGGGATGGGACCAGGGGAGAGCCTGGACAGCTTCCATGACCGCTGTGTGATACCGACCGAAAAGGAACAAACCTCGTAAGTCAACAGAGTTGCAATTTAAACTTAAAACAATTAGTTAGCTCTTACCACCACCTCAAATGGCCACTAAAGGCCCGGCCACACTTGTGCTATGCACCCGGCCACACTTACATGTACATGTATGTAACGCTTATGAATTCCTTATGTATTTCCTTGCGTACTGGCTAAAGTAAAATTTCAAAAGGGTAGCGCATGTTTGATTTCTTCTGCAAAAGTACATAAGCCGGGCTTACGAGGACCAATCAGAAGCGAGAATGTGACGCCACGAGTTTAGAGGTCAACCTAAACTCCTGCCACACGCATGATTACACGCAACACATGTTGTCTGCTACAGACTTGGCGAGCTAAAAAGGCAGTTGAATTCACTTGTTGCCTGTCGATCTTAGTAAAGTATTTTCATGTTATAGTCAAATCGTGAAAGGCTACATTACATCGTCTTGAAAAAGTGCATTGTGGCAGTGAAATTACAGCTACACGTGTTTATAAATTCGAACCAGGCCGTGATAAACATGGCGCCACAACCTCCGACCCAATGCATAAGCCGTAAAACGTAAGCCAAACGTGGCCCCCCAAACTCATAAGGTGTGGCCACCCGTTAAAATTCCGGTCAGTGAAAAATCTCATAACCCAATGCATAAGCCGTAAAACGTAAGCCAAATATGGCCACTACTTCAAGGCAGTAGAATGAACTCCCTGATTCAAGCGAACTTGAATTCTACCGACAACTGATAAAGAGACATTTTGATTTTTTTCGTATCTTCGTCATTATGCATCCTCATCATCAGTAGGCAAATAAAGAAATAACTAAATAACCTTAGCAGATCTTGAGTTTTGTATGTTCACCTCATGCGACATTACCTCATGATGCCCCAGCACCACATTAAAGAGCCTGACATTTTTTCAAAAGAAAAACGTCAAGTTTACATGTCTTGAAGTTTGTAAAAAGGTTTAATTAAACGTTACTTTAGCAATACGCGTATATCTATTAGATATGAGACACTGTAAAAATGTAGATTTGTTTTTAAAAAAGTTCGTATCCACAATCTCTTAAAATCTGTACTGTTGACCGCCGCATTGAGCGTGCTGTGGTAGAAATGGTTGGACATTAGCGGTATAAATATACACGTCAATCGACCGGTTTCAGCAGAGTATTTTGTTCTGCCTGATGCAGGAAAAGCCAGGCTGTGGACGCCTTTGTACAGTTCATGTACCAACAGTTCAATGGTTCCGGAAACTCAGTTACTGAGGTGATCAAGGTGAGACACACACACACATACACATGCACACAGAGAGAAAGAGGGAGAAGAAGAAGAAGAAGAAGAAGAAGAAGAAGAAGAAGAAGAAGAAGAAGAAGAAGAAGAAGAAGAAGAAGAAGAAGTTTTTCGTAATACTCTTTCCCACGCCCTCCATGGGCTGGGGAATCTGCATCATTTACAGAAACTCCCTCCATTTGACTTTTTCACAGCTGCTGCCCTTTGCCAAAGACTCCTTCGAGTTCGTTGAGGCCACTCTCAATATCCATGGCCAAACCATCATTTTTATCTGCATTTACCGTCCTCCTCCCATTCCCAAAAACCAACTCAGACCATCTATGTTTCATGAAGACTTTGAATCTTTTCTAGACCTGTACTCATCCAAACCTGGCAAACTCATCATTCTCGGCGACCTCAACATTTATTTTGATCCACCTGAACACTGGGAAACTAAACGCATCTGTCACAACCTCCATATCCATAGCCTTACACAATTTGTTTCTGAATCTACCTACCCTCGCTCTGAATACATCATCGACTTTGCAATCGCCAGACAGTCCGATAACATTCTCTCTCATATCATTGTATCACAAGATCTTGAGTCTGACCACTACGCTGTTCTCGTCTTCAAAAGAAAATACGCACGATCATTCGCCGCGATCTGAAAAATATCGACAAGGTTTCCTGATGCTGTCCACTTACTTTCTTCTGCTCCCCCTGCTTCTTTTTTCAATACTACTCTCAGACATCTCCTTAACAAACATTCTCCTTCTTCCTCCCGCCTGCATGGTCTCTGACCGTCCATCTGTGCCGTGGTTCTCTCCCGAGATCGGCAAGGTCAAACAGGAGCGGCGTAGAGCCGAGCGCATGTGGCGGTCTTCCAGACTTACAGTTCACAAACAAGACCTATCAGAAGCGCAAGTGTGACGTCCGAAAAGCCATCTCTGCATCTAAAATACATTACTTCAACGCAAAGATTGAAAACTCTACTTCTTCCAAAGAACTATTTTCTACAATGAATGACATTCTAGGGAACACCAACACTTCCCCTCTTCCAACAAAAATTGAACTTTCTGAACTACCTTCATCCTTTTTAAACTTCTTTTATCTCCAAAATTGAAGCTATTCGCAAATCTCTTGACTCACCTTGTCAACCATGTCCTCCTGATCTGCCTTTCACAGGCACGCCACTCTTCTTTCATACTGTCTCAGAAACTGATGTGGCTGAAATTCTCAGCACCATATCATTTAAGTCATGCGAGCTTGATCCAATCCCTACCTCACTTTCTAAAGATTGTACCACTGACCTCCTCCCAGCCATCATCAACATAGTCAACTCTTCCTTGCAGTCTGGTTCTGTTCCCTCCTGTTTCAAGTCTGCCATCAAACCTTGATCCAAAAGACTTGAAGAACTACCGCCCTGTTTCTAATCTCCCTTTCCTATCCAAACTCCTGGAGAAGGTTTTCTCAAACAGCTCAAACATAATCTTTTTTCCAACAACTTCTGTCCATTCCAGTCTGCCTACCGTCCTGACCACGCTAAAGTAATCAGCTCTTTTTTTTTACATCGTGAACGACTTCATGTCTGTCACTGACTGGTAAAATCTCTTTGTTGACCCTTCTCGATCTCTCAGCCGCTTTTGACACTATCGATCACGTGCACACCATCCTCCTTCAGCGCCTTGAGAACTCTTTTGGAATAAAGGACTGTGCCCTCAGCTGGTTCCATTCTTACTTCTCTGATCGTTTCCAATCTGTCTGCATTGACAACTACCTTTCTGAACCGTCCAGATTTGTCTTCGGTGTTCCTCAGGGGTCAGTTCTAGACCCTGTTCTATTCACCCTTTACACATCTCCTCTGTCTCAGATCATCCAAAACCACGACACTTTCCACCACTTTTACGTAAACGATACACAGCTAAAAAACAGTGACACTCTTCAAAACCTTCCCTCTATTCTGACCAAAACGTCTGACTGCTTTGAAAACATTTTTAACTGGATGACTGCTAACAAGCTCCATCTCAATGCTAACAAAACCGAAGTTATGCTCCCGGGTACCAAACACAACCTGTTTTCTTCCCCTGTAGACACTGCTACTCTTGGCCAAATCATCATTCCTATTTCATATTTTGTTTAAAACCTTGGCGTCATCCTTGACAACACCCTCTCCATGTGAGAATTCATCTGCAAAACCTGTCAAACATGCAACTTTCAGCTCCATAGAATAGACCTTGTCCGCAAGCATCTGACCACTGACGGCTACAGCCAAACTCATTTCCTCTCTTGTCCTGTCACGGCTAGACTACTGTGACTCTCTTTTTGCTGGTTTCCCTTCCTCTTCTGATCATCTGCTCGAACGTGTTCAGAACTCAGCTGATCGTCTGGTTCTCAAAATGAAAAACATCTGATCATGTTACACCCCTCCTACATTCTCTCCACTGGCTTCCTGTAACTCAGAGGATTACATACAAAATTTGTACTTTCTGTTACAAGTGCGTCCATGGATTAGCCCCTTCCCACCTCACCCAGAACATTCACTTCTAAAAACCATCTAGAAATCTTCGTTCTTCCTCTGACACCCTCATGCTACAAATACCCCGCATCAAATTCTCCTCTGCAGGCTGTCGATCCTTCTTAGTGTTTGGTCCTTCAACTTGGAACTGTCTTCCTCTATCTATCTATCTATTCCTCTATCTATGGGCGGTTTGAGTTAGATCCTGTATCGGCCAGCGCTTTGAACTGGTAGTGTTTATTGGGAAAAAGCGCTATATAAATATCCTTAATAAATAAATAAATATATCTTTTTGCAGCTCTCTGAACATAGCCACTTTCAAGTCCAACTTAAAAACTCATCTCTTCCTTAAAAATTTCTCAACTCGTCTCCCACCAACATCATCATTTCTTCTTTTCTAATTGAGACCACCACGTCACCGTCACACCTCCAAAGCCCCCTCACTCCTTAGCTGCTCTCCTCATCCCCCTCCCTCCCTCGTCTTTTATAGGGTACTTGTAAATATTCTTTTTTATGTTTGTATTATGTCATTGCATAATTTATTAGTGTCTCGTTTCTTGTTTCATTTCTTTTCGTATGTGGTTCGATGTTAACGTTAAGTATAAATGCATGAGAACTGAATTTGAACTGATGTCATTAGGGAAAAGCCCTATATAAATACCCTTATTATTATTATTATTATTATTATTATTATTATTATTATTATTATTATTATTATTACAGGGCTGAGATTTAGCAAGCCAGGCTAAGGAGCCAGCCGGGCTCCTAACCTGGGAAGTTGAAGTTGCCAAAATATTTCTCAGGTTGCCAGACCCCTTGATTGAAAGCACGGTCATTTTTTTTTAAACTGTATAACTATTGCAGCTAATAAACAAGATAAATTTCAACAACACTGTTTCATTTTTTAAAACAAGCACTGTATAATGTATTCATCATCGACATCCTCCTCCTGAATGTTCCAAAACTTGAAGGAGCTTGGGTGTGCCTTCTTCAGCTGTTTTTTTTTCTTCTTCGGACTTCATTTTTTTTTGCTGGAGGCTCCGAGACACCGCTTAAAAAGCGCCACATCGTTCGAGATTGACAAAAGACTGAGAATGGGGAATATCGAAAGTATGGCAAGTCTCGCGTGACTCATCAAGGAAGTCAGAGACTCGTTCCGATACACGCAAGGAAGCAAGAAGGCTAGGATCTCGCAGGGCAGTAGCGTTTCGCGGCGAGGGAAAGAAAAAAGTCTCGCGAGAAAAGGCTATTTTTACTTCGCAAATCCCTCGCTTTGCTAGCGTTACCTAACTTCCTAGCATGCATCGGAACGGGTCTCCGGTGCTGACTGCAGAAGCGGTTGGCGCGTGTTTTGTTTTACATTGCAAGTCAAAAGTCCGTGTACAGGTACAGAATCTCTACCACTGGCGGTATTTTCAAGTCGCCAGCCGGGCGAATGGTACCCCAAATCGAGCTCGCCACACACTATTTTTAGGGGCAATTGGCGAGTTGGCGAACGTTAAAGCTCAGCCCTGTTATTATTATTATTATTATTATTATTATTATTATTATTATTATTATTATTATTATTATTATTATTATTATTATTATTATTATTATTATTTTTATTAAGAAGAAGAAGAACAACATGATGATGATGATGATGATGCCATTGCTGTTGCTGCTGCTGCTGCTGCTGCTGATGATGATGATGATGATGATGATGAAGATGACTATAACGAAGAAGAGGATGACGACAACAATCTCCTCTTGTTCTGACCAGGGTGGATCGCTGGGAAAAGGGACGGCAGTACACGGTAAGTCAGACATAGACCTGGTGGTCTACTTGAACGGCTTCAGCGGAATGCCAGAATTCAAGGACAGACGATCTCAGATTCTGCAAGACATCAAAGCGAAAGCGAAGTCTTACAAGGATTATCCAATGTGCATCGCTTCCTTCGACGGGTCTACACGTTACTCTGTGCAGTACGAATTTCATGGAGAGGACTTGGACATACTTCCAACTATGGACATTCTCGGCAGTGAGTTGATTTTTAAGCATCTGGCACGTTTGTTACCACGTATATCACTTGGCAGATGGACGCGCAGTAATAGCGCAGGTTGAAAAGGTTACATATACATTCACTTTCTACGGAGAAATGAACAGATATGAGACGCGTACATGTATGTTTCCTTCATAAATTATGTGATGCAACATTTGATGGTTAAGGGTTTGCAAAGCAGTAAGCTAAGGAGGAAATGGACAAACTCATACAGATTATGAGAGATTTATATTGGAAGGAGATAAATGAGACAGTAGGTAGGCTAAGAAGTACTGTCTGGCTCAAAATAATATGAAAACAAATAAATTATGTAGATTAAAAAAAAGCGTGAGCGATCCATTGTTCATGAATCTCAGATACACAATTGTGGGAGATATCTGGAGGGTAATAAAACCCTCTTTTGCATTAAATTGATGAAAACGTTTCAGGTCAACAACTCTTTACCTCATTAACCGATTATGTAATTTTTACAGGCACATCATCATTGCTCAAATAGACAAAAGAAATGTGAATTTACAAGTCAAAGCAGTTAAATTTCTCACTTATTGTTGAAACGATGTTTTCCACTAACGAACTGCTGTCTTGATTATTTTTCCATCTGGATATTCCCTCTATTCTGTGTCTTGTTGATACAGCCATTGGGAAGAATTCGGCGTACAGCAACATGGAACAAGCCCTTGATAAAGAAGATGAAGCACAGACTTACTCAGCAGCCCTCACTCCTCTACAGGTTAGCAAGAACATTCCGCACACGCAAATTCCTATCCTATCCTATCCTGTCCCGTAACCCGAAGGTCGTAGGGGCACCACAGATGATCGTTTAACCAGCATACTCCATCTTTCTCTGTCCTCAGCAGCCCTGATGGCTTCGCTCAGTGTCAAACCAGTCCATTCTCGAATGTTGTCCTCCCACCTCTTTTTCGGTCTCCCTCTTCTTCTACCTCCTTGCACTGTGCCTTGCAGAATAGTCTTTGCAAGGCCTGATGATCTGGTGACGTGGCCATACCACCGAAGTTTCCGTTTCTTCACCACTGTTAGCAGGTCATCGTGTTGTCCAATGGCTTGTGTGATGGTCTGTCGGACTTCGTCGTTGGTGATGTGTTGGGTATAGGAAATGCCCAGAAGTCTTCTGTAGCACCTCATCTCCATGCTTTGTATTCTTCGTTGGAGATCTGCTGTGAGGGTCCATGCTTCGCAAGCATATAGGAAGATGGAGATGACAAGGGAGCGCAGCAGTCTTACTTTGGAATGTAGACTGATGGTCCTGTCTTTCCAAATGGGCTTCAACCTTGTCAGGGCAGCAGTTGTTTGTGCGATCCTGGAGAGGACTTCCTGTCGGGACCCATTGTCTGATACAATGGCTCCTAAATATTTGAAGCTATGCACTGTGTCGAGGGATTGGCCTTGGACTTTGATGTCCGTATTGATGCCATTGGTGTTGTTGGTCATCATTTTGGTCTTCTCTGCACTTATTTCCATTCCATAGGCTTTGGAGGTGGTGTCAAGCCTCTGTACCAGCTGTTCAAGTTCTTGTTCCTCTCCAGCCAATCCATCAATGTCATCTGCAAAACGAAGATTGGAGATTGCTCTACCCCCTATGCTGACTGTGCCTTCATGGTCTGCAAGAGCATCCGACATGATGCGCTCTAGGAAGATGTTGAAGAGTGTTGGAGAGAGTAGGCATCCTTGACGCACACCGATTGTTGTTCTGAACCACTTCCCGATGGCTCTGTTGTGGAGGACTGCACTGGTAGCCTTGTCATACAGGCTTTTGATGACTTCAATAATTTTAGGGCTGAT
Source organism: Oncomelania hupensis (assembly GCA_036898135.1). Taxonomy (NCBI): domain Eukaryota; kingdom Metazoa; phylum Mollusca; class Gastropoda; order Littorinimorpha; family Pomatiopsidae; genus Oncomelania; species Oncomelania hupensis. The sequence goes on from CM072512.1 coordinate 32,279,109, forward strand.
GTTGTACACTTTCATTGTTGCCCATAGAGCTGCATGCCAGACTCGGTCAAACGCCTTCTTGAAGTCTATGAACACATGATATAGATGTTGTTGGTGCTGTAGGTATTTCTCACAGATTATTCTGAGGTTGAAAATCTGCTCAGTGGTACTTCGCCCTGCCCTGAATCCTGCTTGTTCTTCAGCTATGATTTGTTCAGCTTGGGGTTTCAACCTGTTGAGTATTATTTTCAGGAGGACCTTGCTGGGATGGCTGATGAGGCTGATGGTCCGGTAATTTTCACACTCCTGAAGGTTACCTTTTTTGGGAAGAGTGATGACAAGCGACTGGGTCCATGGTATAGGCCACTCCCCACTCTGCCAGATCTTGTTACAGATAATGGTGAGGGCATCAATCATCGCTTCTCCTCCTGCTTGTAGCAGTTCCGCGGGTATGTTGTCCACTCCCGCTGACTTCCCTTTCTTTAGCGCTTGCACTGCTGCCTCAACTTCTTCCCGGAGAATTGGGAGGATTTCTTCTTCTTCTCTGTTCTCGGGACATGCTAGAACTGATGGGTCTCCATTTGGTGTATGGTTGTAAAGGTCAGAGCAGTACTCTGTCCATCTGTCCAAGACTTCTTGTTCTTCTGTAAGGCATATGCCAGACTTGCTTTGGATAGTGGAGACTTTGGGCTGTTTGACACTTGTCAGCCGCTTCACAGTCTGGTAGGCCTTCTTGCTGTTGTTCTTGTTCAGACTGTTCTCTATTTCCTGGCATTGATCTTCTATCCAGTTCTCCTTTGCTGTGAGCATGCCTTTTCGGATGTCATTGTTGATTTTTCGGTAGACATCAGCTCCCTGTGAGGTGTTCTTTTTCTTTTTCATCTCTCTTCGTTTATCACACAGATCCAAAAGTTCAGGTGTGATCCACAGCTTCTTCTTTGGTCGGTGCTTGCCAAGGATCTCAGTGGCGACATCTGTCACAGCTGAGTTGAAGGTGGTGGTCATGGTGTTGACATCTACTTCACCAGCTCCCAAAATGAGCAGTGGTGCAAATTTCCCTCCAATTGTGGCCTGAAATAGTTCTGCCACCTCCGGGTCTTGCAGTTTGTCCAGGTCGAACTTCAGTCTAGTGCACTTTGCTGTATTTACTCTCTTCAAGTGGAGCCGGAAAGACATCATCACGAGATCGTGGTCACTTCCGATGTCTGCTCCTGGAAAAGTACGTGTCCTGCCAATGTTGATGCTTGATCTGAAGCGTTTCTTGACCATGATGTAGTCTATTTGGTTGTGATGCTCCCCGCCAGGACTGTGCCATGTCCATCGTCGGGAGTTTTTGTGGAGACCAAGCGTGTTTGCCAGTACCAGATTGTTGTATCTGGCAAACTCCAAGAGTCTCAGACCCCTGTCATTTGTCTCGTTGTTGCAGTGGGGTCCACCTGTGTCTCCCCAGTTGTGGTGCGCATCTTGGCCAACCTTGGCATTCCAGTCGCCTTGCACTATGACTATGTCCTTCTTCGGCACTTGGTCAAGGACCGCCTGTAGATTTTCATAAAAATCCTCCACTTCACTGTCGTCATAGTCTGATGTTGGGGCGTAGGCCTGGATGATGGTGATGTTGAAAGGGGCTGCTCTCAGGCGGATGGTAATGAGTCTACTGGAGACTGGGCGGCAACCCATGACAGTGGCTAGAATGTTCTTGTGGACCAAGAATCCAACGCCGTGTTCGTGCCTGTCATCCCTACCGCTGAAATAGAGCTTGTGGCCTTTGTCGGTCGTTGTTTCACCTAGGCCTTTCCAGCGCAGTTCGCTGATACCTAGAACATTCCATCGATAGTGGTCCAACTCGTGGGCCAGTTCTTCTAATTTTCCTTCCGCAGTTAGGGTCCTGACATTCCAGGTTCCTATGACGATGTTGTTTCTCGTGCGGATCTTGCTAAATTGTCCATCAGTAGCATACTTAACACCTCCGTCCTGGTGGCCAACGGAAGGCGCGGTCCTTGTGCCGTGTGACGACCCGGGCGACGACCGATCCGGTATGGAATTAGTGGGTTGTGTCATCATGTAGTGTGTCTTGGGCAAAAAGGACCTGGCGGTGCCCAATCCTCTCCAGGCTGTTGGCCACAGCCGAAATCCACGAATACAGTGTGGCTCGCCTTGGCCCTGAGCACATGGTCGTTGAACCTGTAGTAACGTGAGGTTCCTCCGCCCTGGCCGGTGACTTCTGTGTAGAAGACTTTCGCCCAGTGATGCCGTGCTAACATCACCCCTGTTAGTCGCCTCTTACGACACGCCGGGAAACGTTGGGTCTATTCTATTTAATGCCCGAACCCACAGAGCATACACGCAAATTATGAAACCTTAAATCCTTTACGAATGAATAGTCTTTTACTCTTCAGCTCTCAAAGCTATTGAAAGCCGCACTGGCCTTATCATTTAGTTTTTAAACTGAACACATCAGCATTGTCTGTTTATTTTTGTACGTAGAACAACTGAATTTAGCCGAGATTGATTCATTGATTGACTGATTTATTATATATAATTGTGTGTGCGTGCGTGTGTGTGTGTGTGTGTGTGTGTGTGTGTGTGTGTGTGTGTGTGTGTGTGAGTGACACAGATTGAGTTCGTCAAATATCAGAAGGAGCCTGTGAAAAGGGTTATCCGCCTCGTGAAGTACTGGAAGAACGTGAGTTTTACTTAACCCTATTTCCCTGCATTTTATTTTTTGACATCATCGGAGCTAAAAGAAAATATTGCATAAATAACATAATATAATATATTTCATTGGCTGTTGCGCTGCCCAGACTGATGGTGCAGTATAATTATGTATTGTTCACGTAATTTTGAGTTTCAAGTTTAGTCCAAACAGTTCTTGCCAGTGCAAAGATTTAACTTTGACACTTTCTGCAAAGTCGGCACTCCGCTGTGGGGACGCTTGACTGATATCGAAAAAAAAGTTTGTTTAAATAGACTTGTCAACAATCTTTTTGTTATGGATCGACGCACTAAGAAGATAAAATTTGTGTTTATCTGCGAAACTCGACAACAACTAATAAACGCGGTTAACAAACGAACAGGAACAATCTCTCAGAAATCTGATGAACACATCATTCGATGACGTAGGCACAGCAGTATAAATTGCTCGAAATCATGTTTAAAAGTGGTGGTTCACCCGTCCCCTATACGCTTAATGTGTCCGGGGATGTAAATTTTACTTTTACTATACTGTTTCTTGTTATGGGTGTCCTTCAAAATTGAAATCATTTCGTGTTCCTAAACTGGGATAAACTTCGGCCCAAGCTCTTTGAGGTGTTCAGTAGTTTAGCATTTTCGCATTGTGTAATCTTGCCCTGGAAAGCATCCCGTCTTTTTTCCCCTCATAGTTTGCTAATATGGTTGCAGAAAAATGGTGTATGGATCCGTTCGTACACATTAGAGCTTGTGACTATCTTCGCAGCCCGGGAAGGTTATGGCGGGTCCACCGACATTCTGTTCAAGAGAGTCCTCACTCTCTTGAGTGATGCTAGAAACCTGCGTGTAGCCTTCGACGACAATTACAGCAGTCAGAAGTACACCAGGTTGGTATCTTTTGATTCCTCCCCCCTCATTCATCATCATCATCATCATCATCATCATCATCATCATCATCATCATCATCATCATCATCATCATCATCATCATCATCATCATCATCATCATCTTCTTCTTCTTCTTCTTCTTCTTCTTCTTCTTCTTCTTCTTCTTCTTCATCTTCTTCTTCTTCATCTTCATCATCTTCTTCTTCTTCATCTTCATCATCTTCTTCTTCTTCCTCGTACTCCTCGTCCCCCTCTTCCTCCTCCTCCTTTTTTTCTTCTCCTTTTTCTTCTTATTCCTCTTCTTCATGTATTATCTATGGTGTCAGTTTCTTACTCGATGATTACGATTTCGATAGACTGAGCAGTACACTGGCTAAACAATCATCTGTGGTGCCCCAACGACTTCCGGGTTACGGGATAGGATAAGATAGGATAGGATAGGAGCAATTTTCACTTCAATGGGCGAGTGGGTGGGCGTTTGTCACTTTGTGTATTTTTGCGATCGCGATTTTATTCTTCCACCATATAGGTGAGAGTGATATTGTCGACAGATTTTGATCAATGTATTATTCAGTTTTAAATGTATTTTAATAATTCGAATCATTTTAATTGTTTTCTATTTTTGAAGAAATTTAGATTTTGTATGCATAATTGGAAACTGCACACAACTTTCCTTGTTAATATTTGTAATAAAAGATTATATAGTCTTCTTCTTTTTCTTGCTTTCATTCTTTTCTTTCTTTCTTTCTTCTGTCTTATCATTTCGGTGAAGAAGACATTCAAACAAACAAGCAAGCAAACACATTCTTTTCTTCTCCTTCTTTTTCTTCTTTGTGTGTTGGGTAAAATAGTTAAATAATACATACAGATGCTATACAAGAGAGGCTTTCAATGGATTCGTCTTTAGGCACATGACTACTATGGGACAGGGAAGACAGCATATGGAAATGCTTTCAAACTATAGACATTCTTAGACAGATTTGAAACAGTGTTAATTTTTGTTTCTGTTCCAACAACACTACGCCACGCTTTAGGGCATAACAAGCAGAAAATGTAACTTATGATACCATAATTAACATAAGTTATTGCTCTCCTCCTCATGTTATCAGGTCACTGGCAGCACCCTTCGTCCTTGACCCTGCCAACCCGTTCAAGGACACTTTGGGCGGCAGCAACATTGAGGGCATCGCACAGGCTGCACGTGCTACGCTGCAACTTTGCTGAGCGGCAATGTCCATGTTCCGCAGTCTCCATGCTTTCTCACGACTGCGCGGATAGCGTTTCATCGTGAAGCGTGTTCTTGTCAACGACTCCTTGGCGTTTCTTGAAACTTTGTTCTATCAATACAGAACACATCTAAACAATCAGTCAACTATAAAACAGACTCCTAGTTCCAGGACCCGACAATGTCCGTTAGAGGCATAGGTGTGCATTTTGTAGTACTTGGTGTATATTCTGGTAGTGTAATATTTTTGCCAATGTTGCAACTTTTCCTTTTTTTTTTCTTTTTTTTTAAGAGTTGATTCATTTTTTGCCGTTTTGTCATTAATTCTTTTTAGGGGAAAGCTATATCAAACTTTGCGAAGCTACAGAAACTACTTTTTCCCTTTACTTACGCCATATTAAGTTGTGGACTGCATGCTCTTTCTATGCGTTACAAAGATCTTTACATTTTATAGATTAACTTTTACGTTTGATGAACGTTTAGACATATTACTGCAGTACTTTTAATGAACTTGTTAACTCAATGTGGCGTTTTATGATTTATCATCTTGTTGATCTTTGTTATTACATTCCGTTTTATGAGTGTAATAAATTTATTCTCTTGCATCTCTATCTGGAAATACTTCGAAATTGTCGGAAATCAGAACAAGTCGGTCTGTCGGTCGGCGCGCTTCGCGCCATATCTCGAGAGCCGCTGGACAGATTTTGACCAAACTTCAAAGAAACTTTACCTAAGTTAGTGGCCAGTCTTCTGTGCCATCATAATTGGTCTACCGCAACGATAAAAGTCATTGGAGTCATTGTGTTTCTCAACGCGTTTTGCTGTATTACAACAACAAAAACAATTATAACAACAAAGCGGTTGAACCCGATGTTTTGGGAGGGTACACGGGTACTTCAGCTCTTGGCCAATAATTCGGTGACGTTATGGTTGTCTTTCATTCGGTTGGTTGGTGGGTTCAATAAAAAACGAATTATTTGGCCTTACATGAATGAGTGGACAGATTTTTTATCATTTTTACTCTGCAGATTAACCACCACGTCGTTTTTTGTCCGTTGTGTGCTCTTTCGCAAAGTTCAAGGTTACAGAGGTCAATTGTATAGATAGATAGATAGATAGATAGATAGATAGATAGATAGATAGATAGATAGATAGATAGATAGATAGATAGATAGATAGATAGATAGATAGATAGATAGATAGATAGAT